>CM045732.1:49090995-49268495 GCA_024760905.1 Plotosus lineatus | reverse complement strand
ATGCACCCAGCTTTCTTTGAGCATTCAGTCATAACATGCATACACAAGTGAAACGAACTATACAGCCAAAAGTTTGTGGACACATGTTCAAGAATGTGGATCTTGCCCAAACTGTTGAGAAAATATTGGAAGTTCACCTTTGTATACAGTACAATCATGTTTCTTTGAAAGAATTCACTGGCCTGCATCATCACTCTCCTGAAAACCTTGGGGTTGAACGTGACTGCACCTCAACCCTACTGAACAAATTGGGGATAAACTGGAAAGCTGACATCACCTCAGGCTTTCTCACCTGACTTTCACCAATAAGTGTTGGGATGTTCAAAAAGCCCATAAACCTATAGTGATGGTATCTACAAACTTTTGACCTTTTACTGTAATCATTGCAATGGGTTATACAAACATTTCCAAAAGCTCTCACTCAAAATGACACACATGATAAATGCATATTTTAAACAGTTTTTGCCACTGAACAGTCTTCTTTGTACATCATTTCAAGAGAAAAAAAACCCAGATACTTAGAAAAAAATCTCAATCTGAATCACAAAAAAGATTGCAATTGCTAATATAAAGACTGAATAGTATAATACTGCAGCACCAGGAAATCAGATTTCATTACAATGTATGTAAATGGTTCGATCTCCTGTATGTACAAGATGCAGACTAAAGGCATTAAGGCTTAACATGTGAGTACTTTTAAAGGTTCTCTGCATAATAAAATGAGCAAACAATCATCAAATGCTCACCATGCAATAATCTGAGTGATTAAAATCATTTTAAAAACCAGCTGAAGTGATCTCAGTTGTTGTTCTTTAGGCCAGGCAGTGGCGGTGTCTCCCTCTTCTGGTCACTGAGAGATCTGCAGTACGTCATTAGTCTTCACCAAAGGCACTGAAGGAGAGGCCAGAGAGTGCTTCTGAAATTTCTCAGTGGGTTCCTACAATAAAGCAGACGGGAATTATGATGACTCCAGTCTACAGAAAGTCATGAATTGATTTTTGTTCTCCTGGCATGCATGAACGACACCATTACCAATGGAAACGCTAACTTCGAAAGCTCTGCCCAATAAGAATCCACTTCTTCCTTTCTGAGAAGTCCTTTCTCTCGAAGTGTTTTAACAAAGAGCAGATAGTTACATCTCTGTTGGGGGGAAAAAAGAAATTGCATTCAAACACAGAATGAATTTATGCCAGCAGTGTCAAGTCTGGTGAATTCAGTAGTCACCTGCAGGTCATTAGCATTGATGATGGCAGTGATCATCATCTCACTGAAGAGACAGTGCAAAGTCACATGGGAAGAGGACATTCGTGTCCATAGCGCAAGCAACTGATTTAACAAAGCTCCAACATCAACAAATTCCTTTCTGTTTCCCTCTGCTGAGGACACCAGGGGAAGCTCGCCAGATACTATGCACAGACATGAATAAATATTACTCTAATCTTGATGCATTTATTCCAGTTTATTATGCTTGTAATAATTCCATAAATAATTACCTAACTTGCAGGCCAATAAGACTGTACAACGTAACAGCATTTGCTCAGCAACTGAAGATAAGAACTGCAAACAGAACATAAAGAAGTAAAGAAGAACAACAACTACAGACTATCAAGGAGGGAAATGAAGGAAAATAACCAGTACCTTTCTACATCTTAGTGTCTGGTCCACTTTATCGAGCAGAGAGCCAATCTGCTGCACTGTAAAAACTTCTTCCTCTGACCTGGGCCCGACTGCAATGCTCAGCACCTCCTGAAATAAACATCCGTGTGTGTATATATAAACTGAGCAATTGGCTGATATAACTGCATTGGCTTGCAATTACTCTGGCATTTTACAATTTGATTATTGTAAATTACTAGACGGAGATTCTAATGAAAGAAATCAGTGTCAAGTGGGCCGATACCTCAGATCCCCATCACCTCCTACTACATGGTAGCATATTTAGCGTTATATACTGTACAGTTGTGATTATTATTCTAAAGGAATACCAGTATTACATGCCAGATTTATGTATAATTTTAAATGTATTCATGCAAAAACTTACATGGCTAATTCTGACTACTCTGAGCAAAGAAATATCTTTAGTTTATGCCTTATTTTCAGTATTTTGACATTTATGTTTGGGTTGTGAGGCCAATGAAGCCAAATGCTCGTCAACACATTAAGGTTGCATGCATTTTCACTGGAAGTAGCTGGTGACATCAAATGTAACAAGACAATAATCAGCAATAGTATATACTACACAACAGCAGATGCCGGAGGAGTGGAGGAGAAGTGTGCTGGTGCCCATTTTTAAGAACAAGGGAGACGTGCAGAGTTGCAGCAACTACAGAGGGATAAAGTTGATGAGCCATACGATGAAGTTATGGGAAAGAATAGTGGAAGCTAGACTAAGGGCAGAGGTCAGCATTTGTGAACAACAGTTTGGTTTCATGCCAAGAAAGAGCACCACAGATGCAATGTTTGCCTTGAGGATGTTAATAGAGAAGTACAGAGAAGGTCAGAGGGAGCTACATTGTGCCTTTGTGGATCTGGAAAAAGCATATGACAGGGTGCCAAGAGAAGAACTGTGGTATTGCATGAGGAAGTCTGGAGTGGCAGAGAAGTATGTTAGAGTGGTGCAGGACATGTATGAGAGATGTAAGACAGTGGTGAGGTGTGCTGTCGGTGTGACCGACGAATTCAAGGTGGAGGTGGGACTGCATCAAGGGTCAGCTCTGAGCCCCTTCTTGTTTGCTATGGTGATGGACAGGCTGACAGATGAGGTGAGACAAGAATCTCCATGGACTATGATGTTTGCAGATGACATCGTGATCTGTAGTGAGAGCAGAGAACAAGTGCAGGAAAATCTAGAGAGGTGGAGGTATGCCCTGGAAAGGAGAGGAATGAAGGTCAGCCTCAGAAAATCAGAATACATGTGTGTGAATGAGAAGGACCCAGGAGGAACGGTGATGTTACAGGGAGCAGAGATAACGAAGGTGGAGGATTTTAAGTACTTAGGCTCAACAATCCAGAGCAATGGAGAGTGTGGAAAAGAGGTGAAGAAGCGTGTGCAGGCAGGCTGGAATGGTTGGAGAAAAGTGTCCGGTGTGATGTGCGATAGGAGAGTGTCAGCAAGAATGAAGGGAAAAGCGTACAAGATGGTGGTGAGGCCAGCGATGTTGTATGGCTTAGAAACAGTGGCGCTTGAGGAAAAGGCAGGAGGCAGAGCTGGAGGTAGCGGAGATGAAAATGTTGAGGTTCTCCTGGGAGTAACGAGGATGGATAGGATCAGAAATGAGTATATCAGAGGGACAGCCCACGTAAGATGTTTTGGAGACAAAGTCAGAGAGGCTAGATTGAGATGGTTTGGACATGTACAGAGGAGGGATAGTGAGTATATTGGCAGTAGGATGCTGAGGTTGGAACTACCAGGCAGAAGGCCTCGAGGAAGACCGAAGAAGAGATTTATGGATGTGGTGAAGGAAGACATGAAGGTCGTTGGAGTCAGAAAAGAAGATGCGGAGGACAGGGTGAGGTGGAGGCGGATGATTTGCTGTGGCGACCCCTGAAGGGAGCAGCCGAAAGTAAAAGAAGAAGAAGAAGAAGAAGAAGTATATACTACACAACGCAATCTGATTGGTGCACTGTCTCGGTACTAAACATCATTATTCAGAATAGATCCGACCTCTCTGGAAATCACAAATAAATGGCAAGTTTGCAAGGGTCCAGTGGCTGGGAGTCCTTGTCTCACGGGAGGGAGGGACGACATACACTCGCTTTCCCACCACTCACAACGATCGCCAGCCAATCATAGGTGTCAGTGTGCTTATTCTTACGAAGGGACGGATAGTGCTCTCCCTTCAAGTGTCAGACCACCCCCAAAAGACGCATGGTGCTGTGATTCCAAAAGAGGCAGGTGGCTAGGGCTGTATGCCATGGAGGGGGTGTATGCATACTTTCACCCCTCCGTGATTGTTGGTGGTCATGTGATAAGGAAGGCAATACCTGATGGTTGGGAAATGGGTACGACCAAATTAGGGAGAAAATAGGGGACCCCCCCAAAAAAAAAAGGGTCACTGATGCTGAATTCCTACAAATTCAAGAAACCATGGTCCAGGAAAATTAAAAGAAAGCTAAGCAATGTAGCCTACTGTTAAGTGCTAAACTTCGTTCGGTCCAAACTTTGAATTTGCTGTTGAGAGTAGTTCAAACAGGAAGACAAATTTTGGAGAGAAAAATATATTTAAAACGAAGAGTTAAACAAGTGTCCAAGAAAATGTTACGTTTGTGCGAGAAGCCACAGCAGAGCTTATAGTATCTTTCCTTAAGCTTTCAATCATAACATGTATACACTAGTGAAACTAACTATACAGCCAAAGCAAGTCCATAAAAACTTCCCTAAACTGTGATGTCATAGTAAGCTTTCATAAAGCCAGTGAATTGATCACAAACTCTTAACATCCATCCAAACTACAACAATCAGCCTGGATTTTAATCAATCAACCAATTAAATGCATTTAAAGGGTGATAGAAAAACCATCCACGTCGGCCAAGAGGCCACAGATTATTTTTTTTGAAAGCAAAATATTTGCATGCAAAGACGCCTTGATGCCATTAAGTCCTGAAAGCGCATTATTAACTCAAATTAATTACAGTAGTACCTTGACTTATGAGTGTCTTTTATAACAAAATTTCCATGATACGAGCTTCGATCAACCAAAAATCTGCCCCATCCAACAAGCAAAATTTTGATTTACAAGCTCTGCTGGGAAAATGGCTTTAACGGGCAGATTAGCCTCGTATTCTTGTGTGTGCATTCCTCCACGCTCTGAAAACGCCTAGTGCAGTGCTTCTCAATTATTTTCTGACACGCTTCCTCTAGGAAGAACCCCCGCACAACTATAAATAGTGTTTACTGCACTTCATATGGTTTGCTCGGTGCTTTTTCCCAACAACATAGTGCGACAATGAACGCACCACTGCCACCTACTGTAAAGGATGCACAATTACACTTAATTCTAGTACAGTATGGCAAAAAAGCATGTTCCCCAGGGTCATACGCACCCCCCCTGGCATCACACCACGCTCTCCCAAGAGGGCCTGCTCCACTATTTGAAAAGCACTGGCCTTGTGTGAACTCACTGGCCTTTCCTCGCTGTCATTCATAGAATGCACATGCACAAAATTCTCCTTCTCCTCCTGTTACGCACCACCTCATGCCTGCCCACGTGACATCTTCGCTGCAGTCGATGATCGTAATGGTTAGTTGACTTATTGTTTATTATTACAGTCGGCCCTCTACTTACGAAATTAATCCATTCCAGAGCCTTTTTCGTAGCCTGGAGTTTTTGTAAGTAGAGGCACATTTTACATGTAAAACGCATAATTCATTCCAAGGCTCCCAAGACTACACCATAAACCCTTTAAAAATGATAAAAGTACACCAATTTTGTATGAAATGTGTTAAAAGTAAAAGAAAATTCTTTGTTAAACCATTTAAACATTTTATTAACATATTAAACAATTTTATTAACATTTATTATTTAAACCATTATTAAACATTTTTATTAACGCACATACACACACACAACACTCTCTCTCTCTCTCTCTCGGTGTCTCTGTCTCTTACACTCGTCGCACTCCGCTGAATGCAGGCTCTGACCACACGCAGGACGCCGGACCATTTTAAGACGAGGAATTCAAAGCGTATTCCCTGTTTGACAGATCGGAGGTCCAAACTCAACTTTAACTTGATTCCTTGAGGGATCAGAGGTCCAGATGAGCCATGTTTTGCTCACATTCGGCGGAACATTTACTGAATTAAACAACTTGAAAAATAAGCTGCAATGTGCTCTCTCGAAAAAGAGTTAAGCCTCCTTTCATCTCTGACTAACTCTGTAGCCAGGCTCTCTCTATCTCTCTCTCTCTCTCTCACACACACACAAAACTATCTCTATGGTGTGTTTTGCCGAATGCGGGCTCCGCCCACACGCAACGCACAGCTGACGGAACAATTCCATTTAAATGTTTAAATGGACGGGACGTTGTACTTAAAGCGGAATTACAGTACCTGTTTGAAAGATCAGACGTCCTGATTCAATATTAACTTGCTTCCTTGCGAGATCGGAGGTCTTGTCCCACGGAGCACTCTGCTCATGCTTCTTCTGCTTCAATATCGTGTCGAAATAATCGCCTCCATCACTGTATTTCCGCTTTAAGGTCTCCTTCTGCTTCAATATCGTCCCGATTGTAGTGGAGTTTCAGCGATAACGAAATATAACGCTGCAGTGATCTCAAAACAAGCCAACAGTCCTGTTCAAGTCTCCACGCGAGTGACAAACAGGAAGTGTGGGTACAGGAAGTATGGGTACAGGTCAGCTCCCTCCTGGCCAATGGAGGCCTGCGGGGCGGGATGTTGGGAGACAGCCAATGAGAGAGCAACTCGCGCATGGTTTGAATGGCACGTTTGGTGCTTTTCGTAAAAAGAGGGTGGTTTCATAAAAAGATGACGAAAATTTAGGAAAATGTTTTTCATAACCTGGAGTTTTCGTACCCAGTTTCGTAAGTAGAGGGACGACTGTAATTATTATTAATCTTAATGCACATGTATTATTTTTATGAAATATTTGTTTTTACATGTTTATCTTTAATATATTAGATCAAATATACATGTTTGTGGCAAATTATATGAGTTTGGGAGTTGAGTTACAACGGATTAGTTGGTTTTCTGTTATTTCTTATGGGAATAATTGTTTCATCTAACAAACTTTTCAGCTTACGAGCTTGCCCTCCGAACGGATTAAATTGGTTAGACAAGGTACCACTGTATTTCTTTTTATTCTTAAATTAACATACACATCAAAGTTACATTAAAGTTATCTGTGAATTCTGGAACAGCAGTGAACTGCTCACCTTGGCTTACAACCTCATGTTGTACTGGAATACTTTAAAAATGTAAGATAAAATCGGGTGGGTTTTTATTCCCCTCATGTTCTTGTGCAGTACTCAATATGGAAACAAACATTATGGACAGTTGACCATCAGACCCATATGTAGCTTCTTCCTAAAGTTGGTGCCACAAAGTTGAAAGAACAGAATTGCGCAGACTGTCTTTTTCTGCTGCTGGGTTACAATTTCCCTTCACTAGAACCAAGAGGTTCAAGCCTGTTCTAGAATAACGGTTCCTCCTGAGCACACAGTGAGCTCTATGAAGACATGCCTTAGAAAGATTGGAGTGAGAGAGCATGAGTAGTTTGCACAGAGCACTGACCTCAACCCCACTGAACAGGTTGGGGATAAACGAGAACACCAACTGCCCCAAGTGTCCCAGCATGACATCAGTGCCTGAGCTTAATTATGCCCTTGGGCATGAAGGATCACAAATCCCCACTCCAAAATTTAGTGTACAGCTTTCCCAGAAGAAGCAAGACACAGGACAACCGTCTAAGCCATACTTTATGATTATGGTGCTCTATTATGCCTCTATTAACGAGCATTTTATATAACTGCTCAGTAAACTAACAAACAGTTGAACTAGAATTTTAAACTCTACAGAAGTAGGGTTGGTGGCATAGTTGTTAGGGTGCTGAGTTTATGATCAGGAAATCATGGGTTAGAATCCCAGTTAGATCCCCACTGTGCTAAGACCCCTGGGCAAGGTCTTAACAACAAGTGTGCCTCTGTTCATCCAGCAGTATAAATGGGTACCAGTAAAAATACTGGGAAGGTAACCTGCGATGGGCAAGTGTCTCATCCAGGAGGAGTTGGACTCCTGGTTGCTTCACGCTACCGAAACTGGAAATAAGCACTGGCCTGATGAGGCACTAGGCTTGAGTGTAAAAAACCCAACAGACTTTATCTACCTACCTTTCCCAGAAGAGACAAATTTATAATCATTAAAAAAGAGGAATGAAGTCTGGTTTCCAACAATCAAGAAACACTTGTTAGTGTTATGGTGAAGTGTCCAAACCTTTTGTCCATAAGGTTTGTTTATACTAAAACAATTATTCACCTCAGGTTTGATAGATGTAGCCATCTTGAATAGAGACATCGACATCTATCTCACCTGCAGCAAATATTTGTCCCTTCGTACGAGTAGACATTTTAAACTATAGCACATAATATACATTCACCACTGTATATCCTGTCTGTACCTTTATCTCGACAATAACACCTGATGCAAGTGGACCTTTGTGAGAACAATCTTGTGGGCAAGAGGACCCAGCATCCTGTCCTGATGGGGTCTTCTGTATCTGAACACTCTTGCCTGTAAGTCCTGCGTCCAAAGATTCGGTGCTTGTAGGACATGGCACATTCTTCATCACCCGTTCAAAAGTCCTTTTCCACTCCCTCTTTATAAGAACTGCAGTGAAACAGATACATACTGTCCATAATTCTATAATTACGCCACATGGTGACCATGTCATATTGACCAGTTCATTGTGAGTGCTTTAGTACATTTCTTTGAACTAGAAAAGCATGTCAAGTTCAGAGTATAGAGTTCAGGGTGCTTGAACAAATGCAAAGTGGGCTCTCTACGTGGCTCATAAACAGCCAATCGGATCCAGTGATAAATGGTGCATGGTTTGAATGACATGCAAAAAGCAACTTATTTACCAGGTGTAATGTTTGGTTGCATCCTCAACACGTAACATCAGATATTGGTGCAAAAAGAGAGAATGAGCAGTGTTTCCCCCCGAGTGTCTAAAATATACTTGAGGTGACAGATAATATCGATCTTTTCACCTATGCACGCAAAAATAGTTCAACACGTGATTTTGGATCAAAATCTACTTTCATTCACACCTCAAAGTAAATCATGCAATATTCGTCAATGACATCAGCATGTTTCAAAAGAAAACGTACTGTACTCTTCTCTTCATTTCATTGACTTTCTTGACTTAGAAAAGAAGAAATATGGGGGGGGGGGTCACATGACTAAATGTACACCGCCAATCGATGACTTTCATAAATCATTGATCTGCTCCAGATGGGAAAACATGAACACCAAGCTGAATGAGCTGCCTGTGCTCATATGCTCCATGTTTTCAAGGCAAAATGCATGGACATCATCCAGAGTAGCATACGTCTCATTTTATGTGGTGGGACTCTAGTCAATATTTATAGTACAACACAGTTCATTTTAGCATTGTATTTATTATAATGAAGCTCTTTGACTCTTTCCGATTTTCTTCTGAATGCTGAAATGACGTTCTGAATGCTTTTTGTCGTTGTTGTCTAAATTCAAAATGAAGTATTTAATGTAAACTTTGTACTGGTAAGTATTAAAAATGGTTCATTAAAATTTTCCAGAAATAGAATTAAAAGTTACATCACCCAGCCCTACATGTGATATTGGAGGAGAGCCAGCTGCAAGCTTTCTCAGTTGCCAGACGTGTGGTGATGCACTCCGCTGTTGTCAGAACCTACGACACAAGTTCTTTTTAGGGAGCGTTATTTCTCGTCATTACAAATTAGACATGCAATATGAAGTTACTTACAGTTTGAGATGTCTCGCCAGGTAAAAGAACTCTTACAGCTCTTGGAGCATTCTCACTGCAAAATCTGGTACAGGAGACAGAAATTAATCAAAACCTCACATTGTCATGTACACACTGTATGACTATGAGTGCTAATGTCGACCTGTTGGCTCTTTCTAAGGCCTGCATGCCTGCATCACAGAGCTGAGCACAGATCAAACCATTCAGCTTGGCTGCATTAGCATTATCTAAACTTAAGCCTTCCCTGAGAGTCTTCTCTCCACCCTGCACCAGCTCAAACACCAATGTGGCCCTGATTCCAACATGAAAACAAAATTGGAGAAGGTGTGCAAAAATTAAAGGAAGAAATAGATCCAACGTTACATATTAACACAAAAAAAAACACACAACATGAGCAATGAGGCTCGAGACTGACTTGATGTGTTTGACACAGTTAGAGCCGATCCGCTCGGCCACGAATTCCACGGTGCATTTCAGTGAAGGAGGCTGATTATGAAAGAACGCTTGCTCCAGGTCCAGCTACAACAAATGACAACACTAGTTTAATCGACTGGGTCCGTGCATCAGCATAAGCCAGAAAAAAATCTCACTGAATCAATATTTGTTCAGTATTGTTCATATTATGAATAAATACAGAAATAATAAAAACCTGTATTCCCTGTAGTTTCTGCAGAGAACGTGTCGTAAGGGGACTTCTGGGCTCAGCAGATGTTGGCGTGATCTTACGGACCAAACCTCCAGTCTTGGATGCACTTCCTGATACAAAAGCTGCCAACAGCTTACGAAACTCACCTAGTAAAAAGCAACCAGTAAAGAAATTCAACAACACTCGATATACAATCAATATATCATAAAGTTTCTAGTTTGCAGGAAATAACCAAGGAATTCCTCTCACCTAAATATGGACAGCAGGTATAAAGAAGCTGCTGATCCACTAGGGGCAGATTGTCCTGAGAAGAAAACATTAGTTCTGATATGAGGTAACGAAAATTAGTAGGTCTGTCTCATTTGTGAGGAAAACTGGTGGGTTTTGTAGAACATCATCAAATTTATGTAATGAGAACTTGTTTAAAATAAACAGTTCACAATGACTAAGGATAATTTACAGTGGAGCCTCATAATCCGAACGCTCTAGAGCCCGAACAAATCAAAATCCGAACAGAAAAAATCCATGAGTTCTTCCATCCAGGAAACCGAACAAAAACTGGAAGTTGAATTTGTGAGAAAAAACGAGACCAAGAGGGAGGAAAAGTGTGGAAGTCCGTAAGTTGTTGATACAGGATCACAAGCACTAAAGGTATCTAATCACTAAAGCCATATACCACCTCCTACAATTTAGAGTACCGAACAGAAAACCCACAGATCGGCTTATAGGCATAACTGCCTAAACAAAGCTGAAGAGGATGTATGTACAGATCTTTCTGCTTCTAAATGGTTCCGATGATTGATGGATGGTCACTTTACATGAAGCTGTGCCAAGCCACTTTACATGAAGCTTAAAACAGCCAATCCACGCTTACAATATGTGAGGTGCTCCACCGAAAGTAGTTTTCTTGCTTGTGCTTGAGACAAAGCACGGGTTATCCGGACTTCCGGTCTTTCAAGTGAGCAAGGGCGCCGTTGAATACTCGTTTACTACTCAGCCTGCACTGATGTGAATCACCAGCAGAGCGGAGAGTTCTCTTTCTTTTCTGGATTCGGGTTTTCATTCATTTTACAACTCTCTTTGCTTAACTGAGTATGCATGGTAAATTGTGCCGATCCGAGCAGATAGTTAATTCAGTCTTGGGAAAACCGGAAACTCCGGCATATGCCGGAAAACTTGCACCCATGCTAGTAGGCTTACGCTTCTGACTAACCATATTTGCTTAGGATTAGAAGAGTCCGCAAAACAGTGTAAACACAAAGATCACAGAGACGATGTCTAAACACAAGGATAACACGCAGTGAACTGGGAAGCAGCAGGGCACATTCAGTCTGTCGTTTGTAAATAATGGACGCAGCGTCATTACGTAGGTACGTCTCGTACTCAAAATTTGACTTTTTTTTGGGGGGGAAAAAAAAAAAAAAAACATAAAATCGAAAAAACGTAACACGGATGAACGAAAGTCGGGGAGCGTCTGTATTATGCCTTTTTTGGTCAAGGCAACTTGTACTCCTGAGCGATGTATAGTCCGGAAAATATGGTATACAGTAGGCCATCGTTATTCGCGAGGGTTCGGTTTCGGCCCCTCCCGTGAATCAAGATAATCCGCGAGTTCTGTACCCACAAGTAAAACCCCATGTATTTATTCTTCTTCTTCTCCTCCTTTCGGCTTTTCTCTTCAGGGGTCGCCACAGTGAATCATCTGCCTCTATCTCATCAGTGATTGGGCACACACCTGACTTAAATTGTTTGGTAAAAATTGGTTTCAATTGCTCTTTAAGTTTCCTTATGCAGAGGGTTCAGTTACTTATTCCTCCCCCTTCTGTCATTGTTTGCATGCTATCCTCATTAAAATATGAAAACCTATAAATGTTTGGGTGGTTTTAGTTAAAGTAGACACTTTTTCATCTGTATGATTTTGACAAAGATCAGATCAAATTTGATGGTGATTTTATGCAGAAATGTGAGAAACTCCAAAAGGTTCAGATACTTTTTCATACCACTGTGTGTATGTGTGTGTGTATATATATATATATATATATATATACACACACACACACACACACACACATTGTATATATATATATATATATATATATATATATATATATATATATATATATATATATATATATATATATATATATATATATATATATAATATGTATGTGTGTGTGTGTGTATATATGTGTGTGTATATATATACACACACACACACATATATATATATACACACACACATATATATATATATACACAAATATATACACACATACACATATATATATATATATATATATATATATACACACACACACACACACACACACACATACATACACAGTATGTATATATTTTCATTTTGTATGTACATGTTATCCAGTTAAGGTCTATGATGCCACTCAAACGCCAGCTAAGTGCCACAAAAAAAAAATGACGTTGGATGTCTCTTCTGAAGAAATAAGACTTTCTCCTGTAGAAACGACAGTTTTCTCTGAAGTGCCTGAAGAGGAATAATCATCTGAACTGTTGGAAAGCTGTTGTATTAAAATCTTTTTCAATTATTATTCTACTACAGTACCCAAGTTATTGTTTATACTGACTTCCGATTTTTCAAGTGAGCAAGTGCGTGACTACTCGAATAAGTAAGTCTGGATAAGCCACGCTTCGTCTCATAAGCTCCGTTTGTCACTTGTGACAAATGCCTCAGATTTAAAGGGGAAGGACTTAAGCAGCGCCCTGTAATTGAGGTGAGCATGCAGTTTGTGTTTATAGGGAGTAGATGAGAACACTTAATTCAGGTGGGAACTGCATTCATCCCGAGCAGCTCAGCCACACCCCTCAGCCGGAGCGGGGAGAAAAAAGACACACACAAATATTCTAAACATTAACTTGGGTATTGTACTGGAATAATTATTGAAAAAGACTTAAATACTACAGCTTTACAACAGTTCAGATGATTATTCCTCTTCAGGCACTTCAGAGAAAACTCGTTTCTTCAGGAGAAAGTCATATTTCTTCAGAAGAAACATCCAACGTCCCTTTTTCTGGCTCTTAGCCGACGTTTGAGTGGCATCATAGAGTTTAACTGGTAATTAAAACACACTAAAAAAAGGCTCATTGACAACTTGTGTGCGAATGAGGAAAAAGGGGCATATACATCATCTCAACCAATCAGCAGGCAGGAAGACAGCCATTGGCTGAATTTTAATCACGTGACTGTTGCTCGGCAATCCGCGAATAGTCAAGGGTACGGATGCAAAACCGCGAATAGTCAAGGGCCTACTGTATTGATTAGTATGACTGTCACATTTATTGTTAAAATAATATGGCAACTGAATTTTTTTTCTTCTTATGTACACATCAACCGTATAAAAACCATAAAGGCCAGTCTCTCTTTAGATTTAACTCTGTAAAGGCCTTTTCAGTTCTCATATACTTATTCTGGTTATTAAAATATAAGCATTTACTCACCAGCCCCGGACTGTTCGGGTGACCTTCCAGGTCTTCGAGTTCCTCCAGATTGGTGGTAAAGAAGAGATCCTCAGGAAAGACTGGGATCTAGAGTTGACAGTGTGAATATTAGTGTAGTTCAGTCTGGAACTCGTATGTGTTTAAAGTCATGTTAGTCCAGTTCACCTCACCTGGAAAAGCCACCCCAGCACTGCCACCAACATCATCTGATTCAAGTAACACTGCTCCCCAACTTTACCGCACCTCATCCTCCTAACATAAAAACATAGAGGAGTTACATTCCCAGCTATGGAACACATCATACATCGGTATGTGTTGCATGTGACAAACCTGTACATTTGAAGAAGGAAGCCCAGAGCACTCCTGTAGCAGGGCAGAAACGGCCCAGTGTAGTCCAGCATGGAGAGGAACTCAACCAGCCATGGAACGGTAAGCACGGTGCGCTTCCTCTGTACACAACTTTTCAACACTGCAGAGACATCCAGCACCGGGGCACTCTAAAAATAAATAAATACACAACAAAAACACACCACATTTAAATCGACGCCCTTGTAAGGCCCCTAATCAACTAAAATAGTGAAGAGGTTTCTCCCATCTACCTCACTACGCAGAGCGATGGCGGCCTCCTGGATCTCTCTGGATGGTGACTCAGCGGTATGGTAGGGCATGAAGGAGATAAATCCCAGGAACTTGGCAAGAAGTCGAGCCACAAGGAGTACTGAAGAGAAGCGTTGCTTTTCATCCTTTAGAAAGAAAGAGAGAAGAGGTTCAGCCCCCCTATTGATAATTAATATCCAGAAGCGTTGGATGGAGAGTTGCTTGAACTCTCGTTCTGGCATCTGACAAAAAGTGAAAAAAAAATTCCATGTTGCGCTGTGACTAAAAAAAAGAAAGTGGTCGAACGAATATGTACAACATGGATTCACACACATAACGGAACGTGATATTAGTCGGTGTCCTATCTGCATGATTTGCAAAGTAGGATCAACCTTGTGCTGACTGACGTATACATACATGTATATGTACATATAATATCAATAAATACATATTCAATACTGTAAATGCTTATAATAACGATTAAACACTCAAAAATAATGTACAAGATGTAAATAAAACAAATACACACACGTACAGACACGCGCGTACACATGCACCTCACATAAAAATGTAAGTAGCTGTGATGGGGGGAATTCATGCATTGTATTGGTTTTGTTCTTTGAACACAGTGATGTTAATGCACGGTTCATTTTGGTGCCCCAATAAAAACATACCTATGTCTTCAATTTGAAAAAAAATCAGATTTTATTTTTCACTAAAGAAGGGTTCGGTGAATAAACATATGAAACTGGTGGGGTTCAATACCACCAACAAGGTTAAGAACCACTGTTTTACATGAACCTTTAAGAACCCAATTCGCTGCACATAGGGGGCAGCAGTGACAACACATTGATAGTGGGACTTAAACCCCTAACCTTGGGCTCAGTCATCCAGAGCCCTATATATATATATATTTTTTTTTAAATAAGGATCAATTTAATCAACATGTCCATTTAGCAGTGTTTAAATTTTAACAAAGTAAACAGAATCTGTTTTTGTAACCAGAAAGTGTGAATAGCCTCTTGAAAAGCTTTGGCACACACATGCACTAGAGCTCTAAAGGTTGTCCAGGGTATACTCTGCCCTCGCCCAGATTCGGCTGAGATGGGCACCAGAACAACCCTAAATAGCATTAAGAAGTTCAGAAAATGAATGTGTTATATATTTTTAGAATTTTACTGGTCTTCTTTGGCCATGGAGCAGTGGTGGTCCTGGTGCAAAGCTTGGCGGTTTAAGCCCCAGTACTACCAAGCTGCCACTGTTGGGTCCTTGAACAAGGCCCTTAACCCCCAGTTTCTCAGCTACATAAAAAACAATGGCTGTCACTCTGGATAAGGATGTTTGCCAAAGGTCATAGATGTAAATTGAATGTAAACAACATCATCTCTACCGTGCTACAGGATAGAAAGTGACCTGGAGCCTGTCAGATTTGAAACTGGGTGAGAGTCGTAGTGCACACAGGTGAGTGACCATTCACTCCTATGAGCAATATCAAGTAACCAGATGAGCTAATCCACGTGTCTTTTTCGTGTGTAGGAGGAAATTCACAGGCATAGGTAGAACACAAACCCCCCTGCCTCACAGAAAGGTCCCAGTCAGCCACCAGGTTCAAAATCAGAGCTTTCTTGGTTTAAGGCGATGGTGATGAACACTAAACCACCTTGTAAATTAAGTAATAAAATTTAAATATATTTAACACAGGTGTACAGGAAATACTGCATAGATTAACATTGAAATTTGACAGCTTTGGCAGTGGTGGCCTGGTGATATAGGGTGCTGGATCACTGATCCGAAGGTTGGAGGTTCAAGCCCCACTCTCAACGGGTTGTCACTGTCCCCCTTCAGTGCAGCTAACTGGGTTATCATAGATTGACCATATCTCTCACTGTCTATGATATATTCAGTTCATGCAAAAAAACCATTGCTGACTTTCTGCAAGAGTAGCTGCATAGCCGTCAGCGTGTTTCTGCCCTGTAATGGCCTAGCGAGCTGCCCAGGGTGTACTCTGCCCTCGCCTGGAGTCAGCTGGGATGGGCACCAGCCTCCCCACGACCCTAATTAGGATTAAGTGGTTCCAGAAAATTAATGATGATGATGATTTGATAGCTGCCGCAAAATACATTTAAAAATGCACTAAATTGCCAACAGTACTCCATTTGAACTTTGACCTGCTGCTCCATGTCTCCTTCGCCCACTTCCTCTCCTGTAGTGGAGGAGTCATTGGGGCCCAGGATAGACACCTTATTCAGCTGCAGTAGTTGCTGGCACAAGCCGTCCTTCAGGTGTTGGTTCAACTGGCAGCTGGGTCACACAGGAAGAGAATGAGAAGTAAACAATATGCCAGGAATCACAGTATAATTGGGGTAAAAAGTGATTGTTAACCTTTCTGATAAACCATGGCTCATAAAACTGGAGCGTTATTATCCAGATTATTTATTATCGCGTAAATATTTCAACTTAACATAAGAGCCATGAAATGTTCGTGTAGTTTTACCAGCTGGCTGACTGTAGGAAATCTCTGAAGAACTCCTGGTGTCCAGGGAAAGAGGGTGGAGGACAAGGGCCACTTAGAACCTGAGGCTGGATCAGACGCTCTTGCAGGCGCTTCAGTCTACCCAGACTGTCTGCCCCCACCATGCCCAGTAGATCCGCATCTGGAGCGTCACCAGAAGAGCTGCGCTCTTTGTGGCCCTTACACATCTACACCAAGGAACAGCAACTGTGAGTGAGCCAACAGTGCGATCCAGGGGTAAAACCCAGGCATTGTGGCTTACCTGAACCAGCTGCTTCTGGAAAAGCCTGGCAAAGTGACAGTGGTTTCCTGCTGCAGTCAACTGACTGACCATCGCCCTGTAGGAGTAAATATTAGCAGAATCATGTATTAGAACCCAGTGTTTCATAATTTAAGATTACAGATTCATTAACATGAACACAACAGCCACCTCACCTGACCCGGTTGCCTAGTGCTGCCTGAAAATCCCACCCAGGTTCTTTATGATAATCCTCCCACTCTCTTAAGAGCTCATAAAAGATATCTCTGTAACATCATGAGTAGGAAACATGGATTAATGTGAGTTTGTAGTAACGACACACATACACTGAATTTATACTACACTATACCTCTGTTTCTTAAAGATGTGGAAGGCTTTATCACTGCTGAAGTTGGTCCGGTTGTCAGTGGCTGGCTGGAACGGCACCGAGTGAATGAAAGTCTGGTGGCTGGGCAGTACCTACCATGCCAACGAAAACATTTGCCAAGTTTATGTGCGCACACATGTGTGTGTGAGCAAACGTGACGAAGTTCAATTGATTTTAAGCACCAGAAGTGGCAGAATATCATCCTCCAGTTACATTAAGTCCCTCTTTTAGCAAAGGCCATGCAACACACCGTCCACAATAAATTCAATACATTACCATTATACTGAAGCATTTCAAGGGTCTCCCAGCTGTTCAGAAATGCACACGTGCCAATGTTGCAAAACTGTGTGTGAGACAAGGCTGCTGAAAACGTGTCTTATAAGAGATTAAGTGCTCTGTTCATTCAGTCATTACAGTGGGGCCAATAAGTATTGGGCAATGTAAAAATGTGCAAGTTTACCAATTTAAAAAGATAAGAGAGGTTTGTAATTTTCATCATAGGTACACATCAAGCTTGAGAGACAGAATGTAAAAAAAAAAAAAAATCCAGGAAATCACATTGTATGATTTTTAAACAATTTATTTGTGAAAATGGGAGGCCAAAAAGTATTGGGCAGCTCGAAAACAAACATTATTTCGGCCCCCACTCGTTCACAGTATGAATGACACCTGTTTGAACTGATTAGATGCATAAGACACACCTTCAAACAATGCATAAGAGACACCTTCAAACCTGCACACACCTTCAATCTGTCAGACTGCAGTCTTCACCATGACCAAGACCAGAGAGCTTCCCAAAGACACCAGAGATAAAATTGTACAACTGCACAAAGCTGGGATGCGTCAAACTACAATTGGTAAACAATGTTGTGAGAAAAGATCAACAGTTGGAAACATTATTAGAAAATGGAAGAAGTATAACATCACTGACAACCTCCCTAGGTGTTGCGCTCCATGCAAGATCTCACCTCGTGCGGTTCAAAGGATCCTGAGAACAGTGAGTAATCAGCCCAGAACTACATGGCAGGAACTGATCAATAATTTGAAGACGGCAGGAACCGCCGTCACAAAGATAACAATAACTAACACACTACGTCGTCATGAGATGAAATCCTGCATTGCCCGAAAGGTTCCCCTACTAAACAAAAAACATGTAAAGGCCCGTCTGAAATATGCAAAAGACCATCTGGACGATCCAGAGGAGGATTGGGAGAATGTGATGTGGTCAGATGAGACCAAAATTGAACTTTTTGGTTTAAACAGCACTCGCCGTGTTTGGAGGAAGAAGAACGCCGAGTTGCATCCCAAGAACACCATACTTACTGTGAGAAGCATGGGGGTGGACACATCATGCTTTGGGGATGCTTTTCTGCAAAAGGGACAGGAAGACTGCACCATATCAATGGCAACATGAATGTATTGTATTGTGACATTTTGGGTAAAAACCTCCTTCCCTCGGTCAGAGCATTAAAGATGAAACATGGCTGGGTCTTCCAGCATGATAACGATCCAAAGCACACAGCCAAGAAAACCAAGGAGTGGCTCCGTAAAGAGCATATCAAGGTTCTGGAGTGGCCTAGCCAGTCTCCAGACCTCAACCCAATCGAAAACCTGTGGAGGGAGTTAATACTTCGAGTTGCCAAGCGACAGCCCTCAAACATCACAGCTCTAGAGAAGATCTGTGTAGAGGAGTGGGACAAAATACCAACTAAAGTGTGTGTAGACCTGGTCAAGAACTACAGGAAACCTTTGACCTCTGTCATTGCCAACTAAGACTACATTACAAAGTATTAAAAGTAACTTTTGCTGGCTGCCCAATACTTATTGGCCTCCCATTTTCACAAATAAATTGTTTAAAAATCATACAATGTGATTTCCTGGATTTTTTTTTTACATTCTGTCTCTCAAGCTTGATGTGTACCTACGCTGAAAATTACAAACCTCTCTTATCTTTTTAAATGGGTGAACTTACGTTGCCCAATATTTATTGGCCCCACTGTACATTATATTCGCAGTCATTGAACCTCAATAGGAGTCGCACCACTGTGACGTTAAATACACTTTAACACAGCTCCATAAACTATAAAGGCCCGATGTCATCTGGCTGATTCTATGGTGACTGCCTCTGATTTTTTTTTTTTTTTTTTTTTTTGAGTTGCCGACTGTCAGTAATGATCTGCGATGATTAGCAGTGGTTGGCAACCATTTTTGTGGGCGTCCATATCAAACTGTCCCCAGCTATACTCGCAGACAGTCACGAACAGTTGCAGATTGTCTGAGACACTTTATTGACCACAATCAGTGACCGTAGTCTCAGACCAGGCTGATGATATCCGTGACCATAATTCTCAGATGAAAATCTCTGATGAAGGTCTGAGACTGTCTGTAATTAAGTCCCGAGAGGATAGTTGGCAGCAGTCAGTGGCTAATAGATTATTGTGTGTAGAAATCGTAGAAAATTTGGAAACAGGTTTTAAAAAAAAAAAAAATCAATAAATAAAAAAAGTGAAGATTGTCCCGCTGACAGTCAGCGATATGGGCAACGAGATCAATCACAGACCCTCATGTTTACTCCCACCTTAAAAATGATCGTGGGCATTCTCGGGCGTTATCACCCAAATAAGATCTGGGGCTTCGGGAACTTTACTTTCCACATAAATTACAAGTTTTCTTTCAGACAACCAAGAAGCAAATGCTCACAGCTGGAAAATGAAATCTGTTGGTTTCTTGAACCTGGGCTAATGATTCACCTTCTCTCTCAGAAAGACAAAACATGGAATGGGATCAGCAAAGTGTGTAATTTATGGATTACAAACCTTAGCTGTACATTTATCCTGAGCTTGTGCCAAGCGATCTCTCAGAGCTGGAGAGAAAGTGGCAACTCTTTCATTCTCTGCCAGGAGGCGCACTGTGCAGTGGTCCAGATGTGAAAGCAAACTGGTGGGGGGAATAGTATAAATAGGAGTAATCTTCACCAAAGCAAGAGAAGCAACATAAAAGCAAGAAAGGAAAAAAAAAAAAAAAAAAAAAACCACACTCACAGAAACTGGTTCTCCAAAACTCGCACTGCAAAATACACACAGTTGTGGACATTTCCCAGATAAGCTGTCTCAAGAACATCTGCAAAATAACATCTTCGATAAATGTGACGGAAAACAGTACATTCAGAATTAAGAACTGTATGAGAGACGGGAGCACATAACGAACCCATCTTTCTTTCACATGTATCGGGACACACTTCTGTCGAGTCAGAGTTTGATACGCTTCGTGACGTGAGCAGCTGAAGTACAAAGAAAAGCTCCAGGAACACACAGGGCACCATGTTCTCTAAAATGAGAGTTCCATAAGTACAAACATAACCTTCCAAAAATAAACTTAAAAGCGCAATTTTTAAAATGGCAAAACTCTCAATGTGCCATCATCGTCGTGACTCAATTATGCTTGGATCCAATAAACAGAAAGTAAAATAAATAAATAATTCACACAGCTATGTAGTCAGTAGTTTAATAGGTGAACCGTAAGTTTAATGCTGTTGTGAACATCATGTCTGACATTATTGAATCAAAAACATGAAATTAAAATTGCCATAAAACTGATGTACAATACCGTTAATTCTAGCTGGAAATGTCAGAATATAAACAAGGCTCAGAATTTTTTATTCTATTATTACACGTAGAAATATTTTTAATTATCTAGTTATACCAACATATCCATGTACAGTGATCCCTTGCTACTTCGTGCTTCAGTTTCTGTGGCTTCACAGTGCATCATGGGTTTTTCAAAAATATTCATCGAAAAATAAAAAATAAGGAAATTAAGGAAAAATAGGGATAACGTCAAGGAAAATGCTGCAAAACAAGGCCAGTTATGCAAAAAAAAAAAAAAATCAACAACTTACATTTTTATATGAGGTGCACATCTGAGTGTGTGTGGGTATTTATATTTTATTTACATTTTATGCATTATTTTTGAATGTTTAATTCTTATTATAAGCATTAATAGCATTGAATATGTATTTATTGATATTATATACACATATACATGTACTTATACGTCAGTCGGGAGGGAGGGGTGTCGATCCTACTTAACGTAAATAGCCGGTCGCGCGCGGGGGGGGGGTCGGTACCAATTAACTGCGGAAAATGAGGGATCACTGTACAGTCAGCACCCTTATTACAAAATTAATCCGTACCAGTGCCTTTTTTGGAACCTGGAGTTGTCGTAAATAGAGGTGTATTTTACATGTAAAGCGTGTGATTCGGTCCAAGGCTCCCAAGACTACCCTTTAAAAATTATAAAAGCATACCTTTTAAGGTACTTACTTCATGTTGATTATGTCGTCTTAGCAAAGTTATAATCTCACACTGACCATGGCACCAGGAATCACTTTCACCAGGAATCACACGCGCGAATGCGGTGTGTGTGTGTGTGTGTGTGTGTGTGTGTGTATGTTTGTGTGTGTGTGTGCACGTGTGTTGACCATGTCTTCTTAGCAGCGTTATAATCTTACAAATGTTTATGCAAAGTTAAAAGCCTGAGCCATAACATACAGTTGGAATGACACACAAACATGAACACGGTTCACACAAACTTGAACAAAGTTGTAACGACAGCGTCATCCCTCCTAGTCAATGGGAGGCCAGCAGGGCGGGATGCTGAGAGATAGCCAATGGGAGGGAGCTACGTCACCCCCCCCCCAGCCAATGGGAGGCCAGCGGCGTGGGATGTTGGGAGACAGCCAATGAGAGAGCAACTCGCGCATTGTTTGAATGGCGCGTTTCGTAAGAAGAAGTTGTTTCGTATACAGAGGACAAAAAAAATTCGGAAAATGTTTTTCATATACTGGATTTTTCGTATTCAGGTATTTTCGTAAGAAGGGGGCCGACTGTATTTGTAAATATTTAGTATATTTTTGATATTTACACATAGGGATCCCTCACTTTCCGCAGTTAATTGGCACCGAAATCCCCCTTGACCGCCGAATTCCACGAAGTAGGATCAACCCCTCCCTGACTGGCATACATGTATATGTGTATTTAATATCAATAAATACATATTCAACGCTAGAAATGCTTATTATAAAACAATTAAACATTCAAAAATAACACATAAGATGTAAATAAAATATAAATACACACACATACAAACGCAAGTGCTCACACACACAGATGCGCACCTTTCATAAAAATGTAACTATTTTTGATGGGGATGTTTTGGGTTGTTTTTTTTTTTTTGCATAATTGGCCTTGTTTTGTGGCATTTTCTTTAACTTTTCCCCCTACTCTTCCTAAATTTCCTTATTCGATGAATATTAAAAAAAAAAAAAAAAAAAAACACGATGCTCTAAAGCAGCAAGAATTGAAGTGCAAAGTAGCGAGGGATCACTGTTCGTCCGGTACTGTATTTCCTTTACACTGCCCTCTTGAGGTGTCTCACCTGAAATGCAGGCACAGTAAACATCTGCTAAAAGCTCGAGTTGTGGCGCATGAGTGACTTTCGTGGGATCAGGGCAGGGGGCCTGGGCATCAGGGGTCACCTTTGAGTTTGACCTCGACAGTGACTCAGTGGGAGTGCAAAGATTTGCACTGGGCTTCAGTGGGGAGATGTTCTGCTGTGCAAGTTTTGACCTGAAGAAAAAGGTGACACGGGCAAAGTAACAGACACAATCAGCCTGAGGAGAATAAACATACTGAAAAAAGTTGAGAATTTGATTTAATGTCTCCAAGTGGCAAAAAAAAAAAGAACACCTTTCTTTCTTGAGCAGTTCCCTCTCTTCTTGCAAACAAAGTGGGCTCCCAGTACTGGGTGCAGTACCCACACTGTCTGAGCCAGAAGGAGGACTGCAGGGCTTGCAGAGAGGTGTGGAGGTAAAGCAGCTCTTGGGTTTCGAGTTTGGTCGTTCCGCACTCACTGGCGTTGGGTTGATGCGCCGTGATGGCTTTGTCACTCTAAACTCATTGAGACAAATCACCTGATTAAAAATTCTCAACTGGTGGAGAATTTTTGTGCAAAATGACAAACAATGATACTTCCATGGTAAATGTGACAGTGTCATTAAATTAATACAGCATTTCATTGAAAAAAAAAAAAAAAGAACATTCCCATTTAACAAAAACAAAGAATTAGCTTTCAATTAACTCACACAGCAGTGGCATGAGATGCACTCATTGGTGGAAAATCCTCCAAATTATCGAAGTTTAGGTTTACTTGTGTTGGAGGCGATACAGGTGAATCTCTCATCCTCCCTCCACCCCTTTCTTTCCTTCCCGCAACATCACAGTCATCAGCCTCTGCCAAATGTCCACTGCGGGCTCCAGTTTGCCTGCCCGCTGCAGACGCTCCTAACCCGTTGCTCCTCCTGCGCCCTCGATGTGGCTGAAATACTGAGCTGGCCTGAGCATCTGGAGGTGAAGTCATAAAGTCTCCAAGACAAAGGCGCTGACCAGATCGCCGTTCAGAGGTCATATGCCTAGGGGTGGAACTCCATCCTGAGCCAAACGATGGGCTGCTTATGCCAGCAGGACTCTGACAGACTGCCAGAAGACTATCCTGATCGCTCGAATTCTCCAACTGTGACACGGAGGAGACAGGCGAGAACAGCTGGACTCGGCTGGCACTACGAGAACCTTGGCTTGGAAATGCTCCGTTAGCTGCCCTCCGTTCGCCAGTGGAGCCCCTGGCTGAGAGAGACCTTGCGGTGCTGGGTGTTTTGGCTGGAGTGCTAGGGCCATGAGTTAGAGTGCTACTGCTCTGATCTCTCAGGAAGTTCAGGAGGAATGGGACAAACTCGTGCTTCCTCACTGTTGATAGCAGATCATGCTCCTCAATATAGTCCTGTCATGACAGAAATGTAAACTTTGTTTAGTATTGTAGAAATGTAATTTTGGAAAGACCTGAATTTCGAACAATAGCATATGAATAATATATTTTATATATATATATATATATATCTATAGTGCAGTGGCACAGTGGTGAGGACATCCGTCTCACAGCAAGAAGGCCTGGGTTAGACTCCCAGCTCAGGCATTTCTGTGTGGAGTTTGCATGTTCTCTCCTGTGCTTGGGGTGGGTTTCCTCTGGGAACTCCAGTTTCCTCCCACAGTCCAAAAGCATGCACAGTAGGTTAACTAGTTGTTTGAAATCACTCTCATGTGCGAGTATGAATAGTTGTGTGAGAATTGGCCCTGCGATGGCCATTGTGTACACCGCCCCGCCCGGAGTTGATATGGGCACCAGCCTCCCCACGACTTTAATTAGGATTAAGTGGTTCAAAAAAATTAATGGATAATAAATAATAATGGATGGCACAGTGGTTATGAGGGTGCTGGGTTCGAGTCTCAGCCTCGACTGTGGTGTTTCTGTGCTGTTTGCATGTCCTACGTGTGTGGGTTTACTCCCAAAACACAAACACATGCACATAAGGCTAACTGGCAAATTGACCCCAAGTATGATGGTCTGGTGAGCCGTTCGGGGTGTACACAGTTGTGGCCCCATGCTGGCTGAGATGGGCTCCAGCCACCCTATAAACCTAGTAGGGCAATGAATGAATAAGAATGAATAATTAAACAACAATAATAAAAATAAACTGCACTAGTTTTCTTTATATATTGTGTCGTGAAGGTACATTTCATGCAATATATTAGCTTCAGAAAATTATTTTAAAAGTTGTAATGTGATTGTGTCTCTGAAAGCTAACTCTGTTTGCGTATCTTTGCGGAAATGGCGTGTCAAACACAGCCAGCTACTGAGGTAAAGAGCTTGTTGCTAACTGAAGTTGTGAACTATCTGGTTCTCTATTTCTTCTCTGAAATACCATGACAACACACTTTTCCCCTCACAAACAACACACAATAATACTGATTATAAACTCACCGTTTCCTTTCGTACGGTTCGTCCTTGCAGCCAATTCAAAGCTCTATTCAACTCCACGTCTCCCTGCAGCAACGATTCTAAAAGAGTCGCCATTCTATTCGAGAAAAGTAATGAGAACGACGAGGAACTCAATTTCAAAATAAAAGTCCGTGTTCAAAATCCAAAATACTGTACACTGTGGTTATACTTCTGTACAAGTCCGAGAAATGCAGTTTACATATACTGTACAGTATTTCCAATTTGATCATAGCCAAAATGTATTATGTACATCTTTGTGAATCACAATAATATATCATTATCATTTTCTGTACATGCTTAATCCTAATTAGAGTCGTGGGGAGGGTGGTGCCCATCCCAGCCGACTCCAGGCGAGGGCAGAGTACACCCTGGACAGCTCGCCAGGCCATCACAGGGCGGAAACACGCGGCTTTGCAGCCTACTCTTGTCGAAAGTCAGGAATGGTTCTTTTACATGATACCATAGACAGTGAGAGACATGGCCTGCTTTTGATAACCCAGTTAGCTGCAAGGGGGGGGCAACCTTTGGTAAGTTGGGCTTTGAACCCCCAACCTTCGGATCAGTGATCCAGCACCTTTACAACTAGGCCACAGATGCCCACAATAATATATTTTTAATTTAATTAATTTCATTTTTTTAACCATTTTACTTTTTCAGTGTCACAGGAAGGTTGGAGCCCATCTCTGCTGAAAAACAGGACTCACCCTAAACAATTTTCCACTCCATCGCAGGGTCAACACACACCGGTGTTTCTGTGAAGTGTTTGTCCTAAAGTTTCCTGTGTTTCCTCCCTCATTTCCAATAACTGTGATAAATTGTCCCTTGGGGTGTATAAGAAACCATTGCTGACTTTCAACAAGAGTAGGCTGCATAGCCGATAGCATGTTTCCACCCTGCGATGGCCTGGCAAGCTGTCCAGGGTGTACTCTGCCCTTGCCCAGTGTCGGCTGAGATGTGCATCAGCCTGCCCGCGACCCTAATTAGGATTAAACGGTTACAGAAAATGAACGATGAAGGTGTATGAGAGTGCTTGGTTGTGTGTGGCGCCCTGCAAGGCCTGGAGAGCTGTTCAGGCTGTACCCTGCCTTCGTCCAGTGTCAGAGGAGATAGGCTCAAGCCTCACATACCCTCTTCTTGTCCTTTCGGCTTTTCCCTTCAGGGGTCGCCACAGTGAATCATCTGCTTCCATCTCACCCTATCCTCTGCATCTTTTTCTCTTACACCAACTGCCTTCATGTTCTCCTTCACCACATCCATGAATCACATACCCTGTTAGGATTAAATGGTTCTTCAGGGCAAGTGTGAGTGAATGAGAGAGAGAGAGTTTTATATGTTGCTCTTTCACTTTATGGAACATTTTAAAGTCAGTTCGACCGGAGCGGAACCCTGAAGATACCCCAGCAGTTCGGTGCAGGTTATTCTGTGGTTTAAAACTCAACTAATGCAGATGTTGAAATCCAGAAGCTGGTGCCACAGTAAATTTTGGCACAGTCATGGTGCTGTTTATTTTATCTTCTGTCTTTATTATGTTATATAATATAATAAGTTCTAATATAATGTTTATAGCTCTGGGTTTTTCAGTTCTCAGAGAAAAATGTGCATGTTGGATATCATCAATCGAGCTCGGATCCGATCCTCGCTTGATGAAGGTGTTTATTCAGAGGGTTTGGTTTCTGGACTTGAATGGGCGTTTCTTTACTGTTGCAAGGGGGAGGGAGGGGAAGGGCGGAGGGGGAGGGGTTTCGTCTATACACGAAGAGTGTATTTATTATTATCTGACCAGCTTTTCTACTACAGTAGTAATTAGTCCACTACATTTCCGCTTTGTGTCTTGTTTATTATTTTTTAATCGTGATTTAAACGCTGCTTATGGATTAACTCGGGGACTCCAGTTAGCAAGCTGTGCTTTAAGGCTAAAGCAGGCAAACAACCTGCGGGGAAAATGCCGTCTTCGGAGGAAGGTTTATCCGGAGGTGACGTGGTTACAGTCAAGCATGAGCTTAAAAACGGTAAGTGGGTGTTTATAACCGGTTTAGGATCCGCTTTCTCACTTTAAAAGACAGTTTTTCTTGGTTTTTAGCAGCTAACACCTTGTCCTGTCAGAAGCCGCACGCGCGCGTACACGGTGCACATGCATGCATGCGTGCTTTTAATAACACTAACACGCGCGCGCGCGCACACACACTCCACACCTTTAACAGAGTTTATAGCCATGTTCAGAGATTTTTACCTCTTATAGAAGAACTATGAGGGCTGTTGCTGTTGTATTGTCATAATTCGGACCTTTTTAAAGAAGAAAAATAGTGTAAAAAAAGCACTATAATTGCAGTCAGAGGCAGTTTGCGGTGTTAGCCATCGATACCCTGCATTGAGGAAATGAGAAGCCATGGTTAGCTGAAGCTAGCTGGTCCTCTCCTGTGCATGTCTGCTAATGTAGGTCACCTAGTTTGCATGGCTTGCTGTCAGCCTTTCAAATCAATTTTGGCTTCAGCGTCCTCAAATAAAGCACATAAAAATAAACTGACCACACATGATCTCCTTCTTACCAGGTGTTCCCATCATAACCTTTTTTGATTCGTATAATTCAGAAAATGTCACCATAAATACACATGAAAGGTTGAATGCTGTGTAGAAATAATAAAATCCCCCAGCATTTTTTTAAAAAATTGGAAATTATAGACAGCCTGTATTTAATGTACGTATGAAAGTCATCAGTTCACTCTTCTCAGAAGGATCTGTGTTCAGTAAAGAGCCTTCACTAGAAACTGCGCTCAGAGTGCAGACCTCCACCAAGGTAGTTCAATCTCAGTTTTACCTGCTCATAGAAGCAGTTCTGTTCATTTTCTGTAATCGCTTAATCCTCATTCGGGTTGCGGAGAGGCTGGCGCCCATCCCAGCCGACTCCGGGAGAGGGCAGAGTACACCCTGGATGGCTTTGCCGCCTACTCTTGTAGAAAGTCCGCAATGGCTCTTTTACATGAACCTCACACCATAGACAGTGAGATGTATGGCCAGCCTTTCATAACCCAGTTAACTGCATTGGGGGGGGTGTCCAGTGACAACCTGTGGTGAGTGGGAGTTGAACCCCCAACCTTAGGATCAGTGATCCAGCACCTTTACCACTAGGCTACCACTGCCCTCATAGAAGCAGATGATGTAGAATTATTGTGTCCCCTTGTGGCCTGTTACACAAATAATAAGTTTTGAATTATTTTTTTCCTGGCGCATTATGGGTGATTTACGCCTCCAGTGTTTAAAAAAATCTTTCAAACATCCTTGATCATGGTCATGTCCAGAATTTAAGCAGTTTTTCATTGGCCCAGGACCCATTGGTGACAAGTTCGTGGAAATCCTTTCTTTAGTTTTTCAGCTATTGTGGTCACAGACATACAGTGACACACATACCAGATTCATATGCAAAATTAAACATCGGTGAGGTGGAGGTTACAATGTAGTAACTTCCTTTGCCAGGGATCATAAATTATGTGAAATTAAAGGTGGCATTATGGTCATATAGTGCTTAGCACTTCCACCTCACAACAAGAATGTTGTGGCTTTGAATCCTGGGTGTCTCTGTGTGAAGTTTGCATGTTCTCCTTGAGCTTGTATGAGTTTCCTCGGTGTATCCTGATTTCTTCAACAACCCAGAAACGTGCACATGAGGATAACCTGCTGTTATAAATTGCCCTGAGGTGTGCGTGTGAATGATTGCATGTGTAATGGTCCTGCGATAGACTTGACACGCTATTCAAGGTGTGCCTTACCATTGCCCAGAGTCGGTTCCGGCTTCCCTGCAGCCCTATTTGGATTTAAACTGGTTCAGAGAATACATGATTGAATGGCATTAAAGCTAGTTTGTTGAAGTAGTTCTATTTTATACTCTTTCAGTTCTGTTTTTGTGTTTACAAATCTTCATGCTTAAGGTGTGGCTGCAGATTCGTAGGAAAATGAAGTTTTGGAATTGATGGTGTTTTGTTTCACAGACGTTGGAAAACCACTCATAACTAACAATGAACACTCGGAATTTTACAACTTGACTTGTTTCTCTTATTCCAGAGAGTTGTTATAGTTGCTGTTGACAGTGTTTTTCGTTTTGTTATTTCTCTGTTCATTGTGTTGAACAAGTTATTTAAAGAGGTTTATGTAAGAAAGAAGCACAGAAAATAATATTTCTGACTTGAATTGTGATATAATATTGTAAAGGGTAATTATTTTATCATAACATCACAGAAACATAAAGGTGATCAATATATTTATAGTTTATTTTTACATATTTTAACTTGACAGATGCTGCTGAGTTCTGTGCATTCTGTTGACTTTTTTTATGCGATTACCAGAGTCGTGGGGAGACTCAAGGATGAAGGCAGGGTACACCCTGAACAGTTTGCCATTCACACTCACATCTAGGGGCAATTTGCAACAGCCAGGTAGGCTCATGTGCATGTCTTTGGACAGGGAGGGAAACCCACACAAGTACAGGGAGAACATGTAAACTCCACACACACAAAAAAACCTGAGCCTGGGACTCAAACCCAGGACTTTTTTTTTTTTTTTTTTTTTTTTTTTTTTTGCTGTGAGATGGGCTTGCTACTACTCGGGATAACTATTTACTATCTATTATTTCCCAGATAGAAAACCATTTCCAATGTAGTATTTATGGAAAGGAAATTACTTTTATTGTAGTTTGATGACATTAAATTTAATTTTAAAAATATAACATAACATTATCCTGCATGATTTAAATTAGATTACTGTAGTATAAGAGAAATAAAAAACACTGGGGCAATATAGTTACTGGAAAATTATTGATACACCATGTCATTGATTATTTTCATATAAGGACTTTTTCACAAATGGGGTTCATAGTAGCTAAAAAACTCCTCGTTTTTGTGGTTTCTTGTTACCAGTCAACAACTTATGAAACCAGAATATTTAGTAGGAAGTATCAGAGCTATGGGTCGAATTGTGTCGAAATGGCACTGGGTCAAAGTATAACAGGTACAGATTATTCTGGAATAATTACAATTTATAATCTAGCACCATTTGTTTAGAATTCACTGCATTAAGAATAAAATCTCACTGAGCATGTTTTCTGATCAGGTTTCATGCTATATTAGTTGTATATATTATTAACTGCAGTAACAACAGCATCAGCGACAATTATTGTGGTTTTCCGGAGAAGACGCTTTTTGACATGCTTATCAAGCTGATGTCGACGAACAAAGGGTCTCGACAAAGCCACTTGGATTATAAATAGAGCTGACAAGCATCAGAACATCTTTGTAGATTGTATGAAAATACCCCTCCAAAAGTAAAAGTTAGTTATTATTTAGTTAATTAAAAGTGCAACTCGGCATCTATCAGGTAAAAGCTACTATTTTTATTAGAATTGAATTCTGTACTTGGCAGAAATTTAAGCAATATTTTCCTCTGGTAACAACATGTATCAGAATTGAGAAAATATTTTACTAGTGTAGCTGGAACTACTCTTTATAAAACAATAAACAGCCATAAAATACACACATGGCTACTTAAAGGGGTCCCTTGTCTAATTTAAAAAAGACAAATCTGACCATGAAACAGGTTATGTGATTTATTTCGTATTAGACAAGACTGACATTTTGGAATGGTAGAGCTAAAGCTTTATTAATCTCAAACGAACATCAGTAAACTTTGGAATTCTGTTACTGGTCTGGCTTATGATTAATTATATTTATACAGTAAAACCTCCGTTGACGAACGCTTAAGCTCACGAACTTTTCGCCTCAAGAACATTAAATTCGTGAGCATATAGTCTCTGCTGACGAACTAGTTTTCGGCGGACGAACCAAACCACGCGGTCGAACAGTGCCACGGTGGCGGCCACGAGAAGCTGACGCACGCTCACGGCGTCCCAGTTAAATCACCCCTTTCTTTGAGTGCGGACGTGGTTTGTGTTTGATAGACATTTTGGACCATATTGAGTGTACTTTTGCTATTATGGGACCGAAAAAGACCCCACCACAGGCGGAGATCATTGAAAAACACGAACGAGGAGTGCGTTTGTGTGACTTGGCGTCCCAGTACCAGTACGCTAAGTCTACCATTGCGCCCATCCTTAAGAACAAGGAAGCTATTAAGGGTGCGTGTGTGGCTAAGGGTGTTTCCAAACAGTAGGCGTTTCCAAACACTCCTTCCAAACAGTAAGTCCCTCCCTCCCTCCCTCCTCCCACTCCATTCCATCAAGCCATCAACTACCATCACAAAGGTAAATAAAACCACTTTATAATACAATACAGTTTATTCCTTTAATTACAATACAATAGCACATTTATTATACATAAAATAAGGTATATTTTTGTGTAGTTTTAAGACTTATTTAGTAGAAAATTGTTTTATGGGGACCTGGGAACGGATTATTCTCATTTTAATGGTTTCTTATGGGGAATAAATGTTCGGAAGACGAACTTTTCGCCTTACACACACTTTCTGGGAACCAATTATGTTCGTGAGCAGAGGTATCACTGTATTTGGTTTTAATATTAGTTGATCTTGTAGTCTTGCCCAAGTACATTAATTTAAACTGTGTGTCACAACTACAATTTATTCACAGACTCATGAAGTTGAACTAACGTGAACAGTTAAAAATACAGGAGCATTTAGTTAGTGTTGGTAAGTGCTCATATAGGCCGCTAATACAGTCACAGTGAGCATCGTCACAAATCACTAATGCATAGAGCAGTGACAGTGATGACAGATTAAGTGCCTTAAGTGGTTAATGTGGTATGTAGATTTCTTGTCTTCCTCTCTTGCTCACTCTTTGTGTGTGTGTGTGTGTGTGTGTGTGTGTGTGTGTCAGTTGGAATGTTAACCTCAGGGGCATGTGCATCATATGTGGCCTCACTGTATGTGCACTTTAGACAGCACACAATGCTGTTCCACATATTCACCCAAACAGTACACACAACTGTGCATTACTCTTTTTCACTGAATTACAGAATTTACCTTTCATTTTCTAAAATAGTTGTTCAATTACCCTTTTCCTTGATTTGCATACCCTGCTTAGGGCATATGGATTTTTATGAGATAATACAGAATCCAGTTCTTGTTTGTTTCTCTCCCCAGCAAACCTGACGGGGCATGTTGAACGTGTAGGCATTGAGAATTTTGAGCTGCTGAAGGTTCTGGGTACAGGAGGTGAGTATTAGTGGACATGCTTCTGTGCTTCTGTTTGCTGTGGTCCACTTAGTTTCCACTAAGGTCTCGTTCTTTTTTTTTTTTTTTTTTTTTAATACAACCAGCATATGGAAAAGTGTTCTTGGTGCGCAAAGTGAGTGGACACGACTCAGGCAAGCTTTACGCTATGAAGGTGCTGAAAAAAGCCACCATTGTACAGAAGGCCAAGACAGCTGAGCATACGCGTACAGAGAGGCAGGTGCTCGAGCACATCAGAGAATCTCCATTCCTTGTTACTCTACACTACGCCTTCCAGACCGACACCAAGCTTCACCTCATTTTGGGTAAGTTTTTAATACTTATACATGAAAAGGTAACTTCGTTAGAGTGGAATTTATTCAGGTTAACAACCAAAACTCTGTACAATAGTAGAACTTCTTTGAAAATGGCAATGCACTCAATACCTGTGTAAAAAAAAAAAAAGATTTCTGGTTCTGGTATGGATTACGCGACACTATTTTATATATATATATATATATATATATATATATATATATATGTGTGTGTGTGTGTGTGTGTGTGTGTGTGTGTGTGTGTGTGTATATATATATATGTATATATATATATATGTATATATATATATATATATATATATATGTATATATATGTATATATATATATATATATATATATATATATATATATATATATATATATATATATATATATATATATATATATATGTGTGTATATATATATATATGTGTGTATGTATATAAATATGAAAGGCTGAGAGCTACAGTGGTCTAAACTTGAAAAATGACATAAGGTGTTGTTTTGTTGTTTTGACAGATGTGGATAGGGTATAATAATTAGGATTAAGTGGCTTAGAGAATGAATGGACAAGATCGATGCATGCTAGAATGATCCCTTTATCCTCCTAACCCTGGCTTTACACTGGGACAAGATGTCCACAATCTCCATAATTTGAGAGAATCGTGATGAGTGAGAGGGGTTGTGGGATCGAATTGTGAAGATCTTGAGGGAACTAGGTGGAATTATTATCTTGAGGGAACTTGACGGATTCAGGAAGATCATGCTGATCTTGGCAATATCTTTGACTGTCAAAAATTTTGCCATGATATTCTACTGTGTTATGATTTCAATTGTGATCGAACGATGTAAACGCAGTAGAGCTTAATAAACCTTGACACAACAGAACAGTCCTTTATCCACCATTGTAAGGGATCTTGATCAACTTGGCAACACAATTCCTTTCGGAGTCTCATCTCCTGTATGGGAGTTGTATACTTTTCATACCCCGATCATGCTCCAAGTGTGTACATAAATCAGGGCGCTCCACATTTTTATATTTGCAGACATCATGCCTCAGTATAAACTCATAGTTATGACCTTGAGTCATATCATGAGCATTATCCCTGACTTATTTATATTGCAAAAACTTTCATGTCCTTTTCTCAAATTGCTTTCTGTTTGTTAAACCACTCTCAGCCTTCCTATGTGTGACTGTACATACACAGCTGTGATCTGTCTTCATGTCCATATCAGGCATGAACATATTAGTTTAGATATGAAAAAGCTGGACTGCTAATACATTGAATATTCTAATAATTCACAAAAGAAAAATAATATTTTTGTGATCTAAACATTTTGCTTGGGAATTTAAAATAAGCAGAATTGATAGAGTTGGAATGATACCCAACTGTAATGCACATATAACCGTTTCACCAGTTCTCCGTAGTTACAGCAGAGCTGAGTTAGCTATCTCTGACCTGCAGTGAGTTTAGATTGATGCCAGGCTCTGATTGCAGACTATGTGAATGGAGGAGAGCTCTTCACACACTTGGTGCAAAGGGTCCATTTCAAAGAGCAAGAGGTTGCTTTGTACAGTGGAGAGATTGTACTAGCACTGGAACACTTGCATCAGGTAAGGAGTATGGTACTGTAATGTTTTGTGTATGATCTATTTGTGTCAATCAGGACAAAAGTTTTTTTTTTTTAAGTGAATACTTTGTGACCCTTTGTGTGTGTGTGTGTGTGTGTGTGTGTGTGTGTATGTATGTATGTATGTATATATATTACAGTGGTACCTCACCTTACGAAAGTCCCAACAAATGAAAAATCCAGGTTACGAAATGCATTTATCTAAAATTTCTGTCTCTGGATACGAAACAAATTGGCATTACAAAAGCGCCATCTGAAAAATTCAAACTGCGCGAGTTGCTCTCCCACTGGCTATCTCCCAACATCCCACCCCGCTGGCCTCCCATTGGCTAGGAGGGATGACTCCGCTCCCTCCCATTGGCTATTATGGAGCTGCATCTCCATAATACCCATGATGCTTTTCGTGTAAAGGACAGAGTTACTGTTGTTTCGTGAGTTTTTCGAGTGTGCTCATTACAACTTTATTTTTTGGCTCAGGCTTTTAACCTTGCATAAACATTTGTAAGATTATAACTCTGCTAAGAAGACATGGTCAACACGCACGCACGCGTGTGATTCCTGGTGCGAGTGAAAAGAAGAAGCAGGCTCGTAGCATGCGGTTGAGTGATATTGCAAAGGAATATGGCCAAACCCGTCTACCATCGGTACGGTATTGAAGCAGAAGGAGGTCTTAAAAGGTATACTTTTATCATTTTTAAAGGGTTTAGGGGTGCATAGTATTGGGGGCCTTGGAACGAATCAGGCCTTTTACATGTAAAATGAGGCTCAACTTACGAAAAAATCAGGTTACGAAACCACTTCTGGAAAGGATTAATTTGGTTAGGTGAGGTACCACTGTATACTGGTCCTTCTCAAAAAATTAGCATATTGTGATAAAGTTCATTATTTTCTGTAATGTACTGAGAAACATTAGACCAGGGGTGTCAAACTCATGCCACAAAGGGCTGTGTGGCTGCAGGTTTTTGTTTCAACCAAGCAGCAGCACACCTGACTCGAGTCCTCACGAAGTCGATTGGTCAATCTGTGTGCTCCGTATAGAGACTGATCAATCAACTGCCTGAAGACTCAGATTAGTTGATTGAATGAACCGAGTCAGATGTGCTGCTGCTTGGTTGAAATAAAAACCTGCAGCCACACGGCCCTTCATGGCACGAGTTTGACGCCCCTGCATTAGACTTTCATATATTTTAGATTCATTACACACAACTGAAGTAGTTCAAGCCTTTTATTGTTTTAATATTGATAATTTTGGCAAAAAAGTAAAGAAAAACCAAAAATCCCTATCTCAAAAAAATTAGCATATTTCATCCGACCAATAAAGTGTTTTTAATACAACAAAAGTCAACCTTCGAATAATTATGTTCAGTTATGCACTCAATACTTGGTCGGGAATCCTTTTGCAGAAATGACCGCTTCAATGCGGCGTGGCATGGAAGCAATCAGCCTGTGGCACTGCTGAGGTGTTATGGAGGCCCAGGATGCTTCGATAGCGGCCTTAAGCTCATCCACAGTGTTGGGTCTGGTGTCTCTCAACTTTCTCTTCACAATATCCCACAGATTCTCTATGGGCTTCAGGTCAGGAGAGTTGGCAGGCCAATTGAGCACAGTAATACCATGGTCAGTAAACCATTTAGCAGTGGTTTTGGCACTGTGAGCAGGTGCCAGATTTTGCTGAAAAATGAAAATCTTCATTTCCATAAAGCTTTTCAGCAGATGGAAGCACAAAGTGCTCCAAAATCTCCTGATAGCTAGCTGCAGTGACCCTGCCCTTGATAAAACACAGTGGACCAACACCAGCAGCTGACATGGCATCCCAGACCATCACTGACTGTGGGTACTTGACACTGGACTTCAGGCATTTTGGCATTTCCTTCTCCCCAGTCTTCCTCCAGACTCTGGCACCTTGATTTCTGAATGACATGCAAAATTTGCTTTCATCCAAAAAAAGTAGTTTCTTCTGCCGCTGTTTCTGGTTCAAAAGTGTCTTGACCTGGGGAATGCGGCACCTGTAGCCCATTTCCTTCACATGCCTGTGCACAGTGGCTCTGGATGTTTCTACTCCAGTCTCAGTCCACTGCTTCCACAGGTCTCCCACGGTCTGGAATCGGCCTTTCTCCACAATGTTCCTCAGGGTCCGGTCACCTCTTCTGGTTGTGCAGTGTTTTCTGCCACACTTTTTCCTTCCCACAGACGTCCCACTGACGTGCCTTGATACAGCACTCTGGGAACAGCCTATTCGCTCAGAGATTTCTTTCTGTATCTTACCCTCTTGCTTGAGGGTGTCAATGATGGCCTTCTGGACAGCAGTCAGGTCGGCAGTCTTACCCGTGATTGCGGTTTTGAGTAATGAACCAGGCTGGGAGTTTTTGAAAGCCTCAGGAATCTTTTGCAGGTGTTTAGAGTTAATTGGTTGATTCTAATTTTTTGAGATAGGAATTTTGGGTTTTCATGAGCTGTATGCCAAAATCATCAGTATTAAAACAATAAAAGACCTGAAATATTTCAGTTGGTGTGCAATGAATATAAAATATATGAAAGTTTCATTTTTATCAGTACATTACAGAAAATAATGAACTTCATCACAATATGCTAATTTTTTGAGAAGGACCAGTATATAAAATCATTAAGTGACACTAAAATGTCTAAACTTTATTTATTTAATTTAGCAAAGTGTTTTTTGTTGTTGTTGTTTTTGTTTTTTTTGTTTTATTTTTGTAAAATCTAACTCTGTGCATTGTTAAAAAGACCTGCATTGAATGAGGGAATGCATGGCCACGTTTCTTAAAAATACCCCAAACTAACAAAGTCATACTGGGTGTAAACCACCATGTCCTGTAACTGCCATGTCATGCCATACCAAGACTTGGCTTGTAATTCTTGTTAGTGACTATTGATTGCATAATTCCTACAGTAAAGCATAACAAAAAGTATTTTCCCCCAATCTGATTGCTGTATTACTTGCAAACACATGAAATTGTGAAATTTATCTGAGTCACTTAGTGAATCTGAGTCAATCATGATAAGATGAGGAAGAAAGTGTGTTTTGGAGTCTGATGATTGGCCAACACCATAGACTATGGCAAGAATGTTGAACATGAAATTTATTCGTGAGACCTTGCATATAAGAAGATTTTCAAGCATGAAATATTTGTTCCAAGTTTTGTGCTGATAGTTGTTAGTTCATCTCCAGAACTCCATACTTATGCAAATATAAAGCCATGAGCTTGGTGTTAACGAGTCCACTCAGGCAGCCCAATGTATGAAGAAATTGGTGAAGAAAATATATTTTACTTGCAGTTTGCAGCTTATTCTTATGTTTCTATCAACTTATGCAAACATTTTCAGAGTTGTCCTTTTAAGCAGTGCCTAAATACCTATTGTACAAAAATCAGCGCGACTAAAGCGGCGAATATAATTAATTTTTCTAAATTTTTACATTTACAACTTCATTTTGATAACTGTGTACTTAGTTTAGTACTTGTTACAGTTTAACACTGGCATGCTTAAGAATTCATTCGCAGTTTGAATAAAATGCTTTTGGACCCTTCACATTTTTTTTTAAAAAGTGAAGGCCATATTGCAGTTTTTTTCACTGTATTTTGGAATAGCATTTTGCTAAAATCTTCAGGACTTCAGGCTTAGTGACTGTTGAAAACCACCAGTGTTTGTCTGATATTTCCAATCAAGCATTGTCCATTCGGGATTATATCTATATTAACCCCTAGACAGCGAACCAATCAGATTGCACCATTCAAATATAGTACATGCTAATTAATTTTGTCTTCTACATCCAGCAAACTGGGCAGCATTGTAGCGTAAGGCACCACACTGTCTTTTGTCTATGGTATGTGGGGCACGGTGGTTAGCACATCCACCTCACAGCAAGAAGGCATGGAGCTCAATTTCTAGACTCAGACGTTACTTTGTGGGGTTTGCAAGTTTTCCATGTGCTTGCGTGGGTCTCCTTGGGATACCCTGATTTCCACCCACAATCCAGAGCCATGCACATTTGGTTAATTAGCTGTTCCAAATTGCCCCTAGATGTGTGTGTGTGTGTGTGTGTGTGTGTGTGTGTGTGTGTGTGTGTGTGTGTGTGTGTGTGTGTGTTGGCTTTGCAGCGGTCTGTCTAGCTTTTCAGGGTGTACCCCAACTTCGGCCAGTGTTGAGATAGGTACATCTTTCCTGCTACCCCAATCAGATTAAGTGGTTTAGCAAATGAATAAAATCCCACAGACTGGGCTGTGGGAAGTTATAACCAGCTGCGTTTTTTCAGAAATATATTGGGAGTTCAGAAGAAAGAAAATGTTGTCTTTAAATGGGAATATTGTTAAAAATTTTAAGGGGTTTCTTTCATGTCAGACCTTTTCTTCAGTCATTCAACATCACATCTGCTCAAATTTAGCTGCTGCACATCATCCAGGACAGGCCGTTTAATGGACACAAATATAGCCCAAATGTTCTCAAAGGCATTGTTTATAGAAAACGGAAGAAGACTATTTTTGCTTTTTGTTGATTCCCAGCACAGCTGCAAATTCTGCTGGGAAAAATGTCGCTGCGGGCACTTTCTGGCCCCAGCCTAGAAACGGCAGGCTCAGTATCATAGAACACGTACTGATGGCTTGCCACCCAAGTGAATATTAAAGAGTAGAATAATAAAATCTACTGTTCTAAGTCTTAGATCTCATTTTATCAGACACACAGCCGCATAATTTTGTGAAAGCAAAACAAGAGGACTCTTGATAATTATTCTCTTGTTTTCCTGTTCAGAAATATCAGCATTGTTGTTGTTTCCTTTTTAGCTCGGTGTTGTCTACAGAGACCTCAAACTGGAGAACATTCTTCTGGACTCAGGTGGTCACATTGTCCTGACAGACTTTGGACTTAGCAAAGAATTTGATGAGGTGAGGACAGTCATGTACTGCCTGGTTCAGTTCTGCCGTGTCACATGCTAGGTCAGGGGTCAGCAACCTTTGCCATTCAAAGAGTCATTTGGACCCATTCTCCACATTAAAGGAAACACTGGGAGCCACAAATCCTTTTTTGACATTTAAAATCAAATAACACTGCATATAATATTGTTCCCCTTATTTCCTTCATGTTAATATAAAACGACAATGTGTTGCATTGATTTACTTAATTGACTGCAGAGACAATTAAATTACAATTCTGCTTATACCAAAAACTCCGATCTCATAGCTGTCGACCGGTCATAGACGAGCACAGTGAAAAACATGAACAAAAAACAAATTAAAATGAACAAAGAAACAATTTGACTCTGAGAACTCCGCGACATCGCCCTCTAGGCAGCGCCATTTTGGAGACGTCACTCCAAGTTCAATGTAAAAGGACATGAAGTGTAATAAAGTTTATCCTTTTGGTATCATTTGTTAAACATGCTATCTATCTATCTAGTGCCTAAGTCGTAGGACGACCATTGGCGACCCGCCATGATGGATAATGCCCTGGTTATCATCTTCATTGAGGTTTTCTTGGCAGGCTTAGTGCAGTGGTTTGCCATTGCCTTTCGCACGATGCGAACCCATGCTACAGAACATAAAATGTAATGCACAAACTTTCTCAGAATTAACTTAGGTACTGCACTGGAATAATAACTGAAAAAGACTTTAATACGAGTGCTTTACAACAGTATATGCTGTATAATGTTTAAATTTTATCATCAATAAAAATAAGAGTAAAAATTGAAAAGTTTTTCTTAATCATCATAATACTGTAGTAATAAGTAAGACTGGCTATAGAATGTGTTTAAGAAGCATATTTTAGCGCATCTAATAGATACATAGTATTTTACTTCTGGCCGCTCATTCCTGCATGTTACATGATACATGGGGATTTACTTCCAGGTACAGAACGCATGGATTATCTCGATTCACGGGAGGGCCCGGAACCGAACCCCCGCGAATGTCAAGGGCCTATTGTATTTTGCTCTGAAAAAAAGGAAAATGTCGTCAATCCTGGTTTAAATGAGCATTTTCTTAAGAGAATTAACTTATCCATGAAAGTTCATTGGTCAATGTCTCACATGAGGGAATGATGGCATACACTCCCCTGGCACTCATGGCGATCACCAGCCAATCCATAAGTGTCTGTGAGCTCGTTCATGCAAAATAGCCGGATCGTGAGCCCCCTCCAATTGTGTTAGGCAGCCTCCATATGCACATGTGTAGCAGTTTGTAAAGAGGCAGATTGCAGCATCACATCATTAAGGGGGTCCACTTGCATGCTTATGCCCATCCTTGGTTGTTGGTGGTGTTCGTATGTCATGGGAATGTGACATATGATGAGAGGGAATTGGAAATGATTAAACTAGAAGGGTGTGTGTGTGTGTGTGTGGGGTTTAACTGAAACGTTGACGTTCTACAACAGGATATATAGTACATTAATACAAAACGCTGCAGCACAGTGGCGGCACGTTCTTCTCATGAGAAGAAGGTCCTAGGTTCGAATCCTGGGCTTGGGCATTTCTCTGTGGAGTTTGTATGGGTTTTCTCTGGGTATTTCAGTTTTCTCCTACATTGCACAAACATGTACATAAAGCTGACTCATTCATTTTCTGAACTGCATAAGCCTAATTAGAGTTGCGGGGAAAGTCCATCTCAGCTGACTCTGGGTGAGGGCAGAATAAAGCTAACGGTCTGGTTCAAGTTCATCCTGTGTGTGTGTGTGTGTGTGCACGTTGACCCGATGATGGACTAAGGAGTTGTTCAGGATGTACTCTGCTCTCACCCAAAGTCAGCTGAGATATACTTCAATCTCCCAAGGATCTTTTGAAGAATTAAGAGTTTCGGCTAATACGTGTGTAAATGAGTGATCCATGATAATGTTTTAGGTTTAACTTTAAAAAGTTGGTGTTTGCCAAAGAAACCTTTTAAGTTAAAACAAAACGTTGTTTTCCAATGTAGTGTAAAAAGCTCAGGCATGAAAATCCTACATTGTGTGTGTTCAGCAGCCAGATGTCCAGCCTCTTTGCTGAGACTTGCAAGAAAACAGCATTTTTCTCTGCTAATAGATCATTACTTTCCACAGACCACCCAGCTGTGGACTTACAGGGTCTATCAAGCTTTGCGCTTTCAAACTTGTTTAGTTGAGATGGCCAATGTATACTAGTTACACGGAATAGTGTTTAGTTTTAGCTTTTTCACATGTTAATGTTGCGTATTTACGGTGCATATAAACTGAGAAGCACATGCATTAAACTCTTCTATTTATCATTGTTCTGTTCCTTGCCTTGTAGGTCGAGAGGGCTTACTCAGTGTGTGGTACGATTGAATACATGGCCCCTGAGATTGTAGAAGGTGGTGAATCTGGACATGACAAGGTATCATGCAACGAATTAATGAATTTATATATATATATATATATATATATATATATTGTGTGTGTGTGTGTGTGTATAATATATACACACACACACACACACACACACACACACAGTTATCCCTCGCTGCTTCTGTGCATCACGGGTTTTTCAAAATATTCGTCGAAAAATCGGGAAAAGTTAAGGAAAATGCCGCAAAACAAGGCCAATTATGCAAAAAAAACAAAAAAAAAAAACACCCACAAAAATAAACACTCCAACAAAGCTACATTGGTACCTCACTTTGCAAAAGTTTCATCAAAAGAAAAATTCAGGTTACGAAACACATTTATCTAAAATTTTTGTCTCTATATACGAGACAAGCTCACGTTACGAAAGCACCATCTTAAAAATTCAAACGCGCCATTCAAACAATGCGCGAGTTGCTTTCCCATTGGTTGTCTCCCAACACCCCGCCCCACTGGCCTCCCATTGGCTAGGAGGGAGCAGAATCTCCATAATACAGTACTGTACTCATAATGATTTTCGTGTGCCTTTGACCCATTGTTCGGCATACTTGTGAAGGAGAGTTGTACTGTTGGTTCGTAAGTTTCGTGAGGTTGTGCACAAAATACAGTGTATGTGTGTGTGTGTGTGACCATGTCTTCTTAGCAGATATAAAGTCTTACAAATGTTTATGGAAGGTTAAAAGCCTGAGTCAAGAAATAAAGCATTAGACAACCGTAACTCTGTCCTTTACACGAAAAGCATCATGGTGGATTCAGCTCAACAATAGGCAATGGGAGTTAGATTCCTCCTAGGCAATGATGTCCAAGATGGCGTCCAAGATGGCGTCAGGTCAAGATGGCGTCAGGTGGACCTTTCCAAGATGGCACTTGAGTGAAGGCGACATGAACGACAGCTCAGTTGTAAGCCAATGGGAGGCCAGCGGGGTGGGATGTTTGAACGTCATTGATGTGAGAGCAGCTCGTGTATTGTTTGAATGTTTGAATGGCGGGTTTTAATGTCGCCTTTACTCAAGCGCCGTCTTGGACAGGTCCACCTGACGCCATCTTGGACAGGGTGCATTTGAATTTTTAAGATGGCGCTTTCATAACATGAACTTGTTTTGTATCCCGAGACAAAAATTATAGGAAAATTATTTTCATAACCTACATTTATCGTTTGGTGAGACTTTAATAAGGTGAGGTACCAGTGTACTTTTATAATTTTTTAAAGGGTTTATGGGGTAGTATTGTGAGCCTTGAAACAAATCACGCGTTTTACAGGTAAAATGCGGTTCAACATACGAAAAATGCAGGTTACGAAAAAGGTGCTGGAACGGATTAATTTTGTAAGGTGAAGTACCACTGTACTTACATTTTTATGTGAGGTGCACATCTGAGTGTGCGTGCGTTTGTATGTGTGTGTATTTATATTTTATTTACATCTTATGCATTATTTTTGAATTTTTAACTGTTATTATAAGCATTTATAGTGCTGAATATATATCAATTGATATTTATTGAATATGTATTTATTGATATTATATGCACATGTACATGTATGCATACGTCAGTCAGGGGTGGGTCGATCCTACTTTGTGGAAATCGGCAGTCGAGGCGGGGTGGGGGGGTGGGGGTTGTCTCGGTCCCCATTAACCGTGGAAAGTGAGGGATCGTGTGTGTGTGTGTGTGTGTGTGTGTGATATATACTTATATTGATACCTTTTTATTTGCAGGCTGTGGATTGGTGGAGTCTGGGAGTGTTGATGTATGAACTCATGACTGGCGGTTCTCCTTTTACTGTGGATGGTGATGAGAATTCTCACTCGGATATCGCAAAGTAAATACACATAACATAGTTTAAGTCTTTTAATGCATGTTAGTGATGTCAGTACTTAGAACTGACCATTATTAATGTGAAGTGTGAATTCAGATGGTGTTCAGATCATGCATGCCGAGTTCTTGTGTAAATGGGAGCTTGTCTGTTGAGATGATGAGATAAATAGGAAGCCTCAGTTTCATAAGGCTGTTTGATCATTTCCCTTCTTACTAACTGAGGTTGTTTTTATACACTCTACATGTATATGTATATGTAAACCCCCCCCATCTTTGACAGAGACTAATTATGCAGCAACTTGCACACCTTGTTTAGAAGCCTTTAGGTATATTTGTACAATATTGGACTTTTGTGGATCATTTTTGAATCTTTATACGAGATATCTCAAGGATGATGTGGCAAGAAAAAAGAAAGATTTTTATCCAAGAATGTCAAACATAACAAAATACACTAGTAGAATTGTAATACTGTAACCTGAATACTACAATACTGTAGTGTCAGAAAATCCCTCCGAAAAGTGCTAAGTTTTACGTGACTATATTTTGGGATGAAGGCACCATTGAATACTGGTTAGCATGTCTGCCTCACAGCAAGAAGGGCCTGGGCCTGGCAGAGGCATTTCAGAGTGGAGTTTGCAGGTTCTCCTCGTGCTTGCATGGGTTTCCTCTGGGTATTCTGGTTATCTCCCACAGTCCAAAGATATGCAAACTCCATTAATTGAAGGTTCCAAATTGCGCCTAGAGGTGTGTGTGTGTGTGTGTGTGTGTGTGTGTGTGTGTGTGTCGCCCCTTTGATGGTTTGGCGAGCTGTTCGTGGTCTACACTACCTTCCTCCAGTGTCAGCTAAGATAGGCTCCAGCCTCCCTGCAACCCGAATAGGATTTAACAAATGAATGAATGTATTTTGGGTATTGGAAAGTACAGTGGAACCTCCACAGGGGATGTGCTCCAAGATCTAATGCAGATTGTATGGTGGCAAACGTATATTAAACTGATCTTTGGTGTGCTTAACATACCTGCGGTACCATGTTCGTGTGCTACTCAATATTTTTGGGATAGCCCGTGGATAACCGAGTCATGAATTCAGTGTTCGGAGATACAGTGAACCCTCACTCCTTCATGCTTCAATTTCTGCAGCTTCAGTGCATCGCAGGTTTTTCAACAATATTCATTGATAAATTTAAAAATAAGGAAAAATAGGGGAAAGCTTAAGGAAAATGCCGCAAAACAATGCCAATTATGTGAAAAAACCCAAATAAACAAAAACAAAAAACAACCCAAAACACCCCATTAAAAACTACAGTGGTACCTCACTTTACGAAATTAATCCGTTCCAGAGCCTTTTTCATAACCTGCATTTTCCGTACATGTGAAATGCGGGATTCATACCAAGACTCCCAATACTACCCCATAAACCCTTGAAAAATTCTAAAAGTACATAAATTTTGTATGAAATGTGTGTTAAAATTATTTACCTTTTTACAAATCTCTCAAATCACCCATGTGATGCTTTAAAGTCCAGGGGTTGCTGGTCTGAAGAAAATTCACCCCAACCCTCCTTCACGAGGTCCTTAAATATGGCGGTTGCTTTTTCTGAAATAATCGCCTCCATCACTGTATCTCTGCTTTTAATGCCTTCTTCTGCTTCAATATCGTCCCGATTGTACAGGGGTTTCAGCCATACTCCTTTGCGCTTTCACTCAACCAAATTCCACTTTTATATATTTTTTTATCATCTCCTGTTTTACTTTTATTGATAACAGAGCCCACAGTCTTACCAGGAATCACTTTCTTGGGGCTCATGATTGATAACGAAAAATAACACTGCAATAAGCACACTCAAAAAAACCTCACGAACCAACAGTACAACTCTCCTTCACGTGTGTGTCGAACAATGGGTTGAATGCACACAAAAAGCATTATGGGTACAGTACTGTATTATGGAGATTCAGCTCCCTCCTAGCCAATGGTAGGCCAGCAGGGTGGGGTGTTGGGAGACAACCAATGGGAAAGCAACTCACGCATTGTTGAATGTTTGAATTTTTAAGATGGTGCTTTCATAACGTGAACTTGTTTCGTATCCAGTGACAAAAATTTTAGGAAAATGCATTTCATAACCTGAATTTTTCGTTTGATAATACTTTCGTAAAGTGTGGTACCACTTTACTTACATTTTTATTTGAGGTGCGCATCCGAGTGTCTGTGCGCATCTATATGTGTGTGTATTTATATTTTATTTCCATCTTATGCATTATTTTTGAATGTTTAACTGTAATTATAAGTATTTATAGCGTTGATTATATATTTATTAATATTACATATACATACATGTCAGTCGGGGGGGGGGGTCGATCCTACTTTGCGAAAATGGGCGGTTGCGGGGGAAGTGTCCATTCACCGTGGGAAGTGAGGGATCCCTGTATTACATTCCAACGGTGCACTATTGTGATTTCTTTTAATATATATATTTCGGGAGCTTCTTGCATGTACAGTTTACTTGCTTTTCATTAAAGCACAAGCATCTGTCGACTTTGAAACACTCATTCACTCATTTCCCAAACCACTTAATCCTACTGTTAGGGTTGCAGAAAGACTGAAGCCGATCTCAGATAGGTAAAGGCAGGGTACACTCTAAAGACTCTACACGAGACTATCGCAGGGCAACACACATACAACCATTCACCCTCACATCCACACTTACAGGCAATTTGGAACAGCCAGCAAACCAAATGTGCGTGTCTTTTTTTATTGTGGGAGGAAACCAGAAGTATTTGGAGGAAACCTACACAAGGACAAAGAGAACATGCAAACACCACACAGAAATTCCCAAACCTAGGACTCGAGCCCCAGACCTGCTTGGTGTGAGGTGGATGTGTTAACTGCTACACCATCATCCTGCCTTGGACTTTAGAACACAGTGATAACCAAAACACATTGTGTACCTTCTATCTATTTTCTCTTTTGTTCTTACGTCACAGGAGAATTCTCAAGAAAGATCCTCCATACCCCAAGGACATGGGGCCCCTAGCCATAGACATCATTCAACGCCTCCTCATAAAAGACCCAAAGAAAAGGCTCGGCTCTGGGCTCAAGGGGGCTCAGAATGTAAAGAGCCACAAATTTTACCAGGCAAGAAACCAATCCTATTAACAATATAGTATTAATATAGAAAGTTTCCTTTGGCTGTATAAGTACACAGTAAGTGAACACAACTGCTTGTGTCTCATTTAGAAAATGAACTGGGATGATTTGGCTGCCAAGAAGGTCCCAGCTCCCTTTAAACCCGTCATCCGGGACGAACTTGACGTGAGTAATTTTGCGGAAGAGTTCACGGAGATGGATCCTACTTACTCCCCTGCTGCATTGCCTCTGAACTGCGACCGCATTTTCCAGGTGAGACTCCAAGAGCCCAAGTTAGAATTTCTTAAATTGTACATGCATTTTACAATTCAGAATGCTTGTGTTTATAGATACACACCTGAACTGACTTCCAGCTATATAAGGTTATTTTCTGTGGGGGCGAAGTTGACCCTGTATTTGCCTTTGGGTGAAAGTAAAGAGTGATATTTGACATTCTATAATGATTGTGTAAATAATGTAAGCCTGGCTGACTGTGTTGGTATTGAAACCAGCAGAAGGGCTGTTTAGAGATGTATAATTATGCTGATGTGGAGATGGATTTAAGTATCAGATGTGAATGACTATTTTTGATGCGACTTGAACCATAATGTTGCCTATAACATGATGCCAGCTGATGTCGGCGCCATTGAATGAAAATTGTATCTATGATTGCCTTCTGGATGCTCCACTCTGCAGGATCAATAGCTCCATTAACGACACAGTCATGCAATGAAAGGTTGGCGTCTGCTAGAATAACCATGCCTGCCTCAATTACTCCTTCAACCTTTGATTACTAACTTCAGCTTGGCTTCCCCCCCCCCCCCCCAACGCTCCTCTTTCATGTGCTGTGGAATTCTGGTCCTTCGTAATTTGCTGGCGTTGCTACGATTACGTCTGCGCTGATAACTTTAAACTTATGTGTCTCGTCTCGTCTCTCAGCCTGCTTCCCCCCCCCCTCGGCAAACCCTTCACAAAACCAAATTAAGTTGCATTAGAGGGCCGTGATGCGATTTGAAAAGCGGAGCAATCAAACAGCCCGGCTTGGCAATTAAGAGCATTTCGTCTATTCATCCCTCCATCCTTCCGTCCATCCATCCACTCCTCCACCCAGTGTCGCACCCACAGCTGCAGGCTCACTGTGAGGGGGCCACTGCTGACTGAGTCTTTTATGCAGGCTAAATTCTATACATGATGCATTTAACGCAGATGGACAACAAATGTGACTTTCTAACTCAAGCTGCTCAAAGAGGGCTGCCTTCCCCCAACCCTGGAAGTTCCTTTTTTTTTTTTTTTAAATGTTGGAAATTATTTGGTGTCTGAAACAAGTTACCTCTCAGAACTGTAACTGCAAGATATAATCCAAAGTGTTTGGGGAGGGGTAGAGTGGGGGGGCTCTTTCTGTATGCTGTCACTTGATTCAAATCTATGCTGTTCCTAAGCATGTTTATATATGTCCCTGCTGCAATAATACTGTAAAACTGTTGACAAGTAAGACACTTGCAGTAAAACTCAGTAGCCTGGAGGTATTTGCAGAAATGGTAATTATAGTTCTAGTAATGCTTCCTGGAATGCTCAATTTGTCCCAGTCTGGTTGAGATGTTTGCTCACTCTTGGTTTTGTGTACATGTGATTGTGTGCTGCCTGCTGCAGGGATACTCCTTCATTGCTCCCTCTATCCTGTTCAAGAGGAATGTGGTGATGGATGACCCGGTTCAGCTGTGTGGTGAAGTGGAGAAGCCTGGACCTGCTGCAGTTGCTCGAAGTGCCATGATGAAGGTAATGGAGCACCATTTAAGGGTTATGAAATATTTTGGAAACTCATGGGCTATATAAATATGCCTTGTTTTTGAATGTGTTGTGAATCATTCAGGATTCCCCTTTCTACATAAACTATGAGATGGACCTAAAGCAGACAGCACTAGGGGAGGGAAGCTTCTCTATCTGCAGGCAGTGTACACACAAGAAGAGTGGGCAGAAATATGCCGTAAAGATTGTCAGTAAAAGGTATTTGCATACAGAGCTTACTGTAGTGGTGTAATGGATGATAACTTTGGGGATCATTACATCATAACACGACCATGTGCACAAGTACATGCTGTGATGAAAAAACAGTAATAATGTTTATGTAGTAAATGAATGGCATGTACATGGTCACATGTGCAGCAAATGTGAGCATTAATTTTTGGAGTCAGTTGCCTTGTGCCAACATCTGGACATGTTTTTCTTACATCATGCATGTGTCCAACATTACAGGCAGCAACAAAGATGCTTCCGTGTGTCTACAGCACTAAACAATTGAGCCAGGCAAGGTGTGTTGTTGATTAGCTTGCACACTTCAAAAGATGCAGAATGTTACAGGAGGTTTCGCCCTTGTTGATGCATGAGTGCCCTTCTAGACACCTACCGTGTTTTTTTGTTTGTTTGTTTGGGGGGGTTTGGCCATAGACTTGCTAAGGCATGTCATGGGTCTCTGATGCTTTTGAACGAATGCAGGTGACACTAAGTAAGGACTGCAACATGATTGTGTGTGTTTTGTGAAAATGTCCTACAACAAGGTGGTGTGATATCCAGATACCACAACAAGGTTGCCCTCGGTGAATTGGGTGTGTCTCCAAGTTTCATTCTTTTTTACTGCAGACATTTATCAGTGAGAACATTTTTGATTACTTTAATATTTTGTGAGTAGCGTGAGTTCTACATGTCTGCCTCACAGCAACAAGGTCCTGGGTTCACATCCTGGCTTCTGGCATTTTTGTATGGAGTTTGCAAGCACAGGTCTCCCATTGCTTGCACTGGTTTCTTTCAGGTACTCCAGTTTTCTCCCACAGAACAAAGACGGGCACATTAGGCTAACCGACCCTTTTAAATTGCACTATTTTTGTGTGTGTGTTGGTTGATGACGCTGGGAGGGAGGACCTAGTTAAGTTGTTCAGTAAATGAGTGGACAAGAGAGAATAAATAATACATGTTGTGAGTAAAGGGATCCCTTGCTACTTCGCGCTTCAATTCATGCAGTTTCAGTGCATCGCTTTTTTAATTAATTTTTTTATAAATATTCATCAAATTAAAAATAGGGGGAAGTTAAGGAAAATGCAGCAAAAACAAGGCCAAGTATGCAAAAAAAACCCAAAACAACTAAACAAACAAAAAGCAACCCAAAACCTCCCATCAAAACTAGTTACATTTTTGTGAGGTGTGCATCTGAGTGCGTGCACACGCATCTGCGTGCTTGCGTGTGTGCCCATCTGTATCTTTGTATTTATATTTTATTTACATCTTATGTATTGTTTTTGAATGTTTGTTATTATAAGCATTTATAGCATTGCATATGTATTTTTTAAATATTATAGACATATACATGTACGTACACGTAGGTTGGGGGGAGTGATCCTCCTTCGCAGATTTCGATGGTTGCGTGGTCCCAGTTGACCGCGTATAATGAGGGATCCCTGTACATGGTGTGAGGGTATAACAGTTTTACATTTATAAATAGTCTTTCTTTTATTTTAAGACAAAAAAAGCAGCTGGTTACAAACACAATCATGATGTTCACTGTTATCTGTTAGGATGGAAATGATAGCATGTTTGATTAGGTGCTTGAATAGTATAAAGCTTTGCCATGTAGCTGGGTACTATTGTCAGAGGCATGCTGTTAGAGAAAACTAAAGGACACCAAGAACTAAAATCTAACCAATCAAAATTGAGATATTTGCAACCGATGTATCACATGACATTTTTACTTGGAATAATTAATTCAGCAAGCTTCATGGGAGACTTATTATACAGCATGTAGTACATACTGTACTTATTAGTTTTTAGATATCGCCAGATTTATGAAAGTATTGTGATGTACTGTTTAGGGTTGCACAGTATTAGAAAAACTTATGATCTGCAGCAATGTTAAATATTGGAATAGCTGCATGACTTGCAATAAACAACTACTTAAAGAGAAATTAAACCCAAACTTTATAAGCTAGCATACATCCTACATGTCTTTTCACAGAAAAATGTGCTATTGTTTCTTTTTCTAAATGAGGAAGAATGTAAGAGTACAAAGTCCACAAATGGGGACAACTATTGTACTGCAAAAAGTGGCATGTGATTCAGGTATAAGATGCTGTAAACAGAAGTAATTTGCATATGAATTACAGAACATACAGTTCATTCCAATAAATGTACCAATGTTTGTCTGATGTATGTAAACATAAGCTCATATGTGTAGAAGTGCCTAGTTTTATTTTATTCAGAAGTTCACTGGCTCATATCTGATGTTAGTTTAATATCTGTATACAGTGGTACCTCGTGTAATGAATTTAATCTATTCCGATGACAAGCTCATAAGCTGAAAAGTTCATAAATTGAAACAATATTCTCGTAAGAAATATCAGCAAAGCGATTAATCCATTCCAACCTCCACCCACACTCATATAACCTGCCACAAACACATATGACATAATATATCAAAGATAAACATGTAAAACCAATAAATATTTCATAATACATGTACATTAACATGAATAATAATAATAATAACTAATAATAAAACAAGAATAAACAGTAAGTCAACTAACTCACCCTTCTGATCATTGACTGCAGCGAAGGTATCACGTGGGCAGGCAGGAGGTGGCGTGCCAAGGAGGAGGAGGACGATAATTTTGTGCGTGTGCACGCTACAAATGCAAGCGAGGAAAGGCTCGTGGTGAGCTCCCACAAGGCCAGTGCCTCTCAAATAGTGGGGCACCCCCGCCCCCGCCCCGGCATCACACCGCGCCCAAAACTATAGACGTTCTTACTCATTAATACAGTATTAAATGTAGTAAAATGTAGTAATGATTAAGAAAAACTTTTCAATTTTTAATGTTATATTTATTGATGATAAAGGGGCAGTGGTGGTCTAGTGGTATAGGGCGCTGGATCGCTGATCCAAAGGTTGGGGGTTCAAGTCCCACTCTCCACAAGGTTGTCACTGTCCCTCCCAGTGTGGCTAACTGGGTTATCAAAGGCGGGCCATGTCTCTCACTGTCTATGGTGAGAGGCATGTAAAAGAACCATTGCTGACTTTCGTAAAGAGTAGCTGCAAAGTCGTCAGCGTGTTTCTGTCCCTTGCTAATAGGGTTGTGACAGGAAGGGCATCCGACGTAAAAACCTCTGCCAAATCAAACATGCGAATCAGTTGATTCGCTGTGGCGACTCCCGAGTTAAAAAAAAAGGGAAAAAGCCAAAAGGAAGACAGACATTTATTGATGATAAAATATAAACATTATACAGCATACGCATAAGAACACCTTTCAATGCATTCTCTTTATAAACATACAGCACTGTAGTTTTCAAAAATGCCCTCTAAAGGAACATATTGCATTAGGCATGAGCTGACTTAATTCGGGTATTAACTGCATTAAGTCCGAGCAGCTCAGCCACGCCCACCCAGCCGGAGCGAGCAGAATTTTAGAGTGATAGAGTTAAAGAGCGTTACAAACCAAAGAAGCTGTGATGTTGATGTGAGTTAATCCTCTGGAGCTGAGGTGAGCAAACTTTTGTTTATTGGGAGTAAATGAGAATAGTGAATTCAGGTGTGTGCTCCGAGCAGCTCAGCCACGCCCCTCAGGAAGTAAACAGTTAGTTAGAGGCACAGCTCCAAAATCAAAGTCCCTCAAAACACAGACCATAACAAAAAGGACATAAAAGAACAAGAAATGTAATAAATTGGATCTTCTTCTTCTTCTTTTCCTTTCGGCTTTTCCCTTCAGGGGTCGCCACAGCGAATCATCTGCCTCCATCTCACCCTATCCTTTGCATCTTCTTCTCTTACACCAACGATCTTCATGTCCTCCTTTACCACATCCATGAATCGTCTCTTTGGTCTTCCTCTAGGCCTTTTGCCTGGTAGTTCCAGCCTCAGCATCCTATTACCAATATACTCACTATCCCTCCTCTGTACATGTCCAAACCATCGCAATCTAGCCTCTCTGTCTTTGTCTCCGAAACGTCTTACATGTGCTGTCCCTCTGGCGTACTCATTCCTAATCCTATCCATCCTCGTTACTCCCAAAGAGAACCTCAACATTTTCATCTCCTGCTACCTCAACTCTGCCTCCTGTCTTTTCCCCAGGGCCACTGTTTCTAACCCATACAGCATCGTTGGCCTCAACACCGTTTGTACACTTTTCCTTTCATTTTTGCCGATACCCTCCTATCACACATCACACGGACACTTTTCTCCAACCATTCCAACCTGCCTGCACACGCTTCTTGACCTCTTTTCCACACTCGCCATTGCTCTGGATTGTTGAGCCTAAGTGCCAAAATCCCTCCACCTTTCTTATCTCTGCTCCCTGTAATCTCACCGTTCCTCTTTGGTCCTTGGCATTCATGCACATGTACTCTGTCTTACTGAGGCTAATCTTCATTCCCCCTCCTTTCCAGGGCATACCTCCACCTCTCTAGATTTTCCTGCACTTGTTCTCTGCTCTCACTACAGATTACAATGTCATCTGCAAACATCATAGTCCATGGGGAATCTTGTCTAACCTCGATCTGTCAGCCTGTCCATCACCATAGCATGAACAAGAAGGGGCTGAGAGCTGACCCTTGATGCAGTCCACCTCCACCTTGAACTCTTCTGTCACACCGACAGCACACCTCACCACTGTCTTACATCTCTCATACATGTCCTGCACCACTCTAACATACTTCTCTGCCACTCCAGACTTCCTCATGCAATACCACAGTTCTTCTCTCGGCACCCTGTCATATGCTTTCTCCAGATCCACAAAGGCACAATGCAGCTCCGTCTGACCTTCTCTGTACTTCTCCATTAACATCCCCAAGGCAAACACTGCATCTGTGGTGCTCTTTCTGGGCATGAAACCAAACTGTTGTTCACAAATGCTGACTTCTGCCCTTAGTCTAGCTTCCACTATTCTTTCCCATAACTTCATCGTATGGCTCATCAACTTTATCCCTCTGTAGTTGCCACAACTCTGCACGTCTCCCTTGTTCTTAAAAATGGGCACCAGCACACTTCTCCTCCATTCCTCTGGCATCCTCTCACTCTCTAAGACCTTGTTAAATGTTCTTGTCAGAAAATCTACTGCTACCTCTCCTAGACACTTCCATACCTCCACCGGTATGTCATCAGGACCAACTGCCTTTCCATTCTTCATCCTCTTCAATGCCCTCCTCACTTCACCCTTACTAATCTTTGCTACTTCCTGGTCCTCAACAGTCACCTCTTCTACTCTTTTTCTCTCTCATTTTCCTCATTCATCAGCTCTTCAAAGTACTCTTTCCATCTTCCCAGCACACTTCTGTCATCAGTCAATACATTTCCCTCTCTGTCCTTTATCAATCTAACTTGCTGCACGTCCTTCCCATCTCTATTTCTCTGCTGTGCCAACCTGTATAAATCATTTTCTCCTCCTTACTTTCCAGCCGAGCATACAAGTCATCAAAGCACTCTGTTTGGCCTTTGACACTCACTACCTCTGCCTTACGCTGTGTCTCCCTGTACTCCTGTTTACTCTCTTCGGTTTTGTCAATGTCCCACTTCTTCTTAGCTAATCTCTTCCTTTGTACACACTCCTGCACTTCCTCATTCCACCACCAAGTCTCCTTATCTACTTTCCTTCCAGATGACACACCAAATATTCTCCTACCTGTCTCCCTGATCACATTCGCTGTAGTTGTCCAGTCATCTGGAAGCACTTCCTGACCACCCAAAGCCTGTTTCAACTCCTCCTTGAAGACAGCCCGACACTCTTCCTTTTTCAACTTCCACCACTTTGTCTTCTGCTCTGCCTTTGCCTTCTTCACCTTCCTCACCATCAGCATCATCCTGCACACCACCATCCTATGCTGTTTGGCAACACTCTCACCCGCTACTACTTTGCAGTCACTGACTTCCTTTAAATTACATCGCCTGCACAAGATGTAGTCTACCTGTGTGCTCCTACCTCCACTTTTATAAGTCACCCTATGCTCCTCTCTCTTCTGGAAGAAAGTATTCACCACAGCCATTTCCATCCTTTTTGCAAAATCTACCAACATCTGTCCTTCTGCGTTCCTGTCCTGGATACCAAACCTACCCATCACTTCCTCGTCCCCTCTGTTTCCTGCACCAACATGTCCATTGAAGTCTGCCCCAATGACCACTCTTTCACCTCTGGGGTACTCTGCATCACTTCATCTAACTCCCTCCAGAATCTCTCCTTCTCTTCTCGCTCACATCCTGTCTGTGGGGCATAAGCACTAACAACATTGACCATCACACCTTTAATTTCTAACTTGAGACTCATCACTCTGTCTGACACTCTTTCACTTCTAGAACATTCCTGGCAAACTCCTCCTTCAAGATGACTCCGACTCCATTTCTCTTCCCATCCACACCGTGATAAAACAGCTTAAACCCTGCTCCTATGCTTCTCGCCTTGCGACCTTTCCACCTGGTCTCCTGAACACACAGTATGTCCACCTTCCTCCTCTGCATCATGTCAGCCAGCTCTCTACCTTTTCCTGTCATAGTTCCAATATTCAAAGTCCCTACTTTCAGTCCTAGACTCATGCCTTTCCTCTTCACTCTCTGGCAACGGACACGCCTCCCGCCTCTCCTTCTTCGACGTCTTCGACCAACAGTAGTCCAATTTCCATCAGCACCCTGTTGGTTGACGGCACTGATGGCGGTCGTTGTTAACCCGGGCCTCGACCGATCCGGTATGTCATTCTTTCTTGTGATTCGCATAGTTTATTTGGCATTTGTTTTACGCCGGATGCCCTTCCTGACGCAACCCTCTGCATTTATCCGGGCTTGGGACCGGCGTGAGGGAGAGACACTGGTTTGTGCCCCCCCCTCACGGCTGCATTAAATGTAATAAATTGGATAAACAAAACAAAATGAGAAACTAGCTACACCACAGTAAATAAAATATAACACACAAACATTTTAAACATTACCTTAGGTTATGTTCTGGAATATTAATTGAAAAAGACTTTAATAGTGGAGTGTTTTACAACAGTTCAAACGATTCTTCCTCTTCAGCAATGACGTGACTTCAGAGGAAACTGTTGTTTCTTCCGGAGAAAGTCTTATTTCTTCAGAAGAGATATCCAACCTCATTACCTTTTTCTGGTGCTTAAGCAGGCGTTTGAGTGGCATCATAGAACTTAACTGGTAATTAAAACACACTAAAAAAAGCTCATTGCCAACTTGTGCGCGAATGAGGAAAAAGGGGCGTTACATCACCTCAACCAATCAGCAGGAAGGAGGACAGCCATTGACTGAATTTGAATCACGTGCTCGGCAGTCCGTGACTACTCAAACCGCAAGTGCAAAACCGCGAATAGTCAAGGGCCTACTGTACACGTTCATGTGTAATAGAGTTTGGAAGTTTTTGACTTCACATAATGTGTATATACAGTGTTTGTGTCTTTTTTGTTTTAGGTTTGCTGTTAACATAAACCCCCAAAAAGTTATACCCTGTGCACACACTAAAAATGTATTATCTATTTTGGAACAAGATGGTTGTATTTAAAAAAGTGACATTCATTGTATTTTCGTGATATTCTATCTACTAACAGTAGCACCAGATAAGCATTCCTGTGGGTGTGAATACAAGGCTACATTTTTGTACTTCCTGCAGTGTTGATTCAATTGCAGTAATAAAACCAGCACTGGTCTTCTGAATAAATTTTGTTTTACCCTCTTTGTGAAGAATGGAGGCACAGACGCAGAAAGAAATAGTCGCTCTCAAACTATGTGACGGACATCCCAACATAGTCAAGCTTTATGAGATTTACCATGATCAGGTGGGTGTGTGTGTGTGTGTGTGTGTGTGTGTGTGTGTGTGTGCATGCAATTCAAATAAAGAGACTAGGCTGTGTAGAGCTGTGGAGTTCCTGTAGGCATGTTATAACCTTATTCAGTCAGGGGAAGTGGAGCACGGCAAATGTTCATATTTAAATCTCCATTGCCCTACATGCAATGCAAAACCTCTGGGCTACATTAGTTTCTCATTTCTATTCCGCTTTTTTATCTATCTATAAAAGAAATGTTACATTCTACTTGACTTTACGTACTTCTTAAGTGTTTTTGTTTGCATTGTGTTGAAGATGGAATGCCCTTATCAGTCGCATTGTCTAGGTTAATTTACCATTTTTCTAAATAAAAAAAAACCCTCGGTATACTTTCTTTGATTTGTTATCCCGGGCGTATATATATTCCTTGAAGTTTTCATGTAATTTCTATCTCCTATACATTTAATGTTATCCAATATACTTCTCAAAGTGGAAAAAAACAAACTAGTGTTGCTTTTGTTTAGTGTTTTTTTTTTTTTTTTTTTTTTTTTTGCCTGTGCTAAAGAATATTTGCCTTCTGCTTTTCATCCCTTCCCACATACACACGCATGCACGCACATGTTTGTATCTGTGAACAGCTGCATACATATCTGGTTCTGGAGCTGCTGCATGGTGGAGAGCTCCTGGAACGGATTCGGAGGAAGCAGCTCTTCAGTGAGACCGAGGCAAGCCGCATCATGCGGAGATTGGTGTCCGCTGTGAGCCACATGCATGACGTAGGTGTGGTGCATCGAGACCTGAAACCAGAGGTACAACTGACCTTTCGTTGCTATACCACTTAACACTCAGCTTCACCATTTGCCCTGGCATGTTGGGATTGACAGAACATGTTTGACAACTCCCCACATAATGAGTGCTGCTTTAGATGAACACAGCCGAGATCTCTTTATCATTGACACGTTATTGGCCGATTGTAGCTTAATGCTTTTACTGAATGCCTTTGTGAGTTTGCCGGAAAGGGGGTGTGCATTAAAAGGATGAGGAATACAAAGAGGAATCATCTATACTGAACATCTGCACAGAGAATATTGCTTCATACAAAACACTGTAGTTATAATAATTTATATGGAGGACCATAAGGCAGTTTCTAGAATTTTACTGTAGATTAAAACGGTCCTTTATGGGAATTGTTAACAATTATGGTAATGGATTTGAATCTGTCTGATTTCTTCTCAGAACCTGTTGTTCACTGATGAAAGCGAGAACTCCGAAATAAAGATAATCGATTTTGGCTTTGCTCGACTCAAGCCTCCTGATAACCAGCTTCTGAAGACACCCTGCTTCACATTACAGTATGCTGCTCCGGAGATTTTAAAATACGGAGGTTACGATGAGTCCTGTGACCTCTGGAGTCTGGGTGTTATACTGGTAAGAACATTGCCATCAGTTTTTCAAAGGGCACAACAGTGCATGGGATATTAGTACTTTTAATTTTAGTCCCAAAATGGGGAAAATGTAACTATTATGCTTAGACATGGATTTACCTTGCTCATTGTTTTGCAGAATTTTATTTTGGTTTAATATTTGGGTGGTGTAGTGGTTAGCACGAGTGCCTCATAGAAAGAAGCTTCTGGGTTTGGGTATTCTGTGTGGAGTTTGCATGTTCTCCCTGTGCTTGTGAGTTTCCACTATTGTACCCTGGTTTTCTCTCACAGTCCAAAGGCATGTATAGTAAGTCAACTGGATACTCTAAATCAGGGGTGTCAAACTCGTGTCACAAAGGGCCATGTGGCTGCAGGTTTTTGTTTCAACCAAGCAGCAGCACACCTGACTTTGCTCATTTAATTAACTGATTTGAGTCTTCAGGCAGTTGATTGGTCAATCTGTATGCTCTGTACAGAGACTAACTAATCAACTACCTGAAGACTCAAATCACTTGATTAAATGAGCCAAGTCAGGTGTGCTGCTGCTTGGTTGAAGCAAAAACCTGCAGCCACATGGCCCTTTGTGGCATGAGTTTGACACCCCTGCTCTAAATTGTTCATAAGTGTGAATGTGACAGTGAATGGCTGTTTGTGTCGGTGTTAGTCTGGCAATAACCTGGTATTCAGACCTATTCAGGGTTTCTTTTCTCCTGACGTCAGCTGGAATTCCATTCAGCTTTCCCTGTGATTCTGATGGATATACTGTAGAACAGTGATGTACAACCTTTTTTTTTTTTTTTTTTTTTGCACCAGGGACCAGTTTTATTTATGAAAATGTTTCCGCGGACCGGCTAAAGCCTACCTCGTAGCCTTGTTTTGGATTCACAGCCAATCAGAGAGCACTCAAGTTAAGCAGGAGAACAGAGCATGTTGGGTAGCGTAGTTGAATGTACATGTAGTGCTTGTGAATTTTGAATAATCTTTAATTTTTTAATTTCCCTATGGGAAATCCCGCGATATTGCTGGGACGTGAAGTAGGAAATGCAAAGTGGATGGGGATTACTGTATTCTGTTATTTAACTGATTTCATGCTGACTCTGATTACTCTCACTCTCTCTTATCTTGCTCGCACTCTTTATTTCTCTCTCTCTGTCTCTCTCTCCTTCTGCCTCACACACGAACACCTAACGAAATGTTTTTTTTTATATCTATAATTAACTATTTAATATTGTAGCAAATATAACATCATATTAACAAATGAAAAGCATCACTCAAGGTCAATCATGCCTCTGCAAACATGGCCATGATGGTACCAGACTCTCAGGTGCTCGTCACGATGAATAATTATCATGTTAAAAGAATCAGACATCTTCAAGATGGTCAAATTACAAATAATAAAAATTTACTACTAAAATTCTTGAGGCCCAAAACAGTTATGATTGATTTTTAATACACAAGTAATCTATTTTAGAGGGACGTGTGTTCATCATATGGTCAGGAAACACTTTATCAACCCTGTAGTGAGAAATCTGAGCCCCTGTAGGTTTGAAGCATAATGGGAAGCAATAATCTGTTGATATTTGCATTTGGAATTGTTTCCCAGCATCCTATACAGCCTTGTGATACCTATGTAGGGGTGACCTTAAATCATTATATTTCACTTTCATTCATGACTGATTCTTTGAACTCTGGGTCCAGCAATTTTCTAGATGGCCAGTAACAACGTTGGTGATGTGGCGATATCATATTAATAATTCATCTCAAATAATTTCTCCATATTTCTGCCAATAACACTTTCCATGTGTTCGAGCCTTGGTAAGCACATCAGTGTTGTTTGTAGCTGTGTCTTGTACAGGACCTGGATAGTGTATGGTGACCATTGCAAGGAATGATATGATGTGCAGTTGATGCTGATGCAGACATTACTAGCTATGAGTCCGGATGGAGCTTTTGAGAGAGTCATCAAGGTGAACTACAACTTTGTGCAGCTAGTTGTTTTCTGGATGGTTTTAACTGCATGACTGAGTTTGCCTACGTGTACCAAGGGGATCTGAAACTTCTTGCTACTGCGGGCAAATTGTTTTCATTTGCTTTTAGGAGATCTTGAGGGTTTCTACAGTTTTTGAAGAAATATTTTATAAATTGCTATTCATGGTTTTGCTTACAGTTTCACTTGCTTGGAAGGATTATGAATAAGGATGTTACATAGGCAACGGGTGCTGAGTTGGAAAGCGATTCACCTCTTTTGCCAGGCGATGTCACTTGTTGCTCAGCACTTCCTGTGCAAACGCAGCTTTAGGTTATTATTGGGTACCTCATATTCGATTCTCTGTGTCTGGGTTATAACTCAACTATATGATATTAAAAAAAACTCCACATTAATGGAAGCATGTTATTTACTGCGCCTGCCATGACCTGTGCTGACTCGAGCTCAACCATGCTGTGGTGTAAAATTCGACAAAACGCACTTGATTTATAGCAGATCAAAGAACAAAAGTGAATGTTAATAAGTATCTTATACCTATTTATTTTTCTTCGAGTAATTTTAATAGTAGACTTGTGTTTTCTAAATCATTAGAAAATACTGTGAATTCACTCCACCCATTGAAGCTTTGAGACAAGCTGTCAGGATGTGATAAACGCAAACTTTTTAGCTTCAAGTTTCAAGCTTACGCTGTTGGAGTTTGAAAGCACAAGTTCAGACTCTGACAGCTCAATCTGTAGAAGCCTAATAATAACGACACTATGGTTTATCCAGATAAACACTTCTCAGTTTAGTAAGATAATTTAGTCTATTTTGGGATCTGTGGTAACAAAGTACCACATCCAACTCACAGTCAGGAAGTCCTGGGTTTGAGTCCTGAAGATGTTTCGGTGTGGAGTTTTTATGCTTGCGGATGAATCCTTTGGGTGCTTTGGCTTCCTTCCACAGCCCAAAGACATTCACATTAGGCTAATTGGCTGTTCAAAATTTCCCCTGTGTGTGTGTGAGAGAGAGTGTGTGTGTGTGTGTGTGTGTGAGAGAGTGTGTCTGTGTGTGTGTGTGTGTGTGTGTGGACTTTGGACTCGATGGCTGTTTAGGTCTGGCGTAAATAGGTTCCAGCCTCCCCGCAACCCTACTGGGATAAATTGTTACAGAAAATGTGTGCTGGTGAAATGGCACGAATGTTTTATTAATAAGATTTGTTTAAAAAAAATTTAATCCATGAACTGCACACCACTCATGGAGAAAGGGTTCAGGGTACCTTTGCAGCCATGGACCCATTTTGCTTGAAAAAATTCCCCAGATTCCTCCAGTACTGATGTGTTATAAAATATTGGAACATTATACTTGTTGTTCAAATGTATGCATTTACATTGTATACATGTTTACTTCTCACTACCAGCCCTCCGGGGGTCATCGGGCCCCCAGACAAAGCTCTAATCGGGGGTTTCAGATTAGCAAATGCCTGGTGGTGTTATAGGCTGGCTTATGGAGTGTGTGACCTGTCCATCATCCGTTTGAGGAGTTTGTTTTTGTGTTTTTTTAAACAAAATGCTATCATGGCCATAGAACTTTTTTATTTATGATGAGCGACACCATGTTAATATTATTTTTATGGCTTCATATGGTCCCAACTTTGAGATCCACTGCGGTAGAGCATTGCTGTTTAACACTTCTTCTGTCATCACACTTCTGAGAAAATTAAAAAAATAAAATCGTTGTACTTCCTGATTCACTGTTGTCTGTGTGTTTGTGGCTTATTCACTATATTTGACTGTAGTGAAATGTAGGGCGACACAGTTTTGTATGTGTATAATACAGGACATTATACAACAACCATTGTAGGTTTTGTTGGAAAATGGGTATTAGCAATGCAGAACACTTCAAATGTTGCTGTCAGAAAAACAGAACATAAAGGAATGAAAAAGCAGAATTATGATGTAGCTTTGTGTGCAGGTACTCGGAGAAAATGGCCTGAAAATACACATACCGAAAATTGCCACAGATTCAAGGGAAATCACAGAGTCAGCCCCTGGGTTGAAGCTAACTTGACTGCCTTTCACCAAACACAATATAGAAAAGATGCTAAGAGTCAACCCCCCCACCCCCCACCCCCACCCCATTTTGTCTGCATGTTTGTGTGAGAGTCAGCCCTTACTCCAGCCACCTGGGGGGATGAGCAGGGTAGTGCAGTGGGCAGCACTTGATGACATTCTCTCAGACAGGTTGAAAGAGGCCTTGCAGCGCTGCATAGTGTTAAGCGAGTGTTCGAGCGAGAGATAAAGTGCATATAAAACTGTATATCTGAGCAGTGGCAGGACCGAGGATGGTTAAATAAAGAGGAAGGGGAAGCTTTTTTTCTTTTCTTTCTTTTTTTTTTTTTTTTAAAGCTGTCCGTAAGATCTTGACTCTTTTGCCCTTGCTGAAAGTACTTTTCCTTGCAGGCTTCTCACATAAGAGCATTTTGAGGTATGAGTTGTGCTAAATCATTCTTCAATGAGAATGAGAATTTATGGCTTTTTTCCAAACGGTATACAGTGTCCGGTGTAGTAGTCTAAATCTAAGGACAACAAAATTTCTCCCAGCATACCGCTAACGCTGCAGTTGTTACAGGAGTAAGGTTTGCTCGTCAGGGCAAATATTCCATATGCCAGGTTCCTATGAGTCATGAAGTTTCTAGAATATTATTATTATTATTGTAATTTCCACCTCACAGCAAGTTGGTCCTGGATTGGAGTCCCGGGCTTGGTGTGGTCGTGTGTGTGTGTGTGTGTGTGTGTATTTATATATACACACACACACAGACGCTCCCCGACTTGCATTCATCCGTTTTACGTTTTTTCAATTTTACAGGGTTTAAAAAAAAAAAAAAAAAAAAAAGTCACATTTTGAGTTTAGATGTACCTACATAGTACGCTGACGTAATGACGCTATGACGCTACGAGGCTGTGTCCATTGTTTACAAACGACAGACTGAACGTGCCCCTCCTTCTTCACAGTTCAGTTTTATTTATATATATATATATATAAAATTAGTTATATAGCTGTTACCCTTGTGTTAAGATGTCGTCTCTGTGATCTTTGTGTTTACACTGTATTGTGGACTTTTGTAGCATTAAGCAAATATGGTTGGTCAGAAGCATAAGCCTACTAGCATGGGTGCAAGTCTCATACACAGACATAAATTGACTCTCTGCCCGGATCGGCACAATCTACCATGCGTACTCGGTTAAGCAAAGAGAGTTGTAAAATGAATGAAAACCCGAATCCAGAAAAGAAAGAGAAGTCTCCGCTCTGTTGGTGATTCACATCAGTGCAGGCTGAGTAGTAAACGAGTATTCAACAGCGCCCTTGCTCACTTGAAAGACCGGACATCCGTATAACCCACGCTTTGTCTCAAACACAAGCAAGTAAACTACTTTCGGTGTTGAGCGCCTCAAATATTGGAAGCGTTGATTGGCTGTTTTAAGCTTCATGTAATGTGACTCGGCTCAGCTTCATGTAAAGTGACCACCCGTCGACCAAAGGAACCATTTACAAGCCGAAAAATCGTATTATAGAGAATGTTAAAGGTTATATTTGATACTGTATTTGATATTTGATGAGTGAATTTGATTAAAATTTCTGTTATAAATTATTTTTGCTTTAATTTTATTTCTAATTAGGGTTGATATTATTTTATAATGTTATGTTTATAATAATTGATTTAGGGGCGTTTTATGAGATACGGTAATGGTATTTATGGATGTATAGTACAGTATGAACGTAAGTTGTTACTGTATGTGCCAGTAACAACTTGCGTTCATTTTCAACTTGCGTTTGGCTGTCCGGAACCAAACAAAAACGTAAGTCGGGGAGCGTCTGTATATATGTACTGTGGATGTGTGTTTATATATATATTGGTCCTTCTCAAAAATTTGGACAGTTTGTGATAAAGTTCATTATTTTCTGTAATGTACTGATAAACATTAGACTTTCATATATTTTAGATTCATTACACACAACTGAAGTAGTTCAAGCCTTTTATTGTTTTAATATTGATAATTTTGGCAAAAAGTAAAGAAAAACCAAAAATCCCTATCTCAAAAAAAATAACAAATTTCATCCGACCAATAAAAAAGTGTTTTTAATACAAAAAAAGTCAACCTTCAAATAATTATGTTGTTATGCACTGAATACTTGGTCGGGAATCTGTTTACAGAAATGACTGCTTCAATGCGGCGTGGCATGGAGGCAATCAGCCTGTGGCACTGCTGAGGTGTTATGGAGGCCCAGGATGCTTCGATAGCGGCCTTAAGCTCATCCACAGTGTTGGGTCTGGTGTCTCTCAACTTTCTCTTCACAATATCCCACAGATTCTCTATGGGGTTCAGGTCAGGAGAGTTGGCAGGCCAATTGAGCACAGTAATACCATGGTCAGTAAACCATTTAGCAGTGGTTTTGGCACTGTGAGCAGGTGCCAGGTCGTGCTGAAAAATGAAATCTTCATCTCCATAAAGCTTTTCAACAGATGGAAGCATGAAGTGCTCCAAAATCTCCTGATAGCTAGCTGCATTGACCCTGCCCTTGATAAAACACAGTAGACCAACACCAGCAGCTGTCATGGCATCCCAGACCATCACTGACTGTGGGTACTTGACACTGGACTCCAGGCATTTTGGCATTTCCTTCTCCCCAGTCTTCCTCCAGACTCTGGCACCTTGAGTTCCCAAAGCAAAATTTGCTTTCATCCGAAAAAAGTACTTTGGACAACTGAGCAACAGTCCAGTGCTGCTTCTCTGTTGCCCAGGTCAGGCACTTCTGTCGCTGTTTCTGGTTCAAAAGTGGCTTGACCTGGGGAATGCGGCACCTGTAGCCCATTTCCTGCACACGCCTCTGGATGTTTCTACTCCAGACTCAGTCCACTGCTTCCACAGGTCCCCCAAGGTCTGGAATCAGCCCTTGTTTCACTTTTTCCTCCCCACAGACGTCCCACTGAAGTGCCTTGATAGAGCACTCTGGGAACAGCCTATTCGCTCAGAGATTTCTTTCTGTGTCTTACCCTCTTGCTTGAGGGTGTCAATGATGGCCTTCTGGACTGCAGTCAGGTCGGCAGTCTTACCCATTCATTCATTTTCTGTAACTGATTCATCCTAATTAGGGTTGCAGGTAGGCTGGTGCCCATCCCAGCTGACTCTGGGTGAGGTCAGAGTACACCCTGGATAGCTTGCCAGGCTATCGCATGGCACAAACACGCTGACGGCTTTGCAGCTACTCTTTACAAAAGTCAGTAATGGTTCTTTTACAGCCTCTCACCATAGACCGTGAGCGACATGGCCGGCCTTTGATAACCCAGTTAGCTGCATTGGGGGGGACAGTGATAACCTGTTGAGAGTGGGGCTTGAACACCCAACCTTAGGATCAGTGATCCAGCACCTTACCACCAAGCCACTACTACCCTAGACTGTTTTCTGATGCCTATAGGTTTAGTTAACAAGGGTTATAAAAAATAATATAGTACTCTGTGATCTGAATCATATTCATTTTCTTGGAAACTGTTTCTGTTTTTCATCTCCTATAATAAATTACTTGTGATCACCAAACAGAACAACTTACTCTATGCTGCACTGTTACAGTACACCATGCTGTCTGGCCAGGTGCCCTTTCAGTGTCAGGAAAAGAGCCTAACACACACAAGTGCAGAGGAGATCATGAAGAAGATTAAACAAGGAGACTTCTCTTTCCAGGGTGAGGCTTGGAGGAATGTGTCCCAGCAGGCCAAAGGACTCATTCAGGGTGAGAGTGATGTGCTGCTGAAGGGATTGAGTACTGAGTGATGATGTAGGTGGTGCATGTTTCTAATGAGTAAAGTGTGTGTGTGTGTGTGTGTGATTTCAACAGAGCTCCTGACAGTAGATCCTAACAAGAGGATAAAGATGTGTGAACTCCGCTATAACACATGGCTGCAGGATGACAGTCAGCTCTCATCCAACCCCCTCATGACACCTGACATTCTGGGCTTGTCTACCGCCTCTGTGAACACCTGTGTTAAAGCTACCTTCAATGTGAGTGAAACCGATGCATGTAGGGAAGGAAGGTTCAGGAAAACAAAGTGGAGGGAAGCGTAAAGTGTAGCACTCCTTATTTTCCATGCAGGAGTATGTGTATCACCAAAAGACTTACAGTGTACAACTCTGGGGGGGGATATAGGCCACTTTTATTTTTTCTAAAATCAGCATCCCTATGCATGACAGACATTTTAATGAATTATTTTACTTAATTAGGTACTGATTAGGAGATTATTGAATCAAATCTCATTTAATGAAGAAAAGTGCATCCTCAAAATTTCAATAGGTGCAATTCACATGAACAACGCCAAGTGGTAGATAGTGGGGCCAACAAAGTTACATGCTAACGTAGCGTGAGAACCACTGTCCACTGACAAGAGTGATCATCAACTTGTTCAAACGTTTCTTATCTCCCATAGGATGACATCAAGTGTGGTTCAGTTGTAGTTGCTTTGGGTGTCATTAAAGTCATGCAAAGCTAAAAGTCCTTCATAACTGAGAATGGAAAGAAGCGGCAGGCTAAGTTTTACTGAAGACATTAAAAATATAGTCATCTTCACTGATGAGTTCCATTTTCAGCATTTCCCATCACCTGTTCATGAAATTGTTTCGACAGAGACCTGGAGAAGCCTACATGCCACAGTGTCTCGCTCTTATTGTGAAATTTGACCGAGGCTGAATGATGATCTGGGGTGCACTCCAGCAAGGCTGGAAGACTGGATATTCCATCAGTACAAAACGCCATGAGACAGTCAGATCAGGGCCACATCATCAATACTGTGTAATGCAGGGGTGTGAAGCTCGTGCCACAAAGGGCCATGTGGCTGCAGGTTTTTGTTTCATCTAAGCAGCAGCACACCTGACGTTTCCTATTTGAACAAACGGTTTGAGTCTTCAGGCAGTTGATTGGTCAATCTTAGTGCTCTGTACAGAGACTGGCCAAACAACTGTCTGAAGACTCGGATCAGTTGTTTAAGTGAGCAAAGTCAGGTGTGCTCTTGCTTGAATGAAACAAAAACCTGCAGCCACATGACCTTTTGTGGCACGAGTTTGAAACCTGTGGTGTAATGGATGTGAATACTTGGATGTATTAGATCAGGAATATTCAGATTGAACAATTGCAAAATAAATGTTGCCTTTTTGGCATTAAATTTTACATCATTTACTTTCTTTAAATGGTGAGGAAAATCAAATCATTCACCTAATACAGTGATACCTCAGCTAACAAATTTAATCCGTTCCGAGGGCAAGCTCATAAGCCGAAAAGTTTGTTCGATGAAACAATTATTCCCTTAAGAAATAACATAAATTGAAGTATAACAACACTTGACTTTGAGCTGGTGCAGTCCCCAACCGTTACTGCACACAAAATAACCTTAAAACACTCAGAAGTGCAGTATAAATTCTAAACTCCACACAGTGTTTTCAGACTGCAATCAAACATAAGCAACATGATTCGTCTTTCTGTTTCAGCCCTAAAGCATCAGTTAGGATGTTACATAATGCCAATCACTTTTCCCTTTTACTAATGTAAAGTTGCACTGTTCTGTCATAGGCCTTTAACAAGTGTAAGCGAGAGGGTTTCCGACTGCAAACAGTGGATAAGGCTCCTCTAGCCAAACGCAGGAAGATGAAAAAGACCAGCACAAGCACCGAGACACGTAGCAGCTCCAGTGAGAGCACACACTCATCCTCATCTTCCTCTCAGTCTCAGGAGAAGACTCCTCTTCAGCTGTCAGTCAGCACACCCCTCACACTGGGTCCTGAGGACGATGAGCCTTCCCAAAGTGAACCACAACCTGCTTTTAGCTTCTCAGAGTGAGCTGTCTCAACTTCTGTGTCTGTGTTCCTCTACCGTTGCCAGTTCTCCCTTCATCAGAGGTGCAGAGCATGCAAGCAAGAGTGCTAGAGCTGAAATCACCCCACCCCTTCAATAGCAATAGATGTGTGGAGCAGAGTGGTATTGTTTGGGTGGTGTTTGAGGAGAATGGCCTGATCCCTTTATCATCCACTGATTTTTGGACCGATCCAGACATAATCCTGTCATCCTGATCCATGTGCCCAGGCGTCTTCATGTGCATGTGCCACACAGCAGATGCAATCATGTTACTCAGATGCCATCATGCACTAACTGGACGAATTCTCTATTAATTGTGCCGTTTCACTGCTTTAGGCCAAAAAAGGGGTAAAAAAGGGGTATTCTCATTATTCTAAGAAAGATAAGATTTATATAAGAAGCTTTATTGTTTATATGTTAAATTATTCTTGTTAATCTTATGGTCAAGTGTGTTCTCTTTACTAGATGTCTTTATAAATGGGGTTGTGAAGTGTTTTGTCGTTTACTTTGTCAGGTCAGGAGGTATGTGATGCCAGACTTGTACTTGATTTTGTGCTTCTCAGAGTTTCATATTGAAGAAGCAGAGATTTATGTGCGTGTATTCTGACAAATATTTATTTTTTAATAATGGTCAAGGATGTTCATATAATGGAGTGTTCCAGATTTCTGAGTTTCTGTGGATAGTGGGGTATTTTAGGAGTAGAAAAGGGTCATTTTATCTGTGAACACATCGTATATAGCAAGAAGAGGTCTGAACACAGTGAGGAAATATGGTCACGCAAACAATATCTTTACTTCTAGTAGTCATTCATTTATTCTGAGAGTTGGATTCTAATGATAGTTTTTATCTGGTAGGTTGGTGGGTGTGTGTGCGTGTGTGTATATGTGTATATATGTGTGTGTGTGTATGTGTGTGTATATATATATATATATATATATATATATATATATATATATATATATATATAAAATATCAGGGATCCCAGATCTCCTCTATTTAGAGGAATTCCTCTATTTTTTCAGCTTCAGATTCCCTGCGGCCCCTTTGACCCCCAGCTGAAATATTTCATTTTCTTTATTTCTGAACCTTGCTGGAATCCCTGGGATTATATATATATATATATATATATATATTCACACACTATACATATTAACTAAACAACAAAGATGTTTCTCTATTTATAAATACTTTATGTATGTTTTTCATATCGTAATTTCTAAATAACAACTCCGTAGCAGAGTAGACTTTTAAGTAGTAAGCAGAACAAAAAGTAGCAGCAACGATGTGTAGATGCCAAGGTTAGACCCAGTTGCCTCATATTATGTCTCTTTACAGGTGGTTGAGCGCCCATGCCACCGCCACCTCTCTGCTCCAAGCATCTTTTGTTTCGTGGTTTTTTTGGATTTCACTGTTGAAGGCACATCAGCAATGTCATGAACTAAAAGGACTGTCATTATAGAATGTTTGATATAATAGTATTGTCTGTTCTACTAGTGGAAGCGTTACAAAGGCTTTCAACTGATAAGGCACTAGACTCAACGTTGACCTGCTATGCAAAAAATAGTCACATTTCTTCCCTTTTTGTGTATCCCTTGTCAGATAGGGACCATTATGCATTATAAGCAAGTGAGAGAGAGAAAAAAACCATGCCTCATAAGACCTCGTAAAAGCCAATTCGCCTGTGTATTAATAGTCTCCTGTAATTGGAGTTCACTGACCCTTTACCTCTTTTCATTGAAACAAGTGGTGACATCCACCACCTGAAACACTGAGGGCTGAAAGTGTACAGTAGATACAAGTACTCACAAACATGCATTATACAGTGGTGCTCCTGTTTCGGCCTACGTGACAGAGCAACAGATGAGCAATAAGAGTGCCATTAGATCAGCTTATGTTTCAATATCAGTTTAATACCACGTGGCTTTTTCCATCTCATCTTTGTGCCAAACCTTCCTCAGCTTCTTCATTCCTGCTCTGTTCTTTTTGTTTTTGGTGTATAAATAGAACAGAGAGGAGACTCTATATATGTCCTACATTGAACTCCCTTCTTGTGCGTGTGTGCGTGCGTGCGTGCTGTATTAGTTTCTTTACTGTGGTGCTGTTTGTCCTCTGGGAGATTAAGCAGCCCAGCTCAGATTCCTCGTGCAAGGGCAGTGAGACAGGTGCATGAGAACACCCGGAGAGGAGAAACATGCTCAGCACTTTGCAGCATGAGGAAGGAGCTGAGAATTTGTCTTTTGATGAAAATGCGCCTGAGCTATTCAGTCTCCGAGGCCAAACCCGTACTTCTGATTCGGTCAGATGGGTCAGCACTCTGTTCTATCGTTTCATTGATCTCTAAAGCACTTGTGTTTTGCGTCAGCCAATGCCAGCAGCAGATTTTCAGAGTTCTAAAGAGCTCTCTGGTCTGGCCGGCTGTGTGAGGGGGTTTCATGTATATTCTAGAGAGTATCTTTTTTACTATTTTCTGTGGTATAGAGAACACATATCGTAACAGCATGCTCTTGAAATGAGCCCATTCCTTTGATCTGAACACTCCTTCATCACAAGTTATTGTTGGCCTACTTTAATGCTCTCAGGAGCTGGTTAATTGTGTGGCCCTTTTCCCTGCGATCGTAGCAAAGGGTCCAGCATAAGTACATATCTCTCTGTGCCGACCGCAGTCAGACTGTCAGCTCACTCTTTCATCTGCTCACAGAGGTGGAGCATTTCTGCATGAGGATTTGAGCTTCAATATATCTCTTATGAATGTTGCCACACACAAGCCAGGCTATAAAACCTGATTTTGAGAGAAAGGTGGCTAAAGAACACCTGTTTTGTTGTTTGTGATGTACAGTAATAAGGGTGGTTGTTTTGTAATGTTGATGTTGAGAAAGTCTGTTGCTGTGGTTAAATAAAAAAGCAGTCATGTTTTTTCGTAGTCCATAACAGGACATTTAACGTAAACCTTGAAAGATCTCGCAGTGTCTTTTGGATTTGTCCAATTGAGAAACATTTTTAAGAAGGAAAAAAGTGCATTTTACTGCTTCAGTGGAAATTTTGCCTTTAACATTACTGAAAACAGCAAGTGGTGTTATGGTGACGGTCTTGGTGTCTTGTAAAAATGTTCTTGTATTGGGAAATACTAGTGCTGTAGATGGACAAATATCACTTTTCAATATGAACTTGGAAAAAATATCGTCATTGTATATCTTGAATCAATTTTTTGAAAACTAAAGCTTTCAGATCTGTAGCAGTGAAGCATTAAGCAAATGTTCAGCTTCAAAAAAAAAGCTTTAAATTCCATTTCCATTCACCATTAGTGAAGTGCAAAAGTGTGTGTGTGTGTGTGTGTGTGTGTGTGTGTGTGTGTGTGTGTGTGGTCAGAGAAAGAACAAGCATCCTTGCATCTCTCTCTTACAGAAATGTCGAGCATTCTGTGCTGTTTAAATTAACTCGTGTTGCAGTTGCACTGATGGCTCAACATATATCAGCACCGAATAACTGGGAAAAAATGTTCGTTTTTTTTTTTTTTTTTTTCCTTTTTTTTTCCCACAGACCACTGTGACTTCCATTCAGGTTAAAAACAAAGGGGTACTACATACAGTCATAATCTGCATATACAGCACACACAGTATACTGTATACACTACGTGCATTTTTGGTCAATTGCAAATAGAATATCTAATGTGTTCAATTAATCCTTTAACAGTTCTTAGTTATAAGATTTTTTTTCCAGTTTTACACCAGATTTAACATTTTAAAGGAAGCATCATTTTCATGTCTGGATGCAAAGGAAAAACATTCAAAGATATTTGACACTGTTTAACATTCAATTGTGCAATCAAATGCTGCCACCGAGGGGCAGCACCTACATACATTTCAGTTTAAAGCATCCTTTTGAGGGCCATTTCAACCAGACCTACTGTCCTCACTGTTCTACAAAGAACAAGAAAGCTCTTTACTTGAAACATTTTAAATATTGATAAATATTATATTGATGAAACATTTAAAAGTACAGTAATTGTAGGTATCTAGCTGGGCTGGATATATAAATATTATTCTCTTAACTTATTAAATTGGTTGAGTTGTGACAGTATATGATTGATTTTAAAAAAGACTCACATACATAGAGATAATATTTATGGTCTTGTGATGTATATATTTTGTAATAGCCAAGCCATATTCCTTGGGGTGTCCTGTAGTTTCCTCTTTAAAAAAAAAAACAAACTTATGCTTTCCCCATGTGAGGTTATAAAAGTATCTGAAAAATAAGCATCCAAGCAAATTTTTTTTTTTTTTTTTTTTTTTGCATGACTGTTCAAGATTCTGAGTTGAATCAACTCCAGTTGTCCAAAGTGAATATGCACTGTTTGTTCTTTAGTCTTATTACTAGTTTTGTGGATTAAGGTTTGTGTCTATGTATGAAAAAGAGTACTTAAGGGCTCTTGTTAAAGTTTATAATGAATGTTATGATTATGATAAATTTATTAAACGTAGTTTTAAAAAAAGGCTAAATTTACATTGGTTTACTCTCCTTATTCCTTCATTCTGTATTTACTAAACTGTTTTTATCTTTTCACAATCATTCATTTTGTTTTGAGTGAATTTTTTCTCATTTGCAACTATTTTCTTGACAAGAACCATTTTGTGATAAACCTGAATCTTAAAAGGTCTATTAATATTAAATTCAGTAAAATTAACTCTGATCATGAGCCTTCTGAATTAATTAGATGGAAAGGAATTATAACAGAATTTAATTTTTCAGCACAACAGGTTATGTATAAATTTAATAACTATGATTGCAGTCCTTGTGGCATTTAAACTCCGCCCCCATTGTCCAACAAGAACTTTACTTTTGTTTGAAATTTTGTAATGCAAATTTCTGGTTGTTATAATGCGATTTACAAAGATTCAAGCATAATAGTAATCTGTAGAGGAAATTATTTAATCCCTTTTAAACCAAGTAAATATATAAGGAATATATAAGGTTTTTCACACACTAAATAGTAAATGTTTGCAGAATTTGAGTCAGGGATCAGGCGGGAAACTGTGGAATTCTGCACTCGGCCACGATTCTTATTGTGCCCCAGATTTGACCGACTGCCCCATCATACCATGATGGGGCTTTTTCTATTCTTTTCTCTCTTAGTGCATGTTCCCAAAAGCGCTCAGCATTCCAGCAGCCCACCATAGGAGCTGCTTTAGTGAGGGCTGCTGGCTCCTGGGTGGCCTCTTGTGCAGGGGCTGCAAAGGGGAGGAGACGATGCCTTATTAATTGACTGGGTGTCTTGGGCAAAGTGGAGGAATTTGGCTGAGAAGACACACACACACACACACACACAGAGAGAGAGAGAGAGAGAGAGAGAGAGAGAGAAGGAGGACCAGACATTGTCTGTACTACCTCCAGCCCTACTGTATTCCACCTCATTCTCTCAACCAGCATCATCATAAATGCCACAAAAAAAGATTTCCGGGTTGCAATATGTGTCCAGGTGAGCAGAACTGGACTCGACTCTAAATGCAATGGGGGGGATCACCACAAACGCTTCTAAGAATGGATGCTCTCAAAGCTGTGAGGGTGACCCAGGTTGCAGAGGAGGGCGTTTCTCTGGAGCAGGCTGTGGGAATGGCCGATGCGGTCCTGGGAGCTCTAGAGGCACTGAATGGTTTGCTGTGGCTGAGTGTGATTGAGTGGGATGTTCTCAGGCTAGGGCAAAAGCAGGGCAGACGAGGGAGGGGAGAAAATGTGTAAAAGTAAGTGTAAGTGTTGAAGCTTTCCATGTGGCCCACAATCACCCCCACCACCAAACTGAGGCACCCTCAGCATCCACCATAATTCTGTTACATGTGTCCCCATTAGCAGTTGCAGGGTGGCTATTGTCTTGCAAGGTGTCACCCATAGTCACCAGCTGTACCTGCCACACCTCGTCTTTAAAATAGCAAAAAAACAACAACAACAAAACAAGTACACACATAATATCAGAATAAACCCTGTAATCATTACAGTCACTCAACTCCTTCAACTGTCATACAAATTATATTACACAGCAAAATCACAAATGTCACAAACATCACCCTTTAATCAGGTTCTGTCCACTCCAATCTGGACTCAGTACTGAAGTGATTGCATCACTTAACACTTTTCCTGCTGTCGACACTTCACATTGATATCACCTATTAATTATCAACGCTATCATAAATTGTTTCGGGTGAAAACACATTGGGGGAAAATATGTAAACAATAAATAACTGACAATTTTTTAATTGTAAAAACAGATTTAATTGGCCTACGACACACCCACACACACCCACACACACACTTAACAGAGATTTTAATGATTCTTGTTCTGAAGTTTTTAATAAGGACAGTGGTGGTCTAGTGGATAGGGTGCAGGATCGCTGATCCTAAGGTTGGGGGTTCGAGTCCCCACAAGGTTGTCACTGTCCCCCCAGTGCAGCTCACTGGGTTATCCAAGGCGGGCCATGTCTCTCACTGTCTATGGTGAGAGGTTCATGTAAAAGAACCATTGCTGACTTTCGTAAAGAGTAGCTGCAAAGCCGTCAGCGTGTTTCTGTCCCTTGTTAAAGGGTTGTGACAGGAAGAACATCCGACGTAAAAACCTACGCCAAATCAAATGTGCGAATCAGATGATTTGCTGTGGCGACTCCTGAGAAAAGGGAAAAAAGCCGAAAGGAAGAAAAAGAAAGTTCTGAAGTTTTTAATAGCGGGATTCCTCACTACTTCACGCTTCAATTCATGCGGCTTCAGTGCATCACTTTTTTTTTTTTTTTTTTTAAATATTCATCGAATTAAAAAAATGTAAAAATTAAGGAAGAATTGGGGGAGAAGTTAAGGGAAATTCCACAAAAACAAGGCCAAATATGCAAAAATCCCTCAACAAACATAAAAAAAACAACCCAAAACCTCCCATCAAAACTACAGTACTCACATTTTTATGTGAGGTGCATCTTATGCATTATTTTTGAATGTTTAATTGTTATTATAAGCATTTATTGCATTGAATATGTTTTTATTGATAATATATTCACATACATGTAGGTACACGTCAGTCGGGGGGTTGGGGGGAGGTTCATTCTACTTCACGGAATTCGGTGCTTGTGGGGGATCTCGGTCCCAATTAACCGCGGAAAGTGAGGGTCATAGATTTTTTTTTTTTTTCTTGATTCAGGAGCCCGTTTCTCTTCATACTAATCCATCATGCAGCTGATGTAGAGCTGAACCGAAGCAACTGACCTCAAAATAGTCTCTTCCACCCACTTGTTTCCTGTTCTTTGTGGGACAGCACAAAGGCTGCTCCACTGCGCGCGCGCGCGCACACACACACACACACACACACACACACACACACGCACGCACCCACGCATGCGCACGCGCACGCACGGACAGGGGGAGTGCAGCTCTGAGAAACCTGTGCTACAACAATAATAAAAAAAAATCCACACACAACAGTCCTCAAGATTCCTGAAAAGTTGCTCCTTTTTTCTTCTTCCCCCCTTTTCCCTCGTTTGACAATGAAATGAAACAAAAGTAAAAAAAAAAAAAAAAAAAAAAAAAAAAATCCGAATGAACTCATTTTGTAAGAGTGTAAACACGTGTTTACTGTCTTGGTTCCCTGCTTGTCTGGGTGTCCACGACTGAATGGTAATGGCAGTTGCTCAGATGCTGTGAGTAATTTATTCCTTTTTGCATCTCTTCAGTTTCTTTAGTGCGATATTAAATGCTTTTCAGTGCACATCAACTAGTAAGTGAAGTGAATGTGAATGGCTCTTCGATGAGAATATACTAGACATGTGATTTTATATCAACCATTTCACTAATACTTGTACTTTTCAATAAATCAGGTTCACTGATGGCGTTGGTGTCGTTTGAATCTAATAAACTGTCATAATAATTAACTTAAAATTGACTTGGACAGAGTAGGTGGGTTATAAACACAGATAAAACAGTGGAGAATCGATTTTATTTTTTTTTTTTTAATTGTTTTATTTTGTTTGGTTGGTTGTACACCCGCACTTCTCAAATAGTGGGGCGCGTCTATGATGCCACGGTGAAGATGCTGGGGGTGCGCGTATGACCCTGGGGAACATGCTTTTATGGAATTGAGTACAGTAATTACGTGTACTTGCATCTCCGCTCCACTAGTTGGCAATGGTGCGCTCATTGTCGCGCTATGGCGTACACGAGGAAACAATATGACGCGCAGTACCAGGGGTCCCCAACCTTTTTATCACCGCGGACCGGTCAACGCTTGACAATTTTACCGCGGATCGGGGGTCAGATTATTTATATTATAAATACAGCATAATTTATTTATATAAAATATTATCATTATTAGTATCATAATTGTTATTGTTATTAATAATAATAAGTAAAAGAACCATTGCTGACTTTCGTAAAGAGTAGCTGCAAAGTCGTCAGCGTGTTTCTATCCCTTGCTAAAAGGGTTGTGACAGGAAGGGCATCCGACGTAAAAACCTCTGCCAAATTAAACGTGCGAATCAAAATGATTCGCTGTGGCGACTCCCGAGTAAAAGGGAAAAAGCCGAAAGGAAGACAGACAATAATAATAATAATAAGCACTCCATGAATGTTATTTTTCAACAGCTGAAATAAAGTTGGTTGGGAAGTAGAGTTTGAACTTTTCTGAAAAAAAAACAAAAAAAAAAACACGGGTGATGGTGCACCAGCGGGGAGAATGAAGGCTCAGTCTCACCAAAAAATCCCCGCTATTGTTTTAATCAGGTCTAACTCGCCTCTGTTCATGTGCCGTCCCCTTGTGGGTTACGTTTTAGCGCTCAAATGAGCGACATATAACCAAGAGAATCCGGTCATTTTTCAAAATAAAAGTTTTTTCGAAAATAAAGATCGTTCAGACTCTTAATAAATAAAACGGAAATAATGAATTGTTTCTTCCGCCGACCGGTACCGGTCCGCGGACCGGTGGTTGGGGACCCCTGCAGCCCCTCAAGAAACAACACCGAAAATTTTCTAACAGGAATGAAGAGAAAGGTGGAGAGAGATGGAGATATTAAAACATTAGTAAGTCAAATGAGCTTAAATAAGGATGCATTTTTTTTTTTTACATTTCAGGCACATTGGTGCACTTTAAATCTTTTCAATTGCAGATTAAAAAACAATGTTAATGAAGTTTTTCATTATTGTAAGTTGAACTATATTTCTTTCTTTTTTGTTTTTAATGTTAACTAAGATACAATGTTATGCAGAGGTGTACCAATAACAATTTTATAGACATACTATAATAATACTATTTATAGTCCTCGTGGGGCGGCGTGAAATGTTTTTTTTCTTCCTGGGGGCTCCACAGAAAATAATCGAGAACCACTGTTGTACATTATTAATATCTCATAGGTTTGACCTTTTAAATGACCCTATATGTTTTCTTTAAAAAAAATAAAAAAGGAAAATACATTTTTTTATTTCAATTTATAAAAAACAAAAATAAATAAAATTGTAAATATTTTTTCTGCATAGTGGGAGTGAGATTCGACTAAGGTTTATCTGTACACCTGTTTATTTTCCACATTAATATTTGTTAGTGAAAGGTCCTCACTAACCCAAAGGGGTGTGTGTGTGTGTGTGTGTGTGTGTGTGTGTGTGTGTGTGTGTGTGTGTGCTTGCCCTCTGTTGATCTGAAGTACTGGTTACCATGACAATAGTGCTTAGAGAGGGTTTGGTGAACAATCACCTGTAGATCTCTTTTGCCCTGGTTGTGGATGTCTGTTTATTTCGCTTTGGGAGCAGATGGCCTTCCTGAAGAGTTCATAAGTATTGCAGCTGAGACATCTTATCCATGAGATACTACATCAAACTGTTTCATGTTGTAGAATTGCACAGGGTGTATTAAAAGTCCACAAGCACACCCTACCTCCTGACCAAGGCCTTTGGTCACATGGAAAGCAAGACAAAAATGGCCAAGCATCAGGAACGGAGCTGTTCTATTAGACATGGGAACACTACAAATGGGGATATATATTAAAATATTGCACTACTGAAGATACAACCATGCATTTCTATTCATTGCTTTGTGGTTCCCTTGAATGAGTGGACCAGAGTCATCATCAGAACAAGCTATGGCCCCTGATAGAGGACTTGAGGCTTACTACTCTCATTTGAAATGCTAATGTAAGAGACAGCTGCCATCCTGTGCTGAACACAGAGTCACACAGCCAGAGAGAGAGAGAGAGAGAGAGAGAGAGAGAGAGATTGCTAATAATTAGGTTGGCTTATTATTCGTTGTGTCTCGCATGCACTGGATCATTTACAAGAGTAATTTGTCTTACAGTTTAGAAACGGTGAAAGAAGGAAACATACATTACATAAAGACACCTAATAGGACTGAACATATGACAAAGCCCGCACCCTTTATTTTTATCTTTACTTTAAAAAAATAGTGAGGCTTGATGAACAGGTTGGTTTTGGCTGATGGTAACTTATCAGCAGAAACTCAGAGTAACAATAGCAAATTTAGAGAGCTCTTAATTTAGAGCTCATTCACATGGACTACCTTACTAGGCTATGAGTGGCTCCAGAGTGATTGCATGGCTTCTTGTGGACACTTGTGAATATTGTGGGAGAATAAAGTGTATATATGCATGGATTTGAGAATGGCTTTGTAGGAGAAGTTGTAGAAACTGTTGTCTTAGAAACAATATGGCAGAAATAGGCTGAAATTCTCTTTTCTGTTTTGTAGGGGCTGCATCTCATACAAAGTCACACTATATGTATTACCACTTTAATTCTGATATCATTTATTAAAATACTTCACAATTTTACAAAACATACTTCAGATCTGACCAAAAAATAAAATAAAAAATAATGTACAGACAAAACAATGTAAAAGCTGTTATCTATATCCCTCTATATTCCAAGGATTCATTAGTTTGGCACAGAGAGTTACAGAGGGTACCCACAGAGAATTGTTTAATGGCTGGGCTTGTGATTATGTAGGGAAATATAGCGAGCATAACAAAACAGTGTGTATATATATATATATATATATATATATATATATATATATATATATATATATATATGTTTGTGTGTATACATATAGGTAAAGTCCGTTGGGCTTTTTACACCCGAGCCATAGTGGCTCATCAGGCCGGTGCTTATCCCCAGTTTCCGTAGTATGAAGCGACCAGGAGTTCAACTCCTCCTGGATGGGACGCTCGTCCATCGCAGGTTACCTTCCCAGTATATTTTACTGGTACCCATTTATACTGCTGGGTGAACAGAGGCACACTTGTGGTTGAGACCTTGCCCAGGGATCTTATCACCGTGGGGGTCTAACTGGGATTCAAACCCACAACCTCCCGATCATGAGCCCAGCACCCTAACCACTACACCACCGGCCCCAGTATATATATAATATATATATATATATATGTAAATACAATAAAGAATGTTTTAAAATTAATAATGTAAGTAATTGTTAAATAAAAATAAAGTAATAATGTTAGTTAAAAAAACTAAATATGAAAGACATGTCTATAATAATCAAACCATTTTTGTACGTATATATACGTATATACACAATTATTTATTATCCCCCAGTGCAGCTAACAGGGTTATCAAAGGCGGGCCATGTCTGTCACTGTCTATGGTGAGCGGCATGTAAAAGAACCATTGCTGACTTTCGTAAAGAGTAGCTGCAAAGCCGTCAGCGTGTTTCTGTCCCTTGCTAAAAGGGTTGTGACAGGAAGGACATCCGACGTAAAAACCTCTGCCAAATCAAAACGTGCGAATCAGATGATTCGCTGTGGCGACTCCCGAGTAAAAGGGAAAAAGCCGAAAGGAAGACAGACAGACAGACAGACATACACAATTATTTATTATATAAAATGGCTGCATCTGAGGGCAAAGATTCAATTGATGAACATCCACAAAGCATGACTGAACAGAAAATCATACATAAATAAAACTCATTTATTCATTTTCCGAATTGTTTGATCCAAATTAGGGTCCCAGGGAGGCTGGTTCCCATCTCAGCCAAAGGCAGAGTACACCCTGAACAGCTGGAATTCATCACAGCAGAGATAAAACTAATGTCTTATAGAGAAGGTTAGGACAACAAAGAGAAAACAGTGAGAGGTGCTGGACAAGGATATAAATATTTAACTGAATCAAAATTAGATGTAAATTTAAGTCATTTTATTTTGCTATTACAGTGAGTAACAGACAGAGGGTTTTTTACATTTTGATAGAATACATTCCGAACAACATTTTAAAAACAGACTATGGGGTATTATCTTTTTTTTTAATTCATACAGTAGAGGTATTTATATAAATGAAATATTTGTCGACCTCATCAAGACTTACTGAAGTCACACACCCCCCCCCCCCCCCATATTATCACAACAACAAAAGAATTAGAAGAAAAATACAGTTCTGGTTATACGAGTTATATATGAACTGTAATTAAGAAATGCCAAAAATGTATTCATCATTTTTAATTGTATGATGTTAAATTTCCATCAGCACATGTTTGTAAATCCATATTAAATTAGTAACATAAAAGTACAATATTCATTCGTTCTTTCATTTTCTATCCTGCTTACTTCTAATTAGGGATGTCATATTACAAATCGGGCAGTGGTGGCCTGGTAGTATAGGGTGCTGGATCACTGATTCCAAGGTTGGTGGTTCAAGCCCCAATCTAAACGGTCCCCCCCATACAGCTAACAGGGTTATCAAAGGCCGGCCAAGTCTCTCACTGTCTATGGTGTGACGTTCATGTAAAAGAACCGTTGCCGACTTTTGTCAAGAGTAGCTGCATAGCCTTCAGTGTGTTTCTGCCCTGCAATGTCCTGGCGAGCCGCCCAGGGTGTACCCTGCCCTCGCCCAGAGTCGGTTGAGATGGGTGCCAGCTCCTCATCACCCTAATTAGGATTAAGCAGTTCAGAAAATGAATGAATTTTACAAATGTCCAGTTCTTTCCATGCTGGAAATTTGTGACCCTTGATTCCCAAAAAGCTTTTAGGTTTTTAGGAACAGGTAAACGGATTTTAACATTTTCAATACGCTTGTTGACTCAGGGAATGTGTGCCTGAGAGAGTAAAGATCTCTCCTGACAACTCCTTCATTACTGGTGTAATTACATTGAATCTCTTCAGTACATGAACTTTCCCCTCTTAATCTTGTTTACTCAGGTCACAATTGGGGAAATGAGGTGTAAAATTGTGTGTGTGTGTGTGTGTGTGTGTGTGTGTGTGTGTGTGTGTGTGTGTGAGAGAGAGAGAGAGAGAGAGAGAGAAAGACAGCAAGAAAAAGTGTCATAGCCAATGATACTTAGAGTTAGGGACAGGACAGGTCACATTAAGGCATAGTCTTTTTGACTCTCTGTTCCACCCTGTCTCCACCCTATGGGTGTTACCTCAAATCCATGTACAGCATTGCCTGGATCATTATAGACTGGCTGCTGGAGTCAGTGAAAGGGGAATTAGCTGGGAACACAATCCCAGCAACCTTTGTGACCCTGGGACAAAGACTCAGCTGCTGGAGGTCCCAGCCGCCTAAACCAGCCCGTATGTCCAACACAAAACTGTTACAATGACTCAGACAAAGGAAACATGGGAGAGAGGGCCTAGTCTGTTGGTAGGAGTGACTCTGAGGAATTATTTAATGTTCTGTCCATTTGTGCTCACTTTGTGGATCTTCTTTTGTCTACCGTCACTGATCTACAACTTATATTCTACACAGTTGCACTGATTGGAGGCGAGCTTTTCAGATTTAAGTAAAAACCCACAGGGTGTAAAATTTGGGAAGAATTTACTCATGTGCTAAATAGAGTTACCATGTCCTTCTACAGTTCACGATGTATGTAATTAAAAAAAACCTACATTATAACAGATGTTTTATCCTGGTGAGACCTAGTAAGTCAAGGAAGTCTGTTGAGGGTTGGAGAGCAAAATCCAAGTCTCAAGGCTGATCCAATTGTTATTCTGGTTTAGAGGCATTAGGTCAAAACCAGACAGAGTTGTCTGGTACAAGAATAAATATCAAAATGTGTGACCTTAAGAATAATAACAATAAGCATTAAATACAAGTGCATGGAGATTACAGTGTGTGTGACAGTGACAACCTTGTGGAGAGTGGGACTTGAACCCCCAACATTAGGATCAGCGATCCAGCACCCTTTTTACGACCAGGCCACCACCGCCTCTAAAAACCTGGTAGATACTACACTTATAAAACTGCACAAACGGAACATGGTGCTATTCTATTTTTAAACTAAAAGTCATCATCACACCTAATATTCAATTAATTTAATTTATTACTGTTTACTATGCTTTGTTCTACATAATTCATTTGCATGTGCCCAAGACCCTCACACACACACACACACACACACACACACACACACATATATATATATATATATATATATATATATATATATATATATATATATATATATATATATATATATATATATACAGTGATACCTCTGCTCACGAACATAATTGGTTCCCAGAAAGTGTGTGTAAGGCGAAAAGTTCGTCTTCCGAACATTTATTTCCCATAAGAAACCATTAAAATGAGAATAATCCGTTCCCAGGTCCCCATAAAACATAATTTTCTCCTAAATAAGCCTTAAAACTACACAAAAATATACCTTATTTTATGTATAATAAATGTGCTATTGTATTGTAATTAAAGAAATAAACTGTACTGTATAATAAAGTGGTTTTATTTACCTTTGTGATGGTAGTTGATGGCTTGATGGAATGGAGTGGGAGGAGGAGGGAGGGAGGGAGTTACTGTTTGGAAGGAGCGTTTGGAAACGCCTACTGTTTGGAAACACCCTTAGCCACACACGCACCCTTAATAGCTTCCTTGTTCTTAAGGATGGGAGCAATGGTAGACTTAGCGTACTGGTACTGGGACGCTGAGTCACACAAACGCACACCTCGTTCGTGTTTTCCAATGATCTCCGCCTGTGGTGGGGTCTTTTTCGGTCCCATAATAGCAAAAGTACACTCAATATGGTCCAAAATGTCTAGCAAACACAAACCACGTCCGCACTCAAAGAAAGGGGGGTGACGAACTGTGACGCCGTGAGCGTGTGTCAGCTTCTCGTGGCCGCCACCGTGGCGCTGTTCGACCGCGTGGTTTGATTCGTCCGCTGAAAACTAGTTTGTCAGCAGAGACTATATGCTCGAAAATTTAATGTTCTTGAGGTGAAAAGTTCGTGAGCTTAAGCGTTCGTCAGCAGAGGTTTTACTGTGTATATATATATATATATACGGTGGTACCTCACTTTACGAAAGTCTCACCAAACGAATTCAGGTTACGAAATGCATCTTCCTAAAATTTTTGTCTCTGTATACAAAACAAGTTGACGTTACGAAAGCACCATCTTAAAAATTCAAACGCGCCATTCAAACATGCAAACAATGCGTGAGTTGCTTTCCCATTGGTTGTCTCCCAACACCTTGCCCCGCTGGCCTCCCATTGACTAGGAGGGAGCTGAATCTTCATAATGCAGTACTGTACCCATAATGCTTTTTGTGTGCCTTCGACCCATTGTTCGACAAACACGTGAAGGAGAGTTGTACTGTTGGTTCGTGAGTTTCGTGAGCGTTATTTTTCGTTATTAATCATGAGCCCGGAGAAAGTGATTTTCGGTGAGACTGAAAACAAGAAGCGGGCTCCGTTATCAATAAAAGTAAAACAGGAGATGATAAAAAAATATGAAAGTGGGATGCGGTTGAGTGAAATCGCAAAGGAGTGTAGCTGAAACCCCTCTACAATGAGGACAATATCGAAGCAGAAGGAGGCCTGAAAAGCGGAGATAATGACGGAGGCAATTATTTCGGAAAAGGAGGGTGGGGGTGAGGGTTCTTCGGACCAGCAACGCCCGGACTTTAAAGCATCGCATGTGTGGTTCGAGAGATTTTTAAAAAGGTAAATAATTTTCTTTTACTTTTAACACATATTTCATACAAAATTGGTGTACTTTTATATTTTTAAAGGGTTTATGGGGTAGTCTTGGGAGCCTTGGAACAAATCACACGTTTTACATGTAAAATGCCGTTCAACTTACAGAAAATGCAGGTTACGAAAAAGGCGCTGTAACAGATTACTTTCGTAAGGTGATTTATTTATATATATATATATATATATATATATATATATATATATATATATATATATATATATATATATATATACTGAGTGATGAATTTTCTTTTTTTTTATCAAAATGCTTGAGTAGCTTTCTAGACTTTTTGCTAAACACTCAAGATCTGACCATCATGCGAGTTTCATCTCCCATGTCTTACTTATCTCTCAATACATAAAAAAGATCCTCCATGTTACAGTGGTCCAGCTCTTCTCCCTAAAGCCTTCCTGCTGTGAAGATAGTAAGCAGCCCTTTGTGTTCCTTGAGAGCTGGGAAATCCTCTGACTGTCCATCTCTCTCTCTCTCTCTCTCTCTCTCTCTCTCTCTCTCTCTCTCTCTCTCTCTCTCTCTCTCTCTCGAATTGTATCACTTACCAGTAGGCGGGATGTGGAGTATGGTGGGCTTGGCCTGTGACCCTGTTCTGTTGTCTCTGAGTCAGCTAGATACAGATGTAAATTAATATGTACTCCTTCCCCAATACACATTTTCTTTTCTTTTTTACACCCTGACAATTATTTTATTGACATAATCGATTCTAGAATTTTTTGGTAACTGGAGCAACATTTCTACATCAATATTATCCATCACTTATATTAAATACTTGGACATCCTTCAACTCATTTTATCTCCTTACACAAGTTTAAATTCAAATAAACTATACAACGAATAAAAGAAATAAATAACAGGTAAAACATCATAATAAAACTTTACAATAAATTCCACAAATATAGTAACGATGTATTAATACTTACGTAATACTTTCATAATGATGAATAACAATGAACACTTCAGAAAACAGTGAGGTTTGTTATTCATTTAATAGATTTTTTTTTTGCTTGTTTCTGATTGGTGGAAATCAAATAATTCGTCAAATTTCATATTGCCATGGGATAACTGAATTATTATACTGTTGCTATGGGATAAGTTAAATGGTTATTGAATGAATGGTATGTGCAACATAGTACTGCAGTGGTCAGCTTTGAAAATATTTTGAATGAATAATAAAAGAACATTTTTTAAAAATCATAAGTTTTCAAAGTAAATTTAATTTAAAATAATCATAGCATTTGGCTTTGACTTCGACACTGTTAGAAAACTATCATTTACATCTCAAAATGTAGGACAAATTATAAATGGCAATTTGATGCAAACACTACAAATGAATTGCTCTGATGTCATGTGGTCCAACCATATGGTGGAACAGCCAATTGGAGTAATGTGCACATCTTTGTACTCTTGGAGGAAACCAGAGTACCCGGAGGAAATCCACTCAAGCACGGGAGAGCAACTTGACTCAAAAATGCCCTCAACGGGCCTGGGATTCAAACCCAGGACCTTCTTGCTGTGAGATATACATGTGAACCATTATGTCATGCTAACCAATACATCACCATGCTAAGTATTACCCCACCTTTAATACATTAATTTTAAGGTGTGGTCACCTAATTAAACCCTTTCGTCAGAAACCTGAATATGTTTTTGAATCTTCTTTCCCTTTCGGCTGTTTCCTTTTTCTCAGGGGTCGCCACAGTGAATCATTTGATTCGCATGTTTGATTTGGTAGGTATAGGTTTTTACGTCGGATGCCCTTCCTGGCACAGAAACACACTGACGGCTATGCAGCTACTCTTGTTGAAAGTCAGCAATGGTTCTTTTACATGAACCTCTCACCATAGACAGTGAGAGACATGGCCGGCCTTTGATAACGCAGTTAGCTGCACGGGGGGGACAGTGACAACCTTGTGGAGAGTGGGACTCGAACCCCCAACCTTAGGATCAGCTATCCAGCGCACTTTACTACCAGGCCACCACTGCCCTAATTTTTTAATATTTTCCATAATTATGTCTTAAAATATAACTCGTTTTATTGGCCTCCATGAAAGAGCAGATGTTCCTCCACCTTCTAGATTTCACCTTAACCCCTTAATGTATGTCTGGATGCTTTACAGATCAAAAACACTACATAGAAATTAAGCATAACTACTGCAACAAATGGAAAATATTTCTGACAGATTCCTCATCAATACATTAAATCACAGATATGTTAAATATGAGTAAATGATCAGCCTGTGCACAGCGTTTGATTAGGCTGTCATGTTATTGTGCCTCTATTGTTCGGTTGGTATTATTTAGCTTTTACAGCAGCTAACAACACTGTTACTTCTGTGATGGACTTGCATATTATCCTGGGTGTAGTCCCACCTTGCACTTAAGGTTCTTGGAATAGGCTCTGCATCCAGCACTGACACTGAATGAATGAGAGAATCCGTGCACCAGTGGCAAAATAAAAAAGATTTAATCTTTTGTCAATAACAATTGTCCAGTTGACTGACCGTCAGTGACCCACTGTAAATCCATTTAAACTCAATACCAGCCATTTTCCTCAAAAATCCCCAAAGCCATATCATACTCATATCACCTTGCCTGTGGTAATACGCTGAAGGTACAAATTACAGTACACTATAATTTTAGCAATGTACCTTGCATGTGTAATGCTACCTCCAGTTTATTATTAGCCCCCAATAGCTCTCTCTCTCTCTCTCTCTCTCTCTCTCTCTCTCTCTCTCTCTCTCTAGCTATTTTTCTCACTCCATCATGATTCTTCTCTCCTGTTCAGTCCTCTCTTATTAGCGGCCCCCAGCTGTTGGGCGGCCAGGATCAGAGGCTGCCTCTATTAGCAGGGTCCATTTGTTGAGCGATTGAATCGCTCTCAGCCCTCTGCTCTTCCATGGCCTCTAACCCTCTTTCTCGAGCTCAGCCTCCCATAAGGGCCTCTCATAGGCCTGGCACACAATGGTGCCTGATAGATGAATTCTTCCTGAGATAAACCAGATGCTAGGTAGATGTGTGCTTGTGTGTGTGTGTGTGTGTGTGTGTGTGTGTGTATGTATGTGTGTGTGTGTGTGCGCGCGTGTGTGTGCACGCGCACATGAAAGTGCCTATGGGAGAGAGGGGAGGGAGAGAAAGAGAGAGGCTCAGAAAGAGCGAAAGAGACATATTTTATTTACCACCCTCTTTTTATTATAAGTCGCAAATTTTTTTGAGGTCAGCGTGTTCCCAATGTAAATTCTGCAGCATGCATACTGAACCTCCAGCAGGTGGCATGCTTGTACAAGCACAACAACAAAAAATCCCCACTGCTCTCTCTCTCTCTCTCTCTCTCTCTCTCTCTCTCTCTCTCTCTCTCCTTGGCCTGATCTTTATTTTTCAATTTAAAATAAAATATTAAATTGATATTCCCTTTTTCTATACAAAATTAACAGGTTATAATACTTGCTTATAGACATGAATTCTATCTCTCTGTTTGTGCCCCCCCCCCCCCCCTCCCTGCCCTCCCCCTACTTTCCACTTTTTCTACCACTTGAGAAGTAGTGGACCACAGTCAACAAGCTATAGTCTCACACACACACACACACACACACACACACACACACACACACACACACACACACACACACACACACACACACACACACAAGTTTTCTTAAAGTGCAATAAATACAGTGTTGGGAACTGCATTTAAAAAGTTTGAGTGGTTGATGGGTGGGTTTCGCTCTGAGGGCAGAATCAACAAAGAAAAGGAAGAATTTTGTTTTTGCTAAATTCTTTATAAAAACTCTTTTCTAGCGATTCATTACTGTAGAAGTTGAGATGGCTAAGAGACTTGGGTTAAAAAGCTCTCTCTCGCTCTCTCTCTCTCTCGCTCTTTCTCTTTCACTCACTCACTCACACACACACACACACACACACACACACACACACACACACACACACACACACACACTCATATTCTGGTCTGCCCTCCAGAAATGCTTTTCTGCTTAAGGAAAGATAGTACTATGATGTTCTGCATGGCTGCATTTGAATGTCTCTCTCTTTTCCAGTTTTAAGGGGCTCACTTGACCGCCCCTTTCTGGCACACTGAGAGAGAGATGAGAGAGGTTAGAGAGCTGCTCAGAGCTGTCACTCACCCACATACTGACTCCTCTGGGAATCAACCACCTCTGTCTCTACACTAGTCAGATGCATTGGAACAATACCGCCATCCTTTTACACATTGGGGTCAATTTTTATTATGTATTCTTTATTATTTTTATTTATTTGTTTATGTATGTATTTTCATTGTTTTGTGATCAGGCACAGTATGGTTGTTTTATTTGCCTGGATTTGCAGTGATGAAATCTCATCTTGTAGTTTTCGCACTTTAATTGTTGCTATTATTCTGTTAGCTTGGGCTCCATCTCCATGGGAATGAAGAAGATCTACAGCTTGTTTGATGTTCAGGTGCATTTGCTTCTGGTTCTCTGCTTTCTAAACCACACCACTTGCGTTGTGTAAAAATGACCCAAGGTGAAAATGATCTTGTAAGCATGTATACACAACCCGTCTCATATGTTTCGCCTTTACAACACTAACTCACTGGGCCCGGGCCGCTTTAAGAGCTACTTTTTTTTTAAAGCTGTGCTGAGCCATATCTATTAGAACTTCCATGTCTTTGTACAAAGGGTGCTACATTTCTTTTTCTAACCAACACACTGAGATCAAGATTCAAGGTAATTGCTGCTGACTGTAAAGCGTTCTGTAGGTTCGACAGTGAAGACCAGTTTACATGTCAAAGGTTTTTCTTTTTTTCTGTGGAGGTTTGTAATCTGTACACCTGATCATTCCTTAGTAGGGTTGGTGGTGTAGGGGTTAGGGCAGGGGTGTCAAACTCGTGCCACAAAGGGCCATGTGGCTGCAGGTTTTTGATTCAACCATGCCGCAGCCCACCTGATTTTGCTCATTTAAACAAAACAGTTTGAGTCTTCAGGCAGTTGATTGGTCAATCTGTGTGCTCTGTACAGAGACTGACCAATGAACTACATGAAGACTCAGATTAGCTGTTTAAATTATCAAAATCAGGTGTGCTGCTGCTTGGTGGAAACAAAAACCTGCAGCCACATGGCCCTTTGTGGCACGAGTTTGACACCCCTGGGTTAGGGTGCTGCGTTCATGATCTGGAGGTTGTGTGTTTGAATCCCAGTTAGACGCCCACTGTGCTAAGGCCTGTGGGGAAGGTCTCATCTACAAGTGTGCTTCTGTTCACCCAGCAGTATAAATGGGTACCAGTAAAAATATACTGGGAAGGTAACCTGCAATGGACTAGCGTCCCATCCAGGAGGAGTTGCTCCTGGTCGCTTCATGCTATGGAAACTGGGGATAAGCACCGTCCTGATGAGCCACTATGGCTCGGGTATAAACAGCCCAAAGGACTTTACCTACCTATCATTCCTTAAGGTCCCACCCACCACACATCTTTTTCTTAAGGGAGGATGAAAGGACTTTGTCTGTATGGCCAGTTATGCTTCAATTCCACCAAATTAACTGTAACTCCTTTGCAATTATGACAGTACAGCTGAGCCCATATTTATACGTGTACGACTCAGACAATTAAATTCAATCATAATTCAATCATACTACAGTGACGGAGGCTTGAGATTGGCTCATATGACTCTGGCCAAAATTGGCATACACCCATCACAGATCACAAGACAACACCAACAACATTCACATTCCATTTACACCTGGGGGCAACCTGGAACAGCCAGTGAACCCAATGTGTATGTCTTTGGACTGTGGTCGGAAATCTGATTCCATGGAGGAAACCAGTGCAAGCATGGGGAGAACATGCAAACTTCTAGCTGTGAGGCGGATGTGCTAATCACGACGGAACAGTATTGCGCTCAGGTCGATTCAATTTGATTCGAATGTATTTGTATTACACTTTTTACAGTTGACACTGTCACACAGCAGTGATGCATAGGACACAAATTTGGTTAAGAATTTCAACTTGTGTGTGTGTGTGTGTGTGTGTGTGTGTGTGTGTTTTGGCCCAGTGACTGTATGGCAAGCTGTTCGGTTTGTAGCCAATTTTCACCCAGTCTCAGCTGACATAGGCTCCAGCCTCCCCATGACCCTAAAAGTAGGATTGAGTGGTTTGGTAAATGAGTGACTGAGCAAAACATCATCAGTAGAAGTGAGGGGGTTCAAAGACAAGAACGCCAAACCATCAGTAGAACAACAGAATTAAATCGTTTACATACCATTTTATATAGCAGGACATTGCAGAGGACAGCGGATATGAAGCCTTACAGACTCAGAGCTCAGGAATTTGAAGCAGTAAAAAGCTTTTTACTTTTTTAGATTTTAAAGCTCACCCTGAGCCAAAGTAATGGCTATAGTAGTTGTAAGACATATGGTTTAATAATTTAATTTTTATTTGGGTTCATAGAGGAGACAATATCGAAATTGCTGCTCCCTTCAAAACTTTAAATTGCACCTCTGGCTGGACTTTGGAAATTCTTTAGTTAATCTTGATTGTGGTGTACGTAGTGTGATTGAGTGGCGGATGGATGTAGGTAAAAAGACTAGAGGCAAAAGACAATACAATTAAATGATTAACACACTACAGGACCTCCAACAATTAAAATTATTATGGAAATTAAAATGACATTATGTCACAGTGGAGAGCTGATGATACCCGTGTTGTCTTTTAAAAGCAATTTCCATAATTCCAATAATTGAAATCATAGCATATTCATCCATTTACCGGGTGAGGGGGGCTAAGAGCGGCCACTAATGAAACCCAATCATTAGCATCCAAACAAAGTAATTGGCTAGTCCTTTATCTTCAGAGATAGGTGACAAGGCACAATCACCCCCCTCCATCAGAATGCAAAAACAAGTAATTAAACCACAGATAACGATGAACCCAGCTCGCGGCTCCTGTGCTGTGCACGTTTGAAAACAGCACTGATTGCCTTGATTAAAGACCTTAATATATCCTCTGCTGTTTGTGATTTTACTTTTTTTTTTTTTTTTTTTTTTTTTTAAAGATGGGGCACAGCAGGCTTCATAAGCAGAAGAGAAGCACGATCCAGCTTTTAGAAACTCCTTTGGCCTAAAGGTCAGAATCATTCTGTGTTAATACCACTAACGCACACCGTAGTTTACTAAACATATTTCCTGCTTTAATATAATGGACTTGAGGTCCAGATACACTGGCTCAGTTTTTCCTCATCATGGAACCAATTTTATCAGTTTAGTTTCGTACCTAGCTTCTTATTTCTTCTTGTTCTGTTCCTTTCGGCTGTTCCCTTCAGGGGTCGCCACAGCGAATCATCTGCCTCCATCTCACCCTATCCTCTGCATCCTCTTCTCTTACACCAACGACCTTCATGTCCTCCTTCACCACATCCATAAATCTTCTCTTTGGTCTTCCTCTAGGCCTTCTGCCTGGTAGTTCCAGCCTCAGCATCCTACTACCAATATACTCACTATCCCTCCTCTGCACATGTCCAAACCATCTGAATCTAGCATCTCTGACTTTGTCTCTAAAACCTCTTACATGTGCTGTCCCTCTGATGTACTCATTCCTGATCCTATCCATCCTCGTTACTCCCAAAGAGAACCTCAACATTTTCATCTCAGCTTCGTACCTAGCTTGGTATCTAAACTGGGGCCGGTGATGTAGTGGTTAGGGTGAATGAATCAAGTGGTCATGGGCTTGAAGCCCTGTTAGACACCCACAGTACTAAGACCCTCGGGCAAGATCTTAACCGCAAGGGTGCCTCTGTCCAACAAGTAGTGTAAATGGGTACCAGTAAAAATACTTTGATGAGCCAGTTGGTGTATACAGCTCTTGTTTCACTGAACACTTCACTGATGTAGTGAAATTCACTACATCAGAGAGCGAGCGAGAGACAGAGAGAGAGAGAGAGATAGAGAGAGCGAATAGGATACAAAGGAGAAGCAGAAACGAAGGATAGAAAAAAAGTTTTTAAAGAATACACACATGAGGCTATATGGACTTCGAGGAATCTCTATTCATGATCTCCACCTGTGGGACTCAACAACCCTGAAGATGAGGGCTTCCAGACCGGAAGAGCTTCATCAGACTCTTTGAAAGGACAGTCAAGAACATAACGCAGGAGGCCACAAAGGGGACGAAATCTTGACACGGCCTTTTTTTCTCATTAGCACCTTTCTGCACTTCATCTTTACTTCACTCTTCACTTTTTCCATCCTCCTCAGCCTGCTTCTCACACAACTGCATCTTTCGCAGGGTGCATTCTCCTCACCTTCCCCCATTCACAGAAAACAAGTACTACATGCAGCGTCAGTGGAAGAAGGCCACCTTCATTTTCCTTTCTCCTGTGTCCATGCTCTCTAGCTCTGCTGATGAGGCCAGTCGCACAAAAGAACCCAAGAAGAGTGTTGACCCCAATACTGCCTATAGCACCCCCCCTTCCTATATACAAAGTCTGCCTGAATTCTTTAAACATGCATTTCCCTCCTTTCAGTTTCTCCCCACATTGCTTTCTTTAATGTTCTCCTTCGTACTCTTACACAAACCCTTCCATTTTAGTGTCCTTGGTGAATGAAGAACATGTCCTTGGGTGTCATTTTTCTCCGAGGCAAAATGAATTGATTCACATTTGTACATACTTGATCTGACCCTGTGACAGGGGAAAAGTATTTGTATGTGTTCGTGTGTGTGTGTGATTGTGTGTGTGTGTGTGTGTGTGTGTGTGTGTGTGTGTGTGTGGACAGGTACAATTGCATTATTATTATTATTATTATTATTATTATTATTATTATTATTGCAGGCTTTCCTTTTTCTAAGTCAAGTGAAATGACAGCGTATCAATCATAGAAATGATAGATATTCATGATCGAGAGATATAACTGGAATAGGATGGTGGTGGGTGGGGCAATGGTTTATGAACAGGAACCACATTAGGAACCCATTTAAAGAATAGAAAGATGATAATGTTAAGCATCACATGTGGACTAAATAGAGCACAATCGAAGGCTGAGGATTTATGTGTTTTAAATCATTATCTCTTCTCACTGATCAAAGAAAGAACTTGGTATAGAACAATGTAGAGGTTTATGAAGAAAACAAAACTCCCGCACAATGAAGAATGAAACATGCGGTTGCCCCTCAGCCTTCTTACCTGCAAGTATGAATGCAATTTAATTGCTGGTGATTTTTCACTTGTTGCCGTTTTTCACACCTCAAGTAAACTCACTGGTAAAAAATTAACCGGAATAAAAGCTGTGGATGAATGGGATGAAAGGGAAATAGAACAGAGACATGGAGAGAAAGAAAAGCTAAAAGAATATGTTTGATTAGAGCTGGTGCTGCCACACATTTAACTGCAATATGAAGCAAAAGTGCTATTGTGTATGTCGCAAATTCTTGAATGTTGCATCTCACTGGATGAGTGTAAGAGAAAAAGGGAAATGTGCAGACTGACATTCTCTAATCAGATAAAGCAATCAAATGCCCAGAAGCAGCATTACGCCATTAACAACTCCTCTTAATTTATAATCAAAAATTGAACCCGCAGAAAAGGAGAGGGAGAAAGAGCAAAAGATACGGAGAGGAAAACAGAGAGGTGCAGGTCATTACAGCTTCTTTTTACTGAGCAGATGAGAGCAATGAAAATTAATCAGTGACCATTAGGCTGTATTTACTCACCACAGTGGGGGATGTGATCAGTCCTGCATTTACTCGAAGCCCCCTTGCTATCTCTCTGTCACTTTCTGTCTCTCTCTCGCTCTCTCTCTCACTCGCTCTCTCACTCTCTTTCTCTCTTCCATCAACTGTGTGATGGATAATCTGGTGCATATTTCTCCTTGAACTCTGTAATGGGGTCAGGGAAGAGGCAGGTGCAATACGCACTATTAATGTGGTATGTGCGTACATTTCTGTATGAGTGAATGTGTTTGGAAATGTCTGACCTTAAGCACAAAATAATGAATGCAGGTGGTGTGTGTGTGTGTGTGTGTGTGTGTGTGTGTGTGTGTGTGTGTGTGTGTGTGTGTTAGAAAGAGCGTAGGATTGCATGAAAGAACATATCTGTGTGTGTGTGTGTGTGTGTGTGTGTGTGTGTGTGTGTGTGTGTGTGTGTGTGTGTGTGTGTGGGTCAAGGAAACGAACACAGGAAGCAGGACTGGTTGATTCTCTCTTAAATCAGCGTCTTTTAATCTCTACTAAGGACTTGTCCAGCTTGTGTTAGCCCAGGCCAAACACCACTAAAGCATCCACAAATCATCTGAGCTCACTGCTTTCTGCTACTCCAGAGTAAGAGCGCTTACACTTAATACTTCATCACATCATGCTGGACTGGCCTTGTGACCTGCATTCAGAAGTGCCAACTTTCTACATTTTCAGAGTACGAGTGTAGGCTGGTTCGGTGAGCGAGGCGGTACTTGAAAGGCCTGGCACTACCGTCCCACACCATTACAGCACAAAACCTCTTTAAACTGCTGATAGCAGCACAAAAGAGCCGGTGGCACACTCTCTATAGCCGCAAGGAGCAAACAGTTAATGATGTTTACTTAAGATTACCAGCCTCCGTCCATTAAACGTGGCTGCCTTTAAGAGTAAAGAGAACAAGAGAGGAAAGAGAAGGTTTGTTGTTTAGTTGTTTTTTGGGTGTGACAGTATCTAAGAGGAATGTCACTGTTTTGGGTAAATGATTGGCCCAACACTCATTGTGAATGTTTAATCCCCACCCATTATACAGCTTAGACAGTTTAACTGTTGGATGGAAAATGTTTTGTAAGGATTAAATTCATGTGTATTTAAAAAGATAAAGATATAGAGCTTAACACAGAGCTCACTGCAATGAGATATAACATATTTTATATATATATATGAACACTTTAGGGTGTGTATTGACAATGAAATACGATGGTTTTGACACATGGCCAATTCTGCCTTTCTTAGAAGTGTATATATATATATATATATATGTATATATATATATATATATATATATATATACATATAGTGCCTGAGTCATAGGGCGACCATTGGCAACCCGCCATGAAGGACAACACCCTGGTTATCATCTTCATGGAGGTTTTCTTGGCAGGATTAGTGCAGTGATTTGCCATTGCCTTCTGCACGATGCGAACCTATGGGCAATTTAGAACGGCCAATTAACCTACTGTGGATGTCTTTGGATTGTGGGAGGAAACCCGGAGGAAACCCATGCAAGCACGGGGAGAACACACGAACTCCACACAGAAACGCCCAGGCCGGGAATCGAACCTAGGCCCTCTTGCTGTGAGGTGGACGTGCTACCACTACGCCACCGTGCTGCCTATATATATATATAATATAATATAATATAATATATGTGTGTGTATATATGTGTGTGTGTGTATATATATATATATATATATATATATATATTTATTTATATGTGTATATATATATTTATTTATATGTGTATATATATATATATTTATATGTGTATATATATATATATTTATATTTATATATATATATATATATATATATATATATATATATATGAACCAACAGCAGCACACTGGTGTGTTATTGATGTTCTTTTAAATGTTACATATCAGTGAATGCTACAGGGTGGGAGGTGAATGAAAACACTACTATGCTTGGATCCTTGGGCCGTTGTCTTAGCAACTCACAAGTGTCTAGAGGAGGGATAAGGGTAGCTGGGTTGAATAGCAAGCAGTGGTATAAAATTTGGCAATTAAAAGCAATAGAAGTGACAATTAATTTTGTGAGAGTGCAGACAGAGTGCCGTGCCCTTTCGAGCATGCTTCATGTTCACCCTGTTCACAACATATCGCTTTAACCATCCAAATGATGACCTCTCCATGCTTTATTTCTGTACATGTAGGTGCGAGTGCTCTTTTTCTGCATTCTTCCTCGAAAAAGATATAGCAAACGCATATAGGTGACGGTCCAGTAGGATTTAATCCTTTAAAAATGTGACAATTTTTAAAGTTATGCTAACTCTAGGAACATTGAACTGCCAGTGTCCACAATTTCTCATAAAACAACATCTGCGGTAATGAAAAAGAAACTTGTTTATGTTCATGTGCTCCTTATGTCATCTTAGGTTATTATCTTTATGCTTAAAGTATAAGATATTAGACACAGAAAAATGTGACTGTGAAGAAGAAATGGATGAAGTTGCCACTACTCAGTAATTGGATCTCTGAATACATTTTGATAAATACATTTACCTTTTTTTATACAACTAAGCAATTCAGGATTGAGGGCCTTGCTCAAGGGCCCAGCAGTGGCAGGTTGATGGGACTGGAGCTTGAACAATCTATGTTTGGATTAGCAATACAAAGCCTTAACCACTGAGCCATCACTGCCACAAGTATATTGGGATTCAAACCCATAGTACACGCTGGCAATATCACGAAATTTAACATACGTATGTGTTTGGAACTGTTTCATTAATTGTGGTATAATGTTTGTTAGGACCTGAACATGCATTTGCCAGATGGCTTAGTTCAATAGGGTTTTGTGTGTGTGTGTGTGTGTGTGTGTGTGTTTGTGTGTGCGCGCAGGAAGGGGGGGGGGTGGAGCCTATCTCAGCCGACTCTGGGTAAAGGCAGTTCAGTTCATTTTCTGTAACCGCTTAACCCTAATTAGCGTCATGGGGAGGTTGGTTCCCATCCCAGCCGACTCTTGTCAAGGGCCGAGTACACCCGGGACAGCTCGCCAGGCCATCACAGGGCAGAAACACGCTGACAGCTTTGCAGCTACTCTTGTCGAAAGTCAAGCAATGGTTCTTTTACATGAACCTCTCACCATAGACAGTGAGAGACATGGCCAGTCTTTGATAACTCAGCTGCACTGGGAGAGACAGTGGCAACCTGTGGTGAGTGGGGCTTGAACCCTCAACTTTCTGATCAGTGATCCGGTACCTATACCACTAGGCCACCCCTGCCCGTCTGGCAAAGGCAGGCGAAACTCTATTTAGAAATATTCACTGATTCATTTATTTATTAATTTGCCGAACCGTTTAATCTCCCTTGGGTCAAAAGGAGGCTGGAGTCTATCTTATCCAACAATGGGTTATCACAGCGTTTACCCTTGACAACTCACCAGTTTCTTCCATGGCCCACATACACGCAGTGGGGCCGGTGGTGTAGTAGTTAGAGTGCTGGGCTCATGATCGGGAGGTTGTGAGTTCAAATCCCACTGAGACCCCCTCTGTGCTAAGACCCTTGGGCAAGGTCTCAACCACAAGTGTGCCTCTGTTCACCCAGCAGTATAAATGGGTACCTGGGAAGGTAACCTGTGATGGACTAGCGTCCCATCCAGGAGGAGTTGAGCTCCTGGTCGCTTCACGCTACGGAAACCGGGGATAAGCACCGGCCTGATGAGCCACTAGGCTCGGGTGTAAAAAACCCAACAGACTTACCTTACCACATACACACAACCACCTAAATTCACACCTAGGGTCAATGTGAAACAGCCATGAAGCCTAACATGCTTATTTTTGGACCGAGGGAGGAAACCAGAGTATCCAGAGGAAGCCCATAGAAACAGAGCAGTAGAGCAGCTGAGATCCAAAGATTTCGGCAAACAGCTTACTTGAGATGAACAGCATAGATATTCCTATACTGTATATTTATTTTTCATTACTAGGCACCACAAAAATGTATGATATTAAGGATAGAACGGGAGCTTTAACTGTGAAAGTTGAATTCAAACAAACAAATAAATAATGACACTTTTATTCAACATGCTTGGCTGGTGGGTGGCGTTTTATTGAGCTCTGGGATGGCACATGAGACAAGTTTTGAAACATACCACCCACTCGATGTATCCGTTAGAGGTAGTTTATAGAGTTGTCTTGAGTTTGCTCAGTGTTCTGTTAATCGATGGCAGTGAGACCGAGGCTGTGTAGCTGCCAGGTGTCTGCTGTACAAAGCTGGTGGTAGACGGTATTGTACTCATCCTGAAGAGCTACAGATGATTTGTGCAAGAATGTATAATTTTCTCATTTCTTTCATAAGCTGTCAGCCTTTCAGAAATTAGCAAGGGGCTCTGACCTTGTGTTCCACACATAGTGAGGGAGAAGACGGCGTAATATATGCCATGTGGCATTTCAATCAGACACTCTCTCACACCCATCAAATCATCTCCATATACATAATTCATACACCTGTGGAGGGATGAGCTTTATTGCAACACTTCTGCATCATGGAGAGTATGATTACAGATTAATCTGTCTGATTCAGTGTTGTGTCATAAGAAGATAAGGCTCTTCTGTTTTTCTCTTTTTGAAAACTAGGCATTTAGTGTCTCACACTTTTTTCAACATGCTTCGCTGGTAGGTGGCATTTCATTCAGATTTAGGATGGCAAGTTTTGAAACATACCACTCACTCACACTCTCACTTATTTGTCAAATCTCTTAACCCTTGTAGGATCATGTGAAGGCTGAAGCCTATCTCAGCTAACACTGGGCCAAGACAGGGTACACTCTGAACAGCTCTCCAGATCATTGCAAGGTCAACACAAGTACTCAACCATTCACACCTAAACAGATTAAACAGATTTAGGCTCAATTTTGAGCAGCCAATTAGCCTAATATGCATGTCTTTTGCCTGTTGGAGGAAACTGGCAAAGCCCAGCTCCAGAAATAAACAACCCCACACCATAATCTCCCTCCACCAAACTTTATACTTGGTACAATGCAGTCAGACCAAAAAAAAAACGTTCTCCTGGTACCCGCCAAATCCAGACTCGTCCATCAGACTGCCAAATAGAGAGGCATGACTCTGCAGTCCAGAAAATCCCTCTCTACTGCTCTACAGTCCAGTGGTGATATGCTTTACACCACCATCCGGTGCTTTGCAATGCAATTAGTAATGTATGGCTTGGATCCAGCTGCCCAGCCATGGAAACCCATTCCATGAAGCTCCCTTTGCGCTGTTCTTGTGCTAATCTGAAGGCCACATTAAGTTTGGAAGTACGTTGCTATTGACTCTGCTGAAAGTTGGTGACCTCTGCGTACTATGCGCCTAAGCATCCACTGACCCGCTGTATCATTTTATGTGGGGTTCCACTTCGTGGCTGAGTTGCTCCTGGAAGAGACCCATTCTTTCACAAATGTTGGACGAAGCAGTCTGCGTACCTCGGTGCTGGATTTTGTACATCCGTGGCCATTGAGGTGATTATAACACCTGGATTTAATTATTTGGATGGTGAATGAATCATTTTGGCGATATAATGCCCATACCCATCATTTAACTTCTGAAAATCTCACAATTTAATGACTTAAATTTAACGAACACAAGTCATACTAGTATTACCGTATAAAGCTGCACAAAGTTATGCTAATGTTATGCAAGCATGCCTCGCACTCCAGTAGCTCAAGAATTGTCAAGGTATGTCAAGGTATGTAGGAATTGTCAATATGGTCAAGGTAGCTGGACACGATGGGAGACTGCTCTACAGCGCCCACTCACTTGAAAAGATATATGCTCCATGGACCAGGGAAAACTCAGTTTCCTGCTTCGTTCTGTGGCAGATCTACCACCACCCTCCAACTTAAGAATCTTGGGCAAAGAAGACGACCCATCATGCTCCCTTTGTAGGTCAACAGTCTGTACACTCAACCACATTCTCTCAGCATGTCCTAAAGCACTTGGAGAAGGAAGGTACCGCTGGCAGCATGACAATGTGCTGAAGGAGATTGTGACATGGGTAGACCAGCATAGGATGGGTGCCAATCGCCAGTTAACACATAGAGGCCCAAACAAGTACAGTTCCGTAAGGAAGGCGACAAGTCGAAGGTTGCCAAGTCTACTCAGACCAGCTCACTGCTGTCACAAGCATCCGACTGGGAGTTACAAGTCGATGTACAAAAGAAACTTAGGTTTCTGGAAGAAGTAGCCAGCACTTCTCTTCAGCCAGACATGGTACTGCTGTCAAGAAGCTCTCATGCAATTCTTATCATAGAGCTCACAGTGCCCTGGGAGGACAGACTGGAAGCATCACACGAGCTCAAGGCCACCAAATACCAAGATCTGGTAGACGAAGCTGATACAAGAGGCTGGAAAGCAATCCTTATGCCTATAGAAGTCGGTTGTAGAGGCTTTGTCGTACTATCAACAAGAAGTTTCCTTAGTCGGATAGGTTTGTCACCCTCCATGTCAAAGAAAGCCATCAAGGCAATCGGATCATCAGCAGAATCAAGCTCATGTTGGCTTTGGATTAAGAGAAACGAAGGCTGGATCCCAGCAGCCAATTAAGTCACCACCAGAGGTAAATACCAGTCTGCAGGTGAAGGCTATCACTGCACAGTCTTTGATGCCCCACTCAGGCGAGGCGTACAAGTTAAGGGGCAAAACGCCAAAGACCCTGAGATACCTGCTGAAGATGCAGACAGAAAGAAGACCATATATTACAGAGAAGCTCATCAAGCTCTTTGTAGTCGCGTCAATCGATGTTTAGAGGACTGTGGGCATCAGCCAACAATAAATAGCCGACCAGGTCAACCTTGACCATCAGAAAGATGCCTTTGCTCCATGAAGAGAGCAGTGGAGAAAAATTCCCGTTCCAAGGTCACAGACATTGCAGAAGACACCTCAAAACCTGTTATGTGCTAAATGGGCTATTATGGCCAAGCAGCAAGATGCAAGCCTCTTCTTCAATTCATTCTGAAATTTTGGATTTTGGGTGTTTATTTCCTTATGGCTAGTCTTTGCATCCATACATACATGATACATACAAACACACACACACACACACACACACACACACACACACAAAACTGTACATACATACATATATCTGGATAGCATGGTCACATTTGGGTGGGTACTTGATCTATGTTAAATGATACAGGTTGTAGCAGAATTGCATCTGCACTTGAAGGGCTTGGTTAGTCTTTGTTCTTGTCTCACCAGAATGAATTTAAAGCCCATGGATAGATATTAAATTAGATTTATTTGTAGGTTGAATCAATGGCTGGCAACCTCGTTTACCGAACTCGATCAAAGTTAACCCTTTTTTTTTTTTTTTTTTTTTTGAATTCTCTGCTCAAGGACAATCCCCATACCATCCATGATGCTGCACGTGGGTGACCACATTAAATAAATAGTACTGATTATTCTAATTTTAAATATTCAACCATTTACCCTTACACTCCCCCATGGATCATGACTCCCCTAATTTCTGGAACCAGAGAGAGGTAAAGTTCTGGTGTCCTTGGTGTTGTAATCACAGTTGCAGCCCCTATTGAAGCTCAGTCTTCAGTAGAAGCAGAGAGATACATCGATTTCAGATAAATATTCTGCTGTATATAAATATGTCGCAGAGTCATTGGGCATTGATACTACTGAATTAGCATTGATTGCCACACCTTCGGATCCCTGTGTTGAAAGTGATAGAAACACATATATTGTGTTCGGTAAATATTGAAACAAGGTTTTATTAATCCTTCAGCTTTGTCCACACTGGATCAATTGCAGGGAATCTCTTTTTACTACTAAAGATGTAGGGGTGAATACAACATTCTGAAAGGTCTGTCTTTCTTTCTTCATGATCTCTATTTCCCAGCAGAGTGAAGCAGATGAAGACTGAAGTAAATGTGTTAACATTCATTTAGTCCATTGCAGGGCCAACACACACACACACACACACACACACACACACACACACACACACACACACACACACACACACACACACACACACACACACACACACACACACACACACACACACAAAACCATTTACACTCACACTCATAGGGGTAATTTGGAACAGCCAATTACCCTGATAGGTGCAGTGGTGGCCTTGTGGTATAGGGTGGATTGCTGATCCAAAGGTTGGGAGTTCGAATCCCACTCTCCACAAGGTTGTCACTGCCCCCCCCCCCCCAGTGCAGCTAACTGGGTTATCAAAGTCCAGCCATGTCTCTCACTGTCTATGGTGTGAGGTCCATGTAAAAGAATTTTGACAAGAGTAGCTGCAGTGTATACATTTATTTTTAGTAATGTAATCTGTGAATTTTCATCCTCATTTTTTTCTCCATATGCTTTAGAAAAGCTGTTAATGATATAGAATAAGGTCACGGCACTTCCTGTAGCTGTACTATGACATACCGTATTGCTTTCAGCATTCAGCCTCCATATATGAACTTATTCTATATAATTGTATACATTCAAATGCTGTTTATACTGTGTCCCAATATGCTTTTAATAACACTTGTATAAATGACAAGTGGATCTACAAGCTCATAATTTTATGTGTTTGCAAGCAGAAATGTATAAAATGAATGGGCTGTATACTGTATTATATACTATTACAGTATACCAGTGGTTAGTGGTATTGAACCCCACCAGTTTCATATGCTTATTCACCGAACCCTTCTTTATTGAAAAAAATAAAATAAAATAAATATATATATATATATTTTTTTTAATTCAAGACATAGGTACTGTATATGTTTTTAGTGGGGCACCAAAATGAACCGTGCATTAATATCACTGTGTACAAAGAACAAAACCAATAGAATGCATGAACTCCCCCCATCAAAATTACTTACATTTTTATGTGAGGTGCGCGCGCATGTCTGTATGTGTGTATTTATATTTTATTTACATCTTTTGCATTATTTTTGAATGTATAATTGTTATTATAAGCATTTATAGTGTTGAGTATGTATTTATTGATATCATATATATCTGTCATATACACATATACATGTACATGTACTGTACGTCAGTCAGCAGGGGGTTAATCCTACTTTGCAAATCATGTAAATAGGACGCTGACTAGCATCACGTTCCGTTATATATGTGAATCCATGTTCGTCCGACCACTTTCTTTTTTGCTCAACATAGTATGGATTAAAACATTAGAACAAGAAAGAAATCACACGACGTACCATCACAACAGTCACAATTCGACTACTGAGCACGCCAAATGCCGCCAAGCAATGTAGCGTGATCACCTGCAGCCAGTGATGGCCAAGCAGGACGCGTCGTCATGATTATGAGTTGAGTGTGTGTCTTGACCTCCGCCGAACCCCTGAGACTGACTCACCGAACCCCTAGGGTTCGATCGAACCCAGGTTAAGAACCACTGTATTATACTATATAAATCAATATATTATACTGGCTGACCAGAGGTACATTTAAAAAAAAAAAAATTAAAGATAATGCAATTGTGATTTGCGCAGATGGTCCTCCTCCAAATGTTGGCTGTCACAGTCTCTCCACACTTGAATGTTATTCTAAAGGCTGCCATTGCGTAATGGGTCATGTCAGAAGGAATAGCAGCTATCTCTTTCTGAATAGCAACGTTAAGGGCTACAAGAGTTTGGGGGTTATGGGTATACACTTGTGATTTCAGATAACTCTACAAAAACAAGTTGAGGGCTCAGGAGAACGAGCCGGCCACCCAACACCGCCACCCTGCGATAAAATCATTCGTTCCATAAACAATTTACTCAGCACTTCCAATGGTCTTTGAACTGTCTGTTTCCATCCTGCTGAATCCACCCAATGAGTTCTTCAAGCTCCAGGTGTTTAAGATGGGGTTGGGCTACCAAGAGACCTTAGCACCAGCTCTCTTTCCTTTCTGCTTCAAGAGCACAAATAATTATGAATAAAACCTGTACTGAATGAAGTTCATTGATTCAGTCATTCACTTTCTATATGCTATAGAAATATGCTAACGGATATGTATCTACTCTTGACAAAAGTCAGCAATGGTTCTTTTACATGAACCTCACACTATAGACAGTGAGCGACATAGCCGGCCTTTGATAACCCGGTTAGTTGCACAGGGTGGGTGGGGGTGGGGGGCGGCAGTGCCAACCTGTGGTGAGTGGGGCTTGAAACTCCAACCTTGGGGATCAGTAATCCAGCACTTTACCACCAGGCAACCACTGCCACCAAATAATTTGTTCATCATCAGTTCATTTTCTGGAATCGCTTAATCCTAATTCGGGTCACCGGGAGACTGGCACCCATCCCAGCCGACTCCAGGTGAGGTCAGAGTACACCCTGGACAGCTTGCCAGGCCATCGCAAGGCAGAAACACACTGACGGATATGTAGCTACTCTTGTTGAAAGCTAGCAATGATTCTTTTACATGAACCTCACACCATAGACAGTGAGACACATGGCCGGCCTTTGATAACCCAGTTATCTGCACTGGGGGGGGGGGGGGGGGACGGACAATGTGACAACCCGTGTAGAGTGGAGCTTGAACCCCCATCCTTAGGATGAATGATCCAGCGCCTTTTACCACTAGGCCACCACTGCCATTAATAATAATTAGATTATCTTAATTTGTTATTATTATTTTAATGTGGGAGGAGTTTTTTTGTCACCATGGCAATAAAATAAAGCATTCTTTATAAGGTGGAAAACCTAATAGTGCATTAGTACAGTGGTGCAGTTGTTTAAATACATGAATATCCTCCTAATGCTGAAGGTATTTAAAGGTTACATCTTTTATGGAGTTTTTTTTTTATTTTATTTTCTAGTAAAAAAAAAAAAGTGTTGTTTATTTTCCTCAATATCAGAAACTACTGTCTGGATTTCAAGGCTGTCAAATTCCCTTTTAGTAATCTTACCTACCACGAGCAGCCATACACTGCAATCTGGACCTATTAAATTGAGCAGCAATGTCTATATGATACACACTAACACAATAATTATTTTACAGACTATGCCCTTCTCCATGTCCATCACGTTGCACGAATCTGCAATGTATTATTACAAATAATATTCCAATAAATATTTACTTATACTCTTATATGAATATATCTCGGCCTAAATGAGAATGAGGATCAGAAATGTTTAAATGCTGTGCTTTATATTAAGATCTATCGTTGTGAATGCATACATGGATCTCATTCAAAACATGCATTTATGCATTTCCATTTGTGTGTATGAGTGGGTCTGTGCACGTTAGCAGCAGCCCTCGTCGTTTCTGTGCGTGGAAAAAGAAGCCATTCTCCCAGCAATCAGGGCTCTGCCTGCAGGAGCCCGCCAAGCCTCTCATCCTCAGCCTACTCAAGAGCTGCTTTAATTAACCATCATGCCACAGATGGGATCGATTTTAACCTCCTTCCCTCTTTCTCTCTCTATCTCAAACCCTTTTTCCACCACCCCCCTCAACCTTACATGTCTTTTTCAACCTTCTTTCTCCAAAGTCTTTTACCCATTGCGCTGCCTCTCCCTCTCATCTTGTGCCTTCTTCTCTCTCTCTCTCTCTCTCTCTCTCTCTCTCTCGCTCTCTCTCTCGCTCTCTCTCTCTCTCTCTCCTTCCTTGTGCCTCTCTCTTCTATATACAAGTCACATAATTGAACTGGAGCAGCGCCAGACTCTAGCCCCCCTAGTCTGCCTGTTTCACCCGAAGCCCCTGGCCTCACCTGCTCAATACCTTATTAGTGTCAGGATCTGTGGAGAGCCATTGCGGATTAACGAGAGTGATATGAGATTGATTTCTGCAACAGCAGATGAAATTGGGTTCTGCTTTTCTTATCTGTGTATATATGCGTGTGTGTAGCTATAAGTCTGCACACTTGGTACAAAAAAATATACGGTTTTACACTATACAATAGTGGAGAAGCAAGAGTTGGGTTTTCAGCCAAAGTAGGTTTTCGTTGGTGGGCTTTTTGGAGAAAGAAACAGTTGCTACAAACTCACGTTAATACACTCAATGGAGTACATTTTATTTATTTGTACAGTACTGTATTTCAAAATTCAGTGTACACAGGCAGTCAAGGAATTTTAAAATGTAAAACCTCAAACTAATCTGCAGGGGGCAGTACTTGCAGAGTAACACTCTGCTCGAATATGTTGTTGTTCCGTCTTTAGCCTTCCTTACAGCACACAATCGTCATGCCATAGTTTCAACAAAATTAAGCAACATTACATTTATTTCCATCCACTGCTGGGTTCATTTCTCACTGACGGTTTGAGTTGATGAGGGAAAAACTGAACCACTCCATGAAGTCTTCTCCGGTATATCCCAAAAACTTTCAATATGGTTAAGGTCAGGACTCTGGGGTGCCAATACATGTGTGAAAATGATTCCTAACGCTCCCTGAACCACACAATTTTTTGAGTCCCCATTTTATATCCATGCCATCATGGAAGAAAAAGTCCATTTCTGTGATAACCTGCTCATTCAATACATGCAGATCATCAGCTGCTTCATTTTATTGCCACATTAATGTTGCTGAGCCTCCACCAGATGAACTGGGGTATCAATGCTCTCAATGTCAAATGCTCTCCATGAAAATATTAGTGTGCCCAACTTTTTTTTTTTGACGAGGTACTTTGTACTTGCTTTGCAAAACCTGGCTGTTCAGGAGAAATTCAGTTCTTCGGAAGACCTGTATGGCCTGTGCATGGCACCTGATGATTAATGATACAGGTGCAGAATATTTGTTTATTCATAAACTTTGGGGTGGCATATTGAGTTGCATGTTTGCCTCATGGTAAAAAGGTCCCGGATGATAGTCCTGAGTTGAGTTAGGGCATTTTTTTTGTGGAGTACAGATGGCCTTCCTGGGCTTGCATGGTTTTTTCCCCCAGGTACTCCCCCACCATCCAAAGACATGCATATTAAGCTAACTGGCTGTTCCAAATTTCCCTGATGAGTGCAGCTGTCGCGTAAGGGTTGGAGAAGCAGCTTTGTGAGTGAAAGGTCATTGGTTCAATTCCCAAAATAGCAAGAAAAATGTGTGGCGGTGGGGGAATGAGTTGCACCTTCCTTTCCTCCACATGGTTGAAGTGCCCTTGAGTAAGGCATCTAACCCCCAACTGCTCTCCAGGTGCCCCAGTGTGTGCAGCAGCCCACTGCTTCAAGTGTGTGTGTGTGTGTGTGTGTGTGTGTGCGCGCGCGCTCAGTGTGCACATGTGTGTTCAATTGGAATGAGTTAAATAGAGAGGCAATAATTTCCCTTGTGGGATTAATACAGCATATCAAATTTTGGAAAAAAAAGAAAGAAAGTGAGTTGGTGCATTTGTGTTTATGGCACTGCAATGGACTGACAAACTATTTAGAATGCACCCCACCTTCACCCTTGGTCAGGTGAGACAGTCGCCAGCCTCCCTGCAACCCTAGGAGGAGTAAGCGGTTCAGCAAATGAGTGAGTGAGAAACTTTGTTTTTTGAATTATAAAATAGGTACTAAATGACAAAAGAACAGGTTTCCTAAACTAAACAAAAATATTCTGAAGAGTTTACGACTAAAAATAGTCAAAACGTTTCTTAAAGGAGCCTTTTAAGTCAAATGTTACAGCAGTAGGTAATATACTGATTATATATATATATATATATATATATATATATATATATATATATATATATATATGTGTGTGTGTGTGTGTGTGTGTGTGTGTATATGTATATATATATATGTATATATATATATATATATATGTGTGTGTGTGTGTGTGTGTGTGTGTGTGTATATATGTATATATATATATATGTGTGTGTGTGTGTGTGTGTGTGTGTATATGTATATATATATATATATATATGTGTGCATATATGTATATATATATATGTGTATATATATATGTGTATATATATATATATGTATATATATATATATATATGTGTGTGTGTGTATATATGTATATATATATATATATATATATATATATATATGTGTGTGTGTGTGTGTGTATATATATATATATATATGTGTGTGTGTGTGTGTGTGTGTATATATATATATTATATTTATATTTGTATATATATATATATATATATATATATATATATTTTTTTTTTTTTTTTTTTTTTTTTTTTTTTTGGTTGAGCTGGAACAACAGGATAGTATTGGTCCAGGTCTGTGTGATGTAATACTGATTTAATAATATACAAGCACAGCAGATTGTTGAGTCGTTGGAGACAGGTTTGCAATAGCAATAGTAGTAGTAGTGGTAGTAATGTATTGTGTGTGTGTGTGTGTGTGTGTGTGTGTGTGTGTGTGTGTGTGAGTGTGTGTGAATGGTTGTAGCTCGTCCGTAGGCAGAGCCTGAGCTTGTTGTGGTGTGATTTCCTGGAGTGTTTTTGTCAGAGTGTGGCCGTGTATGATTGCCTCTCCGTCGCCAGTGTCAACCGAGGATAATGCTGCAGTCGCCCTCGCTGCCACAAAACAGGATCAGAGCAATCCAATTTCTCTTTCTCTGCAAAGATGGAATAATTTGCCAGGATGGGAGCATGTCTGGGGTCCAGGCAATGATAAACCACTGTTAAAAAACAGCTATTACTAGAGGAATTGGGTTAGAGGAGGTTGACCACAGCTTCCCCATACAACAACAGGACGCTGAGGATTGCACACAAACAAGTTGCACAATAAATAACCTGGGATAAAACCAGCAATTTAGCAAAAAAAAAAAAAAAAAAAAAAGACACAATGAGCTGCAAAAATGGGATATGAGCATCATACGTTAAGGGCTTTATCTCCGAAGGCATAGTGTTGTGTGCAGGACCGACACTGATCAGAGGCTGTTTCTGTTTAAACTGGGAATAAATACTATCAACAACAAATCACCTACAACTAAATATTTGTTAAGTGTTAACAAACCCAAGAACACACTGCTAACTTTACACACCAAAACACTTTAAAATAGAAATTAAAGTCAGGAATCAGGTGTGTGCCACAACAAAAACCCGAGCTAGACAAAAAGCTGCGAGACACACACAAAATACAAGGAGCTCTCCAAAATCACAGAGTTTTCTTTGGCAACAATTAACAAGCATAAATGCCTAATTGCTTTCAGGTGTCTTGCTCCCTACTCTTTCCTCTCGACAAACCGTGGCACTGTCAGTAGAAGGGGGTCAGAAGTGATTTCTGTAGACGCTGGCCTTGTAGGAGATGAGAGTAGATCAAGGCAAGGGCTGGGGGTGCCAGAGTAATCAAGAGGAGAAACAAACCCCTGCCTTTCCACCCTCTGAGTCATACAGACCCTTTGAGCCGAATAGCTCTGAGATTAGAGATCACGCAGACCGAGATCTCCAGTGTGCTGCTATATATGGATAACACACTGAGAGAGAGGAGAAGATGTCTTTCATGAATAAAAACATCTTGGAAATAGGCCGCCACCTTGTACAGTAGTGTTATGCACTTTATTAAATTATTTGCCCATCCATTTTTCACAACACTGCTGTGGGAGAAGGCAGGGTACACCCTGAACAGCTCACAAGCCCAGCACAGGGTCAGCATGCACAATCGATCTCTCTCACACTGGTACCAGCTGGTGATCTGGAACAGTCAGTCTGCCTAATGTTCATGCATTTGGACTATGGGAGGAAACCGGAATAGCCACGCAAGCACAGGGAGTACACACAAAGTCCACACGGAAATGCTCTTGCTGAGAGCGGAATTCAAACCGAGGACGTTCTTGCTCTGAGGCGGACGTGTTGACCACTCCACCACCATGCTACCTCATGTACTTCATAATTATTCATTTATTCATCTTCAGTAATTGCTGGTCATGGTGGATCTGGATCCCATCCAGAGAACACCGGGTGTGAAATTGGATTACACCCTGGGCGAGACACCATTCACACACTTTTATATGTCGGAAATATTCAGGAAAAAAAGCGTCCACCCAGCATTACGATTCTGGTAGGTGAAAGGAAACTTGAGAAAACCCTCAGAAGCAACAGGAGAACACGTGAAAGGTTGCATTAATGACCAATAAAGCCACATGTCAAACTAAATAAAGATTTAAATCTAACAGTGTCATAATGCACGTTAGAACTGTGACTTTTATGTGCTTTAATTACTTTAAAGTTTAGCTTGTTTTCCGATGTAAGCTATCCAATTCAGCTGATAGTCTTGACCAGCCCTCAGGCCTCTAAGTGATTTCCAGTGGCTGATGGAGTGGAGCTGCATGTTGAGGGTAGTACAGTGGTGTGTGCGTAAATCGTAGGAATTCATGGCTGTCCAGCAGGGGGGGTTGGCAGTTAGAGGAAAGGACCAATGGCTGAGGATGTGTGGCTAAGTGTCTCATCAGCATCCTACTCAGGCTCCAGGCCCACGCTCAAACTGCACCCTGACTTGATTGTAATTGCCTGAATTCGTCTCCCGCTGCTCCATCTTGGCAATATAACTGCCACATTTTAACCCCAGAGAGCCGAGCTCACGCCACATAGCTCCAGTGCTGTTAGAAGAGCATTGCGTCACACTCTGCTATAGGAAAGTTTATACTGCTACATTTTTAAACCTGATATGGTCACATAAGATGGAAAGCACAAATAAGTGAACATACAGTAAATAAAGGCTGGAAATAGGGTGCAGCTTTCATGGCATTCTCATGATATCAGAGAATATGGTACATCACTGAATGTGAAAGGAGCAGTCAGCACATCTGGAGTAATGCTTGCAATATGTATACCCAAATAGACATTTTAAAAAAGTTATTGAAAATACCTACATCTAATGTTCAGTAAAAAAAAAAAAAAAAAAAAAAAGTACATACCTTGGTATTTGTATATATTTTGTAATGCAAGTACAATCATATATCTGACTTCATGGTGCATGGCGGGGAGTGTGTGGCTTCTGACTGGCAGGGTTAACTTTAGAACCTCCCTGCAGCGTTGCTCTCTCTGTGATAATAGCTACTGGCATAATGAAGAGCAGCCTACTAGCCAACAGGTGGTCCTTTTTAAAGAGCCCAGCCACTGCACTCAGGATGGAGGGGTGGGGGTGGGGGGTGGGGGGTGGACACCATGCTAAAATGTGTCAGAATCTAATGTTCTGCAGAATGAAAAACCTGTTTTTCTCCCTTTTGTTCAGTGCTAGAGATTCAGCCTTGTTCCTTATTGTTCCCTACACAAACGAGCAACAGTCTTTTTTGACATGGAGCCATGGGGGAAGAAAGACTGAGGCTGACTAGTCACAGCAGGGCTGGGGGGGGGGGGGGGGGGGTTGGGGGGGGGGGGTGGGGTAGGGGTTGTGGGGTGATTCTTCACTTCTTCTTTCTGAAGGGCTGAAGCCTATTAAGAGTTTGTGAGTTATGAATGGTTATGAGTCTCTGCCTCCTCCTCCTCCTCACACAATGTAAGAGGACATGGGGTGGGGTGGGGTGGGGAGGGGTGGGATGGGGTGGGGGGTGGGGGGAGGCAGGGAAAATCTGACTGGCTTTTCTTGGAGACTGCCAAGAAGTCTTAATCACATCCACTGGGAACAGAAGAGATATCACATGGGAGAGAAAGAGCATGAAAGTGTGGAACAGTGAGAAACCAGAGGGCAAATCAGGGCGGAAGTACCTATTGCCACAAGCAGAATGGAGGAGTAGAGTGGAGTGGAGTGGATGGGGGTGGAGAACAGAATGAATCCTTTTGGACTCAGAAACAGCTTCTGCTTCCTTTAACATTAGCAAGATGGCTGTAACAATAAAAGCGACAGTTTACCTAAAATACTGAACTTCTCTCTCGGTGCACAAGAATTTAAAATTCATCTTACGGCTTCCAATGTTACCGTAATTTGTGATTTGTTATTAAAAGCAGCGCGTTCTGATGGACAGAGATGGACACCTCTGTTAATCTCAAAAGGATAAGTCCATGCTTTGTTGCTTTCAAAACTAGCTTCAAAATGCTGGACAAATCTTACTGAATTATTTTTTTTCCTCCACAATAGATAAAATTGACATTCATTGAGTGGTCCTTCTCCTGCGTATTAAGCTGCATTCTCAACTCAATAGCTATGGGTCGAATGGATCCTGGCCAGGCATATCTACGAACAAAAGCTTTTATTCACATCCATAATCCATCCGTTATTGTGTGACCAATTTGTTCTCGTTAAGCCACATAAGGGTCTCAAGACAGAGACAAAAGTTCCACAGCGAACAATTGCCAACTCCCCGTTTGCTTTGTCTATGCTTTCAAGTATGCACCTCCCATGGTGCATTGCAGGCCTTTTTGGGGGGCTCAGAAAAGTGAGTGTAGAGGAAACAGTCCTGTCTGAACACCTGGAATAGACAGCATTCACTTCCCTTCTCACTGGAAGATACGACTGCTGCCAGCCCTCACACAGAGAACGATGACTAGTTTATATTTGGGGACATTTGATAACATGTCAAATTGGACAGGAATGTAAAGCTCAATATCTAGGAAGACAGCCCTGATGTACAGCCGTCACAATACAATGAAATTAACCATTTATTTTAAGAAAAAGAAAAGATGGACATAACTTATAAAAGTGCTTTGCAGTTATTGGTCACCGTAACATTACACATTAAAACACACACTTACACCAGGCTATATAAACCATGTAAATAAAAACATTAAGAAGTAACTAACGCACAAACATCCAATACAACTGCGTTTACAGCATGAACACATTCTCAAAAGAAAAATGCTTTGAACTGGCGTCATTCTTTATTTAGCATGTAAGCCTCCAGTATGTAGGTACAGTTGAGTTCAAAATAACAGCAGTGTGTGTAAAAGAAAGTGAATAAAGCTCAAAATCCATATATAGTTTGTGTGTATGGAAATAAAAAGGAGAAGATATTTCTGGTTTCCATAGCGTGAAGATTCCAGGAGTTCAACTCCTCCTGGATGGGACGCTAGTCCATCGCAGCTTACCTTCCCGGTATATTTTACTGGTACCCATTTATACTGCTGGGTGAACAGAGGCACACTTGTGGTTGAGACCTTGCCCAGGGGTCTTAGCACAGTGGGGGTCTAACTGGGATTTGAACACACAACCTCCCGATCATGAGCCCAGCACCCTAACCACTACGTCACAGGCAAATTTATGCTCAGTTCATCATCATCATCAGTTCATTTTCTGTACCCGCTTAATCCTAACTTGGGTCACGGGGAGGCTGGTGCCCATCGGGCGAGGGCAGAGTACACCCTGGAACTGGAATCCATCACAGGGCGGAAACACACTGACAGCTTTGCAGCCTACTCTTGTCGAAAGTCAGCAATGGTTCTTTTACATGCCTCACACCATAGACAGTGAGAGACATGGCCGGCCTTTGATAACCCAAATAGCTGCACCCTGGGAGGCAGTGACAACCTTGTGGAGAGTGGGACTCGAACCCCCACTCTTTGGATCAGCCATCCAGCGCCCTATACCACTAGACCACCACTGCCCACGGAAAATTTGTGTTATTAAAGAAATTGTGTGTGTGTGTGTGGGGGGGGGAGAAATAAGACTGTTCAAAAAAATTAAAATACATTCACTGTATAAAGTGAAAAATAGTTTAAGGTTTTGCTTTCATTTGAATCACTGAATTAATATTCAGTTGTATAACCGCTGTTTCTGAGAGCTGCTGTATATCTGTGTCATATGGAGTCAACTGACTTCTGGCACCAGGATGATTGGACCACATTCCAGTTGATCTGTATTTCTTGGCTTTGCCTCAGAAATGGTATTTTTGATGTCACCCACAAGTTTTCTATTGGATTAAAGTCCAGGGATCAGGCCGCCACACCATACAACCTATCTCAACCAACTATGGGCGACGGTGGGTACAATCTGTACAGTCATGCACACAGACATACAACCATTCACACTTACCTTGGGACAATAAAGAACAACTAATTAGTCTGGTCTGCATATTTGTGTAGTGTGGACGGAAACTGGGGCATCCAGAGAAAACTCAGGCAAACATGGGAGAACACAAACTCCACACAGAAATGCTATTGCCGAGTCCAGGACTCAAACCCAGGACCTTCTGGCTGCAAGGCTGACGTGCTAACCACTATGATGTGGATTTTGGGCTTTGCTTTTAAAACGTTGCTTTACCTCAAGCTTTCAAAATTGCACTTTATCCACATTTCCTGGTAAAAGATGTTAATGGTTGAAGGTACGAGGCTAAAGACGGTGCAGTGGTTAGCACGTCCACCGCACAGCATGAAGGCCTGGGATCGAGTCCCAGGTTTGAGCATTTCTGTGTGGAGTTTGCATGTTCTCCTTCTCATGGGCTTCCTCTAGGTACTCACTAATTGGCGGTGCCACATCTCCTCTAGGTGTGAATGTGAATGGTTGTGTATGATTGTTTGCCCTGCAGTGACCTTGTGAGCCGTACAGGGTGTACCACGCATCTGCCCAGAGTTGGCTGAGAGAGGTGCCGGCCTCCCTTTTCCCCAAATTAGGGTTAGGCGGGTCAGTTTGGTATGTACTCATTTTTTTTAATGCAGAAGGAATGAAGAAAATTCCACCAAATACTTATGACCACAATAACCACGGGTGAAGACAAAAAAAGAACTGAAGACGACCCCTCATAATACACTCAACAACCAATTCATTGCGATCAGAGACCGCAACACCCTCCCACCACCACCACCACCACCACCACCACACCTGCCACTGTTATAGCATAGCGCTACTACACTACATTATACGTGATTATACATCATTATTACAGTGCACATAGTATGTGCTTTTAAAATGAGAGCAGCAAATTCAAATCTTTCTGTCCTGTACACTATCAGCTCCAAACGTGATTCCACCATTGATTAGTCATTGTTGTGCTAATCTTACCATTCCACTCGTCTAAATTCTAATTTCCTGCCCAACAAAAGAATCGTCTCATTAGTCATGAATTTCAAACACAGCACAGTGGTCAGTATATAATGCAATGAACACAGATGCTCAAATCACTATAATCAACCTAGTCTAGATAGGGCAAAATGTGACTGGAGCGCCTGGGTGAACTGCTGCACATGTGGCTTCACAGACTCTTGGTCAGAAGAAAGGGAGCAATCTTGGCAGACTAATTGTCTGTTCATAGCGTGGGGAATCCGTAATCAGGTCATTTGTTGCGATGGCAGGCTGCAGAGGTGAGCAGAAATGCACAACCGCACTCTGATGACACACTGCCTTCCAACCCCACAATCAGTCTGTCGTCACCCCCACCCCTTAATACACACACACACACACACACACACACACACACACACACACACTTACTTCTGATGGTCACACTGCTATATTTTTCTATTGAAAAATTTCTATCCTATTTTATATTTAAGGCATCTTACTGACACAGCTCGAGACATTTTCATCTTCACATTATAACATCATTCATTTAATAATAAAAATTAAAAAGTACAGAACAGCCACATGCTCCAGTCTTTAGAGAAGTGAATCACAACTATCTACTATGTACAGTATACATATATTAAAAAAAAAACAAAAAAAAAACTTACCGTTGATTGTTTATTAGTTTTTGATAATTGATGAATTTCACTGTTTCTGAAGTGTGGACGGTTTATAGCATCATATCAGACGGTGACAAGAGCGTGGATCCCTCATTGCAATCTCACAAAAATACTCCCATCTCATCTCAATGCAAATAAAATATTAATACATCTCTTGGATGCATCCTGCCTCCTTTTTTACCCAGTCGTGCCCCAAACATGCTCATAAATCATGGAGGTCCATTCTTTTTTGAATCAGACATCGCCAGGGATCCCAGCAAGGTTTACAAAAAATAGAGGAAACGGGGTCAGAAATAGAGGAAATGAAATATTTCAACTGGGGATTAAAGAGGCCGCAGGGCCCCTGAAGCTGAAAAATAGAAGGAATTCCGCTAAATAGCGGAGAAAAACTACAACTCTGGCAAATAACTCACAATGTTGTAAATAGCTGTGTGAAATATTCAAATACCCAGTATTCTTGCAAACACAAAAATATATTTCTAAATACGAAAACAAGGGCATGTACAGTTCCTCGTCACAATTCAGATGAGCAGTAAGTCTAAACAGTTCAGTTACTATTATTATTAACAGTCAAAAAATCTTCCTGTTGGAATGCAATGTGTTTATCAGAATGGAAAGTCCTTCACATCTCTGGATGTCAACACGGTTGCTCTCTTCAGCAAAGCATTTCTAACGGCACTGATCTTCTCATCGAGCTCAGACAGGCTGTAGTTCTAAAACAAAAACAAAACAAGACAAAAAACAAAACAAAAGTCCCACAGAGGGGTTTGTTATTCAGCGGGTAAAACTTAACAGTGTTGAAAGAAACAATTAATAATTATTACGATGCAGTTTACCTGAGATACTGAAGTTTTTGGACGTTTGTGAGAATAATTCTGAAAAAAGAAACATGGATTAGTATACAAAGATAAAAAAAATTACTTTGATTTCCCTAAATATTAGTTGAGTACAGTGATTTATCAAAAGTAAAGGAGGTTGCTTGGATATAAAAACTCTGTCATTGTTGGAAGACGCTTCCCAGATAACCTAGAGTTTCTTATGGTCAAGTGTAGACCTTTCTATCTGCCAATGGAGTTTACTTCCACAATAAAAACAGCAGTATATATGTGAGGCGCTCCACCGAAAGTAGGCGCTCGTCGCACAGACCATTTTCGAGATAAAGGCCAGAAAAGTAAAAATGGTCCATTTTTATCGAAATTCAGATTTTTGCATAAACTATTAAAACAAGTATTCAACTATCACTTGCTCATGTGAAATCGTCTAAAAGTCACTAAAAATGTCTTTTATTTTTTTCATTTTTCTGGCAAGTACCCTCATAAAACTAGATAAAAACAGGAGCCGGCCGTGAAGTAGTCTTTCCATTTTGGATACTGTTTTGATATTAAAATGAGCTTCCATGCCGTTTCAGCTAACAAGATAAAGGTTATGAAGACGATATGCTCGTAAACAATGCAGGCTAGTTGCTGAGGAAGATCTGAAACGAGAACACTGATTGGTCAGCTCGGGCTTGCACATGGGCAGTGCCCGTTACACGTTAACTTCCGGTGTTAACTTTCGGTTTACTGCATGCTGAATTAATCTCCAACTTTCTCTTCAATAACAGTCATTAAGTTTATTTATAATATTGTGAATACACATAATTTCTGGTAAAGGAGAGTGAAAGGTCATCTGTGATGTCTAGCCGCATTAGTATAGATGCTAAATTCGACTCGAGAATTGGGCTTTGAAGATGCCATAATGCTTGGCGTTCTTGAAGATATTTCACTGGTGAATATTTTTCTCTGCATGCAAAATTTGATGATGGAATTTTTTGATTATTTGATTTGTGTGTAATCTTGTCCGGACTGGACATGCTGGATTGTGGGTTGTTTAGTTTTGTACGAAAATTGGTTGAGACCAAAAAAATACTTAAATGTTTCATTCCTTTTACAGATGAACAAACTGATGATGATGATGATGATGCCAGCTGTGTTGATGAAGATTTTGATTTTGATGAAGAAGAGGCATCTGTTAATAAAAGTGTGCATGAGTCCGTTTGTTGTGTTTGGATGATGATGTGATCCTTTCTGCTGAGCAGGATATAGATTAAGATGATAATGATGAGGACAGAGTTAATGAAGCTTACTTGTATGAATAGATCAGAGAGTTTTGTTATATGGTTTTCTGATATATAGTTTTCTTAATTTCAGTGTGATTGTTTGAACCTGACAGTATTTTTTTTTTCAATCAGTATCATTTGAAGACATTTGAACCTTTATATAATGGTCGAAAAGATACATACTGATCTTATTGGAATAAACAGAAATGTGGAAAAAAAAGTAGTTTTTGTTCATTTTTTGGGGGTTACCACGGTGACTGATGGGCTTAAAAAGGGCCTGTCAGAGTAAAATGAGGATGATTTCTCTTATCATCTCTTCCTAAAACTTTTCCTAGGCATGTTTTCTAAAAGTTTATATGGCTGAGATGCATAAAAATGTTTGGTTGCTAAAGACTAATGATCTTGGAAGAAGGGCAATGTTTGTGCTCATTTTTCTCTAAAACATCTTGTGAAATTTTTAGTTGAATGCTGACACAAGAAACGGCATAGCTCGGTCAGTTTTCAAGATATTGACAAACATTTTGCTGCATTTTGCAGCTTTGGGCCTCCTCTATCTGACTGTCTAAGAAGCTCATTTTTAATTTTTGGATGCAACAGCCTACTTTTTGTGGCATGGCTCACATATACACATCTCTGGATGCTAATGCTAAGCTCGCTATAAATGAATTTTCGTTACGCCGTATTTATACATATGTAATAACAAAGTGGAACCTAATCTCATCTAAATAGACAGCATTTCTTATTATTTATATTATATAGTTACATAGTCAAGTCAATTGAGATACCTCACAGCAGTACTCATTTTGAGTTTCTCTGCAACATCATTTACAACTGTGATTATTCGTGTCAGAGAGCCCAGGTCGACCTGAACAAGACGTTAATTCCTTGCTTGTACTGGTGAATTGTACACTTGCCTTTGTTGACTGTGGTAAGAAAAATACTAAGGTTTTGTGCAGTTTGACACTGGCTCCAGTTTAAAAATCAGACAACTCTAGTTGCTATAAACAATTTATGTACTGTTATCCGGGGGAAGGGGGTGGTCCCCCAATAAAAACAAACAGGCCAAAAAATGAACGAGTTTGGTCAAATAAATGTCACAGATAACATTTAATGAGAGGCGTCTTGACATTTAAAAACACTGTTGGACCAAGCTGAAGCTGACCGACCCGAGAGGAGGATTGCCCTTATTGCCAGAGTTCGCAAAATCCACAGTGCAGATTGCTGCCCTCAGCGAGACCCGGCTAGCAGAGGAGGGACAACTGTCCGAGACTTATGCAGGCTACACATTCTTCTGGATAGGATGCAGCAAAGGAAGAGCGCCGCGAGGCAAGTGTTGGGTTCGCCATCAAGTCCAACCTGGTAAAGAAGCAGTTTGCACCCAACATGGGTATCAACGACTGCCTGATGACAGTTCGGCTGCTGCTTCCTCTCAAGAAGTTTGCGGCGTTGATTAGTGCTTACGCCCTAACTATGACCAACCTCGATGAAGTTAAGGAGAGATTCTATGAGGATCTCAATGCAGCCATCGCTGCAGTGCCTTCGGCAGATAAACTCATCATTCTTGGTGAGTTCAATGCCAGAGTTGGTGCTGACCATGCTACCTGGGAAGGAGTCCTGGAGACCAATGGTATCGGTAGCTGCAACAGCAATGGCCTCTTGCTTCTGGAGACCTGCACTGCACACAGGCTTCTCATCAGAAACTCCATCTTTCATCTCCCAAACCATAACAAGACGTCGTGGATGCATCCTCACTCCAAGCATTGGCATCTGCTGGACTATGTCATCGTCAGGCAAAGGGATATACAGGATGTCACAGTCACTAAGGCCATGTGTAGTGCAGAGTGTTGCACAGACCATTGCCTGCTGATCTCCAAGCTCAGCATCAAGATACAGCCCCCAAGAAGGCGCAGGGAAAGAAAGCGCCAAGACATCTGAACGTCTCCAAACTGAAGCCTCATGTGAAACAGTCCATGGCAGAGGAAATATACAGCTCACTGGAACCCCTTAATCTTGACGCTGACGATGTGGAGTCGAGCTGGGAGAGCTTCCAAGGCACTGTCTACAATGCTGCTTTGGTAGTACTGGGACAGACCACACAAAAACACCAGGACTGATTCGATGAGAATGACGACCGCATCAGTGCGCTGCTCGAGGAGACACACCGCCTTCACAAAGCGCTCCTCAGCGATCCCTCTTCAGCCTCAAAGAAAGCTGCCTTTGCCAGGTGCAAAAGAACAGTTCAGCACAAACTACACCTTATGCAGGACTCCTGGCTGAGCATGAAGGCCGATCAGATCCAGTCATTAGCTGACTGGAATGACTCTAGGAATTTTTACAGTGCACTCAAGGCCGTTTACGGACCCACAAAGTCAGGATCAATCTTGCTCCTCAGTGCTGACGGGAACAGTCTGATCACTGACAATGAGAAGATGTTTGAACGCTGGGCCAAACACTTTGACGGTGTGCTAAATTGTCCTTCACTCATCAACGACGAAGCAATCACGCATATGCTGCAAGTTCCCGTTGATCATACCCTTGCCAATCCCCCATCTTCCTCCGCTGTCAGAAGATTGATTCCCATGACTCTGTCCCTCGACGTTCTCTCTGATCCATGGCCCGCGCTTCGTGCACGACCAGTTCCCTCCATTCTGCGTTTTCTAATGATTTCCAGTACTGAATGTTTAATAAATCGTTGAACCTTCCTTAGGTCTCTGCATCCTTGGGTCCTACGCAAACACTCCCACCACGACAGTAAGCATAAATGAACATGACTGGGTTTCAGCACATCTCCACCAGCTTGGCGCAGCTCGGCGGTAGGATGGACGCAGGCGCCACTCATCTCGCTGCCACGCCCCCGCCCCCGTACCCTTCACCCTCCGTTTCGGCAGCAGCGCCAGCGTTACTCCCCGCGCACTGAGAACCACTCATCCCCACGCCAGCCAGGTATTCAGGTGCAATTGGCTCCTGCGCACAGTTCCTCCACCAGTGTTCGCTCGTTTTCAGCCAGCAGCTGCCAACATACGCCACAGATCAAGCAAGAACCGCTTTCATCATGAGCTTACTTATGGAGCAAGCCTCATCCTGGGCACTGGCAATCACTACCCACACCCTGGAATTATGCTCTTAGGCCGAACGGTTCATGCAAGAAATGAAGAAGGTGTTCGATCATCCGGTGAAAGGTGAGGAGGCGAGGCGCACAGTCGGTGTCAGAATACGCCATCCGATTCTGGATTCTTGCCATCAAGAGCGGCTGGAACAACCCCGTACTTCGGGGGGGGGGCCTTCCTGCAAGGGCTCGACGAACGACTGAAAGATGAGCTCGCTGCCCGAGACGAGATGACCACGCTGGAGAGATTAATCGCCTTGTCCACGAGATTGGACAACCGGCTGAGGGAGAGGGATAGATCCCAGAAGTGGACCCCACCTTGAATGCACTCGCACCCCCCCCCGAGGGATAATGATGACCCAGAGCCCATGAACTGCACCCGACTGACGGCCAAAGAGAGGCAACGGCGGCTGGACGACGGCCTCTGCATCTACTGCGCCGGTAAGGGCCATTACCTTGCCCAGTGCCCCGCCAGCAACGCGAGGATCCTCCACGACACCCGGGAAGTACCTACGAGTTCAAGGTACGCTACACTCTGCACAACACTCTCATCCTGTAGATGTATTCATAGACTCAGGCGCTGACGCAAACTTTATCGATCCGGAGATGGTTGAGCTCCACGCGTTCCCCGTGAAGGAACTCGATGCCCCCAAGAAGGTGGTGGTCATAGATGGTCACTCACAAGACCAGGCCAGCGAAGCTCGCGTTATCAGGCAATCACCAAGAATACCTGGAACTATTTGTTCTCCCTGCCTCTCTCTCTCCCCTAGTTCTGGGATGGCCCTGGTTGCAGACCCACAATCCCCACATAGACTGGCGCACCCTCACCATACATGGCTGGAGCGACTACTGTCTGCAGCACAGCCTAATGGTGGCCGTCCCCTTCCAAGCATCACGAACCCCAGTCAACCTGGAGGATCTGGACTTGGCCGGCGTGTCCGAGGAATATCACGATCTGCAAGAAGTCTTCAGCAAGGACCGGGCTCGCTCCTTACCCCCGCATCGACCATACGACTGCGCCATCAATCTACTCCCAGGTGCCACGCTCCCGTCCCAGCGACTCTACAACCTCTCTAAGCCGGAGAAAGACGCCATGGAGGCCTACATCAACGAGTCGCTGGCAGCAGGTCTCATTCAGCCCTCATCCTCCCCAGTTGGGGCCGGATTCTTCTTTGTCGAGAAGAAGGACAAGACCCTGAGACCCTGCATCAACTACACAGGTTTGAACCAGATAACCATGAAAAATAAATACCCACTCCCCCTAATCGATTCAGCCTTCACCCCTCTACACGATGCCACTGTCTTTTCCAAGCTGGACTTGGGAAATGCCTACCACCTAGTCCGAATTCGGGAGGGGGACGAGTGGAAGACGGCCTTCAACACGCCCTTGGGGCACTTTGAGTACCTGGTTATGCCGTTTGGACTAACCAACGCAGTCTTCCAAGCTCGGGTCAACGATGTGCTTACGGACATGCTGAACCACTTCGTATACATCTACCTAGATGACATTCTGATTTTCTCCAAGGACCAAGAGGACCATCTCCGCCACGTGAGGATGGTACTAAAGAGGCTCCTGGAGAACAGATTATCCGTGAAGGCAGAAAAGTGCGAGTTTCATGTTCCCTCAGTCTCGTTCCTGGAGTTCATCGTGGAGAAGGGGTGGATAGGACCTGACCCGGCGAAAGTGAAGGCAGTCGCGGAGTGGCCGACTCCAGGGACGCGGAAACAGCTGCAGAGGTTCCTGGGGTTTGCGAACTTCTACCGCCAGTTTGTGCGGGACTACAGCCGCCTAGCAGCCCCTCTCACACAGTTAACATCACCCAAGACGCCGTTCCAGTGGTCTCCTAGTGCCCAGGCAGCGTTCGACAAGCTGAAGGCGAAATTCATCCACGCGCCCGTACTGATCCACCTGGACCCCACGCTGCAGTTCATGGTAGAAGTTGACGCCTCGGACTCAGGGGTGGGGGTGGTCCTCTCCCAACGGTCCCCCGCAGACCAGAAGCTCCACCCATGCGCCTTCTTCTCCCATCGCTTGTCCCAGGCGGAACGGAATTATGGTGTTGGGAATTGCGAGCTGCTGGCAGTAATCTTGGCACTCCAGGAATGGAGGCACTGGCTGGAGGGAGCGGCTCACCCTTTCATGGTCTGGACTGACCATAAGAATCTGGCCTACCTCTGTACGGCCAAGAGATTGAACTCCCACCAGGCACGTTGGTCACTCTACTTGGGGAGGTTCAACTTCATGCTGACCTACCGACCAGGCTCCCGAAACACTAAGCCAGACGCTCTCTCCAGGCAGTTCTCCTCGGGTGAAGACTCAACCATAGAAACCATCCTGCCCTCCTCCTGCATACTCGAAGCCGCCCAATGGGAGGTAGAGCAACTAGTTCGGGATGCTCATCAGGGGGAACCAGAGCCCGTCGGGTGCCCTCAAGGCCGACTATACGTTCCCCCGCCAGCCAGAACCCCAGCACTCCAGTGGGCCCACGCCTCAAAGTTAGCCTGCCACCCCAGAGCCCACTGAACTCTCTTCCTGCTCCGTCAACGCTTTTGGTGGCCAACGATGGCAGCCGACACTAGGGAGTTTGTGGGAACTTGCGTCACCTGTGCCCGGAGTAAGTCCTCCCATCGTGTGCCCATGTGTTCATGTTTCCCTAATCAAGCAGGTGGTAGAAAGCCCCCTCCACCACCCCACCACCCCTCCGACCCCCCACCCCCTCCTCCCTGACTGATTGACGGACCTCCCGCATACACGGTCAACAAGATCGTCGATGTGCGCAGGCAGGGCCGATGCTTCCAGTATATAATGGACTGGGATCTACCCTGGGAGCATGCTGAGAGGCATGCTACCCTCCGCTGTCAGAAGATTGATTCCCGTGACTCTGTCCCTCGACGTTCTCTCTGATCCCTGGCCCGTGCTTCGTGCACGACCGGTTCCCTCCATTCTGCGTTTTCTAGTGATTTCCAGTACTGAATGTTTAATAAATCGTTGAACCTTCCTTCGATCTCCTGCATCCTTGGGTCCTACGCAAACACTCCCACCATGACAGTAAGCATAAATGAACATGACCGGGTTTCCCCACTCTTGTTTCATTTCAGGTTCACGCCCACGGTGATATGATCATATAACTGCATAATAGATTTCCTGACAGAAAAACCATAATCATGATCCTCACTATATTCCACTTTTCTCTCTCTTCTTTCTAACACATTGCTAATAAACACACATTGCAAATGACGCAATCCACAGCAACCACATAAAAACAAGATTTAAAGCATTTGCCTGTCAGTGATTGACAGAATTGTGGATTTAAACAGTGGTTATCTTGAAGTGCTTCCATACAAGATTCGCTCACACTGCTGAATACAGAGGAGTTAAAACACTTCAAATCTGCTTTCAGTGAAAACTCACTTGATTTATAATTAAACATAAGCTTTCTCTTCTCCCACCAGCATTTTTCAAAACAAACTTCTGTTTGTGCTATCTTCTATTTATTACTCATACTGTAAAACACTCTACTCTCAATGTCTTCTGGAGGACATGCTAACGTTACAAGCAAACATAAATCCTTTACTCTCTGCCAGCATCCTCTGATTATGTCCTTACGTGCTCACATGCTGATGAACAGATAAAATTCCTATAAGATTCTGATGAATTCTAGGACATACTGGATTCCATATCAGACTACACAGAATCAGAATTATTCGCTAAGTTTGTGTACACATACAAGGAAATCTTACTATTTTCTACGACGTGTGCTCATGAGGTAGAATAGTAGATAGAAACGTGTACAGTGGGTTATTTTCAGTGCCTTCCTGGCACTCTGATGTTTTACAGTTGAACTGAGCAAGAAAATGGTGAAAGAAACTGTCTCTGTGCCTGGTGCTCTTGGCATACAGTGCTTTCTTCAGTTTGAACAGTTTATGAGCAGAATGTGAGGAGGCTACAGATATGCTACCGTCCATTTTTCCTGACCCTGGACCTGTAAAAATCCTGGATGGAGGGCAGGCTGGCCCCAATGATCTTTTACATCAACAGTGTCAAACTTATTTTCACTGAGGGCCACATCACTAAATTTAAAGGCGGTCAAATGCCAAATGATCATAGAACATTTATTATAAAATGGACTCAACGGTAACAAGTTAGTGTGGAATCTTTGAGTCATGAATGACTAGCACTATACTTGAAATAGGCTGCTGACACCTAGTGGAAGGATGATGAATTAGGTTTCATGGTAATGGCCGATGCAAACAATGTACAATAATCATATTCTTTGAACGCTCTCGCGGGCCGCATAAAATGAGGCAGCAGGCTAGATTTAGCCCGTAGACCTGAGTTTGACACCTATGCTCTAGATTCTTTTATAAAAGCAAATTTTTTAAAAATCCACTAGTAATATAGCTGTACTTAAAGGAAACGAATATGTTCCGAAAAGGTGAAAAGGAGGACTTCAGAGCCATGTATAGCTGAAGAAAAAAAAACTATAATCTTCAAAGTAAACGAGGCAATAAAGATTTTTCTGTCTATTAAAAAGCATGGTAATGATACATTAATTAATGTAAGCAAGGTGATATTGTAAATGATCCCGCTAAAAAAAAATTAACGTACATAAACCCCATGGCAATACATATACTAGTATAAATTGGGCAGACTTGCAAAACATGCCAATTTTCAGACTTGTTTATCTCGGGACTTGTATGACTGCATACTGTAATGAACCTGTAGATCGCTGCTACTTCTGGCTGTATTCAGAAACTTGTTATCAGGTTTGGTATGAGCTTCAGTTGTAGTTTGGAAATTGTTGCACACTGACATTAGTTAATATTTTATATCAAATGTCTAAATCTTTGTGATTTTAGTTTGGATACAAATAGAATATACACAGTAATTGAATCCGTTTTTTCCTCAACTCTTTGCTGTAGCAACGAGCTGTGAGAGAAGCAATTGCTGGTACAGGACTCATAAGTGACCTTTATTTTTCTTGCTCATTTTCTGAGCACTAGTTTATTATCCCCATTAAAAGCCTTTTTTAATCAGTTTGGGGTTTGCCCAGGTAGGTAAGAAAATACTTCATTTTACATTGTGTAAACCTGTTGGCATCTTATAGTTCAGTAGTTTAGAAGCAGGCACAAACTTGACCCAAACAATTCTGACAGCATTAGACCTCTTTTCATGGAACAAACTGTTAACAAGAATACACAGACAGTCCATTAATACTACATATGAAACAAAATATCAACAAGACATTCTCTGACAATGTTAAAGAATCCTTTAAAAATATCTTGGGCCAAGAATTTGATCCTGATCATGTCCAGAATCTTTCACAGATGTCCCTCTCCCCAGCCACTTCCTCCAGCTCTTCCGGGGGGACACCTGCCAGTCTTGCCAGACCAGCCAAGAGACATAATCCCTCCAGCATGCTCTATGTCAGCCCTGGGGTCTCTTCCAGGTTGGACATGCCTGAAACACCACACAAGAGAGGTGTCGGGAGGCATTATAACCAGATGCTTGAAGCACATCAACTGGCTCCTCTCAATGCAGAGGAGCAGTGGTTCTAATCCAAGCACTCCCAGGATGCCTGAGCTTCTCACCTTGTCTCTAAGGGAGAGCCCCGCCACCTGGCAAAGTAAGCTCGTTTCAGCCGCTTGTTCTTTTGGTCACTACCCAAAGCTCGTGACCATAGGTGAGGGTTGGAACATAGATTGAGTGGTAAATTGAGATGTTTGCCTTGAGGCTCAGCTCCCTCTTCACCACGATGGAACCACAGTACAGGCTCTGCTTTACAGCAGAAGCTTCAGCGATCCAACTGTCGATCTCCTGATCCATCATTTCCTCACTTGTGAACAAGACCTCAAGATACTTGAACTCCTCCCCTTGGGGCAGGACCTCATTCCCGCCGCTGAGGGTGCATTCCACCCTTTTCCGACTGAGAACCATAGCCTCGGACTTGGAGGTGCTGATTCTCATCCCGGCCCTGCGAATTGCTCCAATGAGAGCTGGAGGTCCCAGAATTGATGAAGCCAAAAGGACATCATATACAAAAAGTAGAGACGATCTGATGGCCACCAAATCAGACACACAAGATAGCCCTAAGGACCCGATTGAAAGTCTTCTCCAAATGTGACATTTAAAAAATAAATAAATAAAAAAGAATCACAGTCTTGCTAACAAACACTTATATAGCCCACAGGTAATACATAACCTCCTTTTGGCGATCATAACCCTTGACATATCTGTTCTCAGACTACAGATTTCACCCTAACAAAGTAACTAAAATAAGGGAACATATGGCTTTTATGTTCCACTTCATATTCCATTCAACATTTTATATTACAGTGAAACAAACTGCAATACCCCTCCCCAATCACTACCGACTGACTTATTAGAATTGACTCAGCCACTCATTTGCACCGCACTGATTAGCATGATGGAGAAGAGGCCATCTACAGTCACACACACCACCAGAGCCCCTCCTCATCCACTCTGTCCATGTCCTCTCATCAGCCATTAGCAACATGGATTAATTTCAATCACTTTTCAGCACAGACAAACACATTTGGGAACAAGAGCAAATCTGATTGGCTTCTACCTCGATGGCTCAATTAATCCATTGTTTATGCTCAAATCGAGTAGTACAATATAAAAGTTTAACATATTGTACAGTGTATCAGAGTCCTGCTTTCTAGGCACTATACATTCTCTCTCTCTCTCTCTCTCTCTCTCTCTCTCTCTCTCTCCATCCCTCACTCTCTCTCTCTCTCACACAGACAGACATACACACACACACACACACACACACACACACACACACACACACACACACACACACACAAGTGTAAAGGATGTGGAAATCAGCCAGCTCTCAGTACAAAGCTGAAGTAAGAGAAATAGACAGTACAAGAGCACTTACTCAGCTAACTTTGATAGGCTACATTCTGACAAGGGTAAATTCTGAAGAGGTGGAAAAAATATCATGCATATCAGATTTTAATGGTATTGAAGAACTCTCTGATTTACTGTCATGAGTGGAGTGTAAAAAAAACACACAACAACACAGAAGCCAAAAGTCTGCAAAATGAATTGAGAAAATAGAGTACCATGCAGCAAACAAAAGTGCTTGTGTGTTCGGAACCTGCTGGCATCAGAAGAGCTTTCTGTTAATGGTTCAGTTGGAGAAGCAGTGCAACCCATCATATTGAAGTTAATTTATAAAACACTAGATCTCTTTATGCAGTCTAATAGCGTAGGCATGGTGGCGTGGTGGTTAGCACATCCGCCTCACAGTAAGAAGGCCCAGCTTTGATTTCCAGCCTGGGCGTTTCTGTGTGAAGTTTGCATGTTCTCCCTGTGCTTGCGTGGGTTTCCTCCGGGTACTCTGGTTTCCTCCCACAGTCCAAAAATATGCACAGTAGCTGTTCCAAATCTCCCCTAGTTGTGAGTGTGAGTATGAATGGTTGTGTGAGTGTTGGCCTGGCGAGCTAGCCAGGGTGTACCCCATGCTTGACCAGAATTGGCTGAGATGGGCGCCAGCCTCCCCACGACCCTAATTAGGATTCAGCGGTTCAGAAAATAAATGGATAAATGAATGGATCGTATAGGCAGGTTAACATATCACTGTACATATGTTACATATACTGTCGACTGAACAGAAAGAAGCATCAAATACAGTCGGCCCTCTACTAATGAAAAATCCAGGTTATGAAAAGCATTTTCCTAAATTTTCGTCCTCTGTATACGAAGCAACTTCTTACGAAAATCGCCAAACGCGCCATTCAAAAATTCAAACGCGCCATTCAAACAATGCACGAGCTGCTCTCGCATTGGCTGTCTCCCAACATTCCGCCCCGCTGGCCTCCCATTGACCAGGAGGGAGCTGAATCTCCATTGTACTGCACCCATAAAGCTTGTTTGTCACACACGTAAAGGAGAGCTGTACTGTTGATTCGTGAGTTTCGAAAGTGCTCATTGCAGTTTATTTTTCCTTTTTTAAGTTGTTTCATTCAGTAAATGTTTAATAAATGTGGCAGGCTTCGCCGAATGTGGGCAAAACGCGGCTCATCCGGACCTCCGATCCAGTGCTGTAGTGGTAAAAAAATAAGTGAGTATACGATGGCACCAAAGCGACTGAGGCGCGCAGGCAGCACCTCATCCACAAAGTGGGTTGAGGTACACGGAGTGCGGGGAGGGTGCGGCTTTGGCTTTGAAACTATTTAGCACTTCACCTCCGCTTTTTATTTACACAGTCGCAGAAATTTACGCTGATCAACTATAAAGTGGACCAAATTAAGTCAGTACACGCAACTCAGCCACTAAGCGTGTACCGGCGTGTACCCACCACTACAGCACTGCTCTGATCCCTCAAGCAAACAGGTGAATGTTGAGTACTAAACAAGTGTTCAACGCGCACTTGCCTGCTTGACATATCGGAAGTCCGGACAAGGCGCGTTCCGCCCCAAAAGCTTCGGTGTCGGCCGCAATGCCTCCCGCACTTGGCGGAGCGCGTCACAAATGTTTAATATTATTTGGTTTGGTTAATAAAAAAATTGGTTAATAAAAAATGTTTAATGTTTAATATTGTTTGGGTTGGTTAATAAAAAAATTGGTTCATAAAAAATGTTCTGAATCTCCATAGTAGTGTACCCATGCCTGTTTATCACATGCGTAAAGGAGAGTTGTACTGTTGGTTCGTGAGTTTCGTGAGTTTATTTGAGAGTGCTCATCTTATAATCTTATAAGCACGGTTCATTGGTAATGATTATGGGTTTACATGACTAGACAACCAAGTGAAACAATAAGGAGTGAAGACAGTTTTTATGACCAATGTGAGCAGAGATGTGGCACACTTGCCCTGACAGACACAGGACTGCGTTCAGAATCAGTCAGAGATGAAAGGAAGCAGGTGTTCTTTAACTCTCTTTTGAGAGTGCTCATTGCAGCTTTTCATTTTTTATGATGTTTAATTCAGTAAATGTTTAATAAATGTGGCGCGCTCCGCTGAATGTGAGCAAAACGCGGCTCATCCAGACCTCCAATCCCTCAAGGAAAGAAGTTAATGTTGAGTCCGGACCTCCGATCTGTCAAGCACGCTTTGAATACCCCGTCTCAAAAGCTTCGGCAACGGCTGCGCTGTGTGTGGGCGGAGCCCACATTTGGGCGAAGCGTGCAACAAATGTGTGTTGTTTGTGTGTGTGTGTGTGTGAGAGAGAGAGAGAGAGAGAGAGATAGAGAGAGATAGAGAGAGAGAGACACTGTGTGTGTGTGTGTGTGTGTGTGTGTGTGTGTGTGTGTGTGTATATACAGTCGGCCCTCTACTTACGAAAACCTCTGAGTACGAAAAATCCAGGTTATGAAAAACATTTTCCTAAATTTTCGTCCTCTTTTTACAAAAACAACCTCTTTTTACGAAAAGCGCCAAACGCACCATTCAAAAATTCAAATGCGTCATTCAAAAATTCAAACAATGCGCGAGTTTCTCTCTCATTGGCTGTCTCCCAATATCCCGCCCCACTGGCCGCACATTGGCAGGAGGGAGCTAAACTGTACCCATACTTCCTGCACCCATATTTCCTGTTTGTCACATGCGTGAAGGAGAGTTGAACAGGACTGTTGGCTTGTTTTGAGAATGATCATTGCAGCGTTATATTTCGTTATCCATCATGGACCCCAAGAAAGTGATTCCCGGTGATACAGAAAAGAAGAAGCGGGCTCCGTTATGAATCGAAGTGAAGCAGGAGATAATAAAAAAAATACAAAAGTGGGATGCGGTTGAGCGAAATCGCACAGGAGTATGGCCGAAACCCCTCTACAATCGGGACGATATTAAAGCAGAAGGAGGTATGAAAGTGATCCGTGGGACAAGACCTCCGATCTCGCAAGGAAGCAAGTTAATATTGAATCAGGACCTCTGATCTTTCAAACAGGTACTGTAATTCCACTTTAAATACATTACCCTAAATGTACGCTTTAAATACATTACTCAAATGCTCTGTCGGCTACGCGCTGCGTGTGGGCGGAGCTCGCATTCGGCAAAAACACAAGAGACAGAGAGAGCGAGAGAGAGAGAGTTTTGTGTTTGTGTGTGTGTTTGTGCGTTAATAAAAAACATATAATAATGGTTTAATTAATAAATATGTTAAAATGTTTAAATGGTTTAATAAATAATTTTCTTTTACTTTTAACACATATCTCATACATATTTCATACAAAATTGGTGTACTTTTATCATTTTTAAAGGGTTTATTGGGTAGTCTTGGGAGCCTTGGAACGAATCACGCATTTTACATGTAAAATGCACTACCTCTACTTACGAAAACTCCAGGTTATGAAAAAAAGGCTCTGGAACGGATTAATTTCGTAAGTAGAGGGCCGACTGTACTAATATTTTGTTGAAGAGCCTGTTGCTTTGATCTCATTTAATAATCTCCATTCCACTGTTACTTCATTTGGTCAGGTCGAGGCTCAGCAACATTATAATTTCATGTGGCGATATAATGATGTCAGTTGATGACCTGGTTACACTGAATGTTCAGGTGATACATCAATACATTTTTGCTGATAGCATTTGTATAAATTTGTGGTTCAAATAGTGGAAGAGTGGTACAGACAGCACGAGTAATCACACAGAAACTGGCACCAGAGACTCTTGACCTTAACCATACCGAAAATCTTTGGGATGTCCTGGAGAAGACTTTCTGGGGTGGTTTGATTTTTCCCATCATCAATTAAAGATGTAGGTTTAAAAACGAACCCAACACTGTATGTAAATAAATGTGACACTGTTTAGTATTTTGAAGAATTTCTTTTAAAAGAAAAATATTAGCATGCGATATTTCTACTTTTACGTTTTGGCTGGGCAGTGTTCTTTGATTCTTAATCAGTAACCCTGAGGCAACAATAACTCTAAAATCTTCCAGAGAAGACATGACGAATTGGATCCAAAAGTAAACCCATACTCCTCTGGGTGACAAATTGACAGCGAAAGTAAGTGTTTATAAACTGAGTACTGTATAGAGACCATATGGAGAAAAATCACCCCCAAGGTCTTGTACAGATCAAGCTAAAGGCAAGGTTTGTACAAAAAAGGCAGAGGGCTGGTATTTCTCTGGACTAAAAAGCCTATCACTGCATGGAATTTTAATCAAGTTAATAAGTAGTTTGCTTCCCCTCTTTTTTTTTCTTTTTTAAATTTCACTCCATGCAACTTTTTCAGTTGGGCTGCATGTATTCATGCACAATGCATTTTTCACAGTCAAAACACTTATCTTACGGTGAATTTTATTCTTTGATGGATTAATAAATTACTAGCGGTGAGTAAAGCATATTTATCCCCAAGGCCTTTTGTCACCTCGTTCCTTTCCCGGTATGACAGAAGAGGTCATTGTGTAGCTAGTTACTGTCTATCGGTCCATCCACAGCAATAGCCTTGGTTTTCTTTGCCATGTTTTAGGTTTCATTATACTACATGTTCTTGCTGTTTTCTTGTGCCCTGTGTTTGTTTTACGTAGCTGCTACACGTAGCTTAGCTGGTGACCTATGATAATTTGTTTGTTTTTTTTTTGGATTCTCTTGGGTTGCCAGTCCACAACAAACTCCTCTCTAGAGCGATTATTTATGGAGTTTGCATGTTCTAGGCAGACTTGTGTGGGTCTCCTCTGGGAACTTTGGTTTACTCCCACATTCCAAAAACATGCACATTAGGCTAACTAGCTGTTGCAAATTGTTTCTAGATATGACTGCGTGTTCAGGGTGTACCCCATCTTTGCCAAGTGTTGACCAAGATCCTAATAGGATAAAAAACATTTTGGCCAATGAGAAAGAGTGTGGGTATATATATGCTACATTTGTACGCTATAAAAATCATTCAGTACTTGAGTGTTAAAATTCTGAATAAAATCCTCACAGTAGTTCTTATTACAGGAGCACTTCTAAGGAACAAGCCATCAGCAATCAGGTAACATAATCCAATGAAGAAAGTGTAAAACTGGGGAATACACTGTTTCGGGAAGTTCGATATTTCGGGTATCCATAGGAGTGAATTGACTTTTATTACAAACATGTTTCATAACTCAATGATGCAGCAATCCACTTCTTAACATGTAGTGTAACAACACTGAAACCTACACTAGAGAGCTACACTTTACTAAAGAATTCAATATGCATCGAGAGTTCCTCTTTGAGCATACAAAAACATCCTCTCTACTTCCCTGCCTAGCACTTACCATGGAGTGGAAGTACTCTGGGGAAAGACCCTCAAGCTCCAAGATTCGATCCTCTAATATCTTCAGCCGCTGGTAAATGTTCTGAGGCACTGGACCTTCTACAAGACATCAGACACACAGAGGATTTTTCCAGAGGACTTTGTCATTTTCAGTGACGAATGAAATTGCCAGAGTATGAACTACAATACAGCATGAACTAGGATTACTATCTTAGCCAGGCATTCTCCATTAAGTGAGACGCAATGGTCAACACAGGCCCCTCAGGTAAAAGAACATTTTTCATGGCTGTTTGACTTTCGTCTAGACATCTGACCTGCTGTTAGTTTCAGGTGAGCTTCAATGTTGTGTAACCGCTCCTCAATGGCAGGGTTTCCACAATCTCTGGCGTACGAGCCTTGCTGCTGTTCTCCCTGTTCACAGCGCCCACCTCGGGTTTGGGGTCCATATGTGTTCACAACTCGGGTCACTAAATGGACAATCAATCAACAAGATACATAGCATACATACTCTTCTAAATTCAAACGCAGAAAATATTTTCCATGTCTCTGTATTACACATAGGTCTCAAATTGCCAGTTAATATGAGCTCCGTGACCGTTCAGGTGGATTTGGAGGCGGGGTTAAGTAAAAATATGGGCAAAAGAAACACTTGAACTGAGAAATATAAACATCAGCATTGCATATGCATCAGACGTCATGTTTAGTCACAGTGACTGTAAAGCAAACAAGGCAGTCCCCGGTCCATGTACAGATTTACTTTCATGGAAATCAGTGATAACATCCAGTAAGACATGTACGCTTCATGGAGCCTCCTGGATCTCAGGGTAACTCCTTGGTACAAGGTTTGAAAATTATAATTTTTGTATAGCAATTACTGAGGATTGCATAGAAATTTTCTAATAACTTATTTTCAGAATAAAACTCATAAAAAAACCCACTCCAGGTTTTGATATTATTCCGTAAAATAATTCTAACATATTCTCGCTCAAAAAAATCACAAATGATACCCATGTTAATGAGTGTCAGTAACATGTTAACATGATTGTCCATGTTATCTGGCGTCAGTAACCAAGTCTGTGCTTGTTGGCATCCTTCTGTCTTGAGACACAATGAGGTTCGCACCATGGATCAGTTCATGGTACGCCGGGCAAGGGCAGAGTACACCCTGGACAGCTCGCCAGGCCATCACAGGGCAGAAACACGCTGACGGCTATACAGCCTACTCTTGTCGAAAGTCAGCAATAGTTCTTTTACATGAACCTCACACCATAGACAGTGAGAGGTGTGGCCGACCTTTGATAACCCAGTTAGCTGCACTGGGGTGGGGGGTGGGGGGGTGCAGTGACAACCTGTTGAGAGTGGGACTTGAACCCCCAACCTTAGGATCAGTGATCCAGCACCTTTACCACCAGACCACCACTGCCAAGCTTTGGCAGATGGATGAGAACCGGTTGTCCGTCCACTCTACGAGAGAGGGTGCAGCTGCAAGCAGACAGGGGTACTATCTCAAACCAGAGCCCCCTACACCCCAGTCTGTGCTAACAATGATTAAAAGTGATGCTGATGGAAATTAAAGTGTACATTTTGTGCTGAGCTGCATGCTAATAAAAAGGTAATTAAGAGATTCTGACACTTTGAAAATGTGTGGAAAATTCTAATTCTGCAACAAATTTTGTGCAGTTCCAAAACTTTTTCACCAAGATAACAAATACATTTACCTCAAATTCAACCATTACTGAGAATTTGTGATTTCCAGTTCGGATTTACAGACGCTCCCCTTACGTTTTAGTTCGGTTCTGGACGGCTGAACGTAAGGTGAAAAAAAAACGCAAGTTGTTACTGTATGTTCCAGTGACGTATGATGTTCATTCTGTACTATACATCCATAAATACCATTACCATATCTCATAAAACACCCCTAAATCAATTATTATACACATAACATTGTAAAATAATATAAAATATATCAAATAATATCAACATTGATTTCAAATAAATTAAATTCAAGCAAAAATAATTTCAAAGAGATAAATTTTAATTAAATTCACTAATCAAATATCAAATACAGTATCAAATATAATATATTTATAATATATCTATTATAATATAATTATATATATTTATAATATATCATGCTCTGTGATGCGATCTTTCTGCTTGTAAATGGTTCCGATGGTCGACGAAACCATTTGGAAGAAACGTGCAACATTCCCATGTTTTTCACCAGCATCAATTTTCTTGATAATAGCCATCTTCATTAATAACGAGATGGCTTGCTGCTTTTTCTGATTATCACTATCGCTAGTAGGCTTACGCTTCTGACCTACCATATTTTCTTAGGGTTACAAAAGTCCCCAATACAGTGTAAACACAAAGATCACAGAGACGATGTCTTAACACAAGGGTAACACGCAGTGACCCGGGAAGGAGGGCACGTTCAGTCTGTTGTTTGTAAACAATGGACGCAGCGTCATGCAAAAGTAGCGTATTACGTCAGCATACTACGTAGGTACGTCTCGCACTACAGAGAGCACGCTAAACTCAAAATTTGACATTTAAAAACAAGCAAACAAACAAAAAAAAGTTAAATCGAAAAATACGTAAAACGAATGAACGTAAGTTGGGGAGCATCTGTATTCAATTTTATTCAAAATAAAATTTGCTTGTACTTTCGGACAAAATCGTCCACCTGTGAGTCGGCATCAAGGTTAACGTCCGGAGAAGCAGAGATCAAAAATTGAGAACAGATCCCCAAAGGGCTTATTTTTGCATCTCATTTGGCGATGCGATACTGGACATATTGGACCTTGTTGTATAATAACAGATGACCCGAGGGAGCTAAAGCTGTCTACAGTGGTCATTCTAGCTTTGTGAGACCTAGGATTTCTGTTCCAACACCACAATTGCAAGAAACATGGAAAAGAAAAAAAAAACACTTTGTGTTCATCACCTTTCACGTGGCTCTTGAAACCTGGATAAGGTGTAAAGACTGCATCTGTTCTTGCACAACTGTTCTCTGTAGAAGAACATTTAAACCAGAATTCAAAAATAAACCTTCTCCCATAACGCACATACATAAAAAAAACAAAAAAAAACAAAACAAGCAAAACAGTTTTTCATGAGAACAGTGAACATGATCTTTTTTGACTAGCACGTGTATAAACCATAAACGGACATAGCGGTGTAGCCCTCACGTGTATACACTGTCACATGCTCATAGATTTGTCTAAGGAACAAAACATGATGGAGTAAATTATAAGCAGCAGGTGCTGTAGGATCATCAGAATGACAAATTTATTTTGCAATTAAAAAAATAATAAAATAAACAATATTTTTACTGGAAGCTTTTCAGTGCATCTCCAAGGTGCAGGCTACAGGTAGGTAAAGTCCATGGGCTTTTTACACTCAAGCCATAGTGGCTCATCAGGCCGGTGCTTATCTCCGGTTTCCGTAGCGTGAAGCGACTAGGAGTACAACTCCTCCTGGATGAGACGCTAGTCCATCGCAGGTCACCTTTCCAGTACAGTCGGCCCCCTACTTACGAAAATTCCGAGTTATGAAAACAACCTCCTCTTACGAAAAGCGCCAAATGCGCCATTCAAAATTCAAACGCGCCAATCAAAATTTCACACGATGCGTGAGTTGCTCTCTCATTGGCTGTCTCCCAACATCCCTCCCATCTGGCCTCCCATTGGCTAGGAAGGATGACGCAGCTGAACATTACACAAACTTCCTGTTTGTCACACGCGTGAAGGAGAGTTGACTGTTGGCTTGTTTTGAGATTGATCATGCAGCGTTATATTTCGTTAGCGCCGAAACCCCTCTACAATTGGGACGATATTGAACCAGAAGGAGACCTTCAAGCGGAAATACAGTGACAGAGGCGATTATTTCGGCACTATATTAAAACAAAGTGCTCCGTGGGAGAAGACCTCCGATCTCGCAAGGAAGCAAGTTAAAATTGAATGAGGACCTCTGATCTTTCAAACAGGTACTGTAATTCCACTTTAAATACAACATCCCGTCCATTTAAACATTTAAATAGAATTGTTTCGTCAGCTGCGCGTTGTGTGTGGGCGTGGCCCGAGTGTTGTGTGTGGGCGTGGCCCGAGTGTTGTGTGTGTGTGTGTGTGTGTGCGTGTGTGTGTGTGTGTGTGTGTGTGTGTGTGTGTGTGTGTGCGTGTGTGTGTGAGAGAGAGAGGGAGAGAGAGAGAGAGTCAGAAGAAGACTTAACTCTTTAGTTTTTAGTTTAGTTTTTTTAAGTTGTTTAATTCAGTAAATGTTTAGTAAATATGGTGCATGTGAGCAAAATGCGGCTCATCTGGACCGCCGATCCCTCAAGGAATCAAGTTAAAGTTGAGTTTGGACCTCCAATCTGTCAAGCAGGGAATGCGCTTCGAATTCCATGTCTTAAAATGCTCCAGCGTCCCGCTTGTGGGCGTGGCCCGCAGCGCCACAATAAACATTTAATGTGTATATAATACACATTTAATACGTACTGTATTGTGTGTGTGTGTGTGTGTGTGTGTGAGAGAGAGATAGAGAGACAGGTGTGTGTGTGTGTGTGTGTGTGTGTGTGTGTGTGTTAATAAAAAATGTTTAATAATGGTTTAATTATTAAATGTTAATAAAATCGTTTCATATGTTAATAAAATATTTAAATGGTTTAATAAATAATTTCTTTTACTTTGAGCACATATTTCATACAAAATTTGTGTACTTTTATCATTTTTAAAGAGTTTATAGGGTAGTCTTGGGAGCCTTAGAACGAATCAGGCGTTTACATGTAAAATGCGCTCCTACTTACGAAACTCCCGCGTTATGAAAAACGTGCTGGAATGGATTAATTTCGTAAGTAGGGGGCCAACTGTATATTTTTACTGGTACCCATTTATACTGCTTGGTGAACAGAGGCACACTTGTGGTTGAGACCTTGCCCAGGGGTCTTAGCACAGTGAGGGTCTCACTTGGATTTGAACACACAACCTTATGATCATGAGCGCAGCACCCTAACCACTACGCCACCGGCTCCACCGGTGTGGGCTACAAGCACACAAAATTAGAAAGAAATCTGCTTAGTTGTGCAATAATGATAAAAGATGTAGCCACAAGCTTTACTTTTGCCAAGTGAATCCTTATGGCACTTCACATTTACATGAGAGCTAACTACATCTAACACGCACAGGCGAAAAGACTGAATGGCATATCCCAGATTCACACTGATCACGGACTCCTCGAGTGCTGAAATCAGGCCAAAACTGGTTACATCTTGAAGCTGTTCTCTTCCACCCATTCACAAAACGTGCAATGTGACCTGTTGCTTGTAGAAACAGTGCATTCTAAACACTGGCAGTTAATCTGCAACAACTTCCACACTGCTACTCTTGTGCCCTCTTGTCCTCACCCTGATTGCAGTTGATCACGTTGCAAAACTCCCGCACATTGTTTTCATTGATCTCCAACTGTTTGCGCTCTATAAATGCAGAGATCCTACGTTCAATCTGAGAGAGAGAGAGAGAGAGAGAGAGAGAGAGATTTTTAAAAAAAGAAAAAGATTGACAAAGGAGAGAGGGATGTAAATTAGTGTCGAATTGATGAGCCATTGAAAGAAATCAATCTGTAGTCAGCTTTTTGCTGTTGAGCTATAATGAGGATCAGAATGTGTGCGTGGTGGGGGTTGATGAATAACGAACAAATGCACTGGACATAATTATGTCAAATATCAAAACATTTTACAATCTCAACCATTTCAGGCAGTAGAAATTGCTGTGGTCATTTTGTTGTAGCGTGTGCATGTTTTAAGAAAAAAAGTATACACCAATTAAAAATAAAGATGTCGCTGTATTTTGCCCACATGCAATTTCAAAGAGTAATGAGCATCCACTTCATAATGCAGCAAGAACCTGGACCTCTCTCAGGACTCTCCAACAAGCTGCCTATTCATTCTTCACTAAAGGAGAGCGAGCAGAGTGAGACCCCACCATTCACACTGCACTAAATGCCTCCCAGAGCCACAGGAAGAACCAGAATTATTCAGTAACCACAAGACCACCTAGGGCTGATTAGATTTAGACAAAGCAATAGGTAATGCACAGATCGGCCTTAACTACTTATAAACACCGTGCAATTTAACAGCAGGTACGTTTTGCATTACCTTCATCTATTTCGAGCTAATTCATCTATAGGTCTTCACACCCTGTACATTAAATATTCCTCTGCATCACAACACCATCATTCATGTACATAGTAAACATGTGATCATCACCAGAATATTATGGATTAAGTAGAACATCTGAAATACTGGGGTATTGGTATATTTGGAAAGGGAATTTAATATGCTTTAAAATGAGGTATAATACATGATTATAGCATAAACATTGACTGAGTTACATCTCTTTTTATTTCGCTAATCAGGAAATGCTACTTTTGAGAAAATAGCAATTACAGTTACAGAACCAGTTTCTGAAGGTCCACATTTGAAACTCTAACATTCATACAATAAATAACTCCAGTTCTTGACAAATCAGCACGAGTTTCCTAGCGTAGACAATAATCATTCATATGGAGATGGATCAACCCAAACATTACAACAAGCAAGCAATTCATCCCCTTTGTTATTTTGGCATAGTAAAAATACAATATACAATACTCCAATAAAGTACATATATCAAATTTCAATCACTTTCAGAATTAAAATAATAAATAAAACCTTGTATTCTGAGTCATAAAATCAGGTGCTTTAGCTCAAATGCCATTGAGTGGACTCTCCTGCAGGTAAAAGCAGTCTTATTTAAAATACAATGATCCCTCGCTACTTCGTGATTCAGTTTCTGCGGCTTCAGTGCATCACTGGCTTTTCCAAAAATATTCATTGAAAATTAAAAAAATAAGGAACTTTCTGAAAAATAGGGAAAAAGTTAAGGAAAATGCCACAAAACAAGGTCAATTATACAAAAACAGCAGTCGTGGGGGGGTCTCGATCCCCATTAACCACGGAGAGTGAGGAATCACTGAAGTTCATACGTCATCATGTTCGATTTAAATCCTCCAGAGTTTATAATTATGTAGCAGCCAATTTCTATCCCCTGGATGTCTATTGGTTATACTATGGTATCTGAGGGGTGAAGGTTTTTCATACTGATGGTCATGCAATATCATGGTAGCGCAATACACTTGGAGAAATAAAGGGGGGCCATTAACACAACTTCATATGCATGACGTCAAAGACACTCATGATTGGCCAGTGTTGCTGTGACACAGCAGTGTCCCCTTCAGGAACTGAAGCACTCTCCCTCATCCTATAGTGTGAATATGGACACCTACCAATGGAATTGGTTCCTTGGCAAACTACATGGCCAAAACATTATAGAGACGTGACCATCGTGTCCTCATGTGAATTTTCCCTATACATCTTTTGGATGAAGAGGACCGCTCACTGTACCTCAGGCCTCTTTGTCTAATAGTGGCACCTCACTCCTCCATCTTATGCTTGAATCTTGCATGTTTATAATACTGACAAATGCAGCAGGATAGAACTGTATGGGGTGTATTATCTTCTTAGCTTCAGCTTTATGCACAGGATTTTGGTTTTGTTGCGAGTTACGGTCTAGGTGGTGGGTTTTCGTCTTTGGTCCAGACAATACGACATAAATTTCTTCTCCCCTAAAAAAAGACCTCACCTGTCATCTGACAACAATATCCAGAAGGCTATGAACCTAAAGAAGCCAATGGTGCTTCTGGACAAAGATAACATAACGCTACCTTTTTCACAGTAAAGTTTTAGCCATTTCTGGATTTACACCACACTTTAGGCCCTCGACATTCGTGGGGGTTCAGTTCCGAGCCCTCCCGCGAATCGAGATAATCCGTGAGTTCTATGGGTACTGCATGTATCACGTCACATGCGCATGTATCACGTCACATGCGCGAATGAGCAGCCGGAAGTAAAATACTATGTATCTATTACATGCGCTAAAATATGCTTCTTAAACACATTCTATAGACAGTCTTACTCATTAATACAGAATTAATGTAGTAAAATATAGTCATGATTAACAAAAACTGTTCAATTTTTACTCTTATTTTTATTGATGATAAAATATAAACATTATACAGCATATACTATTGTAAAGCACTCATTTTAAAGTCTTTTTCAATTATTATTCCAGTACAGTACCTAAGTTAATGTTTAGCATGTTTGTGCATGAGATTTTATGTTCTGTAGTACGCTTAACAAACGATACCAAAAGGATAAACTTTATTACGCTTCATGTCCTTTTACATTGAACTTGGAGTGACGTCTCCAAGATGGCGCTGCCTAGAGAGTAACGTCGTGGAGTTCTCAGAGTCAAATTGTTTCTTTGTTCGTTTTAATTTGTTTTATTTGTTTGTGCATGGTTTGCACTATGCTCATCTATGATCGGTCGACCTTACTACAGCTATGAGCAGCTTCAGCTTCGGGCAACTAAGCACGCAACAACTTCGTGAGCTACTATGGGTGCTCAATGCTAGCTGCACCCCGGCTAAGCTCAGGCGGAGTTCTCAGAGGCTTGGTTAGCACTTCCGGCCATACTGCTTGAAAATGTTCAGTCCCTGCGAAACAAGATGGACAAGCTTCATGCTCAGATTGCAGCACAGAGGGATCTACAGGACTGTGTTCCTGTGAAACATGGCTCGAGGCGATTGCACCAGCCAGTTACATGGCCTTCATCCCCTGCAATCCCAAGCACCGTAGTCGTCGTTCGGCCCCTTCCCACCTGGGCTTCTTGTCAGCTGGGGTGTGGCTCGCATCGAGCTGCCTACCATAGCATATTAGCTCTGCTAGCCGCACCCCGGCTAACAAGCCCAGTTGAGCATGCTTAGTTATACATGCCCAAAGATACTCCGATCTTATAGTTGTAGTAGAGTCGACCGGTCGTAGACGAGCATAGTGCAAAACATGAACAAACAAAACAACAAATAATAAAACAAACAAAGAAACAATTTGACTCTGAGAACTCTGCGACGTCGCCCTCTGGGCAACGCCATCTTGGAGACGTCACTCCAAGTTCAATGAAAAAGGACATGGTACATGGACATGGCAAAAGGACATACTGTACTGTCTGTCTTCCTTTCGGCTTTTTCCCTTTTACTCGGGAGTCACCACAGCGAATCATCTGATTCGCACATTTGATTTGGCAGAGGTTTTTACGTCGGATGCCCTTCCTGTCACAACCCTTTTCAGCAAGGGACAGAAACACGCGGACGGCTTTGCAGCCTACTCTTTACGAAAGTCAGCAATGATTCTTTTACATGCCTCTCACCATAGACAGTGAGAGAAATGGCCCGCCTTTGATAACCCAGTTAGCTGCACTGGGGGCAGTGACAGCCATGTGGAGAGTGGGACTCGAACCCCCAACCTTTGGATCATGATCCAGCGCCCTAGACCACTAGACCACCACTACCCCGGAGAGTACTGTACAGTAATAAAGTTTATCCTTTTGGTATCGTTTGTTAAACATGCTACAGAACATAAAATCTCAGACATAAACATGAACTTAGGTACTGTACTGGAATAATAATTGAAAAAAATTTTAATACAACAAAAGTGTACAAGACGGTGACGAGGCCAGCGATGTTGCATGGCTTAGAAACAGTGGCACTGAGGAAAAGGCAGGAGGCAGAGCTGGAGGTAGCAGAGATGAAAATGTTTGAGGTTCTCTCTGGGAGTAACGAGGATGGATAGGATCAGGAATGAGCACATCAGAGGGACAGCACATGTAAGACGTATTGGAGACAAAGTCAGAGAGGCTAGATTGAGATGGTTTGGAGATGTACAGAGGAGGGATAGTGAGTATATTGGTAGTAGGATGCTGAGGTTGGAACTACCAGGCAGAAGGCCTAGAGGAAGACCAAAGAAGAGATTTATGGATGTGGTGAAGGAAGACATGAGGGTCGTTGGAGTAAGATAAGAAGATTCAGAGGACAGGGTGAGATGGAGGCGGATGATTTGCTGTGGCGACCCCTGAAGGGAACAGCTGAAAGGAAAAGAAGAAGAGTTCAGAGAAAACCGTCGTTTCTCAGGAGAAAAGTCTTATTTCTTCAGAAGAGACATCCAGCATTTTCTATTGCTTAGCCGGAGAAGACGCGTTTGAGTGGTATCATAGAGCTTAACTGGTAATTAAAACACACACAAAAAAAGAGGCTCATTGACAACTTGTGCGCGAATGAGGAAAAAGGGGCGGGACATCAGCTCAACCAATCAGGAAAAAGGAGGACAGCCGTTGGTTGAATTTGAATCACGTTGCTCGGCAGTCAGCGAATACTCAGACCGTGGGTGAAAAACCGCGAATAGTCAAGGGCATACTGTATTGTGATGCTTGATAAATGTGTGTTGAAATAATAACTGATCAGCAGCCTTCACAATTAATTTCATGTTGAAAGGTTTGGCCGTGCGTTTAAGTTGTACATTTCTTTAGAATGCATGAGATAGTGCAACTTTTTACATACAAGACAGATTAACGACTTCAGCACCTTATTGCCTTCATATCTTAAGCTGAAAATCATCCTGATTGTGTTCCATTATGTTTCAAATCAAAATATTTATTATTGGATTGTTATCAAATGTCAAAACACTTGTTTTGAACTTCTAAACAGGTGTCAAAGGAAACGATAAAAAATTAATTACTTAGTGATTGTACTCTAATTGAAGTAGCTGTTTATTAGGATTATGTATTTGCATACTATTACATGGGTGACTGCCTGAAAATTTATTATACAGGGATCCCTCACTACATTGCGCTTCAATTTATGCGGCTTCATTGCATTGCGTTTTTTCCCCCACAAAATATTCATCGAATTAAAAAATAAGAAAATTAAGGAAGAATAAGGGAAAAGGTTAAGGAAAATGCCACAAAACAAGGCTGATTACACACAACCCCCCCCAAAAACCAAAACCAAAAAAACCACCCCAAAACCCCCATCAAAACTACTTACACTTACATACTTTATGTGAGGTGTGCATCTGTATGTGTGTTTATATTTTATTTACATCTTATGCTTTATTTTTGAATGTTTAATTGTTATTATAAGCATTTATAGCGTTGATTGTGTATTTATTGATATTATATACACATATACATGTACGTATACCTCAGTCAGGGGGGGGTTGATTCTACTTCGCGGTATTCAGTGGTCGCGGGTGGGATCTCGGTTCCAATAAACCGCAGAAAGTGAGGGATCCCTGTATTTCTAATTAACAATTAAATGTTACATTAATAATTTAAGAGCAGTTGCTTTGAATGAAGGTGCTATGAGTTGTTATTGTTTCTCACTGGGTCAGTGTTGCTAATGCAAAGAAGGCCTTTCACTGACAAAAACCAAGAAACCAAATAATGACACATTATGATCATAGGTTATATGTGGAGGATCTGGGATGGAACCGGCAGGTCAAAAGACTTGATCTATTCATTTGTGGCACACATCAGAGGCTTCGTTAGGCAGAGAGATGCTGAGGCTCTCAAACATTATCCACTTCATTACCTGAGGCAGTGTATGGTTGAAGTGAGAGATTACATGTGACCCATCAATTCAAAATTTATTTTGAAGTATCTTTACCCTTTAATGCCCATGGGTTGCAGACAAAGTTTAAAAAACTCCATTTTAATTTATAATTACTTTTGTTGATTCAATTATTTCTTTATTCTTCTTTTCCTTTCGGTCTTTTCCCTTTTTCAGGGGTTGCCACAGCAACTGACTATAAGTCTTCCACCATTCACCTGATTTTGATGCCATAATAACTCAATTAAAACCTAAAGTCTTCACTTTGAAATCAAAGTAATTGTTTAATTTTAAATAAAATAATATGATAGTTTTATGATAACAGTCTTTGTCACTGCCCAATCGTAATGGATCTGACTGCTTTTCCATATAGTGGAACTCCCTGTATGTCCATCATGTAAAATTGCATATTCTTCAAAATACAATAATGTGTCGACCTGATTTGTCATGGCCGTTATGACAGTCCATCCACATGCACATAGAATATATATCAAATCAGAAAAACTGTGCTTTCTTATTCAAAATCCAAATTTCATTTTTCATTCATAACTATATGGTCTCCAGCTTATTTTATCAGTTTAGGTTCAATTCTATGTTTTTTTTTAATTATTGAATTTAATTTATTTTTTATAGAAAAAAACATGCAAAAAAAACCCCCAAAAAACCAAAACAACAACACTTGCAGCACAGAGCTATAAACAGTGACCAGAGAACCCATGCTGCTGGGTATCTGTAGATTAAAACAAATAACTTTTTCAACTTTATCCTGCATGTGACTTATTGCCATACAAGAGAGATTACAAAACAAATGAAAACATGACAGAGTTGCTTCAGTAGTCAATAATTGAAGAATAAATGCATAAATAAAAGTCTACAATTACTGGCACTGATTATTTTTAGTTCATGGAAACAGCAACTAATTCCAGGTGCAAATCCTACAAGTGTAATCAATTTCTATGTTTATACAAAGTGAAATAATTAAAGGGCAGTGGTGGTCTAGTAGTATAGGGCGCTGGATCGCTGATCCAAAGGTTGGGGGTTCGAGTCCCACTCTCCACAAGGTTGTCACTGTCCCTTCCAGTGCGGCTAACTGGGTTATCAAAGGCGGGCCATGTCTCTCACTGTCTATGACGAGAGGCATGTAAAAAAAACCATTGCTGACTTTCGTAAAGAGTAGGCTGCAAAGTCGTCAGCGTGTTTCTGTCCCTTGCTAAAAGGGTTGTGACAGGAAGGGCATCTGATGTAAAAACCTCTGCCAAAATCAAATGTGCGAATCAAATGATTCGCTGTGGCGACTCCTGAGTAAAAAGGGAAAAAGCCGAAAGGAAGACAGACATACAAAGTGAAATAATTATTGAAGAACACATAGCTGCAGATACCATGAAAACAGAATATGCTCAATACAGATCCATGGGGTACACCACAACAGATGGGACTGTGTTTGAATTAAGAGCTAAATTCATAACAAACTACTCAATCTTACTAATCCACAGTTAGTGCAATATTATTGTAATATTATTAAAAACGGTATATTAATAATAAATAAATATGATGGATTTAGCACTGTGCAGTCTTTACACAAAGTTTCCAATAATGTTGCTCAAAAAAATACAGCTGATCTCAGAATTACGAGCATCTTTGGAAATAACCAAAAATAAAAGTTTTCCCACAATTTCCAGGGTATAAATTTGCAGCACTGTGTAAACTTGTAGAAATTATTATTAGTTATTTTATTTTCATTATGATGCCAATAAGTATGGGGCTACCTGCAACTTAACAAGATTATTAAACTGATAATGTATTTGAACTATTAGAATACCTGCACCACAGTCACCATTCATTATCAAAGTGTTCTTACAGACTGTGCATTACTCTGCATTTTACCTCAGCTTTGCCAGCTTTGATCTGAACACTGTGGTCATCAGGTTGGGAGATCCCATTGTCTTTTGAAGCAGTGTGTTGGTGTGATGTAGCAGGAAAAAGCTCTCGGTCAACTACTATCTCTTCTTCAGATGTTGCTGCCAAGTTATTCTTGGAATTCTCTGTCTTTCCATATCTGGTCGAATCAGATGTGCTCTCAGCATCCAATATTTGTTTCAGCTGTGCTGATATGGACTGGGAAGGGGGAATAAGAATATATACATATAAGAAAAACCAAAGTATTCATTCTACTACATATCTCTGGACCAAAGCTTTATGTTTAAAGTATTTGGTGTACAGGGATCCCTCGCTACTTCGGACTTCAATTAATGCGGCTTAGTGCATTGTGTTTTTTATTTTTAAATACAGTGATACCTCTGCTCACGAACATAATTGGTTCCCAGAAAGTGTGTGTGAGGCGAAAAGTTCGTCTTCCGAACATTTATTTCCCATAAGAAACCATTAAAATGAGAATAATCCGTTCCCAGTTGTTATATGTTATATGTTATAAAACATAATTTTCTACTAAATAAGCCTTAAAACTACACAAAAATATACCTTATTTTATGTATAATAAATGTGCTATTGTATTGTAATTAAAGAAATAAACTGTACTGTATAATAAAGTCGTTTTATTTACCTTTGTGATGGTAGTTGATGGCTTGATGGAATGGAGTGGGAGGAGGAGGGAGGGAGGGACTTACTGTATGGAAGGAGAGTTTGGAAACGCCTACTGTTTGGAAACACCCTTAGCCACACACGCACCCTTAATAGCTTCCTTGTTCTTAAGGATGGTGGTAGACTTAGCGTACTGGTACTGGGACGCTAAGTCACACAAACGCACACCTCGTTCGTGTTTTTCAATGATCTCCGCCTGTGGTGGGGTCTTTTTCGGTCCCATAATAGCAAAAGTACACTCAATATGGTCCAAAATGTCTATCAAACACAAACCACTTCCGCACTCAAAGAAAGGGGTGTGACGAACTGTGACGCCGTGAGCGTGCGTCAGCTTCTCTTGGCCGCCACCGTGGCGCTGTTCGACCACGTGGTTTGATTCGTCCGCCGAAAACTAGTTCGTCAGCAGAGACAATATGCTCGCAAATTTAATGTTCTTGAGGCGAAAAGTTCGTGAGCTTAAGCGTTCGTCAGCGGAGGTTTTACTGTATTCATCGAATTAAAAAAATAAGGAAATTAAAGAAGAATAGGGGAAAAAGTTAAGGAAAATGTCACAAAAACAAGGCCAATTATGCAAAAAAACCAAAAACAAAACAAAACAAAAAAACCCGGAAACCAACAAAAAACAACCCAAAACCTCCCATCAAAACTTGTTACATTGTTGTCAGGTGCGCATCTGAGTGCATGCACGCGTCTGTATGTGTGTATTTTTATTTAATTTACGTCTTATGCATTATTTTTTATGTTTAACTATTATTATAAGTATTTATAGCATTGAATATATATTTATTGATATTATATACACATATACATGTACGTATATGTCAGATGGGGGGGTGATTTTGCTTTGCAGATTTCGGTGGTCGCGGGGGGGATCCTGGTCTCAATTAACCGCGGAAAGTGAGGGATCCCTGTATAGCTATAGCAGAACATGGCAGGCAGGTCACAACTCACTAAATTTTAATGACTTCACAGATTTTTATGCCCTGAAACATTTTCAGTTGTCTGCCATTCTGACAAAGGATACAGATTCAGTAATGTTTAAAGGTTGAAAAATGTAACAATTTCAGACATGACAAAGATTCATCGAAAATAATCCAGCTTTTAATAAAGCTTATCTGTCCTTTTTATGGACATGAAAACAATACTGTACTGTTTTGAGAAACACAATGTAAAACTATTGTGGAAAACCGGACACAAATTGCAAACCTTGATAGCTGGCTCGTTAGTGGCCGCAAAGACGATAAGCATGCTGGTTTTAATCGCAGTAATAGGCCAATTTACAACAGCTCTTTTTCTGAGGTGTTTTTAAGTCATCCTGGCTGGTAAATCATCGTGTGAAAGTTCAGCTCAGTTGAACTCTGGGCCCAACTCAGTCCATGTTGCTTGAGAAAGTTGTACCTCAAACTGCTTATCGTCCTTGGTTTCATTGATGTTACATGTTGTCACTTCCTATATGGATGCCCTTTCAGGACTAAAGTGCTGCTGCTTCAGTATACACTCATGCCTCGGTTTTATGGACTTCGCTTTAACGGATTTCGGATGCAACGGACAAAATCTGTGAATTCCGACGAGTCCGGATCGTCTGGATGCGGGCCGTTGTTTCCGAAAGTGACTGCCAGATGACCAGACCGGCTTGAAGAAATCTCGTGCATTTAAATCTATTCATCTATTTTGAATGCCACGTCACTGTGGCGCAAAGCGGAGAGCCAATCCTATCTGTATGCGTATGGGTCCGATACCTTGAAACTCTAATTTTATTGGACTCACACGCTGCAGTGTTAATGTGACAGGAAGCGCGTCCCAAGTTTTGGCAATCAGCTGCTCTGCGGGTTGAAGTTTTTCCATGTCTGTCCATTTGTGTTTTTTTCCGCCCTGCGATGGCCTGGCGAGCTGTCCTAGGTGTACTCTGCCCTCGCCCTGAGTTGGCTGGGATGGGCACCAGCCTCCCCATGACCCTAATTAGGATGAAGCGGTTACAGAAAATGAACTGATGAACTATTACATGCACTAAAATATGCTTCTTAAACACATTCTATAGACAGTCTTGCTAATTAATTCAGTATTAATGTAGTAAAATGTAGTAATGATTAATAAAAACTTTTCAATTTTTACTGTTATATTTATTGATGATAAAATATAACCATTATATAGCATACGTATAAAAACACCTTTCAAAGCATCCTCTGAAAAACATACAGCACTGTAGTTTTCAAAAATTCCCACTAGAGGAACGTACTGCATTAGGCATGAGATAACTGAATTCAGGTATTAACTGCATTAAGTCCGAGCAGCTCAACCACGCCCCCCCAGCTGAAGCAAGTAGAAAAGTTTCAGAGTGAGAAAGTTAGAGGCATTACAAACCAAAAAAGCGGTGATGTGATGTGAGTTAATCCTCTGGCTCAGAGGTGAGCCTGCTTTTGTTTATTGGGAGTAAATGAGAATAGTGAATTCAGGTGTGTGCTAAAGAGCAGCTCAGCCACACCCCTCAACCAAAGGGAAGTAAACAGTTAGTTAGAGGCACAGCGCCAAAGTCAAAGTCCCCCAAAACACAGACCATAACAAAAAGGACATAAAAGAACAAGAAATGTAATAAATTGGATAAACAAAACACAATGAGAAACATGCTTCACCACAGTAAATAGAATATAACACACAAACATTTTAAGCATTACCTTAGGTCATGTACTGGAATAATAATTGAAAAAGACTTTAATAGTGGGCTGTTTTACAACAGTTCAGACAATTATTCCTCTTCAGCAATGACGTGACTTCAGAGGAAACTGTATTTCTTCCAGAGAAAGTCTTATTTCTTCAGAAGAGACATCCAACATCATTACCTTTTCTGGTGCTTAGCAGGCGTTTGAGTGACATCATAGAACTTAACTGGTAATTAAAACACTAAAAAAAGGCTCATTGCCAACTTGTGCACAAATGAGGAAAAAGGGGTGTTACATCATCTCAACCAATCAGCAGGAAAGAGGACAGCCATTGGCGGAATTTGAATCACGTGTGAGTTGCTTGGCAGTCTGTGAATACTCAAACTGTGAGTGCAAAACCACAAATAGTCAAGGGCCTACTGTAACCAAGTCTTTTTTTCTTTTTGGGCTCTCTTAGTCAAAAAGGTTCCCACCCCTGATCTTATGGTGTACATTTACAGAGTATAGGTATAGTATTTACATTTGCAGATTACATAGTGTGCTTAAGTAAAAGTTTTTGGTTACGTAATCGTTGAAATATATGGAATCGGAAACTTCGAACAATCGGGTACTTCTTACCAGTGTTCCCCCTATTAGTCCGTTAAACCGAGGCATGAGTGTATTCAGAAAGAGAAACAATGTATGTGGATCCTAACATGATCTACAAAGAGCTTTTTGTCTGTCACTGTAAAACATATCTGAATTATCCTCCCATTCAGGAGGACTTGAACTCCTCGTCGCTTCACGCTTTGTAAACCGGGGATAAGCACTGGTATGATGAGCCACTTTGGCTTGGGTGTAAAAAGCCCAACGGACTTTACCTTTTTTTTTTATATATTTAACCAGGGATAATTAGTGGCATTCTGTGATTCCTACTGTTAATTAGCAATGACAGCTGAAAATTAGGATAAAACAACATGCAATGATCAAGTTCAATCTCTTATTCTGTGTCTGTAAACTAGTCAGGACAAGTTTAAAGACAAATAAGTTAGATAAAAAGCTAACAGTTGACATTTATGTGGTTTTTGTGGTTTATGGTGGTTCAATGATTAGCATGCCCGCATCACAGGAGGAAGGCCAGGGTTCCATTCCCAGGGCTCGAGGCATTTCTGTGTGGCATTTGCATGTTCTTCCCATATTTGTGGGGGTTTCCTCTGGGTATTCCGCTTTCCTCACACAGTCCAAAACATGCACATGAATACCGTGTTTCCCCGAAAATAAGACAGGGCTTATATTAATTTTCATACCGCAATATGATAATAGGGCTTATTTTTAGGTGATGATGTATTTTACATTTTTCTCGATTACATGTCTTATAATATATCTTTGTCTTTATATATTCTTATTTCGTTATATTTCTTTATTTTTTAAATATTTTAACCAGAACCGAATAGAGCAATTTTCGTGATTTTTATGGACGCAAGTGTATGTCCTCGTTTTAAAGCAGTCGCTGAGGTCATCGACTGAGCCTCAACGCGCAAGGATTGATGCTTTGACAGTGTACCTTAGGTAAAGCTGCCTAATAGATGAGTCAGCACTTTTACCTAGACCCTAGATTGAGTGAGTAGCAGGCTAATAAATTGCTGCCGCCCTCAACTAGGGCTTATTTTAAGGGGGAGAGCCTATATTAAAATCATCTTGTAAAATCACGTTAGGTCTTTTGTGGTTAGGTCTTATTTTCAGGGAAACATGGTAGATCTGCATTTGCTTCTGCCCCACAATGGCCTGGCAAGCTGCCCAGGGTGTACCCCACCCTCGCCCAAAACCGGCTGAGATGTGCACGAGGCTCCACACAACACTTTAGACTTATTCGGCTGAGAAAATGAATGAATGAATGAAAGATACAGATTTTGAATCATTTTTACTGGCCTTTTTAAAAATTCTTTATATTTATGTTATTTATTTTGAATTCGCTCAGAATTTTTGTCCACATAACTACACATTGATGATACGCTAAAAGCGAAGATACACTTTCTACTTCAATTAACATGAGCGGGTGTGTCCAAATTTGTGGCTTGTGCTGTTTGCAATCACACCTCTTAAACAATTATTCAATCACCAGGCTTGTTCCCCCTGCCCCACCTCCTCAGGTTATGATGCAAGCCGCTGCACCCATAACTCTGAAAACCTCTCTGCAAAGTTGTGATTTGAGTGCAATGGGACATTCATTCAATTTGGAATGCAGGAAATCAGGAACTCAGGGAAATATCCAAATTGCCTGCTGTTATTCCACTGATTTAAATCCAGTTGATATAAATTAAATACTGCATGTATAGATATTTCTAAAGTCTGTATTATTTTATAACACTTAAGTTGTGTGTTCATAAAACGAAAAGGAACTGAAATACAGGGATCCCTCACTTTCCGTGGTTAATTGGGACCGAGATCCCCACGCAATCATCAAAATCTGCGAAGTAGGATCAGAATTCGGAAGTCCGGAAGTTGTTGATACTATGTCTGTTCTGGGGAAGTCCGGAAGCTGTTGATACTATGTATCACTCTAAAAGCTTTCCTGAGGAAGTCTGAAAGTTGTTGATACACTAAAGCTAGCACTAAAGCACTAAAACTAGCGCTAAAGCATTAAAGCTATCTAATCACTAACGCCATATACCAGCTCCAGCGACAAATACGATTTAGAGTACCGAACAGAAAACCCCCAAATCGGCTTATAGGCATGACCGCCTAAACGAACTTGAAGAGGATGCATGTATGTATGTAAGCTAAGCTAAAGCACGAAAGCGAAGCTAAAGCGCGAGCAGCGCTGTGGAAACCTTTAACTATGCGGTCATGAGTAAAGTTTAGAAAAGAAGGCAGAAACAAGCCCCGTTAGAAATGTTCTTCAAGAAAAGTAGGAATAGAGGTTTTGCAGTCACGTGACCACCAAGTAGCTGCCGTCATATTGGGGTGAAAACAAACGTGTACTTATTTTGGAACTGCCTGTTTTTAGCGTGGTAGATTATATAAATATGAATGTTGACAGCCGTAATACAATCCCAATGCTGTCCGTGTTCCCAGGTAATTATGATAACAATCATAAACAACAGTATATTCAAAAACTACGGTTATCAGGGCTAACAAATGACCCATACGTTTTGCCCGATAGTTTGTTCGTTAACTGCATGGATGAAGCAACGGACAGGATACCTAGTTTAACATACGCTTCCCATATTTAATTGTAACAGTGTTTAATTCGTGTTATAACACACACAACAAGACATGCTGTTTTCCACTTTACTTCTTTAATTCCATAATGGATTTCAGAACCGGAATGTACCAAGTTCCTGGAGGTTATCACTAACAATGAAAATACTCACGAAAAACTGAAAAGTTTCAAAGGGCTTAGAGTGTAGCAATCATTGTTAATGATTACTCCCCCTGGAACTTGGTATATTCTGGTTCTGTAATGCATTGTGGGATGAAACAAGTGAAGCGGAAACCAAAGAACGGCATGTTTGTTGTGTGTGTTAGAATACGTATTAAAGACTGTTAAAGTTAAATCTGGGAAGCGTATGAGTATTTTTTATCCAGATGGGTTTCAGCACTTTGCGAGCATATTATACCCAGGAAAGACTCTAATATCGCCCATGGCAAGCTGTGTGAGGACACCAAAGTATTCAGTTCAGTTCATTTTCTGTAACCGCTTCATCCTAATTAGGGTTGCGGGGAGGCTGGTGCCCATCCCAGCCAACTCAGGGCGAGGGCAGAGTACACCTTGGACAGCTCGCCAGGCCATCGCAGGGCAGAAACACGCTGACGGCTTTGCAGCCTACTCTTGTCGAAAGTCAGCAATGGTTCTTTTACATGCCTCACACCATAGACAGTGAGAGACATGGACGGCCTTTGATAACCCAGTTAGCTGCACTGGGAGGACAGTGACAAACTTGTGGAGAGTGGGACTCGAACCCCCAACCTTTGGATCAGCGATCCGGCACCTTATACCACTAGACCACCACTGCCCTTGACACCAAAGTATTAATCATGGCAAAGGTAATTATGACTCACTTTTTTATCATTTTGCCTACATTATATATTAAGCATAAACATGTGGATCTAAATCTAAATCTATTAAGTATTATAATGGTTATTATATATACTGTACATGTTATAATAAAGACTAAATAGCATATTAGCTGCCCTTAGCTTATAAATGGACACACGATATACAGTTAAATAGAATCAAATTGCCCCTCCTCGAATCGCCACCTTATCGTGGTGGAGGGGTTTGCGTGACCTAATGATCCTAGGAGCTATGTTGTCGGGGGCAAATGCCCCTGGTAGGGTCACCCAAGGCAAACAGGTCCGGGGTGAAGGTCCAGACAAAGTGCGATTCAAAACAGACCCCTAAGACATGAGAAAACAACAGAGGAATCAGTCTCCCTTGCCCGGACGCGGGTCACCGGGGTTCCCTCCTGGAGCCAGGCCCAGGGGAGGGGCTCAAGGCGGCGCCTGGTGGTCGGGCTTATGCCCATGGAGCCTGGCCGGGCCCAGCCCGAAAAGGAGACATGGGTCCGCCTCCCATGGACCCACCACCCGTGGGAGGAGTTTTAGGGGTCGGGTGCAGTGTGAGTTGGGTGGCAGCCGAAGGCATGGGTTCTGTCGGACTGATCCTCGGCTGCTTACTCTGACCTTCGGGACATGGAATGTCACCTCTCTGGCGGGAAAGGAGCCCGATTTGGTGCGTGAGGTGGAGAGATACCGACTAGATATAGTCGGGCTCACCTCAACGCATAGCTTGGGCTCTGGAACCATCCATCTCGAAAGAGGCTGGACCTTCTTCTATTCTGGAGTTGCTCATGGGGAGAGGCGGCGAGCCGGTGTGGGTATTCTTGTTGCCCCCCGTCTCGGTGCCCAAATGTTGGGGTTCTCCCCGGTTGACGAAAGGGTAGCTTCCCTCCGTCTTCGGGTGGGGGGACGGGTCCTGACTGTTATTTGTGCTTATGCACCAAATGACAGTTCAGAGTACCCACCCTTTTGGAGTCTTTGGGGGGGGTGTTGGAGAACGCTCCCTCGGGAGACTCGCTCGTTGTCTTGGGAGACTTCAACGCCCATGTGGGCAGCGATAGTGTGACCTGGAAGGGTGTGATCGGTAGGTACGGCCTCTCCAGTCTGAATCCGAATGGTGTGTCGTTGTTGGACTTCTGTGCTCGTCATAGTTTGTCTATCACGAACACCATGTTCGAACATAAGGGTGTCCATAAGTGCACTTGGCACCAGGACACCCTAGGTCGCAGTTCGATGATTGACTTTGTAGTCGTGTCATCGGACTTGCGACCATATGTTCTGAACACTTTCGGGTGAAGAGAGGAGCTGAGCTGTCTACCGATCACTACCTGGTGGTGAGTTGGCTTCGGTGGTGTGGGAGGTTGCCTTCCAGACCTGGCAGGCCCAAGCGTGTAATCAGGGTCTGCTGGGAACGTTTGGCGGAGCCCCCTGTCCGAGAGGCCTTTAACTCCCACCTCCGGCAGAGCTACAACCTCGCCCGGAGGAGGCGGGGACATGGAATCTGAATGGGCCATGTTTCGTGCCTCCATTGCTGAGGCGGCAGCCCATAGCTGTGGCCGTAAGGTCGCCGGTGCTTGTCGTGGCGGTAATCCCGAACCCGGTGGTGGACACCTGCGGTGAAGGGGGCCGTCCCAGCTGAAGAAGGAGGCCTATCGGGTTTTATTAGCCTGTGGGACTCCTGAGGCAGCAAACGGGTACCCGGCAGGCCAAGCGTGCTGCAGCCGAGGCTGTCGCAGATGCAAAATCTCGGGCGTGGGAGGAGTTCGGTGAGGGCCTGGAGAGTGATTATCGGTTGGCCTCAAAAGGTTCTGGGCCACCATCCGACGCCTCAGGAGGGGGAAGCAGTTCTTCACAAACACTGTTTACGGTGGAGGTGGGGAGCTGCTTACCTTGACTGGGGATGTTGTTGAGAGGTGGAGGAATACTTTGAGGACCTTCTCAATCCCACCAACACGCCCTCCGTGGAAGAGGAAGACCCTGGGGGTTCGGGTGAGGGTCCGCCCATCACTGGAGTGGAGGTCACTGAGGTTGTCAAAAAGCTCCTCGGTGGTCGAGCTCCGGGTTGGACGAGATCCGCCCGAATACCTCAGGACTCTGGATGTTGTAGGACTGTCTTGGTTGACACGTCTCTGCAACATCGCGTGGTCATCGGGGCTGTACCTCTGGATTGGCAAACTGGGGTGGTGGTCCCAATTTTTAAGAAGGGGGACCGGAGGGTGTGTTCCAATTATCGGGAATTACACTCCTCAGCCTACCTGGTAAAGTCTATGCAGGGTACTAGAGAGGAGGATCCGACCGATAGTCGAACCTCGGATTCAGGAGGAACAATGTGGTTTTCGTCCTGGCCGCAGCACTCTTGACCAACTCTATACGCTCCACAGGATTCTGGAGGGGCATGGGAGTTTGCCCAATCTGTCCACATGTGCTTTGTGGATTTGGAGAAGGCTTTCGACCGTGTCCCTCGAAAGATCTTGTGGGGCGTGCTCGAGAGTACGGCGTTCGGATCCGTTGCTACGAGCTATTCGGTCGCTGTATCACCGAGCCAGAGTTTGGTCCGTATTGGTAACAGCAGCTCGGATTCGTTTCGGTGGGAGTTGGAGTCCGCCAAGGCTGTCCTTTGTCACCGATTCTGTTCATAATTTTTATGGACAGAATTTCTAGGCGCAGTCGAGGCGATGAGGGGTTCTGGTTCGGTGGCCATCGGATATCATCTCTGCTTTTTGGCGGATGATGTTGTCCTTTGGCTTCATCAAGTCGGGCCCTCCAGCTCTCATTGGAGCGATTCGCAGCTGAGTGCGAAGCAGCCGGGATGAAGATCAGTACCTCCAAGTCCGAGGCCATGGTTCTCAGTCGGACAATGGTGGAATGCACCCTCTGGGTCGGGGATGAGGTCCTGCCCCAAGTGGAGGAGTTTAAGTATCTTGGGGTCTTGTTTACGAGTGAGGGAAGGATGGAGCGAGAGATCGACAGGCGGATCGCTGCAGCCTCTGCTGTTAAGCGGTGCCTGTACCGGTCCGTCGTGGTGAAAAAGGAGCTGAGCCGCAAGGCGAAGCTCTCAATTTACCAGTCGATCTACGTTCCAACCCTCACCTATGGTCACGAGCTTTGGGTAATGACCGAAAGAACAAGATCACGGATACAAGCGGCTGAAATGAGCTTCCTTCGCCGGGTGGCGGGTTCTCCCTTAGAGATAGGGTGAGAAGCTCCGCCATCCGGGAGAGCTCGGAGTAGATCCGCTGCTCCTCCGCATTGAGAGGGGCCAGTTGAGGTGGCTCGGGCATCTGGTTAGAATGCCCCCCGGACGCCTCCCTGGTGTGGTGTTTCGGGCATGTCCAACCGGGAAGAGACCCCGGGGTCGACCTAGAACACGCTGGAGGGACTATGTCTCTCGGCTTGTCTGGGACCGCCTCGGTGTCCCCCCGGGAGAGTTGGAGGAAGTGGCTCGGGAGAGGGATGTCTGGACCTCTTTGCTAAGGTTGCTGCCCCCGCGACCCGACCCCGGACTAAGCGGAAGAAGATGAGATGAGATGAGATGAGAATCAAATTGTGGTTAAGACAATAAATAAGAATATATATACTGATAAAAATGACTTTCCTCCAACAAAATGTTCGCTACATACACGACTGGTAGGAGCTGGTCTCCAGTCTTTCCTTTTGTTGTAGGTATCAGCTCTTTTCAAAGCAGAAATCCATTTCTCTTGTCGGGCTTTATTAGCAGGGAATCTGTGATATTTAACACCCGCTTTCTTTCCTCTATAATTTGTACAGCCGACAGCAACACAGTTAACTATCATTTTGCGCTTGTTTAATAAATAAATGAAGTATTAAACTGTTATACACGCGTGTGCTACTGTGTTGGGACCGGAGTGAATGGTCTGTTTTCACCCCAACATGGTGGGATGACGTATGCATGACGTCAGCTACAAAACCTCTATATCCTGAAGAAGAGTCATCCATGCAAAGCGGTAGCAAGAGAAAGAAACACCTTTGGCTGATTCACCTGAATGGAATGGAATCCGCTTTCCTCTATCCCTCTCTGTTATGGAAGGGAAACCTCTGCTTCTCTCCCTTTCCAACATTTACGTGTGCCAACTGCTCACTACCACAAAGGTTAAAATTCTTATCTTTATTGTTCTTATGCTTTAACTGAACTGTATGTTATGGTCTCTTACAAACGAGTTGCGTGTTGTTTGTTTCGCACTTCGCCACGCCACGCCACACTCTCTCTCTCTTACTCACACACACACACACACACACACACACACACACACACACACACATACACTCTCTCTCTCCTGTGATTATATGGAATCAGGTGTGTTTGTTTTGCACTTCGCCACACCCCTCTCCAAAGTGGATTTCTCGTGAGCGCGCGCTCACGAAAGTGTGTGAAATGCATGTTGGAGATCACGGGCTATAAAGATAATATCAGGTGTGTTTGTTTAGCACTTCGCCACGCCCCCCTCCAACACGCAACTCATTTGTAAGAGACCATAAAAATCCACAGAGCAGTTAAAGAGTCTCTCACAACACAAACCATAACATAATGTACTGTATTCAATCATTTTTTTCACTTAATTTGTGGACCTATGGTATGAGTTACGGCATTGTTAACTTCTTATGACCATTTACATTATTTGTAATGGGAAAAATAGATTAGGAATCCGAACAAATCGGAATCCGAGCAGCCGTCTGGAACGGATTAAGTTCGAGTACCGAGGCTGCACTGTATATAATATCAATAAATTCATATTCAATGCTATAAATGCTTATAATAACAATTAAACATTCAAAAAGAATGCATAAGATGTAAATAAAATATAAATACACACACATACAGATGTGCGCATAGGCACGCAGATGTGCACCTCACAACAATGTAACTAGTTTTGATGGAAGGTTTTGGGTTGGTTTTTGTTTGTTTAGGGTTTTTTTTTGCATAATTGGCCTTGTTTTTCTGGCATTTTCCTTAACTTTCTGCCCTGTTCTTCCTTAATCGCCTTATTTTTTAATTTGATGAATATTTATTAGAAAAGAAAACTGCGATGCACTGAAGCCACATGAATTTGAAGCACGAAGTTGAGAGGGATCCCTGCAATGAGGAATTTTCAGGGTTCCACAATTTCAGTATGCAAGATGTTTACAAAAATAAGAACCAGACAAAAGTTTGAACACACAAGCACATGTGACCAATATTAGTCTCTGGATTAGTACTTTTACTTCATCTGCCATACCTGTAACTTGGAGATGTGCTGCTGTAAACAGCTGTACAGGTGTGATGGTGGCAGTTCAGTGGAGTTGAGAGTTCTCAGGTTGGCAATGGTGCTCAAAACTTCAGGACTTATTTTTATCTGAAAAACAAGTCCGAGTATATGAGAGAGATTAGAACATCACTTCTGTTCCATGTAATATTAAATAATTCGCTCTGGATAGACTGTTTATTCCGAACACGTCCACATTTACTGCTGCACGTCTGTATTAACAATATCTTTACTTAACTGTGCATTACAACAACTGACATTAATCCGTAGGAAGAACATTAATCTAAAAAATTGAGGTCTTATCCTCCCTGCTTGGTGAATCCACGTGTTTCTGCAAAAAAAATTAGCAATAACAATTCCAATTCGGCTCGAGCTCTGCGAAATAATACAATAAAAATAAAATAAAAACATTTTAACTCACCTCGGAGTTAAACTCTGTGATCGAGTAGATTAAAGAAGAGAAACACTCTTGTAATGAATGTTTAATAAGCCCATCACGACTCATTTCTGCAATGTTAGGCTCATGTTTATTACCGGTGCTAACCTCCTGACTTGCTCCATTAGCCGCCATTGCACTTCCGTATGAGGCGGCGATGCTGATTGGCGGAGAACGTCTTACTGCAACGTCATCACCGGAAACACAACAGGCAGGAATTCATGGCAATTTTTTTAAAATTAAAAATTACAACAATAGACGGATTTCAATGTTGTTAAATAGTAGTCACGTGGCTAATTTGCGCGCGCAGACTGGAGGCAAAAAAAAAAAATTTCCGGTCTTGTTATCTATGTTACTGGCATGTTGCTGGCATGTTGCTAATTGATCATCAGGGTTTTCTTGTGTTTTGTCTTGTATGTTGTCTGTTAGAGGAAGAATTCCAGACATCCCACCCTCTACTTCTAACTGTCTTTTAGCAGGGGGCTGCTTTTCATGATTTATGTCTCGTTTGCGATTTCTTTCATTCCTGTAAAAGCAGCGCAGGATTTTTAAAATTATTTTATTATAGGTCTTTTAAATTACAAACCATGCAAGGAACTGAAATTTGTGCATTTTTTCTTTTTTCTTTTTGTTTAATAACTTATATTTAAAGTTACAACAACTAAAATTACCCTATTAATGGTTGATATATACAGACGCGACCCAACTTACGTTTTTGTTTGGTTCCGGACGGCCGAACGTAAGGTGAAAAAAGCGTAATTTGTTACTGTATGTTCCAGTGACGAATGACGTTCATACTGCACTATACATCCGTAAATACCATTACCGTATCTCATAAAACACCCCAAATCAATTATTATAAGCATAACATTGTAAAATAATATCAAACATATCAAATAATATCAACATTAATTCCAAACAAATTAAATTCGATCAAAATAATTTCCAATAAATTTTAATCAAATTCACCCATCAAATATCAAATACAGTATTAAATATAACCTTTAACATTCTCTGTGATGCGATCTTTCTGCTTGTAAATGGTTCCTATGGTCGACGGATGGTCACCTTACATGAAGCTGAGCCGAGTCACTTTACATGAAGCTTAAAACAGCCAATCAATGCTTACAATATGTAAGGTGCTCCATATAAAGTAGTTCACTTGCTTGTGCTTGAGACAAAACGGGGGTTATCTGGACTTCTGGTCATTCAAGTGAGCAAGGGCACCGTTGAAAAGTTTAGTCCTCAGCCTGCACTGATGTGAATCACCAGCAGAGCGGAGAGTTCTCTTTCTTTTCTGGATTCGGGTTTTCATTCATTTTAGAACACTCTTTGCTTAACTGAGTATGCATGGTAGATTGCGCCAGATCCGAGTAGATAGTTAATTCAGTCTTGGGAAAACCGGAAATTCTGGCATATGCCGGAAAACTTGCACCCATGCTAGTAGGCTTACGCTTCTGACCAACCATATTTGCTTAAGGTTACAAAAGTCCGCAAAACAGTGTAAACACAAAGATCACAGAGACGACGTCTTAACACAAGGGTAAAGGGCAGTGAATTGGGAAGCAGCAGGGTACGTTCATTCTGTCGTTTGTAAACAATTTACGCAGCGTCATTACATCATTGCGTAATTATGTCAGTGTACTATGAAGGTACGCCTCATACTCAAAATTTGACATAATTTTTTTTTTAACCCCCCCCCCCCCCCATAAAATCGAAAAAAGACGTAAAAAGGATGAAAGTAAGTCGGGGAGCGTCTGTAATACAGGATATGATTTCATAATTCAGTACCATGTCACCCATGATGGTATGGGAAGTAAGGTGACCTAGTGTTATAGGGTGCTGGATTGCTGATCCTAAGGTTGGGGGTTCGAGTCCCACTCTCCACAAGGTTGTCACTGTCCACCCAGTGCAGCACCTGGGTTATCAAAGGCCAGCCATGTCTTTCATTGTCTATGGTGAGAGGTTCATGTAAAAGAACCATTTCTACATTTCGCCACAGCGAATCAGCGCATATTTGATTTGGCATAGGTTTTTACTCAGATGCCCTTCCTGACACAACCCTTTAGCAAGGGACAGAAACAAGCTAACGGCTTTGCAGCTACTCTTTACGAAAGTCAGCAATGGTTCTTTTACATAAATCTCTCACCATAGACAATGAGAGACATGGCCGGCCTTTGATAACCCAGTTACAGTGACAACCTTGTGGCGAGTGGGACTCAAACCCCCAACCATAGGATCAGTGATTCAGCACCCTTTATCACCAGGCCACCACTGCCCAAAGCGCTAATTTTAAGCGCTAATTATGGAGGGAATAATTCAGGTGTATGGTTAAAAAAAGATCCAACAGCTTCAAAATTGACCTTTACGGTTTATTTAGAGTAGGCTGTATGTGCTGAATTTGGATTCAAATAAAATAATAATAATAAAAAAATAAATCAGGGTGCAATCATATCCAGTCTTATATATTTTTAAATATTTTCTGCACGTTAAGATTTGTCCATTCATGCTGTTAATCAAATCTTAGGCATCTCTGGGAAAAGACAGTGTTCATTCTGAAAAGTTCAGCAATCCATTGAAGAACAACACTTACACACACAAAACCAATTGCATTCATACCTAGGAAGATTTGGAACAGTCGCTTAGCCTAATGCATGTTTTTCAACTGAGAGAAAACCGGATTACCCAGAGAAACCCCAGTACATGCACAGGGGCAAACATGAAAACACCACACCCCAGTCTGAGGCTGGGGCTCAGTCTCAACCTTTATAGTAATACATTCCTTAACAGTAGGCTATGAACCTGCATTGTGTTCAGCAATCTGGAGAACCAGGCAGTGGTGGCCCGATGGTAAGGTGTTGGATTACCAGTTCCAAGGTTGGGGGTTCAAGCCTCACTTTCAACAGTTGTCATTGCTGTCCAACCCCAGTCAAGACTATGCTGCATAACCAGCACATGTGTTTCTGCCTTGTGATGGCCTAGCAAGTTATCAGGGTGTACTCTGCCCTTACTTAGAGTCAGCTTAGATGGATGCCAAACTCCTTGCAACTCTAGGATTAAGCAGTTCAGAGAATGAATAAATAAATATTTTGCTGCAAGGCACTCTGCTGGTCCTGTCATAGTAATTCATAATTATAGTAAGTAATAATAGTAAGTAATAGTAATGCACAGTTAGTTCTGTTATTGTGTTATATTTTTATTATGTTCATTCATTCTGGGTTTTGGGTAAAAAAATATGAGGGTATTCGCTTTAAGCTATGTTACATGGGAACACGATTTTTCTGCTTGGTTTGTCATCATGGAATAATACTGGAATCAAAGCATTCAGTACCCAAGTAATATTATCAACATGAGTTTCAAATGAAAGACTGAGGTGAATAATCACACCATGATCTGTTACTGCTACACATGTTGAAACTAAAACACAACCTCTTAAATGGAATTAGGGTCATGGGGAGCCTGGGATCCATCTCAGCTGACTCTGGGTGAGGACAGAGTATACTGTACCCTGGCAGATCACCAGGCCATCGCAGGGCAGAAACATGCTGACAGCCTGTCAGTGTTTCTAATTATTTAAATTTTTGGCTTATCAGTGTATTTACCAGAGGCACTAATGATCTTCACTACTTTCTAGCTTTGTTTTTTCTGTATTGTCTGTACACAGTTAAAGAGATGCGGTATTTCTCTGAAAAAGATTTGCCTGGTAATGCATATGACTACAGAACCTTTATAGGGTGAATGCAGTTGTACCCCACTGCATCCTGGACATCAATTAAGGATTGACTAAATGACTGTGTTATTGTGCAACGTGGGACGTTCTCTACCATAATCAATGCATGCAATAGACTAAATTCGCATTACGACTACACATGTGCGGGGAACGTGACCCCATCTCTGATCCAAGCGTCACTGCTACCAAACTTTCTTGTAGCCACTTGCTTTTGTAAGCAAACACATCCTAACAACTGCCGCTTAAAGCCTGCCTTAAGCCTTAAATTATCGATATGCCAGGTGCACATTGTGCCGTAGTGAACTGTGGGAATGGCATTTATCATCTCGAGTGTTGGAAAAAGGAAATTTGCAGTATACATGCTTGCAAATTTGGGACTAACACGTGTACATGTCCGCCGCCATTCCATTATTTACCTTCCCTACCAATCTGAAGGATCCGGAGAGACGCAAACGTTGGATTAAAGCAGTAAGTTTATTATTAAAGTGTTATTTATTTGAATTCATAGACCCTATAGACTATGTTACATTTTATTTACCTGTTAAATTACCATAAAAATTGGCGATGCCATAATCATTAAACATTATAGACTTAGATCTTGAAAATTACTGTTATGTTAATTTGTAAATTAGACAAACAAGAGCTGTCAGATCACTCGGTGCAGCTGTCAAACTTGTATTTATCTTCTTTGTAGTCATTACGAAGTCATGCTAGTAGGGTTGCTTGGTCCTTCATGAATAAAAAATCCACTATGTCCGCGTACATACACGGGGGCCACTTCGATAAGGCGTCATTTTCTGTCTCCCAGCCGTCTTCATGTCCCAAGGGGTCGGGAATTGTCACGCTTTCCTCATCCACTTCAAATGTCAACAAGCTGGCATAGTCACGGATTTGTTCAGATTCCTTTTGTAACGTCACCGCAAATGCAAACGCAACAAATTCATCTTTACGCTCGCGGGAACAACTGGGAAGACCCCTACGTATACAATATGCTCGAAGGTCGGGAACTTTCCATAAATTAAACGTATGGATAGTGCAGTTCTCATCCACATCAAGGTTTACTTCCGCCACGTTTGGTAGTCGAGATCCCATGATGCCATGCGCGAGCCAAGATGCGAATTTAGTCTATACCTGTGGTGATGAAGGTTGCTGCCTTTCATACCTTCCTTTCTCATCTCTTCTTCATATGTTTCATTAGCCTCCTTCAGGTAGAAAACAAAGGCAGTGGAAGGCTAACGCAATACATGTGCTTGACTTACTGAGCTTGCTCCAACAGAAATGCTAAATGAAATGCAATCACAAGTGATCACGAAAGAGGCATTCAAAATGCTACTTTTCAGGCGCTAGATTTTACTTTTGATTGGATTACTTGATGTTAATACCAGATATGAACAATGATTAAGTTTGCCACACTAAAATTGAAGCACAGATTCACTAATTCATTCGGCGGACCACTTAATCCTACTAGGGTCTCAGTTGACTCTTGGTGAAGGCTGGATACACCCTGAACAACTTACCAGTTCAGTCGCAGGCCAAACACTCATATAACCATTCACATTTACATCCGGGCAATTTGACACAGTTAGTTAGCCTAATTTGCATATACTTGGACTGTGCAAGGAAACTCACCCAAGGACATGGAGAACATGCAAACGCCATGCAGGGTGCGACTCGGACTCAATGTTATTGCTGTTAGGAAGACATGACTACCACAGTGCCACTGTGCCACCCATAAAAACAAATATTATATAAAAACATTTGTCATACACACTATTGTTTTTGTGTCATTTTCAAATGTTTTATGTCCATACAACTTGGCTTACAAAAATGTCCAACTTGTACTGCCAGGTTTGGTTTAACATTGCTGCTCCAAGTACACTCATGTTCTACCCAATCTTGCCATACAAGTAATTGGTGTGTCATTTTCAAATGCTGTACATCCATTCAACTTGGCTTACAAAAATGCCCCACCAACTACTTGTATGTCCAGGCTGGTTTTCAAATTGATGCTCCAAGTACACTCATGTTTTTCACATCAAAACTTTTCGAACACCTCCACTTTTTTAATCTTCTTGAAATGTAGGCATTTCAGGCCCACTAGATGACCTGAAACGGAACAAAGGAAAATATTGTCAGACCTACGTTCAAAGAAATGAACAGCATATAGGCTTCAAATCATAGAATGTCAGCACAATCTTCAGACACACCTCATCCAGTTGTTTTGGGATAAAGTGGACAGAGGGATGAAGGCAAAGCAACAAAGTGCAACACATCTGTACGAATGTCTGCAGCAATATTTGGAAGAACATCCAATATTTAATTTACTTAATTGAGAGAATGCCACAAGTGTGTTCAGTAAGACATTTTAAATTCGAACATTGACTGCATTTTCCTTAACCGGTGCCATGGTAACATTACCGTACATGAGAGTTTCTGAAAAGCAGTTTTCCCTGTCCACATGAATGGAACCTGGCAATTTAAAATGTATTAATTTTCAAAAAGTGCAGAAAATATATTTCATTGCAAACTGAAAATCCAAACAGAATAATAATGTGTTTTCAAACGTATCCCTTTAGTGTGTACAGTATATAGCCTATTATAGCCAGTATATAACCCGAGGAACCAAATTTGGTCAATGGTTGGCATCACCAGACAAGTCAGATGCCACTGCGGGGCAACCTCCACTTTGGCTAGGTCTGTGGCACCAGTTTGCACCACTTTCCATGAGACTTGGAGGTCCAGAGAGACAGAACAGTGGGGTCACGACACTGCCTGGCTTAACTACTGTGCAAGGCGCTGTGCGAGGAGAGGAGGAGGTGGGGAGAAGGTCAAAGAGAATATGAGCATGGACATCAAATGAGACATTTCTTACCAACAACAGGGTTTGCTTGTCGTTTCTGCGGACGACTTTGCCATTCGCAGGCCGGCCTGGCGGCCCACCTGCGGTTTTGCAGGACCGAACTCTCCTTGCATCACAGTCATCATCGTATCAACGGACAGCCGGAAGAAGACGAATATAGACTGTAAGGAATCCATCCTTCCACCCATTCATCCTGATTTCAGGGCAAACTATCAACATGTCACCAATCCATTGCAGAGCTCCATTCAAGCAATTCAATCGTATTTGTCATTCTGCTACATCACACTGAATTTGCCCAGACTTGAGAAAATCTCAGTTTAGATTGAAATTGCTGTAGACTGTGTTGCCTGCAAAAGAAAACAAAGATTCTGTCATTTAGTTCCTTGTCTGTGTATACAGTATAGGCTTGCAGACTTGTGACTGGAATGTTTGTACATTTCAGTGTTTTTGTATTTAAAATTTTGTAATGTCAGTCTGAATTGTTACAGTAAGTCATGTCATTATTTAATCCAGTGGTATATATTCAACAATGTTTTATACTTGTTATATTATATCGTGTCCTCTGTGAAGCATAATGACTTGGCTCTTGCTTCAGCTGTTAATCAGCACAGTATACAATGGTGCACAGCCTGAGCATGAAATGTTCTTCTATCTGTAGCTTTTGGGAGAATATTTCTAGCAGAGAGGAGTAATTCCAACATCATGTACAGCCAGGAGTACTTAAATGTTTTATTTTATTAAAGGACTAATACTGAAATGTGTGGGGGAAAAAAGATACTTACAACGTAACAAAACATTAATGATGAAGCTGGAAGAGGTGGAGCTTAATAACTACTTTTTATTTTAAGATGTACTGCTGGCCTTAATTAATTTATTTATTATGATTGAAGTTAGTAATCCCCCAGTGCAGCTAACTGGGTTATCAAAGGTCAGCCATGTCTCTCACTGTCCATGGGGAATGGCTGTAAAAGAGCTACTTTTGTCTAAAGTCGGCTGCATAGCCCACAGCGTGTTTTTGCCCTGCGAAGGTCTGGCAAGCTGTCCAGGGTGTAGTCTGCCCTCATCTGGAGTCGGCTGGGATGGGCGCTAGCCTCACCATGACCATAATTAGAATTGAGTGCTTCAGAAAATGAATGAATCAATGAATGAATTAAGTAAATGTGCAAAGTAACTACATTTATCATATACATATATATATATATATATATATATATATATATATATATATATATATATATATATATATATATATATTTCCATGGGCGCATTAGGCTGGCCCAGGTAGGTTAGTTCAACTAACTTTATTATTCCTTGCATAGCTACACACAGCAAATACAAGACATCTGGGAAAGACCAGCACAACAGAGGTCTGTTGGCCTCAAATAAGGAACCAGGCAAATAAGCTAAGGAGGGTTAGCAACCCACCGTGGAACCTTGAATTTTTTGCGACAACAACTGCGGGCTGCTTCAAGAGGATTCCAGACCCACAACGCAAATTGGATAAGTCGGCGGCAGCTGTCATCCAGGAGCAATACCACAGTTGATGACGGCAGCCAGGTGGATCTGGGAACTTTGTTACAGAAGGCAACCAATGAACAGTATGTTGTATGCAAGAAGTTCTAAGAAAAGCAGAGGACTGAAAATCCATCAGAAGAAGAGGGATTATCTGGTCTGGTGGCAATAGCTGCTGGCGGCGCCAGGCCGGGGGGTACCACCGGAAGTCGCCGAAACCCATGCTCATAGAAGTAACCCGGCCTGGTCGGTGGCTGACGAGGACCAGAATCCCTATCCGTCCATGTCTGCCTTTTGAGGAGACTGGGCCACCATGGGAGCATTAGGCTGGCCCAGGTAGGTTAGTTCAACTAACTTTATTATATATCTTCTTCTTTTCCTTTCAGCTGTTCCCTTCAGGGGTCGCCACATTATCTGCCTCCATCTCACCCTGTCTTCTGCATCTTCTTCTCTTATGCTCATGACTTTCATGTCTTCCTTCACCACATCCATAAATCTCTTCTTTGGTCTTCCTCTAGACCTTCTGCCTGGTAGTTCCAACCTCAGCATCCTACTACCAATATATTCACTATCCCTCCTCTGTACATGTCCAAACCATCTCAATCTAGCCTCTCTGAATTTGTCTCCAAAACATCTTACATGAGCCGTCCCTCTGATGTACTCATTTCTGATCCTATCCATCCTCATTACTCCCAGAGAGAACCTCAACATTTTCATCTCTGCTACCTCCAGCTCTGCCTCCTGTCTTTTCCTCAGCGCCACTGTTTCTAAGCCATACAACATCGCTGGCCTCAACACCGTCTTGTACACTTTTCCTTTCATTCTTGCTGATACTCTCCTATCACACATCACACCGGACACTTTTCTCCAACACATGCTTCTTCACCTCTTTTCCACACTATCCATTGTTCTGGATTGTTGAGCCTAAGTACTTAAAATCCTCCACCTTCCTTATCTCTGCTCCCTGTAACCTCACCATTCCTCTTGGGTCCTTCTCATTCACACACATGTATTCTGTCTTCCTGAGGCAAACCTTCATTCCTCTCCTTTCCAGGGCATACCTCCACCTCTATATATTTTCCTCCACTTGTTCTCTGCTCTCACTACAGATCACAATGCCATCTGCAAACATCATAGTCCATGGAGATTCTTGTCTAACGTCTGTCAGCCTGTCCATCACCATCGCTAACAAGTCCCACCTCCACCTTGAATTCTTTGGTCACGCTGACAGCACAGCTCACCACTATCTTATATATATATATATATACATATATATATATATATATATATATATATATATATATATATATATATATATATATATATATATATATAGTCGGCCCTTGACTACTCGCGGTTATGCCCCCACGGTTTGAGTGTTCGCTGACTGCCAAGCAAATGGCACGTGATTCAAATTCAGTCAATGGCTGTCCTCCTTTCTCCTGATTGGTTGAGCTGATGTCCCACCCCTTTTTCATCATTCGTGCACAAGTTGTCAATGAGCCTCTTTTTTAGTGTGTGTTTTAATTACCAGTTAAGCTTTATGATACCACTCAAACGCTACCCGTCTTCTCTGGCTAAGCGATAGAAAACGCTGGATGTCTCTTCTGAAGAAATAATACTTTCTCCTGAGAAACGACAGTTTTCTCTGAACTGTTGTATTAAAAATTTTTTCAATTATTATTCCAGTACAGTACCTAAGTTTATGTTTATGCGTGAGATTTTATGTTCTGTAGCATGTTTAACAAACGATACCAAAAGGATAAACTTTATTACAGTACTCTTCATGTCCTTTTTCATTGAACTTGGAGTGACGTCTCCAAGATGGCACTGCCTAGAGGGCAACGTCGCGGAGTTCTCAGAGTCAAATTGTTTCTTTGTTCGTTTTAATTTGTTTTATTTGTTGTTTTGTTGGTTCATGTTTTGCACTATGCTCGTCTACGACCGGTCGACTCTACTACAGTTTTAAGATCGGAGTATCTTCGGGCGTGTATAACTAAGCACGCTCAACTGGTCTTCTTGTTAGCTGGGGTGCGGCTAGCAATGAGGTAATGCTAGCCGCAGCCCAGCTAACAAGTAGCCCAGGCAGGAAGGGGCCGAACAACGACTCCGGCACTTGGGATTGGAGGGGATGAAGGCTGTGTAGCCGGCTGGTTTAATCGCCTTATCGGGTGTACTCTCCTCGAGCCATGTTTCACAGAAACACAGTCCTGTAGATCCCTCTGTGCTGCAATCTGAGCATAAAGCTTGTCCATCTTGTTTTGCAGGGACCGAACATTTTCAAGCAGTATGGCTGGAAGTGCTGACCAAGTGCCAGAGACTCTGAGAACTCCACCTGGGCTTATTGTTAGCCGGGGTGCGGTTCGCATTGAGCTCCCATAGCATATTAGCTCACGATAGAAGTTGTTGCGTGCCTAGTTGCCCGAAGCTGAAGCTGCTCATAGCTGTAGTAGGGTCGACCGATCATAGACGAGCATAGTGCAAAACATGAACAAACAAATAAAACAAATTAAAACGAACAAAGAAACAATTTGACTCTGAGAACTCCGCGACGTTGCCCTCTAGGCAGCGCCATCTTGGAGATGTCACACCAAGACGTCACTCCAAGTTCAATGTAAAAGGACATGAAGCGTAATAAAGTTTATTCTTTAGGTATCGTTTGTTAAACATGTTACAGAACATAAAATCTCACGCACAAACATTCTAAGAATTAACGTAGGTACTGTACTGGAATAATAATTGAAAAAGACTTTAAAACGAGTGCTTTACAACAGTATATGCTGTATAATGTTTAACTGTGGTATTGCATGAGGAAGTCTGGAGTGGCAGAGAAGTATGTTAGAGTGGTGCAGGACATGTATGAGAGATGTAAGACAGCGGTGAGGTGTGCTGTCGGTGTGACCGACGAATTCAAGGTGGAGGTGGGACTGCATCAAGGGTCAGCTCTGAGCCCCTTCTTGTTTGCTATGGTGATGGACAGGCTGACAGGCGAGGTGAGACAAGAATCTCCATGGACTATGATGTTTGCAGATGACATCGTGATCTGTAGTGAGAGCAGAGAACAAGTGCAGGAAAATCTAGAGAGGTGGAGGTATGCCCTGGAAAGGAGAGGAATGAAGGTTAGCCTCAGAAAATCAGAATACATGTGTGTGAATGAGAAGGACCCAGGTGGAACGGTGATGTTACAGGGAGCAGAGATAACGAAGGTGGAGGATTTTAAGTACTTAGGCTCAACAATCCAGAGCAATGGAGAGTGTGGAAAAGAGGTGAAGAAGCGTGTGCAGGCAGGCTGGAATGGTTGGAGAAAAGTGTCCGGTGTGATGTGCGATAGGAGAGTGTCAGCAAGAATTAAGGGAAAAGTGTACAAGACGGTGGTGAGGCCAGCGATGTTGTATGGATTAGAAACAGTGGCGCTGAGGAAAAGGCAGGAGGCAGAGCTGGAGGTAGCAGAGATGAAAATGTTGAGGTTCTCTCTGGGAGTAACGATGATGGATAGGATCAGAAATGAGTATATCAGAGGGACAGCACACGTAAGATGTTTTGGAGACAAAGTCAGAGAGGCTAGATTGAGATGGTTTGGACATGTACAGAGGAGGGATAGTGAGTATATTGGCAGTAGGATGCTGAGGTTGGAACTACCAGGCAGAAGGCCTCGAGGAAGACCGAAGAAGAGATTTATGGATGTGGTGAAGGAAGACATGAAGGTCGTTGGAGTCAGAAAAGAAGATGCGGAGGACAGGGGGAGGTGGAGGTGGATGATTTGCTGTGGCGACCCCTGAAGGGGGTACTTCCGGGTACAGAACTCGTGGATTATCTCAATTCGCGGGAGGGCTCGGAACCGAACACCCGGGAATGTCGAGGGCCTACTGTATATAAAATAGAAAATGCAGTGGTGTGAAAAATTTGAATATCGACTTCCAGATGACAGGGAAGTATAAGTATTAAGTAAAAAAATTAAAATTGTTAAGCAAAGAACAAATACCTCAAACTTAAAGGCATAGCCAGCATATGGTTTAGTGCACGCCCAAGTGATCACTATTGCAACTTTCCAAAGATAAATATAAGACTAATATCACAGCAACAGCCATTCAGCTGCCTATACATAAAATTAGCAATATATGTAAGAAAATGTGTATAATTTTAAAACTAAGAAGTGAATTAAAACATCAGAAGAAATACAAAGCAATACTGGCATTGATCATCATCATTGGCCAACCACCAGCAGGTGATCTCTTATGTGCACTTTTTTGTCTGTTCTTCATAATAAGATTATTAGAACAGAAATATCAACGTTGATATTTCTGTGTTTTAGCTTACACCACAGATCGTTTCTGACACAGTTCTGTTAGTTTCACCTTGAATGTTATATTTATGAGGGGACAAGCCAACTACTCTCTCTCTCTCTCTCTCTCTCTCTCAGTCTCAGTTTCTCAGCTGGAGTTATACTCTTGCAAACAAAGTGGGCTTGACATGTTAATATAAATAAAAGTGAGTGTAACTGTGTAATTTATTTAAACGTGCCCTTTCTTTGCCAAGTTTATCTCTATTTTGCATCAAATCAAATAAAAACACAAATCGGAAACATAGCAAGGCCTTGCACTTCTCCAGTGCAGCGAGCAGACTCAAGCTGTGTTACAAACAGCATGCCGCTTGACAAGAAGTGCACTTGTATGAGGGCGCAGGTGCTATTCAGTAGAAGTATAGGCTATAGGGAGCAAGAGGCAATTTGGATTAGAGGATGGGGGATTGCAATTTCTTAGAAATGCTAAAATACACCTCACCATTTACACTTTCTCCTGACTTCAGGTGTCAATTAATTTTTTTAAAATTAAATTAAAAAACGGCTTATTCCACTAGGAGATTTTATATTCATGTGTAACTCTCTTTCTCCGACTGAAGTTCCTCATTAACACATAATATTCATTAATTCATTGATTTTTTTTGAAACGCTTAATCCTGATTAGGGTCACAAGGGAGGCTAGTGCCCATCTCAGCCGAATTCGGGTGAGGGCGGGGTACACCCTGGACAGCTTGCCAGGCCATCAAAGGGCGACATACGCGCACACACACACACACACACACACACACACACACACACACACACACACACACACACACACAATATGACTGAAGCATGGTGTATTTGTAGGTGTAGCACAAAATTGCTAATGTTTTTCTTATTGGATGTCTTGAATCAGATTGGAAGTGATGTATGCTTATTATGCATTGGTAAGATGATCATGCTCTTTCCTCCACTTTGTGCCAAAATATAAATGTTCTGTTCATTTCAGTACAATAGTTGAGTTACTAAACTCATAGCTGTTTTAAGTAAATCTTAATTGACCCTGTCATGGAAGTGTTCATGCAATAAGTGACATTTGTTTATCGTGCTTCATAGTTTCTTTTTAATTTTTGTGATATTTTAAAAAATATGTTTAAGATTATTGTTTTCCTAATCTCTTCCCTGTTCTGGGTTATGTCCATAACTACCATGTCAGTTGTTGCCCTTCTTGTGATAATGTCACCTTTTTCTTTTTTCTTTTGGTCCTTCTCAAGGAACACTTTTGAAAAGGTTGTCTATCATTTATAGTAGGATGAACTGACAAACAAACGTCTTAATGGAGTTTGGAATGGGAGACTGCCCACAATGGTGTATTTTTCGGTGCTGAAAGGCTGTGGGAAAATCTCCCTTCCCTATTCATACATCTTTTCTTCTTCTCTTTATATAATGAGGGGAGACTGATGAACGCAACAACAGGGGGAAAAGAACAATTACCATCAACCACAAAGCTCTCGGTTCTAAAGTCCAAAATGTTCTCTGGACAGGTTAATCATTTTAGGAAGGGTTTGGAGACAAGCCTTTCAGCTCCAGTTCTTTCTGGGGTGCAGTTTAGTTCTTTCAGGGAGAAGAGAACTGTAGCACTTGACATCTTTTTGTAATTTGCTTGTTGCCTTCACTATTCCCACGGAGCAAGACAAAAAAGAAAAAACTGCTCATTTTGGCAGGCAGGGCTTATCTTTATAAATTAGGATTTTAGAATGAACTGAATTAATATGTTTATGAACTTTATAACCTCTAAAAACGCCGTATAATTTGTTTCTGTTTATCCATAATTCAAGAGACATTTCCTGCAATACATAACATGATTATTTAGTTCATTATTTAGTGCAATATGTTTATATTGAATCATTCATTCTTGCATCTTATAAATCACTTGAGCCTATTTAGGGTCATGAAGAGGCCGATACCTATCTCAGCTGACTCCAGGCATGGACAGGTTACACTCTGGACAGTTCGCCATGCCATCGCAGGGCCAATCCATAGGTGTGAGTGTCTCTAAAGTTTATCTGCTTTTAAAGATCTCATTTTTAAGAGGAATTACGTTTGCATTGGGAGACTGAATCATTTGTATATTTTCTGTCCCACTGGCATAAAAACTTGGCATTTGCTTCTACTCGGCAGTGTAGTTGTGCCTTTTGATATGTTCATATTCTCTGACATTGGTTAATATGTCACCTCCTGATGAGTTTTATTTTATTCCATCATACTAAACAACAACAACAAAAAAAAAAAAAAAAAAAAAAGAGAGAAATACATATATGCATTTTATTTATTCTCCTATGCTCAGTTTGTCATGGTACTTTATTTTCTGCTAAGTCTTCAAAATAATGCAGGACCTAGTCAGAATAATATATATAAAAAAAAAGAGTCTCAAAGAAAATATTGCAGAAAATGGTGATGGTCTTGTTCAGAGTTTCATTTCATGAAATCTCTGAAACTGGAATGAGTTGGTATAAATGTAAAACATCTGCACCTCTCAGTCTGACTATAATCAATATACCATAAATCACACGCCTTTTTGAGCAATGAATATCATACAGAACATTACAGGAATTTAATTGAAAATCCAACTACTCCGTCATTTCTTATGCCGTGGGGGAGGTTCAGGTTATAGACTCTCTAAGCAATGCTAAGTTTTCTCAGTCCCGCTCCCACCCCCAGACCACCCCCATCCTCACTTGGGTGACTGCACCTGTCACCTGGGGGCCCCTGCCTGCACTCAGGATCAATTTACATAACCTCATTTAGCAGTTCACAAATCAGAGCCATTAAGAGCTGCTAACAGGAACCAAGGGTTCTAATTTAGCCTGCTTTTCACAGTGGGAAAATTGGGCAGCTCGGGCCTACAAATAAAGACTCAGGTCTTGGCTTTGATTGTTGATTGTGATGGTAAATGTACGGATGATTAGAGCAGATTTTCCCCTTTATTGATTTTCTGCCAAAACACAGCATGCCATGGTCCTGTACTAGGAAGCTAAAATGGCTTTGGGAAGGAGGGGGTTGGGGTTGGATACATAGGATTATGGGATGCAATGTGTTCATGAAACTAAAACAGTCTACTCACCTCCATTTTAGGGAAAAGTATAAAATCATGACGTAATCAGAGAATTAAGGCATATACAGTGTATACATACATATTATACAAATGAGAATACCTTATTTGAAGTAGATGTGTTGTGTTGATTACACTATCACATTAATTCTTGTCATATTATCTATTGTTATATTTATGATTAACATCAAATGATTAATTAATTGTTAAAAACTAGGTAATTATTTGCTTATCACTGAATCATTGTTACTGATGCAAGTCCTCACTTCATTACCAAACACCAAGTAAGAAAATTATCATACAATTATGTGCTATTAACAAACTGTTAATAATTTAACTAGAGCAGCATGATGGCGTAGTAGTTAGCACATATCTCTCATAGTAAGATGCATTTCTGTGTGGCGTTTGCATGTTCTTCCCATGCTTGAGTGGGTTGTCTCCGGGTACTTTGACTTCCTCCCACAGTCCAGAGACACGCACATTAGGCTAACCTGCTGTTTCATATCACCCATAGGTGTGTGTGTGTGTGTGTGTGTGTGTGTGTGTGTGTGTGTGTGTGTGTGTGTGTTTGCCCACGATGGTCTGGAGAGCTGTTCAGGGTGCGTCCTACCCATTGTCAGTTGAGCTTCAGCCCACCCACTACCCGAGAAGAAATACAGTAATGAGTTCAGCACATAAGTGAATGAGAAAACATCTGTTGGTTACTTTATAAACTGAGCTTCATCTTAGAGATTACAGGGATATATATAGATCTGGGATAGAAGAGGCAAGTCAGAATACTTGATTTGTTTCCTCTTTGTCTTGTTAGGCAGAGAAACGTATTGGAACACTGTCCACTGCATCAACTGAGTCAAAGCAGATAATGTTTGCATGATTTCATGTTCCCCTGGAAAAGTATTAATCATTCATTCATTTTCTGCACCAGTTAATCCTAATTAGGGTTGCGAGGAGACTGGTGTCCATCTCAGTCGACTCTGAGTGAGGGCGGGGTACACTCTGGATAGCTCTCCAGGCTATCGCAGGGCCAACACTCACACAACCATTCCTAGTTCCACTTACACTTAGGGGCGATTTGGATGTTCTCTTTGTGCTTGCATGGGCTTCCTCTGTGTACTCCGGTTTCCTCCCCAATCCAAAAACACGAACGGTATGTCAGCTGGCTGTGGAAAAGTATTATTATTTGTAAAATACAACAACACATTAGCTTATATGAATTTGTGACATGGCCGCTGTATTCATAGTTCATGTTGATACACATACAATTTGGCTATTTAGTAAAATGTTTTAAAATACATTTTAACGCAACCTTTTCCAGTCACTGTAAGTACATATGTGTTCAAAATGTTCTTTTCTTTTGTTAAGATTAATATGATACAATGACAAAATCTTTGAAAAAATAAACTGAAAAAGATTATTATTTATTGATTATTTATTCAAGTGATTGGTTAGGGCAGTGGTGGCCTGGTGGCATAGGATGCTGGATCACTGACCCTAAGGTTGGGGGTTCAAGTCCCACAGTGACTCCACAGTGTTGTCACTGCCCCCCCCAGAGCAGCTAACTGGGTTATCAAAGCCCGGCCATGTCTTTCACTGTCTATGGTGAGAGGCATGTAAAAGAACCATTGCTGACTTTTGTAAAGAGTAGCTGCAAAGCCGTCAGCGTGTTTCTGTCCCTTGCTAAAGGGTTGTATCAGGAAGGGCATCCAACGTAAAAACCTATGCCAACTCAAACACGCGAATCATTTGCTTTGGTGACCCCTGGTAAAGGGGAAAAGCTGAAAAGAAATCTCATTCAAGTGGTTGATTGGTTGATTGATTGATTGATTGATTGATTGATTGGTTGGTTGATTGATTGGTAAATATGACCTCATTATGAATTAGATGCCTGCAGAACATTCTATTAAGACTTTGGACTGGGAAAAAAGAGACAACTCTTTGGAATATTCCAAATGTGATAAGGTGACAGGTGAAAATAACATATCATGGTTGTGTATGAAAGAAAAATCTCAGAAGTTCTCAATCAAAGACATAAAAAACTGCTTTGAGAGGTAAACCATTAAAGAGCAACATTTCTAACTGTACACCTGTGAGGAATTTAAGGGTTTTATCATCTCATCTGATGATTCTGATCATGTCAAGTCTGAATGACTCCCACAGGTGGCACTACATTAAACCTTGAGATGTTTGTATGAAGGACATTATGACATGGGCTTGGGAACGCTTTGGAAAACTTGTCAGTAAGCCTCAGATGCAAAATAAAAATATATCAATTACATCCAAAAGTGACACATTTTCTCCTGACAGAAGCTCATCTGTGATGGACAACTACATAGTCGAGAAGTATGTTGTGATCTGAGGGGTCCAACATTTCAATTGTTTTTGGAAATCTTAGGCATTGTGTCCTCCACACTTATAAGGAAAAGGAACATTCTAACAGCCAGCATGTGTAATGACACAGATATGTTTTATTTTTACCATGACGGAAGCCCATCTGTCAATTTGAATCAGGAACGAGAAAAATACAGAAACAATTTGAAACAGCTGATGATTTGCAGATGATGCCCATTTCAAGCTTCTGCTTTCTTGCCACATGTGTTACAGCAATCTGACTTCATACAAGACTGTTGCTACTAGACTGGTCTTCCTGCAGTATCGAACTCTACCCCTTTAAAATTAGTTATATACAACAGTAATATAGAAGGGCAGTGGTGGTCTAGTGGTATAAGGCACCGGATCGCTGATCCAAAGGTTGGGGGTTCGAGTCCCACTCTCCACAAGGTTGTCACTGTCCTCCCAGTGCAGCTAACTGGGTTATCAAAGGCCGGCCATGTCTCTCACTGTCTATGGTGTGAGGCATGTAAAAGAACCATTGCTGACTTTCGACAAGAGTAGCTGCAAAGCTGTCGGTGTGTTTCCGCCCTGCGATGGCCTGGCGAGCTGTCCAAGGTGTACTCTGCCCTCGCCCTGAGTTGGCTGGGATGGGCACCAGCCTCCCCACGACCCTAATTAGGATGAAGCGGTTACAGAAAATGAACTGAACAACAGTAATATAACTGTAGGACAACCGAAAATGTATATCAAGCAGATGAAAATATGGCCATTTCAAAGTATTATTATTATATGTGTGTGTGTGTGTGTGTGTGTGTGTGTGTGTGTGTGTGTGTGAAATCTGTCAGTATA
>CM045732.1:49075995-49085995 GCA_024760905.1 Plotosus lineatus | reverse complement strand
TTCCATAGCTACACAGTAATTTGTATTTTTAATGACCAGCGATTTTATACTGGAAAACTTATCATTCAGAACGATTGCTCTACTTTGCTTAGGAAAATAGATCTATCTATCTATCTATCTATCTATCTATCTATCTGTCTATCTATCTATCTATCTATCTATCTATCTATCTGTCTATCTATCTATCTATCTATCTATCTATCTATCTATCTATCTATCTATCTATCTATCTATCCGTCTGTCTGTCTGTCTGTCTGTCTGTCTGTCTGTCTATATATCTATCTGTCTGTCTGTCTGTCTATCTATCTATCTATCTATCTATCTATCTATCTATCTATCTATCTATCTGTCTGTCTGTCTGTCTGTCTATATATCTATCTATCTATCTATCTATCTATCTATCTGTCTGTCTATATATCTATCTGTCTGTCTGTCTGTCTATCTATCTATCTATCTATCTATCTATCTATCTGTCTGTCTGTCTGTCTGTCTGTCTGTCTATATATCTATCTGTCTATCTGTCTGTCTGTCTGTCTATCTATCTATCTATCTATCTATCTATCTATCTATCTATCTATCTATCTATCTATCTGTCTGTCTGTCTGTCTCTCTATATATCTATCTGTCTGTCTATCTGTCTGTCTGTCTGTCTATCGATCTATCTATCTGTCTATCTGTCTGTCTGTCTGTCTGTCTGTCTATCTATCTATCTATCTGCCTGTCTGTCTGTCTGTCTGTCTGTCTGTCTGACTGTCTGTCTATCTATCTATCTATCTATCTATCTATCTATCTATCTATCTATCTATCTATCTATCTATCTATCTATCTATCTACCTACCTACCTACCTATCTTCCTAGCTATATCTGTTTCTCAGTCCGTCTGTCTTGGGTTTGTCGATCTGATTGTCTATTTATGATATATTGTCTATGATAGCTAGATGATAGATAGCTCTATTCATGTATAGATTAAGCAACGTTAATGTGCGGATGACAATCCCATCTGAGTAAACCCAAAAGAAAAAAAATCCTAAGTATCTGAAAGTATGAGTGCAGGTCGGAATTTGGAGTTCACAAATTGTATCGGGTAAACGCTAAATATGTAAATAGGTTGCTTAAAATAAATTATGTAAATCAAGTAAAAGTCAGTTTAAAATATTATTGTGTAATTTAAATCACACACACACACACACACACACACACACACACACACACACACACACACACACACACACACACACATATATATATATATAATTAATCGTTGTTGTTATTGGTAATAATACTTATTCTTCTTTCTTTTCTTCTTCTTTTCCTTTCGGCTTTTTCCCATTTTTAAGGGTCAGCACAGTGAATCATCTGATTCGCATGTTTGATTTGGTATAGGTTTCTACGTTGGATGCCCTTCCTGACACAACCCTTTTGCAAGGGGCAGAAACACACTGACGGCTTTGCAGCTCCTCTTTACGAAAGTCAACAATGGTTCTGTCACATGAACCTCTCACTATAGACAGTGAGAGACATGGCCGGCCTTTGATAACCCAGTTAGCTGCACTCGGGGGACAATGACAACCTTGTGGAGACTGGGACTCGAACCCCCAACCTTAGGATCAGCGATTTAGCACCCTTTACCACCTACATTAAAGTATAAAAACAATTTTTATTATTGCTGTTTTATAATAATAATAATAATAATAATAATAATAATAATAATAATAATAATAATAATAATAATAATAATAAAACTGTCCGCCATAATCAATCAAACCCCTGACAGTCAAACCATGGTTTAATTGTAGCCGACTTATTTAGGTCTAAATCTGGATTAGTGGAACGCCGGGATAGATCGTGCTCCACGTACAACCCATGTTTCACACTTTAATAATGAACTTTTAGTTAGTGGATCCTGTTACTGAGTTATTTATATAGACATCAAAAGTCTCGGATTTGTGTTATTGAGTTGACTTAGTTTTTCCCGCTGTAACCGGCTTTGTATTGTTTAGTTTTTTATAGATTGGATGTTGCTCACTTTCCTGAAACGAACATATTTAGAGCGTATATATGATTGTTATGTTTGCAAAGACACGAGACGAAAAAGCTATCAAGTTTAAAATGTGTCCGATCAGGGATTTGATCATCGACTTTGGTTACGTTTCTTACACCTACAGCACCGTTTGTTGTTCATCAAGCCACGGACAGACAGTCGGTGTTCTGAAGTGCTGTCCGACCTGTCGAAGCGCCCCGCCAGCGGATCTATGCGCACGTCAAGTTTGTTGAATGCATAGTATTTCCATACACTCTACCCGAATCTTGTGACATTTTATGATCATCAATTACACTGTAAAACATGCTGCCTTTACTTTTATACTGTAAGAATTATAGTTTTCCACCAGCAGAATAGATTTGTGTCGGAGATATTTTTAGAAAAGGACGTAATAAAAATATACAAAACAAAAAGACTTGTCTTTGTGTTGCATTATGAAAATATATAAATGCTATTGAACACCTGATTCACGAGGCAGATTGTTATGCCATGCAATGGGAAAAGTTGAACTGTTTTGTGCTAACGTGAACAGGAAACCTTTTTCTATTCCCAAGTCAAAGAAAACCAGTGGCGATGACAAACAAAACAAAACAAAACAAAACAAAACAAAACAAAACGAAACAAAACAAGACAAGACAAGACAAGACAAGACAAGACAAGACAAGACAAGACAAAACAAAACAAAACCCCCCACAAATGAACATTCGACTGGCATCCTTATAAATCAACTAATACAAGGTACTCGTGGCCAACCAATCTGAATCCCACTTTATAAATGTTTGGTTTGTTTTATAGAATAACAACAAATGAAATAAATTCCTCAGTATTATATTTGCAAATCTGCAATTCTCTTTGTTAGCATGATTTGCTTGCAGTGTTAGACAATTTACTGGAAGTCCAGAAGCACTGTTTACCAAACACAATTGTCTAATTGTAACCTATTTATTTTGCATATAGATTTGGTTATTTAAATTAGTATAACACCGGGATCGTTGACGCTCAGTGAGTCGAGCAGTGTTTAAAAAATTATTAGTGAACTTAACCTATTACTAATTAGCTTTCCGAACTCTATTGTAGATGTCAACCGGCATGAGTGAGTGAGTGAGTGAGAGAGTTAGTGAGTGAGTGAGTGAGTGAGTGAGTTAGTGAGTGAGTGAGTGAGTGAGTGAGTGAGAAGTCTATTTCTCTTAGCAGATTTCATTACGCAGATGACTTAACGTATCCCTATTTATAAGTGAAAGTAGACTTCCCACCTACCATTACTGCAAAACCTATTCCCTGACTTCTCTGAGTTATGTTTTTAAAGTCTAGCTGCGGTCATGTTTCCGATCAGGTTTTTCCAGAATTGTTTCTCATTTGGTTTCGGGAAGATAGCAAGTATTGTAAGCTATTTAAATATTTCGACGCCAGGAACCGTTGACGTTGAATATTTCAGCACTGCGGACAGCGCCCAAAGGCTTTTTTTCTGAAAGACCACTTACTTGATTCTAAGACGATTAAATTGTCGTTTGTACAATGGTCTTCCCCACGAAGTGTGTGGCTGATCTTGCGAAAATGTGTTGATTTGTTTACAGTGCTCTAACAGATCAAGCAGCCAATAATAATAATAAACACACAACCTGTACCAGTAAAATGAATCTGGTTTTCCAGTGGCCTCAGCAAACCACATATTAAGTGTGGAAAATAATATGAAAATCACACACAACAACACTCACATAAATCTAAATACCAAATGTACAATTTAAGGCAATGTTATTCCTAATTGACTAGCAAACATACTTTAAACAATACTTTCAGTCTAAGTAATACACAGTTATGAATTTTAAGAAATAATATGAGTTTTGACACTCAGAATCACGAGCTCAGAAGCGATCACGTTCACCACTGGACCTCAAATAAAGGTTTAAATTTCTCTATAGGAAAACGTATTATTTCCTCCATCGTCTTGGTAGGTGGTCTGATTACTTCAGATAACACTGCAGCCTAATTGCTAAAATCATGAGTAATCGGTACAAATGTCTTATTTCCGCTCCCCTAGATCGTGCCATTCCAAATAAATCAGAGACCTGGACCTATACACACCCTAGCTCTTGTATGATTACATTGGGATTAGGGACTAATTGATGTCAGTAACCGAGACCTTTGCTCATAATACAGTGGGGACAGTCCGTAGATGTTCGTAGTTATACAACGCATGTGCTGAAAGACAGCGACGAGAGCATACACGCTTCACATAAACTCAACACAAAGACCACACACCAAGCCTCAGACATGTAAATTTAATCTGTACTCTTTCACAGAGGTTTCAAAAAAAAAAAAAAAAGAAAAACCTCGAACAGAACTTAATAGAATCTTGGCGCATCAAGATTGCTATTGAAAATTGTTGCATTTGCACCAAGATTAAAAGGAAACTCGCAGTCGAATACGTTTTGTATTAGTTATTTAGGTGCTCTATTTAAGGGTGTGATTTAATTGCACAGCCAGTCAGTTTTCAGTCAAATGTTGTGGAATATTTGATGCATCCAACAAACAAGCAAAGAATATTAATCAAATTCGTGTATCGAATACGGTTCGCGAAGCTCATGCCAGGACAGGACCAAATAAAAATTATAACACAACCACTGTAATAAATTAAAGTGCGCCTTCAGTCGTTCCAGTGTTTTTTGGAGATTTTTTGCTCACATTGTTATCTCACAAAGAGAATGTTGACATTACACATAATGAAATATAAAGCTCACTGAATGGTTATGGCAGTACCATTTTGGAGCGAAATTTTAAAACGATGCAATGATACAAAGACAGTGGCTGACGTATCATAGAGAAAAGGGCGAAATTACAAATCATTGGATAATATGAGCCCAGACAAATCTGCCCATCATAAATCGTCATGACGGCTGCCGATCTACTGTTTTTAAAAAATAACAATAAAAAATAAATAAATAACAGAGGGAACTTAAACCAGGACGTTGCACAGCAGTATTTTGGGTACATTTTAAAAGATTAATCCTTGTAAAAAAAAAAAAAAAAACAGCTGGAGGAATTAACTTTTCTCGACCCATTTATATGCAGCAAGAATAGTCTGTCAACAAACAGACACCCAAGAGGAACAAACAAGTGCTACCATTCATGGCAATAAAGGTGGGTGCACAGATCGGGAAAAAAGTAACTTCCAAGAGCAAACTATACAGAAACCACTTCCGTTACATATAAAACACACACGGTTTTTAAGGGAATTAGCATTTCTCAGCTCTGTATACGAATTGGTTTAAAAAACTGCAGTTAGCAAAATAAAAATGTTCTAGTAGATAGTAAAGAAGATATAAACAATAAAACCCACAACATTTAACACAAACAAAATGTTCAAATTTAAATGTTAATAATACTAATTAATTGAATTATTAAATATATATAAATTATTATTATTATTATTATTATTATTATTATTATTATTATTATTATTATTATTATTATTATTTTAGTATTTGTTTTATTATTATTATAACTGTAGGCTTTTGGGAATATTTAATCAAAACACGTTTTAAAATAATCTGTTCTATTAAAAGCTTTCTGTTCGCCTGATAATTTAAACTGAATAAATGGACATAATGGTGAGACTGAGCATAACAGATAAATCAACTCTTTTCGGGTTTGCATGCTCCTGTCAAAGGCACCTGTTTTGAGAAATGGCGTGTAATGGTGCACAACGCGGAGAATTTGGACATGAATGCTTGCTAAGCTTTTAACTTGGGTTTGGCTTTCCGTGGGACACGTGGCGTACATCCCAATCATTCATTATTTATTTATTTGTTTATTTTTGGAGATATTCTTCAAGCTTAAAATTTTACATGAACATTTTTGGCTTGGTCCCCTTTCCTCCTTTTAACGCCCGTATTGTGGCCACAGGCGATGTTGCTAAACTTTATCTTTATGTAAACACGTGGAAATCCACACAGACGTCGTACAGACTGGGGTTATTTTTTCAGTGATAATTCAGTGTCTATTGTGTCGTACGGTTGTTTGAGTAAACTGAGGTTTATTTAGTCAGTATCTGATGGATATGCTCGCCTTCGAGAGCGTTTATTTGATGTGCGCACACGTGATCTACCCTGACTCACACAACCACGGAAAAAAAAAAAAAAAACTCCACAATAAGGCGCCGACTTTCCAAATGCCTATCTTTTAGTTTACTTTATTCTAGGAACAACCAACATTTGCAGGGATATTAAAATATTGAATGAATTTGGTTATGAGTAAACGGGTTAACGGATACAGAATGATGGTGCGATGGTTTTTTTTTGTTGGGAAAAAAATATAAAACTGCATTCGACATTACAAATAATCTACATCATATATTTTCTTGCATGGACGGCTTTTAATGGTTAACCTACTACACTTTCCTTTGTCAAGCAGTCTAAGACTGTAATTTACACCCTTATAATAATCATGATTGCACCCTAAACCATTCAGCAGATTATATTAGGCCTATCTCAACTTCTTTTTTTTTTAATCTTTATTTAAAAAAATTAAAAAACAAGACTGTTAACGTTTGGATAAACATTAGTGATGAAATTAGTAAGAATCACAGAAGTAAATATGGTTTGTTCGAATTCTTTGACAAAATAAGTTGGAAGAATCATGAGCTGTCAATTCTCGTTGATGTGTAATTTGATGCTATTAAAAGTTTTCTTTTTTTTTAATCAACAAACTTTATCAAAATTTATGAAAGAATATATTTAATTTGGTTAGAGGACCATGTTAAAATTATAAACCAATTATAATAAGATATATTTTTTCATAATTTATTAATATGATTGTATGACTGTGCCCAAGTCAAATATCTATAAGTTACAAGAAAATGAAACGTACAAATACCAATGGAACTCAAATAACATATAACCCTCAATATTGATAAAAAATTATACATATACATATAGCTAAAAACTATGTATTAAATCCAAACCGTGTACAGGAATTCACAAGCTACGGTTTACACTGCAATCTAGAAGAATCAGAAATGTACTGGAGCAGTCAGAACGTGATGCGGCGTCGTAAAGTGCCAACTGAGGCTTTTTATTTCATCCCTCGGGATGATGGGATTTTTATATATTGTCTCCGCTTAAAAGTTATATAAATAATTCCATCTTCTTCGTCATCTTTGAACGCACATCCTCATAATAAAAGCCTGGCTATTTTTCTCATTCTGTACTGATCAACCTTTTCCCCCTCCACCCGTCCAGTCCGGATTTTCAGAGGAGGGAGGTTAAAAAAAGTAAACACACAGGCCAGAGTGTTCACAGCGGTTTCAGAGTCTTTCTTTTTTCTTTCTTTCTTTCTTTCTTTCTTTCTTTTTTTTTTTTTTGTGTTGGTATCGAGGTCAAATAGAGTACAGAAATTGTCTATCCGTCTGCGTCTGTGTTGTCGTCACCAAGTCCTGCCGTACAGCAGAGCGGAACAGGGCAGTGCCGCACCGTAGTCGGCGCCAGAGGAGTTCAGGTGTGATAGCCCGGTCACCTGAGTCTGGAGGGAAGAGGGACTGGTACCGTGCTGACCCAAATCTGGAGACTGGCCCGCGCTGCCTACCTGCTGACTCGGATGCTGGCCCATTGCGCCATTGTTAGCCATGAGCATGACGTTGGCGCCCTGGTGATGGTGACTTTGTGCACCGCTTGTAGGAGTGTGGCCGCCGCCTTGGCACGGCTTACCGTCCTTCACCAACACGGGCACGGCGACTCGCCGCGGGGACTGCTGCTGCTGCTGCTGCTGCTGGCACGAACCGCTCTCTTGTTGCATCTGCTGCTGGGACACTTTGTCTTTGGCCTGCCTTTTCATTTTATAACGGTGATTTTGGAACCAGATTTTCACCTGGGTCGGGGTCAAGTGGATCATGCTGGCCAGATGCTCCCTTTCCGGCGCCGAGAGGTACTTCTGCTGCTTAAAGCGGCGCTCGAGCTCGTAGACCTGTGCTTGCGAGAAGAGCACGCGCCTCTTCCTCCTCGGCGCGCTGCTCAGAGATCCCATACTTTTACCCACATCAGCCAAGGAACCGAGACTGCTCATGTTCATTCCGGAAGAGGAGCCCATGAAGCGGGAGACTGCAAATGGAGATTGGTCTTTAGTTAGAATATTGATCACACACACACAACAACAAAAACAACAACAACAATAATAATAATAATAATAATAATAATAATAATAATAATAATAATAATAATAAGGATAATAATAATAATAATAATAATAATAATAATAATAATAATAATAATAATAATAATAATAATAATAGTTCTATTCAAATATCCAATCCAATGATCAAATCCAGTAGATAATAAATATTGTATTTAACGTGTGTTGTGCATATTATATGCAAATATATTTTTTATACCTTCCCAAAACAGCCTTCCAGAAAATCCCGTCATTCGTTTTGGTTAGATTTCCACACCTGCCTAATATATTCCTTAAACAAACTCCATGCGGTGCATTCTAATGTCAAAACAAATGCGTATAGTAAACAAGTAAACACGTAAACGCTGACAAACAGGTCGGGGGGTGTAATTTGTTTCGACAAGTAAAATTAGCAAAACTAATCAAATAGCCGAGCGAATGAAACGTCTGTAAACGTTAGACCGAAAACGCAACGAATCACTTCAATGTGCCTTTTGCTTTTTGTGAAGGGAAAAAAAAAGGTACCATTACAGTTCACTTACTGGTAGAAAAGCGTGGGTCAGGGTTTGCTCCGTACCAGCTGGCGGCTGTCGTGCTTCCCCTCATGCCGTCCTGATAAGCTGGGAGGTCGCTCATATTGGCCAGATTGCCGTTGCAGTAGCCTCCCATAGCCGTGTGGGACAGCTGTGGCACTCCTGTGGCTGTCATGTGGTAAGCAGCAGGCACAGCAGCTCCATTGTGGCCCATATGATGCTGCTGCATCGCAGCTTGTGTGACCTGCGGTTGCCGGTACGAGGCAAGAGGAGCTCCCAAACTGTTCCCCTCCATGCTGACTTTTTTGTAGCTCTCCTCAAGAGGACTTAAGATATCGGACACAGAAAAAGGAGTCGTATGTTTAGGACTCATCGACATTGTTCTGTGTTGGAGGAATCAGAAGGCAAAGGAACCTGTCCTTCTTCTTCTTCTTCTTCTTCTTCTTCTTGTTCTTCTTCTGTTTTTTTGGCCAGCTCCTCTGTCCCTATTGCTTTAGCGTCGACACAGCGAGAGAGACACATAAGAAGACTCGTGAAGTCCGCCTTAATTGGCTTGAGTGGGAGCTCGAGACTGACTTTCGTTTGTTTTAGCTGGGTGCCAGGTTTAAGGCTACCGTTAGAGGCGGGGCATCGGCAGCTAAGGCAACAATACAAATCAACGCTGTCATCTGTACACCAGCGCATAATTCTCATCGCGTGGCCGTAAGTTGCCTCGTTTCAAATGACTACAGCCACACGTTTAAAAAACACGCGCGCGCACCGGTGCGTAAAGTTCATTGTGCGTCGGACTCACGCCCCGGTTACAGTCCCGCTGTTCCTCGCGCACAAGATACTGAAGAAACGTTGACATTTTCGAGTGATATTTATGAGGGCCACTTAATGAGAGCGCGCACGAGGACTTGAATCTTCGAGAACCACTCAGTCCCGAAAAAACTCGAGTTGAACCTCTGACTTTTAATGGCCACAAGAGGCCTCTAGTGATTGCAGACGTGTTTACGTTATGACCGCCGTGCTTAGACTTAGGAAAGTGCCCTTGTAGTGTGGACGGTACATGGACCGATAAATAAATACGTACACATTGCGCGGAATAAGAGGCTGCCCGGACGATTAACGAGCAGTGAGGAGTTTAAAAATCTCATGCTCTTGTTCTGACAGTCAATTCTAAACAACTCTGCTCAGGAGAAGCAGGAAAGTCTCTGAGATGAAGTTAACGCTGCTGAATTAGGCATAGCCCCACAGCGGTCAACTCACTTCGTCTGTAATG
>CM045732.1:49048495-49070995 GCA_024760905.1 Plotosus lineatus | reverse complement strand
TTCAACATCACGAGAATTGAGGCACTGGGGATTTGGTCTAGGCCCCTTTGGATGGCACACAATAGTCCATTCAGACTCAGACATGCAAAGTACTGGAGGGAGATGTCGGCCGAGACAGCCTCAGTTACTGTCCTCCGTATGGACCAGAGAGAGGGACAAAGGGCCAGGTGACACCAATGATGCGCACCGGTAATTAAGAGCAATGGGGACATGGACAGATGCAGGAGAAGTCACAGGTCATCCATCCCATCAGAGAATTTTACCTTAATAAGTCCATTTTCCATAGCATTGTTTTACTCATTGTTCCACTTTAGTACGTATAGCTTCGATACATGGAGACGTTTGCGACGACTCTCAGCTTGCTACACACAACATTGCATTGCATTACGTGTATTGTAAGAAACACCCTGAACGCTCCTATAAAGGTATCCCTGGAAATGGTTTCAAAAGCACCACTGGGGCAGACCAGTGTATTCCAGGCCTAATCCTGCGTTGCTGACTATTATGGTGCTGAGTATATGTCTAAAGTTTACAATTTGTCTCTAGTGGGGCAGTGGTGGCCCAGCTGCTGGATCACTGGTCCTAAGGTTGGGGGTTCAAGCCTCACTCACCACAGATTGTCACTGCCCCCCCCCCCCCTCCCAGTGCAGCTAACTGGGTTATCAAAGGCCGGCCATGTCTCTCGCTGTCTATGGTAGAGTAGCTGCAAAGCCATCAGTGTGTTTCTGCCCTGCGATGGCCTGGCGAGCTGTCCAGGGTGTACTCTGCCCTCGCCCGGAGTCGACTGGGATGGGTGAAAGCATCCCTGCGACCTTAATTAGGATGAAGTGGTTCAGAAAATGAACTGAATTTGTCTCTACTTTTTGTGGTTGAATATAAAGTCTTAAGATCATAAAAGGCTCAGCTGCCCTGCTGGGTGTTAATAGTCTCCTGTAAGTGACATATGAATATATCCACAGCATTATCTTACAAAAACTATCTGACTCTGATTAACAAATTAAGTACGAACGTTACTCAGACCTAACAGGTGGATGTTTGCTCATCAATCTACATCTTTTTACATCTATTTATTGTAATTATAACCGTCCTATAAACCTCCAATATTCAGTTCGCATCCTCATAGAACAGACAAAGACATCAATGGAACTAACAGACTTTATTTCAAAGTTTCAAAGTTTATACAATGAACTATTAACTTTCAGAAGTTTCAACAGAAGTTGTAAATGAATACAACCTGTTTTGTGTGTAAAACATCCAGCTGTATATGTAATACTGTATTTCATTTTGTCCAGCCAACATGTGGGACCGGTGGTGTAGTGGTTTGGGTGCTGGACTCATGATCAGGAGGTTGTGTGTCCAGATCCCAGTTAGACCCCCCACTGTGGTAAGAACCCTGGGCAAGGTCTTATCCACAAGTGTGCCTCTGTTCACCCAGCAGTAAAAATGGGTACCAGTATTGCGTCCCATCCAGGAGGAGTTGAACTCCTGGTTGCTTCACGTTACAGAAACCGGAAATAGGTACCAGCTTGATGAACCAATAGGCTCAGGTGTAAAAAGCCCAACAGACTTCACCAGCCAATATATACAGTATATATATATATATATATATATATATATATATATATATATATATATATATATATATATATATATATATATATATTTAAATTCTTAGCTACCATATGTACATTTGTTTTTAAACAAAGAAAATTACTATACTGTAAGTTTTTTCATAACAACTGCAAAGTGGAATAAGAACCCCCCCCACACACACACCCACACACAACATTTCCTATTTCTATGCATAAAATAATATATGTGCAAACTGCATTGACTCAGGTTCTGTGTACTCTACACGTGTAAATAAAAGAATGGATTTTCATCCATACGTCATCCTTAGTCCATCATGTACGTTCTCACCAAATGAAATGGTGCGTGGAGCCTGTTGGGTTTGAAAAGTGCTGGTACTGCGGTAAAAGCGCAAAAGTTGATGGTTGGAAAGGTCGGAAGCCTCGGGGAGCGCAGGACGATGGAGGGACCACGCAGCCTCCCTTTTCCGTCTCGAAAATCGAGTTCTGATATGGTTTTCCGTTCCGTACTAGAATCGGCACCACGACCCTGCGCAGCAGCGGAGAAGGACCAAAATCCTGCTGGACACACTCGACTCGAGCTCGTTTCATCTTGTACCTGTGGTTCTGAAACCAGATCTTGACCTGTGTGGGCGTCAACCGGAGGAGATGCGCGAGTTGTTCGCGCTCGCTGGCGGACAGGTAGCGCTGCTGCCGGAAGCGCCTCTCCAGCTCGTAGGTCTGGGCCTTGGAGAACAACACGCGCCGTTTCTTCTTCTTCTTCTCCTGATCCGCAGCCGCGGGGGGATCGGTAGGCTCGGTGGAGTGAAGGGACGTCTCTGGGTTGCTCTCATCTGAGGCTGGAGGGAGAAAAACGCAGTTGTATGTAATGATATTTCAACAACAACAAAAAGTTTACTTTAACAATGCCTTAATTCGAGGGCAGTGATGGTCTAGTGGTGGAGGGTGCAGGATCGCTGATCCTAAGGTTGGGGGGGTTCGAGTCCCCACAGGGTTGTCAATGTCCCTCCAGAACAGCTAACTGGGTTATCAAAGGCCGGCCATGTCTCGCACTGTCTATGGTGTCTATGGTGTTTCCGCCCTGTGATGGCCTGGCCAGCTGCCCTCGCCCGAAGTTGGTTGGGATGGGCGCCAGCATCCCCGCGACCCTAATTAGGATTATGTGGTTACAGAAAATGAACTGATGTCTTAATTCTGCCACAAAGAAGATGCATCTTCAATTGATATTCATCATTTATAGAGCTCTATGAACTTAAACATTAAATAAATGACAATATCTTAAGGATCACGAATCTGGAGTCCACATGAATATACAGTACCGTACAGGGATCCCTCAGTCTCCGCGGTTAACTGGGACCGAGATCCCCCGCGACCACCGAATTCCCCCGATCGACGTTTATGTGTACTATATAATACCAATAAATACATATTCAATGCTATAAATACTTATAATAACAATTAAACATTCAAAAATAATGCATAAGATGTAAATAAATTATAAATACACACGCATCCAGACGCGCATGCGCACGCATGCAGGCAAATGCGCGTGCGCGAACTCAGACGCGCGCCTCACAAAAATGTAACTAGTTTTGATGGGATGTTTTGGCTTGTTTTTTGTTTTTTTGTTTTGTTTAGGTTTTTTTTTTGTTTTTTTGTTTTTTTGCATAATTAGCCTTGTTTTTGTGCTAATTTCCTTAACGTTCCCCTCTTCTTCCTTAATTTCCTTATTTTTTAATTCGATGAATATTAAAAAAAACAAACAAACCGCAATGCACTGAAGTCGCATGAATTGAAGCTATAACATTTTGCTAGGACTAAACACACACCCTTAATAGTTGAATAAAGATCTGAAATATAAGTATTATAACAGTATGGTGTAAATAAGTGGACCAGATAAAAGCTAAAGCGGAAAGTATGGTGTAACGCAATCATCTTCATCATCCTCATCTTCCTCCGCTTAAACCGGGGTCGGGTCGCTGGGGCAGCAGCCTAAGCCATGAGGTTATGTGAGTCGGGTGGCTTTGTGGAATCATCCCAGCGAAAAAGAAAAGAAGGCTTTTTTATCCTTATTTCTGAGTATTTAAAGGAAATATAACTTACACACGTGGCCTCTGTCGCTGTCCGCCCAGGATGAATACGGAGAGCCAGAGAGAGAATGCAGAGATAAAAGATGCGCTTCGCTCTCGCTGTCGTTTTCTGGTAGATCCAAAATACTCCTCACGGTAAAGCTGAGCCTGGCAGGAACGGCCATGATGTCAAAGGAAGCCAAATGTGTTAGTCTCAAATAGCTTTCGAGGACGATCTGCTAGATGATGCTTGGTTCGACTCAATGTGATGATGATGATGATGATGATGTGGACACTGCAGAGATGCTGTTTATATAAACAGTCGCCGCCTCCCCATTCGACCACAAAGCACCTGAATGATTGGAGTGTTTAAGTCCCAGCGACGGTAGGTGTGAACTCAGCTAAGAATAGGTCGCTCGGTTCACAATGACTGAAGGAAACCCTGTTCATCATTCCCCATTCGCCCAAGTCGTGAAAACTAGGGCCCAGATAATGGTAATTGTTGAGGCTGAATCACATCTTGGGTGGCAAGTGACAACAAGAGAGCATCCCCTCCCTCTTCCACCCAAATAACATATCACACATTTGCATACAAAGTGATCCACTAAGTGTTCACTAATATGTTGTTTTTGTCCTTATTCGTTCACAAGTACTGTATTGACATAAATGGAGGATCCTTGCAGTTTACACTTCAGCTTGCATATGAATAATTTTCTGATTGTGAGCATAAATTCTACTTATCCCCATTGAAACCTCGACATAAAAATGATCACAGACTTATTAGGAGCAGGACATAAATCGCAGGAAATGTAACACCAGTAGAACTTCTTTGGAAATCGATCACAATGAGTTTTTAAATTAGAATGTTCCACCACTTATAGTGAGCGCTGTACTGTGTTTAGAAAAGCTCTCGAATGAAGTCGTTGAATTTTTCGAGCGAATTGTTACGTATGAGAATTTAAATCCTATAAAAAATTTAGACCACCGAACTAAATATAGATTTACTCCCATTCGCCTCATTAATTACTTTAATAGCATTTCGGGTGAGATAACATAAGGTATCATACATAATGGTGCTGGGTCGAGTCCGTCACTATAGCAGGAAGTGACGAGGAAATTCGTGGACCGTTTTCAGAGCGGTGGCGGCTGCATCCTAATCCTTTACATTTTACTAAAGATTACACCAAAATAGAACACCAGGGAAAAAATGAGCTATTTTCAAACAGATTGTTTATTTCCTATCAATACAAATTACGGTTTTTATATCATCATCATCATCATCATCATCATCATCATCATCATCATCATCATCATCATCATCATCATCATCATTATTATTATTAATAGTAGTAGTAGTGTCAGTAATAATAATAATAATAATAATAACAATAATAATAATAATAATAACAATGGGCCTATTATATATTTTTATTTCATATATCTTAACCTTCGTTTTTTTCTTGACCATCATTCTGGTCAATTTGGACTTGGTTTTAGCATTTCTATATTTTTTGTTTCAACAATTAAATTGTTTTCAATGAAAATCTCGGTGGCACCTTAGTTGAATCTGTTGAAAATATTTTTGTTTGAGTTTTTCAGTTTTCAGTTTGGGTTGATTTTAAAGTTTTAAAAAAACTTGTTTTTATAATTAATCTCCACTCGATGACCAGAAACCGAGTTTCAACAGGAAAATTAATATACCGAGTTTCAGTGCGACAAAAAAAAAGTATAAAAAATTACCAAAAAAAAAAAAACCAACAACATGATCAGTGTAATAAAAAGTAATGCAAACAGCTTGAAATGGCACAGACGACTTTCCTGTCTCTTTTGGAAGATTCATAGGGCGCCTGGCCAACAGTTATGTTGTACTTTGTTTCCAGTACCATCCTGGATATTCCTTCTCTTCTGGTCCTCCTGGGTGGTCGGACGGAGGGAGAAAAGGAACACAAATACATGCCAACCAGCAACTGAGAACAAAAGAGGGAAATGTAGCCCCGCGTCCGAGACCCGTTGGAAGCATTTGTTCCAGTCAAGATTTTGCATTTGTTCAGTGCTTGAATAATGCTTGATTGACGCCCCTGCACAATGTCCTTCAGCTCTCTGGGATAAATCGGGGATGTTCCGTGTTGTCATGGTTTTGAATGGGATCTGGGCTGCTATCTTCTGCCCTGCATTTCCATCGGCTATCGAGTCGACACGAAATTGCTAACTCTGCAAGCTGATTCCACAGGGTTTTCATCAGGGTTCCTCCCCAGGATTGGGTGAAAGAACTTGTATTCAACCAGAAGCAAATTAAATAATCGTAGTTTTCTCATTAATATTGTTCAGTTTAAATTGGTTTTACATTTGAGAGCAGGAGCAGTGAGATAAAGAAAGAGGCCGCTGTAAAATACAAAGAAACCGATATCAATCAATATTTTGATCTGGAATACATCCCCGCCCCAAAGATGCGAAATCGAATTAAAAAATGGTGCTTCTTGCCTGCGATGCATTGCTCAGTGTTTGCGTGCTGATTAATGGATTACAGTGGACTGGTGCAATGCGTGTCAGAAAGTTTACCAAGCTCTTTGCACAAGTGCAAACTCTCAAGCGCAAAAGTAAAGCTATTGTGCACGCACACGTTTGTTTTGAACGCCCTCTTTATGCCCTTAATCTATTACATACGTACATGAGTGAGGACTTTGCAAAGAGTGGACACTTTCCACAATCCCCAAGAGCTCTTCAGAGACAAATATTTGCTTTAGCAAGCTGTTCAGATATAAACAAATCCAAAAACTACAAAAAGAAAAAAGGGGGAATAAACTCGAAGGAAAACATTGTAGGCATGGAGCGAAAGCAGGACACGATTATATAACAATAATACAAATAATAATCATAAAACAAAACAAAACAAAAAAACAAATAGTCGAGGAATAAATACAAACGAATGTAGTTTATGCTTAAAAAATATTAACCTTGATGGATATTTAATAATTTATCTTAGCAATAATTTAGATTTGTGATTATTAAAGATGTTTTAAAGTTTGATTAATTCTCAGGTCTCATCAACAAGAAAAATTATTGTAAACACTGATAAATATTGATGACTTTAATCAAATTGAATTCGTTTATTAAATGTTAACTGAAATACACTGATGGTATACACTTTGAAAGTGAATTGTAAATATGAAAGGATACTTTGATATGAAGAACTCTGACTGCACACGTTTAAGTAAAAAATGAAATCAATCAGATTCCACCAGTCCAGCACCACAGCACTGAATATCATGAGCTTGAACTTCATCCAAAACAATCTGTCAAAACATAACTGTCAGTCATTTTAAACAATTGTTTATATATATATATATATATATATATATATATATATATATATATATATATATATATATATATATATATATATATATATATATACACACACACACACACACACACACACACACACACACACATATATATATGTGTGTGTGTGTGTGTGTGTGAAAATATAGAATGGTAAATTTATCATCGTTTACGACCCCAAATGTATATGTTGTAGATTTTATTTACTAAATTCGCATGTTAAAGTATACAGCTGCTCAATTACTATTTTTCCTAAACAGGATAGGATCTCACTGGATAATCTCAGGAATAGTGATGACAAACCGGAAATGCACTCTCTGTGTCAGTGTAATCCACCTGGAATGTTTTAGGAACCAGTTGAATCCGATAAAATGAGATGCAAGCCACGGTGTGTTATAGTCTACCAATTACAGCCTCTTTTAAATCTGTATTGTACTACACCTGAGTTCTCTATACCAAATACCATGAATTATCCATTAAATAAATAAATAAATAACCCCCCCCCCCCAGTGCAGCTAACTGGGTTATCAAAGGCTGGCCATGTCTCACTGTCTATGGTGTGAGGTGTAAAAGAACCACTTTCATCAAGAGGAGCTGCACAGCCATCAGCGTGTTTCTGCCCTGCGATCGTCCAGCGAGCTGTCTTAGGGTGTATTCTTCCCTCGTCCAGAGTCGGCTGAGATGGGCGCCAGCCTCCCCGCTACCCTAATTAGGATTAAGCGGTTCAGAAAATGAATGAATGACAAATGAAAAGATTAACTTTTATTATATTTCTTCAATGATGCATCAAGGCTTTCATAATTTCTCCAGTAAAAATGAGTGATGATGTTTGTTAATTTGTTGAATGCTGGACAAAATACATTAGACATGGGTTTGGGGTTTAAATCCCCCCCCCCCCCGCCCCAAAGCTAAAACTACAATTTGTTATTAATCAGTAGTAATTATAATTAAATTCAATCTTAACATGACATAGTCCTCGTGACACATCGTAGAAACACAGCATCCATGATACCAAGCATGCTTTTGGAAAATAAACTGCGGATCACGTGGGTATCGGTGATTACATTTTTATGAATGATCATGAAGACGTTATATAAAGTACGTCATCTCGCCCATATGATGTCAGTGGGAAATGTAAATATTGCCAAAATCATCATAATTTTCAAAAACCTTTCTGATCTGTCATGCCCCAGATACCCCGATGGAATCCCTTCTAACCACACACTTCATTCAGTTTCTGATTTTGCAAGAAATTTCATAGTTCTGGAAGAAGGGATAGATTTTTCCCCCACTTGTTTGGACATTAAAACTGGAACCTGAAAAATACACTGGCCAAAAATTTTGCACATTTTTATGGTTTTATATTTTGTGATATTATATGAAATGAGCTTTTTTCAGTCCCTTGAACAATATAAATTCAGTACGTATAGTTCTCTCTAACAGGCCTCACTACAATAAGGGTCATTCATAAGCTCCCAGACACCCCCTTCATATTACTGTATTTCAATATTTAGAAAGTGAGCATGCACTAAAGAAATTATATAAGTTTATTTTTTAGACTATTAACTACTGTATATTTTACTTTGAGTAACAGCATATGGTTTTCTACTCACTCAAATCTTATCTGATTTCTTTTTGCAAAAAAAGTTGTTTCCACTCACAGAACTGTTACTCACCTGTAGAGTAAAGATCCCAGAAAATTAACTGTTTCTGAAATACTTACACAGATTTATTTCTCAATCATTCTTTTTTTTATTCGTTTTTGCAGGATTGCATGCCTTGTGGCGTTTTTGCCTTCTGATTGGCTGATTTGATATATATCAGTTAACACATGGTTTCCTGGCTAGTAAAGTGAATGAACTGATGAAATTGAAGTTTTCAAAATTCACTGATACTTTTACTACAACCTTATTGCCACCGAGCTTATAAACACTTCAATATATTTCAAATTTCAAATGACCAGTCCAGGATTTTTTTGGGGAGGATACAATATTAGTAAAGTAGAACAATATAATAGTTATTGATTTAATACAAGAGAAATATTTATATTTATGAACTGATTCAGTTACACCACAAGTACCCAACGTTAAATATTACATAATATTCAACTGTAAACATACCAAGTGTTAATGAAACAACATGTTTTGATCAACAATATTTTGATCAACCCATTTTCACTCACACCAGTATTTACCTTATATACAGTAAATTTTAGTTTCGGAGTGACCTGTGACCCCAGTGGTCAAGATGGATAGCCCAGTCCTTCCAGGGCCATCAGAAATGCACCCTAGTACAGTGTACCCATAATCAGTGCAACTTGAACAGGAATACTGAACAATCACAACACAACCTCAGTGCGCTGCATAAATCTTTTCTATCTGCACATGTGGTCTGGAAAGGAAACACTGTTTAGTAAGTAAAGCGAGCAAAGCAAGACCACAATGTAGAGTTTTATGGCGTCTCTCCTGCAGATGGCGCTGTCGGTTCTCGATAAAAGCTCGACAGGTAGAAGTGATGCTTTGATGAATTGTAACTTCTATTTTCGAGTGGAATATGAAGCAACTCACATGCGCCCAACACACAAGCCAATCCAGGACCATGTTTTTAAACCGGAAACCGGAGAATCCATGAGTGATTTATTTGCTAAGTTTATAAATCATAATTGACAGAGATTGCTCTTCAGATCCGCCAGTTAAAATGGCCCGTGGACCACTCCATATCTGGTGTATTGATGCCCGTCACTCTCCTACAGGGTAAGCTATATAGAGCATAAAGATCACATGTCAAAACACAAGAGTAGTCACTTTACTCAAGCCTTTAATTTAAATACCATCCTGGATAAAATAATTATAATAAATTAAATATCACCTGGAATCAGTCATCCGACCTACACTTTAGTTATAGATATCTGAACATGCTCATGTGCAGTGTTAGATGTTTTGGTGGAATAAAAGAATGTAAACATGTAATAGCATGCAAACAACAATAGATGGCGCCGTGCCTCCATAAAATATAAAAGAAGGACGGCTTAACCATGTCACCCCCTGGATAATATGCGTTTTCCACTTTGGCATGATTCAGATTGTGACAATGGACTTCAGGCTGTTGTGAAAATGTTTTTGTTAACATTATCCAAACGAGTCTCTCAAGAAACAAACAAAAATGCTCCACTGAAAATGTGCATATTTGTTTTTTTATAGGAGGTTACTGTGAAAATGATTATGACTGGTGTGTGTGTGTGTGTGTGTGTGTGTGTATATGTGTGTGGTGGTGGTGGTGGTGGTGGGGGGGGTCGGTGGGGGGTTGAGGATGAATCTTCCTATTGTAAATACTGTACGCCAAAGGCCAGAATAGAAGAAAGTCCACGAGCAATCGAACCCGCCGTATTATTCAATTGAAAGCAATTCAACTGTGCGTTTCTGGTTGGAAACTGCAGGTATGCTGCAGTGGAATGTAATGTTTAAAGGTAATGAAGTCCATGTGGTCGGACTAAAAACTGTCAGTGTGATCGATGCTTAAAAGAGTCGTAAATATTGTTGCTTTTGTGCGTCTGAAGCGAAATAGTGAGCTGGCCCGACAAACAGCCGTACACACGTCGTTAACCTGCTGTCCTCCTCATTATGGCTGGATTTAAGTTCCAGGAGCAGTCAACCTTTGAGAGGTGTTAACCTGCAAAGCCGTTTAATGGTGTCAATCCTGTTTAGAAGATAAAGCTTACACTTATCAGTCATTCTCTGATTCCCGTAAAAATCTCACAGCCACAAAACTGGTAGAAGGAAACACTATATCACACATACAGAGTACTGGAGCCTTTCACACACACACACACACACACACACACACACACACACACACACACACACACAATCTACGTCACCAATAAGAACTTTCAGCCAATACTGTATATAGATTATATGTAGCATCTGTGTATTCCCCCTATTTCCATCGGTCATTTTGTTTCTCAGCAAATTGAGAATTTGAAGCGATTTTCGAAGCACTGTATGCTTCTGAGAAAATCCAATTTTCTGTTTGGTGGTCCAAGTCTGATTATTGATTGTAGTTAAATTTTTTTAGAGAAATATCAGTGATCCCTCACTTTCCGCGAAGTAGGATCGACTCTCCTAACTGACGTATACGTCATGTATATGTATGTGTATATAATATCAATAAATACATATTCTACACTATAAATGCTTATAATAACAATTAAACATTCATTATAATAACAATTAAACATTCAAAAATAATGCATAAGACGGAAAAAAATATATAAACACATACACTCAGATGGGCACCTCACATTAAAATGTAATTAGTTTTGTTGTTGTTTTGTTTTGTTTGTTTGTTGGTTTTTATTAATTGGCCTTGCTTTCCCCCCTATTTTTCCTTAATTTCCTCATCTTTTTATTTTCCGATGAATATTTTTGAAACACCCGTGACGTAGTGAAGCCGCGAAGCAGCGAGGGATCCCAGTTCTCCCTATAACTGGTTGATCTTATTCTTGTAATGAGTTGAACATTTCCTTCAGTTCATAACTCGGCCTTTGTCTGTAACTCACACAGTCAGTCGATTTGGTGAAAGTTATTTCCATCAGAAGCCTGTAGTAAAATTTAGAAGCAGCCTTATATTGTAATGTGCTCACTGACTCTCTGAAGAGTCACATGTTTTCTCTTTCTTTTTCGAGGTGGGACGGGGGTGGGGTGGGGGGCAAGGGGGTAATATTATATTTGATATTTTTATTATTATTATTAATTATTCATTAACTGATCAACTGATCGTGATCATTGGGGTCACTCGCATATCCAGCTTCGGATTTTTGACATTAAATGGGATGTTGGAGAATCATAAACGACCACGTGGCCGAAATAAAGCAGAGAGAATGAGTACAATCTACCAGCGCTTATACAGTACAGTAATGGTTAATAAACCCTGGCAACATCTCTTACAATCCCGACGGGGAACCTCAAATCATTGAATTTCACCACGCCATTAAGTGTTCTAATCATATTATTCAGATAAAATGTTCGGACTTTATGATCCATTATAATAAATTATATAATTTCAGCTTCATCTGCTTCATCAAACTTAACTCTTTAGTATGTAGTATATATATTTTTTTTTTCAAAAATTTGCATAAAGTAAGGATAAATTTGATCAAAACGCGTAAACACGATCAGAACTTATTTTATTGGATGGTTGATTTGTTGTCACGTGGACTATAAAATCAAAGGCGCATGAAAATGAGTGATTTGATTTTATAATACTATATGTGTAAAATATCCTGTACATTTATCACTCTTGCTATATTAATGTAAAGCTTAGTGCAGGATTATTGTATCACATAAAGAGTGCTAAATGTTCGGATTATTTATATAATAGCATTGGTAGGATTATTGTACACATTATATGAAGTACTGTGGTGTGTACAATAATTCTGGGAGATTATTTGGGATATTATTCGTCATCTTGATATGAATATTGTTATGTAAGTATAAAAAGGGTAAATGTCGATTTAAGCAGACATTTGGGAAATAACGAAATGTTTTGTGAAACAAAGCATTGGTTTAAATTTTTAACTCGTTTTTGAGGTACAGGCTCGTTTTACAAACTTGATGCATTGATGTCGTTTATATCATTCACATAACAAAACCTGCACACAAACAAACAAGCTAATGAACACAAAGCTCATGTTTTTTCATTCCTGATGAACTCTTGTACACAGTACAGTAGAGAAAGCGGATACGATGCTATATTTCTCTCTGTTACATGGAAGTGAAATACAGTAAAGATGACGAAATGTTTCTCTTGCTGAAGTTGAAGTCAGTGTATCGTTTATGTAAAACAGGTTGAAGTCCTTGACAACCTGGTTGCTGGCTTGAAAGTTCCCAATATGTGTTAATCCACGCTAGGTAAAATAATACTCACTTTTGAGACATAGGTGCTGAGAAAATTAAAAATTCCCAGTATGCTTTGCGCGTTATTGCATCTCGTTTAAAGTAAGCCCTACTGTTTGATAGGAATATAGCCTGTGCTGTAATTGGTTACAGACAATGCTAAATTGGCATACGTGCTTGATCTCAACTGATCGCCCACTGAGATTTATTTATTTATTTGTGTATTTATTTATTTATATATCTATCTTTCGACACACATTTTAACTTCTCATTTATCTTATCTACTTTACATTTTAACTTCTCACACTGGTCTGTCTTCTAAAATATGCCCAAATGTAACTTCTGTGTCAAAGGACATGACCAATCACCTAATTTCAAATTCAGCAAAATTCATCTTTTCGACATTAAAAAAAGTAGTAAAAATATTAATCTTTCAGTGGTGTGAGTCCCTTTTTCCAAGGAAAGGTCAAACAAATTCTAGTTTGAACGGATTTATGCTTATTTCAAACAAATCAAAATTATGGACGGTTCATTCACGCCTGGCTGGATTATTTAAAATGAAAGTACTGTATATAAGTGTGAATTCAGGTGTTCTTCATCTGAGCATGCGCATTCCGACGGGCTGGAGCTTTCTGACAGCCAATTACGTGCGGTGTGCCACAGGTACCTGTCCTCTACGCGGTCTGCCAGCACAGATACTGAGAAAGCAGCATTTTTGTCTATCCAAATGCTTTGAATTCAGATAACAGACAAAACTAAATTGTCTATTTGTGAAATGATATTGTCAAGACCCATAACAAAAAAAAGTATTGTAATTCACAGAAGTATTTGCTATATATGCCTGCCAACCAAACTTACAGACCCTGCATTGACAAATGACTGGAGTGTCTTTTATAGACACAAAATTCGTTGGTATCTGGATTTGTGTACATTTTTAGAATAAATGCTACTGGCTTAAATCACAGCTTCATGAAACCCCATCTGCTGCTGTCTGCTCTGCAAATGAATGACATCACCACGTGCTCGAGACACTACAAACAATTGAGAGACAATTGATTTTCTACTTTTGTCTTTTGCTAATGTCTTTCCATTCCAAATTCTCTGAGGCTTGCTGAAGTTGACGTAAACCACCTTAATGCACAAAGTCATTAAGCATGGGATGAATTCAAGATGAATGATCGAGGAGGGAACAGCCATCAAAGCCGCGCAGGGCATCAGCAAGAAACTCGCACTTCCCTTCGGAGCGGGATTAGCGAGAGATCGAGGTTTGAGTCTTGAATTCATCTCGGACTTCACTGACTTTTTCCCGTTTAATCGACGAAGTCTGTCGGTGCGTCGATGAATAACGATTTTGGAAATATTCGCATGAGCTCGAAATGTATTTTAAAGGCTATAATCTAGTGTTAGGATTGATTTGAGAATATATTACTGGTGTATTTAGGAATTTGGAATCTTAGATGCCACGGAGAGGATTATTAGAGTTTATTATGGCCAAAAAAAAAAAAAAAAAGAAAAAAAAAAGTTAATAATAGTTTTAAAGAGTTGAATCGGTTTTCATTTCCGTTAGGAAAACATCCAAAAATAAACAGTTTTACAGCAACATTAAGTGGGAAATGAAATTCCTCCTGATTGTCGGGTCGGTGTGACTTTTGAAGGTATTTACCACTCAGTAGATTTGATCATGTTTTAATGATTAGATGATGAAATTTAATAAAACCGGAAATACAAAAAATTGCATCTTGTTAAGTACAGTAGTACATTAATGCAGATATTTCTGAATAACGTGATATGAATCGACACAAACAAAAAACTTAATAAAAGCATAAAAACAACAACTGGGTACTCATTAAACTCTTTTATTAAACAACCTATTCTGATTTTTTTAGTTGATTTCTGAGTCACTAAACTAAACTCAATTTGAATGAACTATTAATAAACATCTACAATAGTGTTCGTGTTTACAGTCTCAAATTTAGGAAGAGTCTGTTTAATGTTTAGTAATAGTAAATATAGTCTTTTAAATTAAAAGGAAACGTGTGAAACAGAAAAAATAGACCATAGGTACGAAATGGTGTTCATATGTTCTGATTGATTATTGTTGGCCTATAGTGGCTATTACACACACGTTCAAGATCAATAATCAGATCAATCTGCCAATAGCAACCTGACGATTTCTGCTTTGTGATCTGTTCTCTGTATAGGCTCAAGTTGTGAATGTGTAAACTGGACCGTCGCGTTGTGTAAACTCTCCTCCATGCACCATCAAATCACTTTCCTGTTCACATCAACACACACGTGCGACGTTATCTCACTATATTTAGAACACAACTCATTCCGAAAATCTAATTATTTACAAAATTACTCCTGACATTTGTATATCTGGTAGCATCTGATGCCTCATTTTTTCTGAGCTTCTTCTTCTTCTTCTTGTTCTACTGTTGCACTCATACTGAACCGATGATGAAGAAAGGAAGACCTGATGCTGTTCTGAGCACAGTGGTGTTACAATACTGATCATATTTACAGTGGGAATAAACCTTAACATTACAGCCCTGCCAATGAGCATCGAGCTTGTTGGTGATTGAAAGTCTGTCGGATGATGGACTGCATTAGGTGCGTTTCATGATGTGTCTCTGCAACATCAATTCTAAGATATTACACGTTATTTTGACAGTTCGTGTATAGACACTTTCATACATATACTGTAAAAGTAAAAACTATAATATAACATTCTGTAGCTACATAATTTATCTATACGCAAACACACAAAATATTATTATATATACTATATCATCAGACTACTACTACTACTACTACTAATAATAATAATAAGAGGTAGAATGGGAGACGGGTGAAAGAAAACGGTTGGCATTTGACCTTGATTTTTCAAACAATGCGAAAAAAGATATTGTTTGCAAGTAAAAGCTTCCTGCAAAACCTAAACATGGAGGAGAAACCCGCTGTCTCTTTCATATGCTTCTCTGCGCTCCACTACCGATGGTTGCATCTTTAATTTCCCTTAACTATTCATGCAAATTCACTTCTATAACAAAAACGACTAAGACATTTCTAAACCCTTCCAAGGCCCATTCAAGTTCCTAGTTTAATGTCTCTCAAGTTTATTTCGATCTTGAAGCGTGCTTGCTCTGCGTCATCCGAAAGAGCACTCGGATAAGAAGAGCAAAATAAAATGTGAATATTGGTCAACTGTGAACACACACACACACACACACACACACAAAAAAACACTTTAAAAGAATGATCAAAACAGCGGACACCACGTGATGTATGGGATTGAATTCCTTTATTTAACTCATAAAATATATATATATATATATATATATATATATATATATATATATATATATATATATGTGTGTGTGTATATATACACATAGATATATATGTATACATATATATATATATATATATATATATATATATATATATATATATATATATATATACACACACACACACACACACACACACACACACACACACATATATATATATATATATATATATATATATATATATATAAACGCATACATACACAAGTGTGTGTGTGTGTGTGTGTGTGTGTGTGTGTGTGTGTGTGTGTGTGTGTGTGTGTGTGTGTGTACAAAATCTATGTATGTATATGTACAGGTGTATCTGTCCGTACCCACTACAATGAAAAGTGACCCCCGTGGAGCAGAAAATAAATGTTTAGACGGGAAAGATCTAATCAAACAACGAAAGAAGTCCCTGAAATTGTTCTCGTGGGCAAACAGGAAACACTGATACAAACGGCTCAGGAGCATCTTAGGCTCTCTATGCAAAGACTGTCAAACTGTTCAAATAGACTGAAGTGCAAACGAACAATAGCCTCCTACACCTGACACCAGGGCCTCGGAAAGACCTCTACCCTACTCCATGATCTAATCTGAAAGAAAAGCTCTGGCACTGATCACAACAGAGAACAAACAACATGGACAAAACCCCCCCACTGCATTTGCGTTCTATCAACAAACAACTGCCTAACGAAACTTTGACGCATGGATCAACATCATTTTATTTTGATTTTCATAGCCTCATAAAAAATGATAAGCAGGACTGATATTGTTTTTTCTGTATAAAAATAACAACAAAAAATGGTCTCGATCTAAAACATATCATAATTTATCATATCTCTGCTTTATTAAAGTGAAGTTCAACAAATTTCGGAACAAGACTTTTATTTAGATGATGGATGTCAATCAATTGTCAAATTTCTATTTTAAAATCTATATTTTTGTTAAAGTGCGTACACTTTTTTTTTTTTGAAGCATTTTTTTCAGTCCCTGGCTTATTTATTTAACTTTTAAACATGCTTCTAGGGACAAAATTAAAACTCTTTCGAAGTTTCTAAAATAAAATCGTGTCGCTGTGTTATTTGCAGCTGAAAGGAGTCGAACCTCTCAGCGGCTTGTCATGTCAAACTTTTTAAACCAATAGCGGAAGAGTGTGGTATAAAGATGGATGGTGATTGGACGGCTTGTCGCTGCTTTGGAGAGAAGTTTCGAAGGCCGTCCCATCACAGCAGCGGATTGAAATGTAAGCCTGTCCTCCTCGCCATCAGGAAACACAAGGCGAATTTGCCTCCCTTGCAACTAATCGCAATCGCATCTGTGTCAGCCGATCGATTTCCCCCCGCTTCGACTGCAGGCCTACGGAGACCTAAACTGGAACTGAAGGTGTGCAGAGGACAACACTGGTGGGGTTTCTGTTTGTCACCGGAGGCGTACACGCAATGGGTAAGAACAAGAGTGTGTTTTCTCCTCCCGAATACGGGCGCTTTGTAAACAATCCCTCCATGATTAGTGTGATGAGATGGAGGCTTCAGATCCCATGATCACTTTCCCAGTACCTGAGAAAAGGTTCTCACACCCTTCCTTGTTTACTGTCCCTACAGCGGCTGAATGTTTTATGTACTCGATTTACATGCTGTATTTTGTTTATTATAAGGAAAATGTTGGAATTTAGTTGTAGAATCCGCACAGGACGCGCATTAGTAAACACACCCCTGTAGTATTTCATGAGATCAGCAGTCCTTCAGTGCCAGCTGTGATGGGATGTAAACGTAGGTGGAGATGGCGCTGCTCTTCACCTTCCAGAAAAAGTCCAAGGCCTCTATTTAAGGCTTGATATCACTTTACACAATTGGACAATTATTATTATTATTTTTTTTTTCATGGTTGAACACATAATAAAGTTGAGCACTGAACACATTCTGTGCTTAAACTCTCAACTCTCTTGGTTGCTTTTCTTGCCAGAACCAGCCTTTGGGGAGGTGAACCAGCTCGGCGGTGTGTTTGTCAATGGGAGACCGCTACCCAACGCTGTCCGCCTCAGGATCGTGGAGCTGGCACAGCTGGGAATCAGGCCGTGTGACATCAGCAGGCAGTTGCGGGTCTCTCATGGCTGTGTGAGCAAGATTCTGGCGCGCTATAACGAGACAGGCTCCATTCTGCCAGGCGCTATCGGCGGCAGCAAGCCTCGCGTCACCACCCCTACCGTCGTCAAACACATTAGGACTTACAAGCAGCGAGACCCGGGCATTTTCGCCTGGGAGATTCGGGACAGATTGTTGGCCGACGGTGTTTGTGACAAGTTCAACCTCCCCTCTGTCAGCTCGATTAGTCGGATCCTGCGCAACAAGATCGGGAATCTGTCGCAGCAGAGCCAGTATGAGCCAAGCAAGCAGGGTTCTCACCATCAGCCGCAGCCCACGCTGCCCTACAACCACTTATACTCTTATCCGACTCCGATTGCAGCCACAGGGACTAAAGTACCAACTCCCCCTGGCATGGCAGCTCTTCCTGGACATATGGCTATGCACAGAATATGGCCTTCTTCTCATTCTGTCACAGATATACTTGGGATTCGATCAATAACGGAGCAGCAAAGTAAGCATACTCTCAGTTTTTGGTAATGGAAACTACTTTTTACTGCCATAGTTAAATTAGTGTGTGTGTGTGTGTGTGTGTGTGTGTGTGTGTGTGTGTGTGTGTGTGTGTGTGTGTGTGTGTGTGTGAGGTATGTTGGTTAGCAAGAGTAGATATAAAACATATAAACTAAATAGCCTTCTGTGGTTTAACAGCACTATAACACTGTTTAAATGGAATAGCACATTCATGCAGAAAGGAGATTATATAAAAAGCCTTGTGATTATTTTCATATATTCTCCTGGATGCAGTCGTTAATAACCAGGTCCACTGAGTTTAATCCCTATGGCTGCTTTAGAATAAATACCCGAGGGTTTGTAGTTTATTATAAGCGAGGAAGAAAAGAGCCAAGCGAAATGTGGTGATTGAAGGATTATATAATTAAAAAATAATAACTTAATCTACATTGCCTGTTTGAGATTTTTTTTTTTCCAAAAAAATCAATTTCAGGTATACAGTACGAGAGGTGAAATATATTCTGATGTCACAGCATGTTCATGTCTCTGTGTTTGAAGTGTGTAATAGTGATTTAAATAGGCAAAAAAAAAAAAAAAAAGAGGCAAAAAAAATAATGACGGTGTTGAATCAAAGATGATTTTTACAAATTCAACTTTTTGCTCAAGAGAGAAGAGGTCTGTGGAATATGGCTACTGTCTCGGGTCCCTTGTGATTACAGAAGCATGTCTGTCTCCCCAAAGGCCGCAGCCAGGTAGCTCACATTTAATCAATCTAATCAGCACGAATTTTTTTTTTTTTTCAAAGGCGACGCAGATATTTGTACCGAAGAAGAAATACCAGCGAGGAATGTGTTCTCAAAGGCAGACTTTATAAACAATTTATGCGTTTCTAAATGATTCGCAGATGTTTGCGGCAGGTTCTGAAAGCTGGAGTAAAGTATAATGTACACTATAGGGAGTGAGACGTCTTAGTACTGAGACTACTGATTCACAAAGCAGTCCATTTACTAATCAACGAAATGAAAAAAAAACAGAAACAAAACAGAATCTCTTCAGTTATTCACCAGATAAAGAGAAATTAACTTTAGTACGTTTGTCAGTTGCAGCACAGACCCACATATAAGATCACACACACACACACACACACACACACACACACACACACACACACACACACACACACACACACACACACACACACTCACACACACACACACACACACACACACACACACACACACACACACACACTGCAAACAGCAGAATCCTCAGTAATAAATTCTCACCCACGGCTTCGAATTAACACCTGCCAGAGCTTTCGTTTCTGTGCGATTATATAAACACTGCAGGTGTAAATGAAACACCGATTTTGGTCCGTCAAACTGTAATACAGTATAATAAGAATATCCTGATCTCGCGAGAGAGAGATGACAACACCATTCTTACTACAGCCCCCCACACACACACACACACACACACGCCCCCCGTGTTCCAACCCCGGTGGCCTTCCTTTTCCAATTTCAACCTTTAGAACGCATGTATAATATAATATCCATCACGGCCAAAACTAAAGAGGGCAGAGTAAATCTAATTTGGCCTCACAGGAAGACGAGCAGTGAATGTTCCTGGTAATATACAGGAGACGAAAAAAAAGTATTCTCTATTTCCAGTATGCTGAGAGCACGGTTTGGTGAGGGTACCGTACTCCTCCTACCCACGCGCGCGCACGCGCGTACTCACGCACACACGCACACACACACACACACACACAAATACACACACACAGGCTCGTGCACACCGTCACAGAACATTTTCAGCACTGGACTTGGGGCTATTTCTTTTTGTCAAAAAACTATGTTCGGTTATTACACAGTCAGGCTTCAAATGAAGTTGTACTCAGGGCAGAAATGATAGAACATAGTCAGATGACATCTGTAAGAACAATGTTTTTCCTTTCGAAATCTGACGGCCTGATGAGCAGGAATGGGACAGCGGGAAGGGAAGGCGAGAGGCTGGAGCTGAAGCTGCTTTCGTGGAGCTCACGTGTGTCATTCTCTCCCTGCCATCTCCCCTGTGTGGGTTTTGCCCCCCTGCCATCTCCCCTGTGTGGGTTTTGCCCCCCTGCCATCTCCCCTGTGTGGGTTTTGCCCCCTCATTTAGTGACAGTGCGGCCTTTCCCAGCGCCAAACTCGAGGAGCGCAGCGCTATAAGCAGAAGTCATTTGTCGTGAGCGAGCTGTCCATTAATCAATGGCATGGATAAGTCTCACTTAGAAGCTGACACAAAATATTCCCAGATAAAACAATAATAATCGCCCACTACGAATAATAACATTTAAAAATGATCAATGCGTTCGTAAAAAGCAATCAAATATCTGTATACAGACAGAAATGTGTGTGTGTGTGTGTGTGTGTGTGTGTGCGTGTGTTTTAGTGCTCGCGCGCCTGTGTGTGTAGTCATGTGCGTCTTCTCTTTGACCTCAACCTAACCTTGGCGTCCTTGCTGTTTTAGACATCTGTACAATGTACAATAAAAATAAAGACATTATGATGATGATGATGATGATGATGATGATTATTGCTCTTATTATTATTTTTATTACTAGTAGGTGTAGTTGTAGTATTAGTATTGTTCATAATAATAATAATAATAATAATAATAATAAATCTCAAATTAGGCCGAGTAATTGGTTACACGCACTGTGACGTGTGCCTCAAAATGAAATATTACAGCCACGTGACTATGAATCCTGCTTCCGTTTAATTACAATACGTGTATACCGTCCGAGTACTTAAAAACCTAAATCTGATATATGATTGTAATAAGTTTTGCATATCAGCAGCTACGCAATAGCACATTTTCGCATCACAGAATAATGTAAAAAATACTGGCTTATTTAATAAAAACATTAATGCATTTAAATGACTTATTATACTCTCTAATATAAAAAAGCAAACTAACAAAGCTCTACTTATTTTATTTCAGCTTTCTGTTTTCAACAGGAAACTATTTCATAGTAAACATATCCAAATAGGGTTTATAAATCAACAACTTCATGGAAATACATTGAGAGATTTTTTTCGAATGAATTTGAATTTGACTGTGTAAGCGCTTCTTATATTAAATAAATACTCTTTGGTTTTACCACCAGAAAAAGAATTATTTGACATTATATTAAAATTGAATAAGGGTTGTTAAAAATATATATATTTCTTAGTCCTATTTTTCCGACTGTCTGTGTGCCGGCTGCCTAAATATTACTTTAATGTTGCCTTGACTGATTCATTATTATTATTATTATTATTATTATTATTATTATTATTATTATTATTATTATTATGTCAATTATTAACTCAGTGAAGGCATTTTTTCATATTCATTGCTTGGTATTTATTTATATATTTTTAACAACCCTTATTCAGACACACACACACGCACACGCACACACACACACACACATGCGCGCACGCATAAATTCTGTTCTTGACGTTTATCTGAAACGCCTGGAACATTTTATAATCATGTCCGTTTTCGTTTGAATAAAAATAAGTCTTTCAGGTAACTTTGTTAAATAATATTCAGTAATATTTAAACATTTCTTATGCTAATGGATAATTTATTATGAATTCAAATTCGATGATGATTTTGTTTTCGCTCGTGTTCACAGCGCAGGGTCAATG
>CM045732.1:48943495-49043495 GCA_024760905.1 Plotosus lineatus | reverse complement strand
ATGATTTGTTCCAGATATTGGCAGCTTCCCTGAACTAGGCCCATAGATTAGATTTTTAAGCAATCACAGACCATCACTACAGACATTGAAAGTTTGAATTGAAGTATTTCAGGTTTTTTTTTTTTTTTTTTTTTTTTTTTTTTAACTTTAAACAAACTAAACAATGCATCTTTTTTTCATGTGTGCTGCAGCTCTAACCACACACAAGCATGTATATTCTCATTGTATACAAAAACATAAATCTGTCATATAAAAGGTTTGATTATACCACATTATAATCACAGATCACAGTCCATACTAATCTATTTTGCTTAAAATAATAAACTGGATCACATCATTAAAAAGTCATTTTAACATTATGCTGCTAAAAAGCCCCACAATTTTAAGACACACAGGCACAAGTGCTGAAGGCATTTTGTTTATGATGTATAATGACCAGCATTTTTAAATGCTCACTCGTGCCTCACACATGTGTTATGCCCCTGTGTTCATGATTTAAAATGTCGAAAGCCAATAGCAAAGTTACAACTTGCCCACATGTTGCAACAGTCCCCACATGTTGCAGTGTAAACAGCTGACCCAGTGCTGCTGCTGATTTGACTTGGAAAACACTTACAGCCTGGCACCGTGGTCACGGACCGTTGCTTCAGAATTTCAATGACCGTACATGAACCACCAAAAAAGTACCACACGTACAGTGCATCGCAGCCACCACACACCTTCTGCTTGTGGTGACGTAGTCCTATTCAAACCAGGCGTTTTGAATGCCATTTACGTGTCTGCAGGGTTCAGGGACACGGACGTTGACACTACACCTGCATCCTGCATGGATTTAACATACCCATTGTAGCCATGCATTTTATACACCAACCACACATGGAACCTCGATGTGCAACTTTTTGTTATTATGGATGAATAACATTATATTTAGACTTTAATTGCCAAAAATGGACAAGACAAACACACAGTAATGTGCTCCATCTTGGTTTCATTAAGCTGAAATCAATTATCACTGAAAGAAAGGGATTTCTAGCCGAGCTAAGATATAAATTAGCTTCATAACATATAAATTAATTATAAATTAATTCGTTTCAATGACATTTCTTTTTTTGGAAAGTGTGAAACAGGCAAGATTTCCCTGTGCAGCACAAAGAAAATGCATGAAAGAACATGACTTTTAAACTTTCATCCAACTACCATAACACCTTTACAACACACACACACACACACACACACACACACACACACACACACACACACACACACACACACACACACACACACACACACACACACACACACACACACACACACATACACACACGCACACACACACACACACACACACACACACACACACACACACACACACACACACACACGCACACACGCAGACACACACACACACACACACACACACACACGCACGCACACACACACACGCACACACACACACACACACACACACACACACACACACACACACACACACACACACACACCTTTCTCTCTCTGTCGCTCTTACACACACAAAAACACACACATACACACACAAATGCACGCACACACACACACACACACACACACACACACACACACACACACACACACACACACCTTTGTCTCTCTCTCTCTCTCTCTCTCTCTCTCTCTCTCTCTCTCCCGCCCTCCCACACACGCACACACACACACACACACCTTTCTCTCTCTGTTGCTCTTACACACACACACACACACACACACACACACACACACACACACACACCCACCCTTCTCTCTCTCTTTCTCTCTCCCTCTCACACACACACACACACACACCCACCCACCCACACACACACACACACACACACACACACACACACACACACACACCTTTCTCTCTCTCTCTTTCTCTCTCTCTCTCTCTCACACACACACACACACACACACACACACACACACCTTTCTCTCTCTCTCTCTCTCTCACACACACACACACACACACACACACACACACACACACACACACACACATCTGTTTGGAATTAATTCATATAGAAAGCAATGTCAAATGTCACATGGTTATCTTTAGCTGACTGCGTGCAATCAGGATTTAGACAGCAGTGTGGGTACGGTAACATTAAACAGGGACTAAAACAATACTGGAGAACATGGTGAATGTGCTAGCTTGATTTAATAATGATCATAAGCAGACTGTTTTCCCTGGTGTATTAGAAAAACATGTTCTAAACACACACAGGTGAGTTTGTGCCTCCTGGTCTGAGTGGATCCACTTATGGAAAGTACAGCCTCGCTGTCCATGCTGATTGCATTTCACACTACTCAGTTTAAGAATGCTAGGAAAAAAGTCCAGCAACTATATATAGTGCAATCAAATTAAAGGGTGGGGTGGAGTGAAGAGGACTTTTTAAATGCTAGGACATTTAGTCAGAATGGACATTTTTATTTTTTAATAATATCATTTCAGTCGACATTGAAAAATAAGCAGATACAGAAATTACAAGAAGTTTTGTATTCACTAATTTATCTTCAGTAGCTGAAGATAACCATGAGAAGTTTGAATGGACTTGAGTTGAAAGGAGGTTTATGAAGATTGATGGAATGTTCTGGAATTCAGAGACTGTGGTACACTTCTGAAAATTCCTGCTAGTTCATTATATTGTATCGCAGACAAGCTGACATGACAGACTGACATTAATACAATGCACTACAGCACACAGTAGAACTGCTGAGAGTCCGTCCACCACTTTAATCCTCTCTACTTAGACATGCTTTTGCTTGATTTCTTCCGAACTCATGAGCTGAGTGACCTATTCTATTACGGAGCTAAAATAATAATTACACTCACTTAAAAACATGGAAAGATACAAACAGCAGGACACCGCACAAGTACGCTGCCAGCCCCAGAAACACAGTGCAACGTTTTCCAGCATGATAATCTCAGCTGCATATGCATATTAGCATGTCCACTTCACAGCAAGAAGGTCTGGGTTCGATTCCCGGCCTGGGCGTTTCTGTGTGGAGTTTGCATGTTCTCCTCGTGCTTGCGTGGGTTTCCTCCGGGTGCTCCGGTTTCCTCCCACAATCCAAAGACATGCACAGTAGGTTAATTGGCCGTTCTAAATTGCCCGTAGGTTTGCATCGTACAGAAGGCAATGGCAAACCACTGCACTAATCCTACCAAGAAAAACCTCCATGAAGATGATAACCAGGGCGTTATCCTTCATGACGGGTCGCCAATGGTCGTCCTACGACTCAGGCACTAGATAGATATATATAAACACAAAGCTGGTTGGAACCGGAAGGAAAAGGGCAGGACTGACTTAGACAGAACGAGGGAAGACACAATATCTTCTAAGTCCTTTTTTTGTGATTTGATTAACACATTTATTTTGGCTTCTCCAGGGGTAAGATATAACGTCACACAGCTTATAATAAATAAGTAAATAAATAATAAAATAATTACTATTCAGCATGAATTTAAGAGAAATAGATTTACTGTACTAACTTTATGAATATCACTACTCATTTCATTTGATGTCACTTTCTGAATTGCTTTATTCTATATTAGGGTCACATGGAGGCTGAAGCCCAGCACAACCAACTTTGTGAGAAAGAGGGGTACACCTTGAAGAACTCATTAGACATTACACAGGCAACAAGCACAACTATTCAAGCTCCTAGGGGCAATCAAGAATATCCATTCGGTCTAATGTGCATGGTTTGGACTGTGAGCAAATACCCACACTATTACAGGGAGAATATACAAATTTCACACAGGCACATTTCCATTGGAAACAGGACTGGAACACAGGACCTTCTTGCTCTGAGGCGGATGTTCTAACCACTACGCCACCATGCTGACTCGAATAGCATTATAAAAGGCACTATTGTCTGGGTTAAAGACAGTAACATTGAAATTACAGTATAATGAGGATCCAACAAACATCAGCATGAAATACTCCTTTTTAAATACCTTTTTGTCCCTTTGTGCATTTAGGAGAGGGGAACAGTAAGAGGGCGTACAGCAAAGAGTTTGTCCATTCATTTGTCAACATATGTGCATTTCATGGTTTTGTTATTTTAGCTTGAGCCGAGTTATGCTGCATCAGCCTGCAGGCTAGAAGAGGTGACTGACAGTTTGTTGTTAGCTCCAACAGCTGTGATGGCTGACAGGCATCCACAAAGTTTCAACAGCAAGCTTTCTGAGAGAACATGGAAAGGGCACAAAGAAAAGAAACTGAATGAATGATGCATTACCATCATTATAAGCCATGCACAGATCAATTAAAAAAAGAAAGAGAGCCAAAAGGCATTGTTGTTCGAGTTGACCACATTCAATGCAATCAAATACTGTATATCAAGAAAGGAAAACTAGGAATTTCCCTTCGGAGACCTCCAACATGTATTTTCCATGCATGGTTTCTTTACCAGATGCATTAAGAAATCAAATTAATTCATTTAATACTGTATTACAACATTATCACATAATGAGTGGGGCCGGTGGTGTAGTGGTTAGGATGCTGTGCTCATGATCAGGAGGTTGTGTGTTCAAATCCCAGTCAGACCCCCACTGTGCTAAGACCCCTGGGCAAGGTTTCAACCACAAGTGTGCCTCTGTTCATCCAGCAGTATTAATTGGTTCCAGTAAAAATATACTGGGAAGGTAACCTGCCATGGACTAACGTCCCATCCAGGAGTAATTGGAGTCCTAGTCGCTTCATGCTATGGAAACCGGGGATAAGCACCGGCCTGATGAGCCACTAGGCTCTGGGTATGAAAATCCCAAATTATCACATAATATTGTAATATTTATTATATTGTTTGATTGATTCGATCCAGAAATGTGTAGATATACTGTATGTACATATTATTAATGCACAAATTGTGAAGAAAAATTCTGGTCACACATTATTTTTAATTTCATTGTTTATTCTGTTGAAGCACACTAATAGAAATAATAGGATACATCATTTGTTTGTAATTTGTCTACAGCAGCATTTTAAACATCAAGAGAAACGGTATAATTCCTACAAAGAAAGGTCACACAACGTTAGTTACAAACACTATGAATCATTATATAATGTTGAAATGTTATTTGATTGAAATCTAAAAAAATTCAAAACACAGTAAAATATAAAAAAAAAAAAAAAAAAACCCTCAACACTCCTAGTTACGGTCTGTATCATGACACATTCAACACAAAAGTAAAATGCTGTGTATCAACAATCAATCAATCAATCAATCTGGGTGTTGTGCCAGAATTCTGGCGTAGGCGGCAGCCATAACAGCTTATCATGGCTGTATACGAAGGGCAAGAAATTCGCAGTAGACACCCAAAATTCTTTCTGCAGAGTGTTGTTATTGAGACACCATCTCTAGCTAGCTGGCCGTTGACGCTAAAGAGTTCATCCGCCCTTTGATAAGTTTTGTTTTTATTCCTACTGGGTTGCTAGCCACCATACTCACCAAATTTGGAACCTGGTGGGGGAGCCGGTTTAGTCGCTAGAACTGGCTTACATGTTACCAGTAGCAGGGCAAAACCTGACCTGACAATATGTATATCAACAGAAATGTGAAAATGCCACAATGTGCCTTACAAATTAACAGCCGTCATTAACACACTAAATCATAATTTTTGTTTGACTTACATTTCGAAAGAATCGCCTTTATACACAGAAAAGAGTACAGAGGTGTATCTAGTACTGAATCATTACTAGTCATCTGATGTAGCCTAATATGAATTGCTCAGCTCTACAGCTCCAAGCTCATTAATATGATTTTTTGAGCTGAATGTAAATTTTCTCTGATGCTCCATCAGCAAGGAAATAAATTTCCATTAGAAACACACGAGAGTCTTAGTTTTTTTTTTTTTTTTTTTTTTTTTTTTTTTTTAATGTAAGCTGAATCTGATTCCATCTCCTCTTAATGATGAGTGTAAAAGACCGCAGTCTTTGTTTGGGCATAAAGTGCTGATGTGGTTCCAATATAACCACATATTACCTTCCTTTGGAATCATGGATAGAAGTACCACATACGTAGAGGTTTATCAGTGAAAGCCGAATGAGACATGATACAAACATAAAATAATAATAATAATTTTGTAGTACAGGGATAATCCTTGTCATTAACCGCTTTAAGCCATCAAATTTTTATCTTCGGAAACACTAGATGATGTTGACCGCTCATGCATGCATGTACTTGTGACCTCCGGGGTGAAATTTGTCTGCTGCCTGACAGCTCATATCACCAGTTTCGCTGTAGCCAGCCAGAGACATACTCATACACCAGCAGCATGACAGCACCTCCTGCACACAGAAAACCACAAGGCATGAGAATCTACATGACGTGAGATGTTATAACAGATTGAATGGGTTACACAGGGATTTTTAAACCTTTTTTTTTTTTTTTTTTTTTTTTTTTTTTTACATTACCTGGTCCAAGTCTCAAGATCTTGGGAATGAGTCCTTTGTATAATGCAAAATATCTATCAAAATAAAAATCAGGGACAATATTATTTGCAAAACCTTTGCTTTCAAAATCAACACAAAAGGTACTTTTTTCTATTAATGTTCTTAATACACAGTACAAGTACATAATATAATGATAATTAAACACTTCATGACTAATTTTGCCAAAAACTACTTAAAAAACAAGGTGTCCATTTTCTAGAATGAAATCCATAAGTGGATTATTATAATTCTGATGACTAGCCGTAAAACAAAAAGATTATGCATGCCCCCTTTGGCGCTTAAGCAGACACAGAGCCCTAAAATCTAGCCATGTTGTGTACCTACCACTAATGTGTTCAAGCTGATCTTTGGCTCAGGGTCGCCACTCTCCCTGCCTAGCCTCTGTCCCCTGCCTCTTCTGCGTTAATAAGGCCCGAGCCACTTCCTCCCTGCCCCACTGTCTGATTAAACTGACCTGTTGAGCGCCGTGTGCCTCGTTAGGACCTGCTTAACAACGTCTCCCATAGGGACCGCTAATTAGCTAGGACTGTGTTGTGTTAGAGGATTGGACAAAATAAGGTAGAGGGGTATCCTTCCAGCACCCTAAAGCGCAAACGCCTACACTTAGTGGCTCAGTCACACACAGAAAATGACACACGCACACATGCGTGCCCCAACCCCACCTTCAACCAGGCCCCGACTGATCTAATAAGAAGCAGTCTGCCAGTCTCCACGACCAAAGGAAAGAAGCAAATCATGACCCTGAAGGCTCATAAAAACAGTGAATTCACTCACAAGTTTGTCAACCAATGGAGACGCTACATCCATCTACTAAAGCGGGACCTCAGGAAAAACAAAATCTCTGAAAATTCATTACTACAATGAGTACAACTGCCTAACAAACATATTAGTAATGATAATAGGAGCAGTACAACAATATTTCAGTGTCTATTAAAAATGTTATTATTATGTTGGGAAAATCAATAACTAAAATCAACATAAATTGCTTCAGTCTTCATGAATCAGAAAAGAAAATATCTAGGAAAACATGAACGCTAGCCAGACATAACGAGGGGTTGTTAGCGGAGAAATACCCATATTTCACATGACAATAATATTTGACATATAAACAAAAGTTGCGTCTTGCTGCGTTGTTGACTGGCAGTGAGATTTACAATAAAAGCTGAAGGTGAAAAATGTAATAAACCCTAAACTACACTAACTATATCAAATATACCCCATTTGTATTCCTTTATTTATATGAATGGGTGTGCACTGGCCCGGTTTGAGCATCTAATAGCAAACATTAGAACTCACCCTTCTTCACGGTACACCAGAAAGATGGTCTGGAAACAGCTCCTGTACTTGATCTCCCCTGGGACTGGCTGGGGACCCTGGATACGGCTTTTAGCGACGTCAAAGGGGATGTTCACACAAGATGAGATGGTTCCTGACAGCAATCCTATAGTAAACTTCCTCATAAACTCCAGACTAGGATCCTTTCAGAGAGAAATAAAGTCAAAAAGAAGGGACTGGGAAGAATCTAAATTTAATGCAGAAGAGCAAGATATTTTACGACCCAGAGCACAAAAGATCAGTTTCATTTCAGTATGCGGTTCTGAACATTCTTGGCAGGGAATTCTGGAGCAATTGCAGGTTTGTTGACATATTGTTTTGGAAAGCTGAACATGATTCTAATGTTTGTGTAGAAAATGAGATTTCAGAGCTGAATCTCAAAAACATAAACCAGGCATATAGAACACAAAACAGCTGCCCACTAAAGAATGCAGTGGCTGTCATTCTATATTCCTGAATTTTACTTAATCATCTTCTTTGAACATACAGAGCAGTAAATGTGGAGTCAATGAAGAGTGGAAAATGTGCCACTGAGGGTCATCCCTCATGTTTGTAGAAACTAAGTTGAAGGAGTGGAAGAGCCAAGAAGAGACAGAGTTACAAAGAAAGGAGAAGCTCAGGGATTGTGGATATGATTGCAAAGCTGGCATGAAAGCTCAGATCATTTTATGGTAGCAAGAGACATATTAGAGTTTCCTAAGAATGGTGTGGCTCTCTGATTGGCTGAGGCAAATCACATGATACAGGGTGAGCTTTGGCGATAGGATTTATAAACAGGGATCATGCAGGCAGACTGGGTAGGCATATGGGGACAATTTGGGTAATTGGGCTGTGACTCGGCACAAGAGTATTACAGTACTGAAAAAAAGGACAGACCCATGCAGCTCTGACAGCTAATTGGCCGGGATATTTTTACAAATGACAACAGCCTTGCTGGGTTCAGCCCTTCTCAAAGCAGCGGATACCCTGAGTGACGAGCTGAATCAACAGCTAATCCAAAAGTCTGCAGCAGGGGGAGGACCACTGTTCTGGAAAGCACTACCAGCACTGGACCCTGCAACTACACAGCCAATACACCCACCATTCAGCCGGTTTAGCATTCCTCATTTCAGTCACGCAGGACCATGGGTTTTGTTGGATGCCCCCGAAAAACAGATTTAGTATTCAAACGTAATTGGATCAGGAGCTTTCATTGCAGCATTACTTGCAAAAAATAGCACTCAGTACACATAGTCAGATGGCTATACTCACTTGTGGCCAGAAACCACAGGAGGAGATGATTCACTGATTAATCTCGATCAGGCTACATGAATCTTAATGTCTATAGAATGACTCAGGCGGAAACCTCAAAGACCTCAAAGTTCAGCTTTCCTCAACAATTTTGTTCATCTGTTTGGCCCTTAGGGAACAGTAAATATTGGGTTCGGTCCCTGTCCGACAGGCAGAGGTTTAGACAATGACATTCTGACTCCGAATCTACAAGAGGATATAAAATACACTGCAGGTTTTACACTATAACTCTCCAATGCTCAAACAATACCACTGTCTGCTTCCACTTAGTTAATTGGAGTTAATCTAATGCTCCAGTATATACATGTGGAGCATATGGCTCCGTTTCAATGTAACAAAATTAACTTTTGTTTGGGAGTAGAACCGAGCCGGATGTGTAATGTGAACCTTTGAGGATGTGACAGAGAACAAACATAGGAAGGATTAGTATGGGTTATCTTAGCAGTTCCTTTCTTTTCCTTTGCTACGTCCAAATTTCTTTCCTTTCGCACAAACCCACACGACTTACTGACCATATCGCTAATTTACTACAACCTACAGTGCAACAAATCAGTTTGTACCGTTATTGCAATCCATCCTCTATATGCCCAAGCTTTGTAATGTCAGAATGACATCCACTGCCCCCAAGGCTACAATTTTTTTTTTTTCCCTTTTTACCTCGCTAGCAGGAAGGGTGTTTTTCACATTGAAGTAGAAGCCAAAGTAGATCATGTTAAAGAGGCCATGGCGGCCCAATGTGGAGGTCAGGCCCTTATTTATCCCACGCAGACCAAAGCCATCTGAATTAATAATCATTCGGGCCTGGGAGAACGTAGATAGTTGCTGAAGGGGAGAACGAGAGACACATTGACAGAAGATGCTTACCATTTAAAAATACCTTCTGACGTTAGATAGATACAGTAGTCTCAAAATACTTGAGGTACCATTGTCTCTTACCACTTTGAAAGAATCTCTGTTGGCTTGAAGGCTCACTTTCACCACCTCGAATGGATTAACCACAAGAGCTTCTGTTAAACCAGAGCCAAGCCCAGCTAGAGAGAGGGCCTGGTGTAGAAAAAGAAAGTTGCTAATAGCAAAAGAGCAACAATCAAGACAGCACTTGCGTCATATCCAAAGTCACAGTATGTTTTTGAGGAAAGCTCAAGGTATGGATGTCAGAACGAACATGGTAATTTATTGTGAACAATCCAGCCGTGAAATAAAGCTTGTTACGAATGCAATTGTTCAGTTGGATATTTGACTTGAACCTCTTAGCTGAAAGAAACCTGCTTCCATCTTCAATTCATGCAGAGAAAATAGGGACACAGAGGGAAGACAAAGACGAATGAATTGCTTTACTGACTGGAACAAAGATTAATTTGTCCATATGCAAAAGCAAATGCTTAATTTGAATGGTTTAAATGACACAGAAAAGAAAATTTCATTTTCATATTTCGTAAAGGACCTTTATTCTTTAATGAATAGATAATGTGTTTATTTGTTAAACCAGTCAACGCTTCACGCACTATATAAACTAATATCTAGTTTTTATGCTTTGTAATTTATACTGCAATTTATAAAATAGTAAACATCAACGTATACATATGCTTGTCAAGTGTTGGAATTAGATGCCGCTGTGTATACAGATGTCAGCAAATTTTTATATACATATACCATTTGAGTATGTATATTTGTGTATCCGTGTGAGTTTGCTTGTCTGTACTGGTGTAATGGGAAAGTGTCAGGGCTGTGTATGCGTCTCATTACTCTCCTTCAGGTTCTATCCCCCATCACACTATGCTGGACCATCATCTCATGCAGGCATCAGCCATGTTTACACAGCTAGCAGTTCACTCTTTCATTTGTTGTTTGTATTATTACCGCATACGTCCTCATCCATCAAGTTGAGCCCTCTCAGCTGCACGGAACAGGAAAAGGGGGTTCTGCCACACTACTCAAACATGCCCCTGAATAAACTCAGTTCCCTGTTAATTATCTTATCTAGCCTCGTTACATCATGCATCTATAGGTGGGCTCAGAAAGATGTTCATGTAGGATGGGAGAATATTGGGTTTAGGGGTATTATGGATGAGCCAGGTAAAAAAACTTCAAAAGTCAACACGTTAATATTTTTCTGAAAAGCTTTTAGCCTTGATTCCAGCACCTAATCGCTTCGGCATTAGTGTTTCAATTGGTTTGGTGAAGGCTCAGCAACATTATGTGGCAATGAATTGACATCGTCTCACACTGTCTATGGTGTGACGCATGTAAAAGAACCATTGCTGACTTTTGTCAAGAGTAGCTGCATAGCCATCAGTGTGTCTCTGCCCTGCGATGGCCTGGCGAGCCACCCACACCCAGGGTGTACTCTTCCCTGGCCCAGATTCGGCTGAGATAGATGGCAACCTCCCTGCGACCCTCATTGGGATTAAGTGGCTCAGAAAATGAATGAATTAATAAATTAAAATTTTAAAATAAACAATTCTCGAATTCACTGACAGATTTTCACGTGCATTGAAACAATATTATTATTGTTAATAATAAAATCTCAAATACAGGTTAGTCAAAAGATTTCAACTGATTTCAACTGGCAGTGCATATCACAAGGTTTTATATGTGCAGGGTGTACTCTTTCATCGCCAAGAGTCTGCTGAGATAGGTGCCAGCCTCCCTGCAACTTTAATTAGGATTAAGTGGTTCAGAAAATTAATGAATGAATTAATTGACAGACTGACAACCCTCATGTACTCCCATCAATGGACTTCTTCCCTGATGCACGGATATAAAACCAGGGCTCAAATAGTGAACGAGTGGTTCAGGGAGCATAAGGACTCATTCTCACATATGAACTGATCTCACGCAGTCTTGACCTTAATCCTACTGAAAGTCATTTGGAACATATTGAAGAAAGACTGTATGGAGTGGGTCGATTTTCCCGTCAGCAAGATGTCACTGAAAAAGAACCCATTTGCAAATAAATATTGTGATGGTGCTTAAGTTTGTTGAAAACAATGCCAACAATATTTACCGTAACCATGGAAAAGACGATCCACCAAAATATTACAGTATGGGACTTTTTTTTTTGGTTGGGCAGTGTATTTATTATGCTATAGCTGTATAAACAAAATTGTCTGAAAAATGAACAAAGTCATATATATATAAAACTACATGTGTGTCAAAGGTGACATGGGGAGTTTATTTATTGGGTTACACGTACACTCCACTTGATTAACATGCGTGTCTTCCATTTTAACAGCAGAGACAATACTGGGCTTGCATGCATTTATTATGCTAAACAGTAGACATACTGAGACATTATATTGACTAGTGTTTGTACAGATATTTCTAAAGCATCAAAGAAACCTGTGTGTGTGTGTGTGTGTGTGTGTGTGTATGTGTGTGCTATGTGTCAGGTCAGTAACCCTGTGTGTAACCTTGTACTACTGCTGCATGTTAGGGAGGTGGTATGTCCCCCTGAGGTTCGCCCCAAATGTGTTGCACACGGGCCCACTGGCGTGTGGAAATGCAATGGTGCCCACAAAGCAACCTCAAGCTATGGGTAAATAGTACCACTGCATTGCGTTGAACACGTTAATGTCAAAGTCTAGGGGAAACTACCCGGTCAGAAAAAGTTGGAGTGGAGCCCCAAAGGTGGTTGGATGGCATATGTGTCTCCTTCCACCAGCTCCTGCATATTTGCTCGTCCCCACCTGTCTCGAATTTGTTGTGGCACTGGAGATGGGTGTGCCAGGATGAAAGAGTGAGGCTGATGCAACATGAGTTGCCCTCACTATAATCGAAGTCCTGCGCAAGTCACGATATCTACCCATTGCATTGTGAAGTCCTGTGGTGATGGGCTAGCAGCAAAGCAGCAGGTGAAGAACCCACTGGGAGCTGTAATTGCGAGCCTGCACACAGGTGGCCCAGGTACTGGTTGTATTCCGGTAACCGAAGCAACCAAAGATGCAGGAAACTGGCTGAGTGACTAAGCAGTCCTCTTCAAGAACACTGATTGTCTCCATGGCATGAGGACGGGGAGATAAAAGGAGCCCTAACTGTAGCTGCTTTTTCCCTTAATCCCGGTCCAGCATACCATGACGGGCGATGTTTCCCCTACAGTGGTTGACACAAGAACAATAAAAGGCTGATGCCTACCTTAGCATCATGAAACATTTGGACCCTGCTCGACAATTCCAGAGCATATAGGCCGGAGAGAAGGACTTCCCTTGTGACAAGAGAACTTGCAAGCTACAAGGTGGACATTGCAGCCCTGAGCAAGCCTTGCTTCCCCAAAGAGGGTCAGCTGACAGGCTGTCAGCTAAAAGTGCTTCAAGTACAGGCTGAAAGCCTCTTTGAAAAACTTCAACATCGATACAGAGTCTTGGGAAGTTTGCGCTGCTGACTGGCCTGCATGGCATAGAGCCACCACGCAGGGAGCAAAGTTAGCAGAGGACTGGCGCACCACCCTCGCTGAGCAGAAGTTCCAAAAATGCAAGCAACATGCTGCTAGTATCCAACAGGACACACCAGTCCATACATGTCCTATGTGAGGTAAGATGGGCCGTGCTTGGATCTGCCTTATCAGCCACATATGTAGCCACAGGCAAACCTCGACATCATACTTATTTCCATGGTTATGGTCGTTCCGAGTAACGAACATGAATAAGTGTATGTGTGTGTCTGTGTGTGTGTTCATGCATATAGTGAGTATATAAATGGTGTAATTGAAATGGCTTACCAGGCTCGGAGATATAGTAGTGTAACTTAGAAGATTCTTGTATTGCTCAAAGGTGAAAAACTATAGAGGAAAAAGAACAAAATGAATAAACTGAGCCTAGCTTCAATATATAATAATCAATATAACAATAAACGAGCCCATTTCTTCTTCTCACTTGCACCGGAAATCACGTGTGTGTGTGTGTGTGTGTGTGTGTGTGTGTGTGTGTGTGTGTGTGTGTGTGTGCGTGTGTGTGTGTGCGTGCGCGCACGCGTGTGTGTGTGCGTGCGCGTGTGTTGACCATGTCTTCATAGCAGAGTTACAATCTTACAAATGTTTATGGGAAGTTAAAAACCTGAGTCAAGAAATAAAGCATTAACTCTGTCCTTTGCACAAAAAGCATTTTGGGAGATGCAGTTCCATAATAGCCAATGGGAGGGAGCTGTGTCATCCCTCCTAGCCAATGGAAGGCCAGCGCGGCGGGATGTTGGGAGATAGGCAATGGGAGGTAGCTGCGTCATCTGTCCTAGCCAATGGGAGGCCAGCAGGGCGGGATGTTTGAACGTCATTGATGGGAGAGCAGCTTGTGCATTGTTTGAATGGTGCGTTTTAATACTTGAATGGTGCGTTTTAATGTTTGAATGGCGCGTTTGGCTCATGTCGTAAGGAGAACTTGTTTCGTATGCAGAGACAAAAAATTTTGGAAAATGTTTTTCGTAACCTGGATTTTTTTGTTTGCTGGGACCATGGTAAGGTGAGGTACCACTGTGTATATATATATATATATATATATATATATATATATATATATATACACACACACACACACACACACACACATACACACACACACACACACACACACCATCTTACATGCACATGTGCCAGTACTAACATACATGTATACACATACACTCACAATAAGAGACGGGGGGGATGCATGTGATGCCACCACCCTGAGCAAACACAGCTCACAGACACACAGCGTGAAGATCATAATAGGAACATGCTCTCGCGTGCCCACACAGCATACACACTAATGAGATTGACATACAAGCAGTCATATGGTAATTGTTAAATTACTATATGACTGCTTGTATGGTAATTGTTAAACTGTAAAATATATAAGAACAATTTTAAATAATTCAAAATAGAACTTCTTTACAACAAATAAATAAAAAAGGATTATAAAATATATTACTATAATTACTTTCAATGTTAGTCATCTGTCAGGTCCTATTTGAACAGCCCATGAGTCTCCTAATTAAATTATTAGATTGTACTTGTTCAAATCAACAATTTTACCTCCTGGGCTGTTCAAATAGGACCTGACAGATGACTAACATTGAAAGTAAGGACATAGAAATACATAATTTTCCAACACAACAATCGCCACAGTTTACACAACACTATGAAAAATAAAAAAAATAAAAATCCAGTAAGCAGCAGTGCCACTGCCACAAACACCTTGTTGAGGGGAAAGGTCATAGAAAAATTGACAGACTGGTTTTTAGATTAATAAACCACTATTTACAAACAGGGTGAGCAGAAAAGCAACCGCAGAATGCACTTGTCAAAACTGTGTGTGGGATACAACAGCACAAGTCCACATCAGCTCCACTAACAGTAGCCACAAATAGAAAACTGATGCGGGCTCACTGTCACTTCACAACAGGTGAAGATTAGAAAAAGGCACAGCTGACATTTTCACAATCTTTATACGGTACAGTTTTACTAATGCCTCGCTAAATATCGCTTGAGATACTGTTGTGCTAGGAAACGTTAGGCAATCAAAAGTTTCCAAAAAATGTATTAAATCAGCTCAGCAGACACCAACAATCACATGGTCACAAGTTACAAAGGACACAATTTCTTCTGTTCTAGTCCTTGATATCAGTGTGAACTAAAATCGTAAGCTGTACCTGAAGGAGTTGATGCATTGTGCTGCTGCCAGATCATTAACAGTTTACATAATCGTATGAATAAATGATGGTACAGTTCCTATTAATATTCTTATTAAATAGCCCAGAAAGGTTATATGATGCGGATATTATTATATGTAACACAGTGATCGCTTCCTACTTCATGTTTCGGTTTCTGTAGCTTCAGTGCATCGTTGGTTTTTCAAAAATATTCATCAAAAAATAAAAATAAGGGAAAAAAATAGGAAGAAAGTTAAGGAAAATGCCGCAAAATAAGGGCAATTATGCAAAAACCCCCAAACAAACAAAAACAAACAAACAAGCAAACAAACAAAAAAAAAACAACCCAAAACCCCCCAACAAAACTACTTACATTTTTATGTGAGGTGCGCATCTGAGCGTGTGTGCGCGCATGCGTCTGTATGTGTGCGTATTTATATTTTATTTACATCTTATGCATTATTTTTGAAAGTTTAATTGTTATTATAAGAATTTATAGCATTGAATATGTATTTATTGATATTATATACACATATACATGTACGTATACATTAGTCGGGGTGTGTGTATGTGTGTGTGTGTGTGTGTGTGTGTGTGGGGGGTTCGATCCTACTTCACGGAAATTGGCGGTCGCGGTCCCCATTAACCGTGGAAAGTGAGGGATCCCTGTAGACTATGCTATCAGTTATGGCTAATGTTTTCTTCACTCTCTACCTGCAGGATGCTCTGTGATGTCTGGATCTCATGGAAGTCAATATTGAAGGCCAATAGCAAGCTTACATAGTGTGACAACAAACAGAGCAAGCAAGCTTGTGTTTGACTTTACATGCTCCAGGTGAACTACTACTAAATACTCCAAATAGGACGCAGCCGGGTTTATGTTTGTGTGCTTGTTGTGTACATCATTAGCCTGTATTGTCAGATAGCCGTTACCTTTACTGCTCTCTTTGGCGTCTCAGCTAGAATTGGTGGCAGGATTCCCTTGTAAAAACCATATACTCTGTAAACAGATAGCAATGCATTTAGACTCCAACACTGGTACAATGAATACACACACAGCATTAGTTTCAGTTTAATCGAATTTAAGATAGAGAGTGGAGTCAATCAAGGAAACATGAACAACTATCCAAACATTTCACAAAAAGCGCTGAAAGATCTTTGAACACCTGTTAACCATTCAATCCGAAAACATGTTTACATAATTCACGAGTTGGCAAAATGGTAGAGACTTCCACAGAAAAGTGCCCTGCTGACCAGATGCTCTTACAATGAATGGAGGACTGTGATGTTCATGTTTGTCTATTTTAACTCAAACACTGCAATAGCAAAATCACATTATATTAAAAGATCACTACTGGCGATATTTCCACCTGTGCAGTAGCATGCTAGCCAGTTTCTTTTCACCTTTTCTATGGAAAACAGCCCCATCATCACTGCCACATACTGCTGATTATCTTGATAGTGCTCAACTGTTCTTGTCTGTTTGTTTCAAAGCAGTTGTTTCCTGCTTAAAAACAGGTTCAACTGGTCTGTAACCTCCAACAAGCAAAAACTGCTCTGTAAAGTGGAAATAGTGGACAGAAAAAGCTCAGAGATGAAATTCTTCATTTTAAAACATAGACAAAATAAGAACATGTATGTCAGGAATAATGACATTTGATAAGTATACAAAGTACGAGGGCTAATAACTGCGATGTGTAGGCCTTGGCGTACCCGCATTTTACAGGACAGCCATCTTCTTCACAGGTGAGAGAGAGCACAAAGCTAATCAATACGTAAAAGCAAAATAAGTGTTGGTATAACAACGCGAGGATATGGCGCTTCAAGTATATTTCTAAAATACATCCTAACCATCAGATAATATCCAGATTCTTATGACTGTCTACCCGAAAACTGCCCCGATATTTTTATGTGTAGCTAACAATAAGGAATTTATTTACATTCTCAGTAGGTATATTACTCTTATAAGATTGTATTAAACACCCGTGCAAACAGTATGGATCAGTAATCTTAATATTCTCACGTTTACTATTCTCAAACAGACTGATGAGCAATCCCTGTTTAGACAGCACACACACACATATATACATTTCTGCAGTTGAAACCTGACTCTGTTTTCCTAATCTTAATGTCAGGACAAGCCTGAGCATGGGAAACTCCTCTTTCCTTGTCTGCCAGAACACCACTGGTTCAGGGCAGACATTTCTCATGTCTTCAGTGTAGACAGAGAAATGTTTATGCTTAGTAAGATTACTGGATATAAGAATCCGCGCTATCAACAGCAGTCAAAAAATGGCGACTACGTATATGGAATTTCAAAATTATTGAATATTACTTCTGACGATGAAAACAGCAAAACATGATAAAATATTTGTGAAGTTTATTAACTGCTTGTGAGGGGGGCGTAGTGGCGTAATGGTTAGGGTGCAGCGCTCATGACTGGGCGGTCGTGTGTTCGAATCCCAGTGAGACCCCCACTGTGCTAAGACCCCTGGGCAAGGTCTCAACCACAAGTGTGCCTCTGTTCACCCAGCAGTATAAATGGATACCAGTAAAAATATACTGGGAAGGTAACCTACGATGGACTAGTGTCCCATCCAGGAGGAGTTGAACTCCTGGAATCTTCACGCTATGGAAACCGGGGATAAGCACCGGCCTGATGAGCCACTAGGCTCCGGTATAAAAAGCCCAATGGATTTTTACCTTTTATTAACTGCATGCTCTTGGATCCTATTGAGAGTATAAACGCATGCTTTATTAAAGGCTGACACACTTGGAAGGTAAACCTGCGAAGCATACAAATAAAAGGTTCAGGGTGCTAATATTAACCATAAAACATAAATCAATGGTGGGGTGCAAGTGCCTAATTAGAGTAGTTGTTTACAGTATACGACTTTGACCTTTCCCGATGAAACTACATCCAGATTGTTCCAATAAAATATTTTAATAACTCAATTTAAGTTTTAGGGGCAGTGGTGGCCCGGTGGTACGATGCCAGATTACTGATCCCAAAGTTTAGGGTTTAAGCCCCACTTTTTCAACAGTTGTCATTGCTGTCTCCTCCCAGTGCAGCTAACTGGGTTATCAAAGGCCAGCCATGTCTCTCACTGCCTATGATGTGAGGTTCATGTAAAAGAACCATTGTTGACTTTCATCAAGAGTATCTGCATAGCCATCAGCATGTTTCTGCCCCGTGATGGCCTGGCGAGCTGTCCAGGGTGCACTCTGCCCTCGCCCGGAGATGGCTGAGATGGACGCCAACCTCCCCCTGACCCTAATTGGGATTACATTTTTTTTTTCTTTAGATTAAATGTCTAATAGGGAATTAAGTGGCTCAGAAAATGAATGAATGAATGAATGATAAATTTAACTTTTAAAATAAACTTCTCAAATTCACTGATAGATTTTCACCTGCATTGAAACATTATTATTAATGTTAATAATAAAATCTCAAATACAGGTTAGTTAAAAGATTTCAACTGGCAGTGCCTATCACAAGGTTTTATATGTGCTACTGTACACTCAAGTAACAACGCTAATAAATATTGTACGGTGTATGTCGTCCAAACATCTGTCCGCTGTATTTAAACGAGCAAAGCCTACATTCTGTGTAAAAGACAACAGAACAATAATGAGTGAAAACAAGAACTAATTGTTTATTTTCAAGGAGAAGTCAAAACAGTCTTTCACGACACTCAAGTAAAACAGGAGTTAATTGCCAAGTATTAGTCGTGCAGGTTGTGCTAAGAATGCAAAAATGAAATAGAAGGGCCGGAAAGGGGTTTTTAGTAACATATCACTCATGTGTTGATACTAAACAGACATTTGTGGACAGAGAGGACAGTGTAGCGTGACATCTGAGCAAGAAACCCAGCACACAACTGTATTGTGAAAACACCATCCAGTAGTGGTCAACAGAGATGCTCATGGTTGATTGCGTCTGGGTGTAAATATTGTTGTTTCTCCAAGCAAAAAAGGAGCTGATTACCTCAAGTGTTACCACAACCCATCTCAAAATCCAACTACTCACGCCGACAAACAAATCACTCGCTCACCCGGATGTGTTGTATCATTTCTTTGCCACTCTATGGCAGCTGTGGCAACCTGGTGCACGGACAGTAGTGAACGTTTGTGAAAGTGGGAGAGCGTGGAGTCAAAAAGTAAGCCAATTCAGTGATGCATACAGACTTGCTTCCAGGGAGTGGTTATGCTGAGAAATCATTGTGGTAAAAGAAAAGCTCAGATTTGTCTCTCTCTCTCTCTCTCTCTCTCTCGCTCTCTCTCTCTCTCGCTCTTTCACACACACACACACACACACACACACACACACACACACACACACACACAAGACCCCATTTGACTGTACCTGGTTTGAATGCTGATTTGACTCTAAATGTAAAGCACACGCAAGGTCTCCACTAGGCCTTCATAAACAAATCCATTCCCATTTAGGATTTTTGTGGGTCCAGCTGCCCGTGTTTGTATAGGTGTGATTTGTCTTTGATTTCCATAAACCCATTTGGTCCCATTCAACACAGAGCCACATAACTCATCATAACAAAAAGGGAGGAAGGAAACAACGCATTAACCAAATTGGATAATGAGACATATGTTTGATTCCAGTTTAGGTTTGGATACCGACTTCACATAACTAATCGACTTTTCTCTTTACTATCCTTCAAGCACACATGATCCTCGGCATGCTGTCGCCCAGGTGCCCTGTGCTTGGCCAACAGCCTGCATGCTTCATCTGCAAATGTGACTATTTACCAAAGGAAGCTGTAGTTTTATCTGTGGAGAGCATGTCTTTAATTATAATAAAAAAACAAGCAGAGACAGCGAAATGTCAGGAACATGTTATTCACACCAAATACAGTAAAGCTGGAAGCAAACTAGCACTAGCACAATTTATTGCAGCAAATTGGAGCTCATACCGCTTTCCATTTCTTCACTTTTTTTTAAACACTTTTGTATAGACTTGATCAGAATGATGCATGCGTGATCATAACTTTGGTAAAGGGCAAATAACACCTCTCTTGATCTGGCTATTTATCAAAAATATATGTACGGTACACAAACACACACACACACACACACACACACACACACAAACACACACACACACACAATTACACTTAGTGGCCTTCAAGAAGAAGACTATATCACATGATCTACAGTCAGATTACTACTGTAATAGATTAAAACAGTGCCTTGGACCTGGGAGGTAGCTTGACATGCAAACAAATTTGAGGAATAATTGCCCTGTCGATACCCCCAGTGCAGCTAACTGGGTTATCAAATGCTGGCCATGTCTCTCACTGTCTATGGTGTAAAGCATGTAAAAGAACCATTTCTGACTTTTGACAAGAGTAGCTGCAAAGCCGTCAGCGTGTTTCCGCCCTGCGATGGGCTGGCGAGCTGTCCAGGGTGTACTCTGCCCTTGCCCAAAGTTGGCTGGGATGGGCACCAGCCTCCCCGCGACCCTAATGAGGATTAATCGGTTATAGAAAATGAACTGAACTGAACCACTGTGCATAGTTAACTAATGTTCATATAAAGCATCTATTACATAAATGTATTATGCATTGTCAGGAATTAAATGCATATCCGCATTAGTTTTATTCTTGATAGACGTGATGCACAAAGCAAAACAAAGAAGCACGTTATCTTTAAAGCTGTGACCGCCCATCCACAATTGGATCAATTGATTTTAGAGAAGTGCCATGTTGGAACAAAAAAGTTTTATATTTCTTGTAAATTTGACACCTACGCAAAGGCAAACATGAGAAACCATTTTTAATGGTTACTCCACACAACACAACAGTGACGTCCTCAATCATTTCTGTTGACTGTTTTTGCTTGTGGATAGCATTTTCTCCTGGGCTGTAATTCCACATCACAAATGCACTGGGGTCAAAATTGAGGTCAAGAAAAGAAGAGCTGGTGTCTGCAGGGGAGGCGTGTGCCGACTGCACTGCTGACAGCTCCACAGAGAGTGAGAATGGCATGTAGTATTTGTGAGCTGGTGAAGGATCTCACAGCAGTCTCTCCCCATGAACTGCTGCTGCTTCACTTTCACCTGTGACCACCCACACACAACGTACAATAGATTAGCTGTATAAAACTGTCAACGCTAAAAAAACGCCTCATAGACAAAAAGGGAAGCAGTATTTTCCAAATCTCCACTTTATTCAACAGCACCTGGAAAGGCCATTGTCTGCCTAAACATATTAGTGCTACAACCCCTAATTCCCCATTCCACAGTATTTCAGCTCATGTTTCTCTGCACATATCACAACACTACACTCTTTATCCACCCTGCTTACAAAATTATAAGGCAAGTAAGACAAAAACAAACTGTAAATAATAATGATAAATACTGATATTAATAATATTGATTGTGATGTTAGTAACATCATTAAAATCAAGAAAAACAACAAAAACAAAAAGAACAACAAAAATAATAACAATAAGAGGAAGAATAAGAAGGGGAAGAGAAAAATCAGATTTAAATCTAATGTAGAATTATGGAAGGAGGGATGTAAGAAATATTTTTTCTTAGTATATGTTCAAATATTTATATCATTATTTACTTTAGTTGCCTTTTGCGTGATTGTTTTTTGTTTTTGTAAATAACTTTGTATAATTTAACATGTTTTGAGGGGTGCACAAACGGGACAAGGGGACATTATCATCAATCAAGAATTGATAGGTACAGAGTGGGATTAAATCACCATATTCTTCTTCCCACTCCCTTTGAATATGTTGATAATTTCATTTGCATCATACCATTTCAGTGTTTTTCTAACAACAACAACAACAACAACAACAACAATAATAATTATTATTATTATCATTATTATTATTATTATTATTAATTAAATACTTTTTTGTATAGTCATTTTCTTTAGTTATTTAGTTAATTGCTTTTGTCATTGATTCTTTTTAGAAGTAATTTGATAATGATAGAATTTACACTATTATGAAATTTTAAATTAAACAGTGATTACTTGCTCTCGAGTGGCGAATTGGTAAGATGCGTGACTGTCAACCTGGAGATTGCGAGTTGGAATCCAGGTTTATGCTGCAGCCATTCACAACTTTGAGTTCATGGGAAATAACTGGTTTTCACGAGAGAAAGGGTTGTCATGCATTCTGCTGTCACTCACAGCAATCACCAGCTTCATGGGCATCTGTGAGCTTATTTGTACAGAATGGGTGGATAGTAATTTCCCTCCGAGTGTGTTGCGCCGCATCCAAATGCACATGTGCAGCAGTCCATGCAGAGGCAGGTGGTAATGCCTTTGGGGGGGGCATGTGAATGTTTACACCTCTTCATGGTTGGTGGAAGCCCTATGTAATAGGAAGGCAACATCTGACGGGTGGAAAGAAGGGAAGGGGAAAAAGCAGTGACTACTCATTATATTTAGTAATTTTTATTGTAAAAGAACCATTGCTGACTTTCGAATAGAGTAGCTGCATAGCCATCAGCGTGTTTCTGCCCTGTGATGGCCTGGCGAGCTGTCCAGGGCTTACTCTGCCCTTGCCCAGAGTCGGCTGAAATAGGCACCAGCCTCCCCGCCCCGCGACCATAATTAGGATTAAGCGGTTCAGAAAATGAATGAATGAATGCATTTTTACTGTTAAGTTTAAAAATGCAGAGAAAGATGAGGAAAACAAATAAAATTGAATAAAAAAATATACCATCCATAAAGTTATCTGGAGCAAGCTGGGCACGAAATCAAAAATATAAACTGGTGACTTCACTTTCTCACCATGAATTTATGGTACATACATATTATAAGTGCCAAGAAGTGCATTAAAGGTTAAACACTCACATGAATGTGAAAGCAAGCATTTCTATGTACACACCAACATATTGCACTCAAACAGCAAAGCAAAAAAAAAAAAAAAAAAAAAAAAAACACTTTCAGGTGAATTCTTACCCTTCTTTGTAAAATATGGTTCTGAAACAGTCCACCAGGCCTTTATATCTGTTTGGGTCTTCCACTCCCCACTGAATTTGGAGCCTGAAAAAGTATATTAACAGTTTACTACTGCTAAAATTTAACCATATTACCAATTAAAACAAAACATTTCCCAAAAATAATGCAGACTGTTGGAAAGGTTTTTATTAATTGAATGGTTGGAGAAAAGTGTCCGGTGTGATGTGTGATAGGAAAGTATCGGCAAGAGTGAAAGGAAAAGTGTACAAGACGGTGGTGAGGCCAGCGATGTTGTATGGTTTAGAAACAGTAGCACTGAGGAAAAGACAGGAGGCAGAGCTGGAGGTAGCAGAGATGAAAATGTTGAGGTTCTCTTTGGGAGTAATGAGGATGGATAGGATCAGGAATGAGCACATCAGAGGGACAGCACATGTAAGATGTTTTGGAGACAAAGTTAGAAAGGCTAGATTGAGATGGTTTGGACATGTACAGAGGAGGGATAGTGAGTATATTGGTAGTAGGATGCTGAGGTTGGAACTACCAGGCAGAAGGCCAAGAGGAAGACCAAAGAGAAGATTTATGGATGTGGTGAAGGAGGACATGAAGGTAGTTGGCGTAAGAGAAGAAGATGCAGAGGACAGGGTTAGATGGAAGCAGCTTATTCTCTGTGGCGAGCCCTGAAGGGAACAGCCGAAAGGAAAAGAAGAAGAAGAAGATTAGTCATTAATTTCCACAACAAAAAAGTTCTTTGCAACTTATATGCTGAAAACAGTAAAAGGAAATACCAGCTTTGTTGTTTAGTATATAATAAATATATGAAACCATAATAAAATTTCTTTTAAAATATGATGCTTTTCCTACATGAATACAGATGTTCCCTGACTTACGTTTTTAATTGGTTCAGGACGGCCGAACGTAAGTTGAAAGTGAACGTATGACGTGTGACGTATGATGCTCATACTGTACTATACATCCATAAATACCATTATCGTATCTCATAAAACACCCCTAAATCAATTATTATAAACATAACATTTTTAAATAATATCAAATATATCAAATAATATCAACATTAATTTCAAATAAGTCACTTATTTATACTGAACAACTTTACATGAAGCTTAAAACAGCCAATCAACGCTACAGTATGTGAAGTGCTCAATACAGAACGTAGTGTACTTGCAAAAGTAGTGTACTTGCTGTGGGTTATACAGACTCCGGTCTTTCAAGTGCACAAGGGTGCCGTTGAACTCATTTAGAACACAGCCTGCACTGATGTGAATCCCAGCAAAGCGGAGAGTTCTTTCTTTTGTGTAAGTAAGTAAACTTTATTCAAGAGATGCATACAAAGAACAAGTACAAATCTGAATGAACATTAATATAAAAATAAGTATACACTCTTAGGATTCTGATAAAAGATAATACATATCTGTAATTGTTCTGTAATTTGTGCTTTCATTTATTTTACAACTCTCTTTGCTTAACTGAGTATGCATGGTAGCTTGTGCCAATCTGAGCAGATAGTTAATTCATCTCTGTGTATGAGACTTGCACCCATGCTAGTAGGCTTACACTTCTGACCAACCATATTTGCTTCGGGTCACAAAAGTCCGCAAAACAGTGTAAACACAAAGATCATAGAGACGACCGACGTCTTAACACAAGGGTAACACACTCTCTCTCTCTCTCTCTCTCTCTCTCTCTCTCTCTATATATATATATATATATATATATATATATATATATATATATATATTTCTATAAAATGATATACATATAACTGAACTGGGAAGGAGGGACACGTTCAGTCTGTAGTTTGTAAACAATGACGTCATTGTGTTATTATGTCAGCATACTACGTAGGTGTGTCTAAACTCAAAATTTTACTTAAAAAAAAAAAAAAAAAAAAAAAAAATCAAAAAACATAAAACCGAAAAAATGTAAAACGGATGAACATAAGTCAGGGAGCGTCTGTAGATTGATTTTTAAAATTTTGTTATTAACAACATCAATTCTGAATTTTTGTTTCTGGTGCCCAGATTTCCTTTTGTAGAGCAAAATCCATCCATCCCTCCATCTGATTTTTTTCTTATTACTTGCACTTTTTCAGAAGAAATTTACAATTAAAAAATTCCTAATCTTGAACATGAGTATCTGAACACACACTCAAGATCCATATATGTAAGTTTTTGCTTTTTAGGCAAAACAAAAACAACCAAAACATCCTCTGGTTTAAGTGAATCCTGAGCCTGTTTTAGAACCTCAAACCCAATAGTGAAATTAAGTATTTACTTAACTCATATTTTCTTATATTCCTGTGTCCCCTGTAGTGGACCTTGAGGCCATAAACTTTACTGTTTACTACAAATAACCTTTTGGTTACAGCTCTTTAAGTTGCATGCATAATTATAATGTAATAGTTAAGGGACTGTTTTGAAGCAACAAACCTGCTAGTAACTTGTGTAAATATTAAACTTACGATGCACTTGAAGTGAGTTTTTACTACATTATCCAATTTCATTGTACAGATACTGATGAAAGGAAACCTGGTGGTAGGAGTTTATACATCCTGTTTGCAATCTGGTGTGTATACTGTATATTCGGCAAAGTTCTGTGCAAATGTTATAGGCACCCATTTCATTTAATACAAACTTTTTTATAAATTTTAATTTTATAATTTCTTGATCATCAGGTCTGCACTAAGACATTTAAAACATCCTATCAATCATTTGCCAAGACAAAATTAAAGGTATTATGTAAGAGACTTCTTTTTACACAAAAACATACTGAAGGCTGCTGGCTTTTGTTGCAAAAATGTGAAGCAAGTTGAACAGTCAAAGCCAACAACAGAACATCAGCAAGATCTGTAAAAAATTGTCAGATAATTTCCACACTGAAGAGTACAAACTGCAACAAGGACTTCAAATTGAAGCAAATGGACACTGAATTTCATCTTTGTGTAATTTACCACTGTTTACTGCTCTTTATAGCACTTTTTTTGTGAAATAGCTCTGATCATTAGCATTGCTTCGCTTGTACCCTAGACCTTTCTACAGTACTACTCTATATGGAAAATAGGCTGTGGACGCTTGACCATCAGAACCATATATAACTTCTTCCCAAAGCTGATACTACAAAGATGAAACTTCACAATTGTACAAAATGTCCTCATCTGATATTGGGTTACAATTTCCCTGTAATAGAACTAAGAGACTCAAACCTGTTCTGAAATGACCGTCCCCCTGTGCACAATGTGAACTCCATTAAGACATGCTTTACCAAGGTTGGAGTGGGGGAACATTAGTCGCTTGCACAGAGTATTGCTGTCAACTCTCCTGAACACGTTTGGGATTAACTAGAATGTTAACTGCCCCAGATGTCTCCACCTCACATAAGTGTTTGGCCTTGATAAGACTCTTATGGACTAATGATCATGAAATATCAATCACACTCTAAAATCAAGTGGACAGTCTTCCCAGAAGAGAGAAATTTATATTAAAATAGGAAAGAAACTCGGGAGTCCAATAATCAAGAAACACATATAAGTGATGGTGTCAAGTGTCCATAAACTTTTATCCCTACAGTGTATGTGTGTACTTAGTACATATCCAACAGGAATGGTGTAATCTGACTCGTTTGTTATCTTGGGGTATGTAAAGGGTATCTTGGGATTGGTAAGGTAAAGTCTGTTGGGCTTTTTACACCCGAGCCATAGATGCTCATCAAGCCAGTGCTTATCTCCAGTTTCGGTGGCGTGAAGCGACCAGGAGTTCAACTCCTCCTGGATGGGACAGTGGTCCATCGAAGGTTACCTTCCCGGGATATTTTTACTGGTACCCATTTATAGTGGGGCCAAAAAGTATTGGGCAATGTAAAAATGTGCAAGTTCACCCATTTAAAAAGATAAGAGAGGTTTGTAATTTTCATCATAGGTACACATTAAGCTTGAGAGATAGAATGAAAAAAAAATCCAGGAAATCACATTGTATGATTTTTCAACAATTTATTTGTGAAAATGGGAGGCCAATAAGTATTGGGCAGCTGGAAAACAAACATTATTTTGGCCCCCACTCGTTAACAGAATAAATGACACCTGTTTGAACTGATTAGATGCATAAGAGACACCTTCAAACCTGCACACACCTTCAATCTGTCAGAGTGCAGTCTTCTCCATGACCAAGACCAGAGAGCTTCCCAAAGACACCAGAGTTAAATTTGTACAACTGCACAAAGCTGGGATGAGTCAAACTGCAATTGGTAAACAACAAGATCTCACCTCGTGGGGTTCAAAGGATTCCCCTACTAAAGAAAAAACATGTAAAGGCCCATCTGAAATATGCTAAAGACCATCTGGACGATCCAGTGGAGGATTGGGAGAATGTGATGTGGTCAGATGAGACCAAAATTGAACTTTTTGGTTTAAACAGCACTCGCCGTGTTTGGAGGAAGAAGAATGCTGAGTTGCATCCCAAGAACACCATACCTACTGTGAAGCATGGGGGTGGACACATCATGCTTTGGGGATGCTTTTCTGCAAAAGGGACAGGAAGACTTCTTCTTATTCTTCACTTATCCCTTAACATACAAAGATGTCGTTGGGGCGCCTTCAAAGACTTGGGCTGATTTGGCCTGGCGGAGCCCATACCTCTCCAGGTCATAGAAACACACTGATGGCTTTGCAGCCTACTCTTTACGAAAGTCAGCAATGGTTCTTTTACATGCCTCTCACCATAGACAGTGAGAGACATGGTGTGCCTTTGATAACCCAGTTAGCTGCACTGGGGGGACAGTGACAACCTTGAGGGGACTCGAACCCCCAACCTTAGGCTCAGCGATCCTGTGCCCTAACCACTAGACCACCACTGCACTATAGGAAGACTGCACCGTATCAATGGCAACATGAATGTATTGTATTGTGACATTTTGGGTAAAAACCTCCTAACATTGGTCAGAGCATTAAAGATAAAACATGGCTGGGTCTTCCAGCATGATAATGATCCAAAGCACACAGCCAAGAAAACCAAGGAGTGGTTCCGTAAAAAGCATACCAAGGTTCTGGAGTGGCTTAGCCAGTGTCCAGACCTCAACCCAATCAAAAACCTGTGAAGGGAGTTAAAACTTTGAGTTACCAAGCGATAGCCCTCAAACATCACAGCTCTAGAGAAGATCTGTACAGAGGAGTGGGACAAAATACCAACTAAAGTGTGTGTAGACCTGGTCAAGAACTACAGGAAACCTTTGACCTCTGTCATTGCCAACCAAGGCTTCATTACAAAGTATTAAAAGTAACTTTTGCTGGCTGCTCAATACTTATTGGCCTCCCATTTTCACAAATAAATTGTTGAAAAATCATACAATGTGATTTCCTGGATTTTTTTTTACATTCTGTCTCTCAAGCTTGATGTGTACCTACGATAAAATTACAAACCTCTCTTATCTTTTTAAATTGGTAAACTTGCAAATTTTTACATTGTCCAATACTTATTGGCCCCACTGTATACTGCTGGGTGAACAGAGCCACACTTGTGGTTGAGACCTTGCCCAGAGGTCTTAGCACAGAGGGGGGCTAACTGGGATTCGAACACACAACCTCCTGATCATGAGCCCAGTACCCTAACCACTACGCCACCGGCCCCACATGGTATCTTGGGGTAATGAACAATTATTCCCGTTAGGTAAGAGGAATTTCATTGAAGAGTCTCCAAGAGGGAACAAGTAAACTTTTGAATTCAGCAATATCCCCGAAGCGTGAGGGGCATGATTGTTATACTATACACCACAAGGAAGTATTATCAACAAAAAGCAGAGAAAAAGTTTTTGTTGCAAATTGACGGAAACTGAGTGCACATATGAGGAGGTGTGTAATAGAGCTGTGGAAAAGCATCTCTAACTATCTTTAAAAATTTAGTATATACTATGTAGAAGTCAAAAAACCTTTGACAGTTTATTTTTACATATTTTAAACATAAAAAAGTGAGGTCAGGCGAGTGCTCTGTAACTGTCTGTAACTGTTTATCCTTCAGAGTTTAGTATATTTGCTCTGTAAAGATGTTTTAGTGTGTAAACTACACAGTACACAAGAAAAACAAATTTGAACAAGATTTTTATGTAGATCAGTTTTGAAAAATTTTGTTAATCTGCTCATCAGAATAAAAATTAAAAGAAAATACTGTATATATAACGTTTATGCCCCTGACCAATTTCTGACATTTTTGCATGTTTGTCACTGTCATCCATTTCAGATCAAGCAAACCTTAATATTGTACAAACAAAAAAAATGCAGTTTTTAGTGCCAGTTGCATTTATTAAGGGGGATAACCCCCCCATCTGAACCTACAAGGGCCCGTGTGAATAAGTAATTGCCTCCCTAAACCTAATAGCTGGTTGAACCACTTTTTGCAGCAATAGCTGCAGGAAAGCGTTTGCAATCAGAGGCAATGAGACTTTCATATCGCTGTGATGGGATTTTGGCCCACTCTTCTCTGCAGAATTGTTTAAGATCAACCAGATTGGATGAACAGCCTTTTTAAGTTCATGCAACAGCATCTCAATAGGGTTCAGGTCGGGACTTTGACGAGGCCACTCCAAAAGCCTCATTTTGATCTTTTTTAGCCATTCAGAAGTGAACTTGCTGGTGTGCTTCAGATCATTGTCTTTCTGTGGAACCCAGGTGCGCTTTAGTTTGAGGTCTTGAACTGATGGACGAACATTCTTTGCCAGGATTTCGTGGTAGCAATCAGAATTCATGGTTCCATCAATCATGACAAGTCACTCAGGTCCTGAAGCAGCAAAGCAGGCCCAGATCATTACACTTCCATCACCATGTTCCACTGTTGGCACAATGTTCTTTTTATCAAATGCAGTGTTCCTTTTCCACCAGATGTAACGGAATGCATTTCTCCAGAAAAGTTCAACTTTAGTTTAATCAGTTCAGAGGACATTATCCCAAAAGCTTCGGGGATGATCAAGATGATTCTTTGCAAAAGTAAGTCGTGCCTTGAAGTTCATTTTTGTCAACAGTGGCTTTCTCCTCAGAATTCTTCAATGGATGCCATTTTTGTCTTGTGTCTTTCTGATGGTGGAGTCATGAACATTGATATTAGCTGAGGCAGGTGAGGCTTGTAGTTGTTTAGAAATGGTTTTTGGATCCTTTGTGACTTCTCTGGTTAGTCTGCACTGTGCTCTTGGAGTAATTTTGGTAGGTCGGCCACTCCTCGGAAGGGTCACCACTGTGCCATGCCTTCTCCATTTATGGATAATGGCTCTGACAGTGGTCCGCTGGAGTCCCAAAGATTTACCAATGACTTTGTATACTTTCTCAGACTGAGGCATCTCTATAATCTTCTTTCTTGTTTGCTCTTGAAGCTCACTGGATGATGTGTGCTCAGTATGGCCTACCTTGTCAGACAGGTTTTATGTTCGGGATCTCCTGATTGGAAATATCTGGCAGCAATCAAGTCTGAGTGTGGCCATGAAATTGAACTTTTCCCCAATAATAGGATTAATCACAATTACCTCACCTTTTTTGGGGGGGCAATTACTTTTTCATAGCGGTTCATGTGGGTTTGGATAGGATTTTTCTCTTAACAAATAAAATCACAACAGGAAAACTGCATTTTTTGAATACTTGGGTTTTCTTTGTGTAATGTTTAAATTTGTTTTGATGAGCTGAAAAAGTTAAGTGTGACAACGGTGCAAAAAAGTAAAAAATCAGTACAGTAAAGTAAAAAAGTACAAATCAAAACTTTTGCACAGCACCGTATATACATATATATATATATATATATATATATATATATAAATATATATATATATATATATAGAGAGAGAGAGAGAGAGAGAGAGAGAGAGAGAGAGAGCATATGTCCAGAAAGCACAGTTTTGACTTTGAGCAAATGAGTGTATAATTTACAGTGACAAAAACTGCATATGTCTTTTCGCATTTGAATAAAGAAAAAAATTGAATCCGTTGACTTTTAATGCTTTAAGGTAATAAGGAATAAGGAACTTCAAAAAATAAAACTGTAGTAAAATAAAAAATATACAGTACTTGTCTTTCAAATGTCACGGAGCAAATAGGCCTAAGTAAGGCCCAGACAATCGTAAAATGTTTTAAAGTATAGTACTCATATAAATGCACTTTCTTCATACCCTCCTCCTGCAAATGTCAATTAGTGGACCTACTATCTCTGTCGTTATCTAAAGGAAGACATATTGAATAAAGTATCCAGTATTAATCATTAAAAAAAACCCAACATGTTCCATTTATAGTTTTATCACTGCAACGTTCATAAATATGCTATTATCATTTCAGTGCCACTGCTGTACTGAGAATGATGCATACAAGGTTGGGTCATGAGACAATATGGCTAAATTAAAAAGCATTTGAGGCTAAAATAAAAATAACCAAATTCAAACTTCTTTATGTGAAAGAAAAAAATAAAGAATGAGAAAGACGGTTTTGGGGATGTGGTGATAGGGAGAAGAGCAAAGATTCCCTCATATGTTTTTGACTGCCAAGTCAAGAGGTCAGCAGTTAGCCGTTCAGTCGGGTGCCTGTTGAGGCCATAAAGAGCATTGGTTCCACTGAAGGAAGGGGTTTACTGAGGTGACTAGGCTTTCATAAAGCCAACAGATTAACATCTTAGAGGGGTGTCTCCCAGCATACAATTTTGTTGGTTCCCTAATAGCTTGTAAGGCATGCCTGAAAAACTGTTAAATAATACCATAAATGAACGTCCAACACCATATTAAGAGCGGAAAGGAAAAAAAAACCCAATGCTTAAAGGGCAAGCAGTCTGTGGCATTGGCAGTAATACTAGCAAAGGAGAATGGGTAAGAGATGAATACAGACATGGAAGATTTAAAACCAGCTTGTAAACAAATGTAAATAAGTTTTAATTAAAGTCACATGAAACCAGTGTCTAGAAGAGCTGAAGTTCTGCTTCTCCCTGTTTGGTGTGCAGAGAGAGTCCAACCCAGACTAGCAAAGATGTCAGGTCCACAGTCCACTCCCAACCCCCTGACCTCATACCTGACCCTGAGGTCACCTCATTTCCTTGTGTCCCTTACCTACCCTCTCATAAAGATCTTGAGCCAAACAGTTTAGCCTGTGAGGGATAATAGGGGTATATGAGAAGTTCATGGTAGCAGAGCATGTCCTGGGTCTCCTGCCACACTGCCACTTCAGACTGGCCATGCATGAAATAATAGCAACCAAGGTAGAAGGTTTTCTTCTGATTGGTGGAGATTTTGAGTATGGTCCCCTATATGACATAACCGGGCAGCAACATGAGGAGAACTGTCAGCAATTTGGCTGGTACACTTGTAGCCTGTTCTCTCATAGTCAGCATGCAGAAAAAAGATTGAACAGAAAAGACATGTTCTTGGTCAAACTCGGGATGAATGTACTTAGGAATGATTTTGCCCGCAAGTTCACACACAATAATACACTTTAGTCCCCAGCATGGTCAGTAGCAAGGTGAGGGTGAAGATAAGGGCAGGTTGGTGTTTCAAACCTTATGAGTGCTATGGGGTAAATAATTCTGGAGTCTTTTGCTTGACCCAAGAGTCCTTGTAAAAAGTGCATATTCAAGGTCCTACAAAAGAGGATAAATAACAGCGAATGAATGGGAGAAACCATTGCTTTAGGGCCAGGCAGAGTGCAAGGGCCTTGTCCCCTCTGAGATCCTTGTGGTAATGGGCCTACACTGAGTTCAACAGGGGAGGGGGCTGTGTTAGGTTAGAGGACCAGCTGATGGGCTCAGAACCAATAACGATGGTGTTAAAAAGAGCCCTTTGGGAAAGGTACAAGGTTACTAGGTTGATCAAAAGGCTTAAGTTTGATGGTTTTGCTTTTAAAGGAGTTGGGAGAACTTTTAAAGACAGTCTCTTAAAATGTGCTTTCCTAAAAAAAAAAAAACCTGGAGCATTCCTCCACAGAAATGGCAGAAAAGTGTACCCTACTTATTTCTTAAAATGCTTTTTTTTTTGCATATTGCAAACCTCCCAGTGTACAATATCCCAAATGTGTTCCACCGGATTCAGATCTACTTACTGAGAAGACCACTGAAAAACAGTGATTACGTAATTGGGTAGGTAGGTAAAGAGGGAGGGAGGGAGGGAGATTATTGGATTAAGATATATTTTACTCGAAATCTACATGTTCTCATTTTCAATTTTTTATATCACTCGAGCACACTTGTTGCTTTTCACACACTTTTGCAAAGTTAACATCTGTTCCCCATGTAAATAAAGTTCATCGCAATTAAAACTTTTAAATTGAGAATGTATGTGTGTGTGAGAGAGAGATAGAGAGAGAGAGAGAGCGAGCACTAGCCATATCGAAAACAGTACGCAACAGACAGCTTATTTTCTCTTCATGTTGGATTTGCAATATATGAGGAAATCCAGAGGATTGTTTTAAAAACCAATTTTTACAACCAGACAGTTAATTATAATGAGCAGGATCTTTAAAAAAAAAAAATTAATAGAAGTATGTTGTGCCAGAGGTTAAAGCACAACGTGGTGAATGCAGGCATTTGATCAAATTAAGTATTGGACACACCAAGACAAGATTCGCCCTGTCCAGCTTGTTAAGCCTATTTAATAGCATTGCCGACAACAATTCAACATAGAACATGGTCTTCATTCTGTGTTTTTGAACTGTCCAATCTATAATGAATTTAATTTCAAAGATAATTATAAATAATTTAAAAAATGATGTTTTTGTTGTAAGGTAAACAGAATGGCTGGATGAAAGGTGATGAAAATGAGGGTGAGGCATTAGGGAAGTGATAAGTGTGTTCTAGTTGTGACACGGCAGGCTCCTGGGGTTGGTCTGGGTTAAAGAAGCTTGGGTTTCAATGGCACAACAGGCCCACTGAACTCACTGTGACCAGAGTAATAAAGGTAACCTATAGAGAGGGCAAGAAGTTTCAATGGCAGAAATGTTTAAGACAGAACTTCAATCCTTTACCTAAAAGTCTGACGCAGTTATTTGCTTCTTCTTGCTTAACCCTGTCTAAAGCCATGTAATTCTGGTGCCACTTGTTTTTTATGCTTTTATCATAAGCAGTTCACATTCTTGGGTCAATCAGTGGCATAAAAGACTCTAATATGAAATTGTCATTATTAAAAATACAAGGATCCTTCAATTCATGCGGCTTCAGTGCATCGTGGTTTAAAAAAAAAATAAAAATAACTATTCATCGAATTAAAAAATAAGGAAATTAAGGAAGAATAGGGGAAAATTTAAGAAAAATGCCACAAAAACAAGGCCAATTATGCAAAAAAAAAAAAAACAAACCCTAAACAAACACAAAACAAAAAAAAACAACCCAAAATCTCCCATCAAAACTACTTACACTGTTTTGAGGTTCGCCACTGTGTGTGCACGCGTGCGTATCTATGTGTGTCATCTTCTTCTCATGCAATACCATCTGTGTGTGTGTATTTATATTTTATTTACATCTTATGTTATTTTTTATGTTTACTTGATATTATATATGTATATACATGTACGTATCCATCAGTCAGGGGGGCAGTGGTGGTCTAGTGGTATAGGGTGCTGGATCGCTGATCCAAAGGTTGGGGGTTCGATTCCCACTCTCCACAAGGTTGTCACTGTCCCTCCCAGTGCAGCTAACTGGGTTATCAAAGGCGGGCCATGTCTCTCACTGTCTATGGTGAGAGGCATGTAAAAGAACCATTGCTGACTTTCGTAAAGAGTAGCTGCAAAGTCGTCAGTGTGTTTCTGTCCCTTGCTAAAAGGGGTGTGACAGGAAGGGCATCCGACGTAAAAACCTCTGCCAAATCAAATGTGCGAATCAGATGATTCGCTGTGGCGACTCCCGAGTAAAAGGGAAAAAGCTGAAAGGAAGACAGACAGACATACATCAGTCAGGGATGGGGGGGGGCGATCCTACTTTGTGCATTTTGATGGTTGCGTGGGGATCTCGGACCCAATTAACCGTGGAAAGTGAGGGATCCCTGTATAAATGTTTAATATTTATCCCGAACATTTGAATAAGCTAAAACAGAATTTGGGATTAAACTCTAATGAAATGTAAAGCTATTTTTACCTTTAAAGAGCTATGGATAGCCCTGGCTCTACTACAAAATGGTTACAGCTTCTTTGAAGTAAGAAAATGGTTTGGGATAGTAAAGAGTTCTCGGCCAGCAGGAGACCGGCAGGTATTGAAGAGTTGATCTGGACAGCACAGGACTCAGTTATCAGCATTCATATAGTTGATTCTTGAAACAGAAATTTAAGACTGTACACTACTGCTCTATGCTCTACTAGTTGCCTGTTCTCACAAGCGTATGACACATGAAAAAAAAAAAACACACATGGCTGCAGATGCTGCGAGGCAACCAACAGGCGCTGGAGACAAATGAGTGTTCATCAAGCACTTTACTACTTCTCTAAAACGGGTCATTTCAGCACACCAGGACACTTCTGCTTTATTTCTATGTTTTTGCTATAATGTATTTGGTTCTGTAGCGGGCCCTTTCAGCAAGCCTGTTTAATACCAGTTCTTAATATATTGTGGCATGTGCATAAACAGGGCTGGATGTGGGTTCAAATTCATTAAAAAAACTCACAAATTATATATACGTTCTCATTAATATAAAATAAAAAGTACTCTATCTTATTTGCAGAAACACTTCACCCACTCACACATAAGGGAAATTTGAAACAGCCAATTAGCCTAATACGTATGTCTTTGACCTGTAGAAGGAAACTGGAGTATCTGGAGAAAACCCATTCAGGCACACGGAGAACATGTAAACTCCACACAGAAATGCCTTCACCCAAACCTGGGACTTGAACCGAGGACCTTCTTGCTGTGAGGCAATAAATAAATCAACTATGCCACCATGTCGATAACACAGAAAACGAGTGTGAGAACACGCACTGAATAAAATGTTTGACATGCTTGACGAATAATTTGAAGTACAGTGGTGCCTTGGTTCCCGAACTTAATCCGTTCCAGAAAGCTGTTCGAATTCCTATTTGTTCGAATTCCAAATCTGCTTTTCCCATTTCAAATAATGTAAACAGTATTAATCCATTCCAAGATGCTAGAAAACTACCTTTTTTAAACATAATGTTACTTCATAATGTTGTATTATATCAAATAGTATATTAAATGTGAAACAACAGGATAAACACACAAAATTCTTAATAGATTGATATTTTGTGTCTTTTGTGTTTTGTTTTTAACCAGCCTCAACTTGCTTTAAAGTGGAACCCTTCAGGATTCTTGCTCGGGTCTTTTTTCACCAAATCATCGTAGATTTCACGAGCTTTGCAGCCGATCACATCTTCCCTAACACTATCTCCTGCTAACTGCTGCTCGTTTATGTATAGGAGCCTGAATTTCTCCACCTCCTCCAGCACTTGTGGTCTTTGTTTGCTGATAACCGTTGAGCCTTTCGCCACATCACTGGCTTTAACACTGTCTTTGTTCTTCAGGGTCGTGCATATCGTTGATTTAGCCATGTCATATTCCTTAGCGAGATCAGTAACACGCACTCCTGATTCATGCTTAGCTATCAGCTCTTTCTTAAACGCAACAGTTTTCCGCACAACTGACCTTTTCTCAGTAGCTTTCTTTGGAGACATGTTTATTAGCTAATCTAATCGAGTAAACAAAAAACACGGTATACTGTACTTTGTAGAACAGGAGCAAGCACATCCGCATGCACACAGTGGTCGAGTAGATCCAAAAGAGACCGATTTCCGGAAGTCGCGCACTTTTCTGCACTCTTGGTCTCGTTTTTTTCTCACGCATTTTTCGAGTTTAGCTTCCGAATTTTATTTGACTTCCCGGATTTTTCGTTCGAATTCCGATTTGTTTGACCGCCAAAGCATTCGAGAAACGAGGTACCACTGTACTTTATATTCTCAAAATACAATCTTTTAAAACTGTTTTGTTACAAGTTATATTTTATCGTTTTCAATCCAATAAATATCTTCATCATCATCATCATCATCATCATCATCTTCCGCTTAGGCCAGGGTCGGGTCGCGGGGGCAGCAACCTAAGCAAAGAGGTCCAGACATCCCTCTCCCGAGCCACTTCCTCCAAATCTCCCGGGGGGACACTGAGGCGGTCCCAGACAAGCCGAGAGACATAGTCCCTCCAGCGTGTTCTAGGTCGACCCCGGAGTCGCTTCCCGGTTGGACATGCCCGAAACACCACACCAGGGAGGCGTCCGGGGGGCATTCTGACCAGATAATAAATAAATAAATAAATAAATAAATAAATATATTTCCCACAACAAAATTAAAAGAAACCAAATGTAACCGTGGGGTGGTGAGATGTCAAGACAGTTTGCAAGATTATCTGAAATGCTTTTTGCAAATAATTTTGAAAACTATAATGACACCCCATTACCCCACTGTTACATTGGAATTATTTTGTAATTTGTATTTTGCAAAACATATTTTCAGTACGGAGGCACGGCAGTGCAGTGGTTTGCATGTCCAACCAACAGCATGAAAAGCAGGTTCGAGTCTCGGGCTCGATATGGGTGCTTCTTTGTTGGGTTTGCATCTTCTCCCTGTGCTTACATAGGTTTCTTTCGGGAACTTCATCCCCCCGTCACCCCCCACAGACCAAAAATGCATGTTGGGATAGTTGTCTGCTCCAAATTGTCTGTAGATGTGAAGTGAATGTTTGTATGTGTGTTGGCCCAGCGATGGTCTAGTGAGCTGTTCAGGGTGAATCATGCCTTTGCCCAATAGTGGCTGAAACAGGATCCAACCTCTTGTGATGGTTGGGGTTATGCAGTTTGGCTAATGAGAGAGTGAGTGATATTTCCAGCTGCGTTGTGATCTTGACATTCCAAAAGCCTTGCTTGCCTGCTTTATACATTTCATAACCAGATTTGAGGTGTCTTTGTGGTCTTTATCCTGTTGGGACACTCCACTGTTTACAAGTTTAGATGATTACACAAGTTAAAGCTGCAAGTTTGAGGTTATTCTGAAGAATTATGTAGCAGTGTTCCTTTGTAATTATTCAATTCACTTTGTTTAATCATGCTTAACAATTGCTTTAGATTTGTACAAGTGTTCTCAGAGTCGAATGCCTCACCTTTACTTCAATACCTTAAACTTGGCTTGGCTGACTTTACACTGGCCATCATTGTTGTGTAGTGGTTATCATGTCCAGCTCACAGCAAGAAGGTCTTGGGTTTGATGCCCAGACACAAGCGTTTTTATGTGGAGTTCTCTTTGTGTTTGTTCTTCTTGTGCTTGTGTGGGTTTTCTCTGGGTTCTCTGGTTTTCTCCCAGAGTCCAAAGAAATGTACATAAGGCTAACTGATGGTTCTAAGTTACCCCTAGATATGAGTGTGAATGGTTGAGTGTGTTGCACACTCAACACTATGTGATTGCTTGTCGAGCTGCTCAGGGTGCACCCGGCTTTAAAGAAAACACGGCTTAGAAAAACGCACCTGGTCGAGGTGGGATTTGCTAAGAGTCATAACCAAATGTTATGTCTGTATGCATTTTTAAACTATAAGTACAATTTTGATCATAGTAATTTCAGAAACACTGAAATAAATCAAAACTTGTTCACCAAATACTTTCTCTTGCAGAATAACACTAGTTCATTCTAATCACTGAAAATACATTACAATATTACCATGATAATCACAGTACTGTGCAGCGTTTTTAAGCAAGACTATATTTTTTAAGTAAAATCATTGTTATAAATTTTTATTTAATGAGTAAAAGAGCAAATAACACAAAAACACTTTTCAGACAAAAATAAAATGATGGCTGCTGGGGTTTACTGCAAAATAAGAAACAAGTAGAGCAGACAGAATCTCTATAAGAACTGTGTGTGGTTCTCAGAAAAAAACCTTCAGCTCATTTCCTTATGAAGACACCCCCCCCCATATATGATGATGATGATGATGATGATAATAATATATATATATATATATATATATATATATATATATATATATATATATTTATATAAATATATATATATATAAATAAATAAATAAAATATCTTGATCTGTCTATGTATGTATGTATGTGTATATATGTGACTGTATATATATATATATATATATATATATATATATATATATATATATATATATATATATATATATATATATATATATATATATATATATATATATATATATATATATATATATATATTCCCCTATGTATACATATATACATACACACAGCACACAGAGTTCTGGGCAAAAGATTTAGGTATCCTTTTTTTTAGTATACACTTTGCTATAGATTTTTATTTTATAATTTGTATATTAGCAAGTTGGTACAAAAACGTTTTATATTTCCAAACATTAGTTTTCCGGCACAAAATGAAATGTTACATGAAAATGGTGTGTATGTTAATAAAGAAAACAGCATATTACATATAAAAGACGACTTTTAAGACAAAACTATCATGAAGGCTGCTGTGATTTACATGCAAATAAAGATTGAAGTGTAACCATCAACATTTCCAGGAGAACTGAGGCTTGTTCTGTAAGAAACCTGGTAGATATTATACTTGTAAACCTGCACAAATTGGACCTGATTCTGTTCTATTTTTAAACTAAAAGTCATCATCACACCTAATATTCAGTTAATTTCATTTAAGGCTGTTTACTGTGCTTTATTGAATTTTATGTGGAGATCTTTAATTTAATATAATTTTATATGTAAATATACGGCATCTTTGTTCTACATCATTCCTTTGCATGTGCCGAAAACTTTTGCACAGTACTGTATATTACACAAACACACACACAGACACACACACACACACACACACACACACACACACACACACACACACACACACACATTATTGTAAATATTTATATATTAGTATAAATGGAGCAACATTTCATCATCATCATCATCATCATCTTCTGCTTAGTCTAGGGTCGGGTCGCGGGGGCAGCAACCTAAGCAAAGAGGTCCAGATGTCCCTCTCCCGAGCCACTTCCTCCAACTCTCCCGGGGGGACACCGAGGCGGTCCCAGACAAGCCGAGAGACATAGTCCCTCCAGCGTGTTCTAGGTCGACCCCGGGGTCTCTTCTCGGTTGGACATGCCCGAAACACCACACCAGGGAGGCGTCCGGGGGGGTATTCTGACCAGATGCCCGAGCCACCTCACCTGGCCCCTCTCAATGCGGAGGAGCAGCGGATCTACTCCGAGCTCTCCCCGGATGGTGGAGCTTCTCCCCTTATCTCTAAGGGAGAACCCCGCCACCCGGAGAAGGAAGCTCATTTCAGCTGCTTGTATCCGTTATCTTGTTCTTTCGGTCATTACCCAAAGCTCGTGACCATAGGTGAGAGTTGGAACGTAGATCGAATGGTAAATTGAGAGCTTCGCCTTGCAGCTCAGCTCCTTCTTCACCACGATGGACCGGTACAGGCATCGCTTAACAGTAGAGGCTGCAGCGATCCAACTGTCGATCTCTCGCTCCATCCTTCCCTCACTCATGAACAAGACCCCAAGATACTTAAACTCCTCGACTTGGGGCAAGACCTCATTCCCGATCCGGAGGGTGCATTCCACCATTGTCCGACTGAGAACCATGGCCTCAGACTTGGAGGTATTGATCCTCATCCCGGTTGCTTCACACTCGGCTGCGAATCGCTCCAATGAGAGCTGGAGGTCCCGACTTGATGAAGCCAAAAGGACAACATCATCCGCAAAAAGCAGAGACGAGATCTGATGGCCACCAAACCAGAACCCCTCATCGCCTCGACTGCACCTAGAAATTCTGTCCATAAAAATTATGAACAGAATCGGTGACAAAGGACAGCCTTGGCGGACTCCAATTCCCACCAGAAACGAATTCGACCGGTTGTTACCAATACGGACCAAACTCTGGCTCTGGTGATACAGCGACTGAATGGCTCGTAGAAACAGGTCCAGAACGCTGTACTCTCGGAGCACGCCCCACAAGATCGTTCAAGGGACATGGTTGAAAGCCTTCTCCAAATACACAAAGCACATGTGGACAGATTGGGCAAACTCCCATGCCCCCTCCAGAATCCTGTGGAGCATATAGAGTTGGTCAAGAGTGCTACGGCCAGGATGAAAACCACATTGCTCCTCCTGAATCCGAGGTTCGACTATCGGTCGGATCCCCCTTTCTAGTACCCCTGCATAGACTTTTCCAGGTAGGCTGAGGAGTGTAATTCCCCAATAATTGGAACACACCCTCCGGTCCCCCTTCTTAAAAATTGGGACCACCACCCCAGTTTGCCAAACCAGAGGTACAGCCCCTGATGACCACGCCATGTTGCAGAGACGTGTCAACCAGAACAGGCCTACAACATCCAGAGCCCTGTGATATTCCCGGCGGATATCATCCAACCTCCACTCCAGTGATGGGCGGACCCCCACCCGAACCCCCAGTGTCTTCCTCTTCCACGGAGGGCGTGTTGGTGGGATTGAGGAGGTCCTCAAAGTATTCCCTCCACCTCTCGACGACATCCCCAGTCAAGGTAAGAAGCTCCCCACCTCCACTGTAAACAGTGTTTGTGAAGAACTGCTTCCCCCTCCTAAGGTGTCGGATGGTGGTCCAGAACCTTTTTGAGGCCAACCGATAATCACTCTCTAGGCCCTCACCGAACTCCTCCCATGCCCGAGATTTTGCATCTGCGACAGCCTCGGCTGCAGCACGTTTGGCCTGCCGGTACCCGTTTGCTGCCTCAGGAGTCCCACAGGCTAATAAAACCCAATAGGCCTCCTTCTTCAGCTGGACGGCCCCCTTCACCGCAGGTGTCTACCACCAGATTTGGGGATTACCGCCACGACAAGCACCGACGACCTTACGGCCACAGCTATGGGCTGCCGCCTCAGCAATGGAGGCACGATACATGGCCCATTCGGATTCCATGTCCCCCACCTCCTCCAGGACGTGGTTGTATCTCTGCCAGAGGTGGGAGTTAAAGGCCTCTCGGACAGGGGACTCCGCCAAGTTCCCAGCAGACCCTCATTACATGCTTGGGCCTGCCAGGTCTGGAAGGCAACCTTCCCCACCACCGAAGCCAACTCACCACCAGGTAGTGATCGGTAGACAGCTTAGCTCCTCTCGTCACCCGAGTGTCCAGAACATATGGTCGCAAGTCCGATGACACGACTACAAAATCAATCATCGAATTGCGACTGAAACACTCATCACATCATCGATTGAAACACTTATGTTTGAACATGATGTTCGTGATAGACAAACTGTGACAAGCACAGAAGTCCAACAATGGAACACCATTCGGATTCAGACTGGAGAGGCTGTACCTACCGATCACACCCTTCCAGGTCACACTATCGTTGCCCACATGGGCGTTGAAGTCTCCCAAGACAACGAGTGAGTCTCCCGAGGGAGCGTTCTCCAACACCCCCCCAAAGACTCCAAAAAGGGTGGGGACTCTGAACTGTCATTTGGTGCATAAGCACAAATAACAGTCAGGACCCGTCCCCCCGCCCGAAGACGGAGGGAAGCTACCCTTTCGTCAACCGGGGAGAACTCCAACATTTGGAATACCCACACCGGCTCGCCGCCTCTCCCCATGAGCAACTCCAGAATAGAAGAAGGTCCAGCCTCTCGCGAGATGGATGGTTCCAGAGCCCAAACTATGCGTTGAGGTGAGCCCGACTATATCTAGTCAGTATCTCTCCACCTCACGCACCAAATCAGGCTCCTTTCCCACCAGAGAGGTGACATTCCATGTCCCGAAGGTCAGAGTAAGTAGCCGAGGATCGGTCCGACAGAACCCATGCCTTTGTCTGCCACCCAACTCACATTGCACCCGACCCCTAAAACTCCTTCCACGGATGGTGGATCCATGGGAGGGCGGACCCATGTCTCCTTTTCAGGCTAGGCCCGGCCAGGCTCCATGGGCATAAGCCTGACCACCAGGCGTTCGCCTTCGAGCCCCTCCCCCGGGCCTGGCTCCAGGAGGGCACCCCGGTGACCCGCGTCCAGGCAAGGGAGAATGCTTCCATTGTTTCCTCTGAGATGGCATAGGGGTCTTTTGAATCGTACTATGTCTGGACCTTCACTCAGGACCTGTTTGTCTTGGGTGACCCTACCAGGGGCATTATGCCCCCGACAACATAGCTCCTAGGATCATTAGGTCACGCAAACCCCTCCACCACGATAAGGTGGCGATTGAAGGAGGGGAAACATTTCATTTCATTATTTTTTAAATCATCAGGTGGATCAAGACTTTTGCACAGTACTATTGTCTATGATGGACAGTTGTCTTATTTGAACTTGTCAGCGGGAACCAGAATAACCCAGAGGAAACTCACACAACCATGGGGAGAACATGCATATTCCAAACACAAATGCCCTCAACAAGCCTGGAACTTGAACACATTACCTTCTCGCTCTAAGGAGGATAGATTTACTATTACTACTACTACTCCACCACCATGCCACCTAAAAGGAATCCAGCTCTCAAGGAATAAATGCACCTCGCTCTTATTTATTAAACACACAATTCTCTTTCACATGTCACCAAATTGAAATCACTGACAATGGTAAGCTGTGCGAAACTACAATCTAGGCTACAAAGAAATCAGCCCCAGCCTCTCCGCAGGTTACTCATGATCGCACTCTGAGGAGTGAGTCTGGCTCTCATTTATGAAACAAAAGTATGACAGAAAACTGGTGAGAGAAAAATGGCTGTCATAAAATATTTGACTTTGATTAAGAAAATTATTGATTCCGTTTATTGATTATGTATATTGCATTCATGTAAAATATTTCAATTACAGTAAAACCTCCGCTGACGAACGCTTAAGATCACGAACTTTTCGCCTCAAGAACATTAAATTTGCGCGGACGAATCAAACCCCGCGGTCGAACAGCGCCACGGTGGCGGCCACGAGAAGCTGACGCACGCTCATTGCGTCACAGTTCGTCACCCCCTTTCTTTGAATACGGAAGTGGTTTGTGTTTGCTAGACATTTTGGACCATATTGAGTGTACTTTTGCTATTATGGGACCGAAAAAGACCCCACCACAGACGGAAATAATTGAAAAACACGAACGAGGTGTGCGTTTGTGTGACTCAGCGTCCCAGTACCAGTACGCGAAGTCTACCATTGCTCCCATCCTTAAGAACAAGGAAGCTATTAAGGGTGCGTGTGTGGCTAAGGGTGTTTCCAAACAGTAGGCGTTTCCAAACACTCCTTCCAAACAGTAAGTCCCTCCCTCCCTCCTCCTCCCACTCCATTCCATCAAGCCATCAACTACCATCACAAAGGTAAATAAAACGACTTTATTATACAGTACAGTTTATTTCTTTAATTACAATACAATAGCACATTTATTATACATAAAATAAGGTATATTTTTGTGTAGTTTTAAGGCTTATTTAGTAGAAAATTATGTTTTATGGGGACCTGGGAACGGATTATTCTCATTTTAATGGTTTCTTATGGGAAATAAATGTTCGGAAGACGAACTTTTCGCCTTACACACACTTTCTGGGAACCAATTATGTTCGTGAGCAGAGGTATCACTGTACTTCCATTTCTATTAAATGGAACAGCTGTCTCTGTGTTTTAAGACTCAAGAAGGTTTTGTTGAGAGCATGATTTTTTTTATGGAGAATGATGAGTGACTATTAAGATGCTTTTATCTGCCAAGGCATGTGGTGTCCTGGTATGCAAGTATGAAGGGCATTCAGTAAGCCCTTGCCTGGCTATGTGAAGCTGACTGCAGGTTTGGTTTGGTTGGTAAGTTGTAAAGCTGATAATTTTTTTCCCCCATTCACCTATATATGAAAATTTGCAATATAAACTATTATACTACTATTATGTACTACTACATTATAGTACAGCCTATACATATTATGCCTGGATTAATACATTCTAATATATCAGCCTGTTTGATTGGTGAAGACAACACTGTCCTTCAACAGTATATATTTCTTACCTTCTACGGTGCTACATTTCAGACTGCAAAACAGAAAAGATACATTCAGTTGGACTTGCATCCTGACAGAATGGATTTTGAGAGCAAAGACTCTCTTTCTTTCCATATTCCGGCTTTTCATGGCATAAAGTCTAGGAGTATGGCCTTGAAACAGGATAATTATGGGCGCGGTATGTAAATAATGGTTTTCAACTTATATACTTACACTGTAAATGGAGATACAGTATATATATATATATATATACACAATAAAAATAAAAGGACAGGACAAACTTTCTATTGAAATAAATGGAGTTTCAATAGAAAGTCTTTGTCCTGTCCTTTTATTTTTATTGTTATTTGCTCTACCAAAAAGTATTGAGCACTCTCCTACGGAAGGATCTACTCAGAAAATCCTATATATATATATATATATATATATATATATATATATATATATACATATATACAGTCCTATGATGAAGTCTGTGCAGAAAAAGGCACTGATTTCTGTCCCAGTCTGACTAACGAAGACCAGTTTATCTTGGGTTATACAAAAAGAAAAATAATTAATTTTAAGCCATTTACACTAAATACCCCCAAAACATGTACACACACACACACACACACACACACACACACACCCAGAAAGCGAGAGAGAGAGAGAGAGAGAGAGAGAGAGAGAGATCCAAAGGCCATGGCAGGGAAGGATTAGTAGATCAGGACAACAAGACTAAACACCATGCTGCTTTACTGGCCCAGATCAGCTTCCAAGCATTAGAGCTTTGAGCCCTGCTGTTTAAGGGCTGGTTGAGAGATGCTATCAGGAGTGCACTGAGGTTCAGGTAGCAGTTGGGGGTGGAAGCTTTGAGACTTCACTATTGCCATCTCCCACGCCTCAAAAAAAACAAAACAAAAAAACCTGTCTGTTATAGTCCTTGTCAAACAACCCCACTCCTATTGGGAACATGACTTTCAAACATGCTCTCAACAGATGCATGGGGAACAGCAGTCAAAAAAGGCACTTGTGGATTACATGTTCAGTACTGATCTACATTATCCTCAGACAATAAGAACAAATGAGAAAAGTAATAAATAATATATTGAGTGTAAGCAGGAAGGATGAGTCTGACACAAATGGCCTACATGTTAAACAATAGAGCTATAACACTCCAAATAATATATTATCTCATAGTCCTAGTTTCCTTTCTTCACAGCTGAGCTGTTTTCAGAATTGTTTTAAATTGACATGCAAAATGATGATATTCTATGTAATTAGATACGCAAGGGCATAGGCTGGTCTGACCGTGGGGGGTGCTCATCTTGTTTGACCGGAACTCGAGTCCCAGGGGCTATAATTTTATTTATTATTTTACTAAGAACTTTGGGGGAACCAGGTACACCCATTGGTAGAATTATAAACTTTTAAAAAATGGCTGTCTATACAGGGGTGAACTGCAATCAAATATTATAGTTCAACCAAAAACATTCTCAAATATATTTCAAACTACATCTGCAAGTACATGTGCTAAATACATTTGCAAATTGTTGTCATTTACAAAAAAGTTATTTATCTATTCAAAGGCACAAACAAATATTAATACATATTTACAGCACAAAGACATACTATTAATTTTATAAAAGTACTGACCATTAGGCTGCAGATACAGGCTGGATGGCTTATGATTATTTTAGCCATTCATTCTCTGTGCATCAATGTTTTGTTCTAACACATGTGCAGGAGCCGGAGGCGGTATGAACAAACTGTGCTTTATTCTCACACTCGCAGTTTGTTTGATTGACAGTGTTCAGCTATTATTGCTTACTGGTAATATGTGAGACACTCCACCGAAATAGGCACCTGTTGTTGATTGGTCAGCTTGGGCTTGCACATGCGCAGTGCCCGTTACACGTTAACTTCTGGTTTCCGGTTTACTGCACGCTGAATTTATCTCCGACGTTCTCTTCAATAAAAGTCATTAAGTTTATTTATAAGATTGTGAATACACATAATTTCTTGTTCAGCAGAACTCAACTCCTGCTGTGGGGAGTGGGGACACCCCCCCCACCCCCCCAGCCTACGCCCTTGGTATATGTCAGTCATGGGGGTCGATCCTACTTCGCAGAAATCAGTGGTCGTGGGGGGGTCTCGGTCCCCATTAACCGCAGAAAGTGAGGGATCCTTGTATATGATTCAGGGAATCCTTCTGGAATTCTGTAAGTAGGTAAAGTATCCTGGTAGTGAATGTGGATGATAAAGGACTACCCTGAGCAATCACAAAAGCGGTTTGAAAATCTAAAACTAGCTGGATTGGACATAGAACCCTTTTGTAAACAAGTATTTTAGCATGGATAGATTATGTTTGTGGATATATGGCCTCAGTCATGTCAAAGATTTTGCTTTAAAGGATTTTTTTTTTTTGTGGCCATATCACATTTTCACCCAGGTAGGGCCATTTTTAACTTATTTTGGCTCTTACTCAAAACACTGTCTTGCAACAAATTCCATATTATGCTGAAGCAGGTCACATTTGATGTTAATTGAGCCCTGCGACAACCCTAAAATTTCATCACAAGATCTTGCAACTGTTGGTACAATGGCACTTATAACTTTAGCTATAAAAAGATTGGAGAAGTTTAATCTGCAGTGGAAATATGCCAGAAAAAGCCATTATCATCCAAAAAGAACACCGACCACCAGCATTTTGCCAGTAAATAAAAAAGTAGACCCCAGGCCTTTTTTTGTAATAAATCTGATCTGTAGAAATAAAGCAAATATTAAATTGTTTGGCCTCAGTCACAGTACAAATGTTTTTGGAAGAAGAACGTCGTATTAAATTTAAAGCATTGTAGTGGAAACTTAATGGTTTTGGAATTGCTTTGCTGCCTCAGGAACTAGACTGTACAGTTCATTTTCTGTAACTGCTTCATCCTAATTAGGGTCGCGGGGAAGCTGGTGCCCATCCCAGCCAACTCAGGGCGAGGGCAGAGTACACCCTGGACAGCTCGCCAGGCCATCGCAGGGCAGAAACACACTGAAGGCTTTGCAGCCTACTCTTGTTGAAAGGTGCAATGGTTCTTTTACATGCCTCACACCATAGACAGTGAGAGACATGGCCGGCCTTTGATAACCCAGTTAGCTGCACTGGGACGACAGTGACAACCTTGTGGAGAGTGGGACTTGAACCCCCAACCTTTGGATCAGAGATCCGGCGCCTTATACCACTAGACCACCACTGCCTGGAACGAGACTGGTTCCAATCAATAATTCAAAGGTTTCTTAAAGATTATGTGAGGCCATCTCTGAAAAGGTTAAAGTTTATAAAAGGTGGACTTTTCAACAACAAGATGACCCGAAGCACACTAGAAAATCCATCAAGCATGGAGACAAAAAGAAAGAAAGAAATAGGGGGTTATGCAAGTTCTTTCTCAAGGCCCAGATTTTAAAATTATTTAAATATTGTGGGGCATTTGAAAGAACAGTGAATGGAAGAAAACACTTCAACATTTTGCAACTAAAGGGCATGTTGGACAATTATGCACAAGAAAAGGAACGATCTCGACTGGCTTTGAATGCCAAGGACGTACCGACATGCTCCGCAGTAGAATGCTACTTCTAGTGGCATTTTTGTTGAATAAATGACTGAATAATGCGCCTTCTCCTTGTGGTGAAAATACACGTGACATTCCTCATCTGTAGGCTTGCTTGGATGAATGCAAATATGTTTAAAGAAATAATTTACACTGTACTTTCACCAATCGGCTGTAACTTTATAAATACTACAGTCACCGACAGGTGACGTGAATAAGACCGTTTCTCTCATTGAAGTGGCACCTGCCAGGAAGTGGTGTTTATTAGGCTGTCATAGACTTATACGTTCCTTCATACCTGGAACTACTCTCCTGTACTTCCAGTTGCTAGGCTATCACCAATCATTTTACAGGAACTTATTTCCAGTTGTTTTCCAATGGCGATCAAGCTTAATCTTAAAAGTAGTATAACGAGGTAGCTGAAACAACATGTTCAGGCAAAGCGTTTCAGGGATTTAGAATAAGACATACAAAAGAATTCAATCTCACATACAGTCTGTATTCTCTTTTGTTTGTGTTGACAACTTCAACTTGTACAAGCTACCTTATTGCAAGATGTTGGCTGATATTTGTCTGATCTGATTTCTATAGATTCTACTCATGGGGTAATTGTGAATAGATTAATTTAGGTATAATTCCTGTAGGTTGAAGAGAGCAGTTTCTTCTCATGTTACCTTGATGGGTGATGTACCTGACAGCCACAATGTTGTCACCGTGAACTAACATGTTGTGACATTAACAATAGATGATGTCTGACTTTACAGCAGATTATTTGTCTGTGGAGACGAGTACAATAGCACCCCCACTGGTTGTAAGAAAATACACAACAGTATGAAATGATGCTGGGCCATTTAGATCTCATTAGTCCAAGAAGCAGTCAGCGTGTTTCTGTCCCTTGCTAAAAGGTTGTGTCAGGAAGGACATCCGACGTAAAAACCTATGCCAAATTAAACGTGTGAATCATTCGCTGTGGCCACCCCTGATAAAGGGAAAAAGCCGAAAGGAAATCTCTCTATCTGTAGTCCAAGAAAGATAGTCACATTAGTCGTGCTATGTGGACTACCCCTTAAATTTTTTATGCACAGGGGCTAATTTTTCCAAAAAATCATGAGAGTAAGTCAATAATGAAAATAAACAGGGACAATTATTTATCCATTCATCCTTTTTCCTCCTGAAATGTGTTTGATGGAGACAGTTTTGATCATTTGATAAATAATTTGATAAACTGAGCAGACATCACACTTTCAAAGTGCAGTTTTGTGATATAAAGCATTGTTCAAACCTAATTTTTTTGTTGTCGAACAAAGGGCAAGGCCGCTTGCACACATGCATATGTGTTGCGAGAGAGAGAGAGAGAGAGAGAGAGAAAGGTCGAAGGGTAGGGCTTTGAATTTGAATGCTGGTCTTTCAAAGACAAACTGAAATCATGTGAGTTTTGGATGCGACGGGGACATGAAAATAAGCAGTGGCCAGATCCACCAACATCTTTCGTCTCTCAATCTTAAACTATAAGAAGGGGACAGGTTTAACCACATTAAATAAACTATAGGACAGCACAACCTCCATTATTGTGAAGAAGCAGGTGAGTGGAACTGGCTGTACTGGTTTGAGCTTTTAATATGGAGTTCAACATAAAAATAACTTTGGAGGTTACAGCTATAATTTGGTTTAGAAAAGGATTTAGATAATTCACCAAACACTAGAGAAGGCTCGCCTAGCAGTGGAACTGAAGCTGATATCCCTGGACATTGGACATTGTAAAGCGGATCCACTTATCTGGAGTTTTCACTGCCCTCTGGATGCTGAATTACACCGTAAGGTGTGTTGCTGCCAGCCACTGGCTTTCATGGGTAAGTTCACCATTAGTAGACCATTTAGTAGATCATGAAACCCTTCAGTGTACTGTAAGAACAACTGAGATACTCTCTATGGTCTTTCTACGGACAGTCAACACCACTGAACCTGATTTTTCCCACCACCTCTCATAGACCCATCAACCCCCTGCCATCTTTCATAACATTGTGTGGCATGTCCGCTACCAACACCAAACTTCACAACAGCATAATAAAATATATTGAACATGCTTTAATGCAACACTCCCCACTTTTTAGAATAAAACTTGATATCAGAATTAAAAAAAAAAACAGCAGTAGAATTTTTTTTACAGTACTAACACACAGTCACTTGCAAACAACCTCGAGCTAAGGTGTAAAAACAACAAGCTGTAAAGGATCTTGACAAGCATTACAAAAGTGAAAGCTGGTAAGGCAAAGGAGCATGAGATTTTTGAGCCAGTGGGAGGGGTCGAAGGGCGTGTTTGGGGTGGAGAAAGGTTGTGTAATCAGATCTTCACATAAAGAACAATCTGGATGCCTTCCTGGTCTCTAATGAGAGTGAGGAGAGTGAAGCCGGCAGGCTGATCAGAGTCAGATGGGGTGCCCCAAGCACACTGCCCCCCGCTGAAAGTGCCGCCCGACACCCTCTGTTACCTCCAAGTGAGCTGAGACCAGCCCATGAACCATGTAACTAGGTGGTTTCCAGGTTAATGAAAAGCTGTAACTTGGTCCTACAGTCTCCGTAGAAGGATACACAAACATCACCTACCTCAAAGCCCTCCATTCCCAGTGGCAAATAATGCAACATCACTTACCATTTATTATTATTACTATGATTATTATTATTATTATTATTGAAACATTCTTGAATAGAGGGAAATTACATGCACTACACTGCGAGCCTGCAGAGAAACTATTTCCTCTGCAATTTTGCCCAAGGATTCTGATCACTGAGCAGATCTAGGTGTGTGCAGGTTTCCTTTCCTCGGCTCCAGGGCCCTCATTTGCACAGGCTAAATATGGATTTTGGAGTATGCATTTTGTCAGGTTCCCCCCTCTAAAAAAAAAAAAAACCTCCTTTGATTCCACCAAAGGAGCTTTTTGACTAAAGAAAAAAGTTCACTCCAGTTGGCATCCAATTTGGAGCAGCGAACATTAAAAGCAGCAGCAGCCAGGTACTAATAAGAGACATTCCTGCAACTAACGTCAGAAAGGAGGTGTGTTGGGTACAACTCCCTCAATGCCTCCAAGTCCGCGCTAATAGATTTCAGCTCTATTCATCCCCCAATTAGCCTGCTAGCATGCTTAAAGAGAAAAAGTTGCGTGGTGAGTAAAAAGAAATGGAAAAGAACAACTAACTGAAAATGCACGACTTCTAGTTTTTACGTAGAATTGAGGTCATGGCCTTACAAAAGAAGAATACAATGCGTTCCTATTCTAAAACTACTCAGCTCCATGGAATTACAGTTCACTATTTGATTAGACTTGAACCTGAAAATAATCTGACAGTGTCATGATATAAAGTGTCAGACTATACACACACACATGCATATCAATAAAAACTGCTTCATTTGTCTGCCTCTTCATAAATATCTCAAATAAATAAAGCAGACATGCTTTAGTGGGACTTTTTACACTTTTAAGGAGGTGCACTACAAAGAAAATAGAGCGTGCACTTTTAACCCTGACCCCGCATGAAGAGAGAGTGGCCTATCCGTGGCAAAACTTTCAACTAGAGACCTTAAATCACCCGACAGGATTCTGGAGTATCGTATAACAATTTGTATGAACCCATGTATTTGTATCCATATTCAATCCACTTTTGTATTATTTTCTTTGAGTATTTTTGAGGAAATCCTAATTTTATTATTATTACTATTATTATTATTATTATTTTAAATGAAGTGGATTTATACAATGCACACTGACAACAGAAAAGAGTAAATGTATGTGCACATATGCATATGTGTGTGTGTGTGTGTGTGTGTGTGTGTGTGTGTGTGCAGGCATGTAAGTATTTCAGCAGGAAAACCAGGGTCTTGGTAGGGCACACAAAGGCCATAAAGGTTTAGTAGTGGTCCACGACCTGTTTACTACCTACTGAGCAGCTTTGGTGTGAGGGCGCCGATCACCCTTTATCCTCAGTTTCCAATCTAGCTCATACAACCCAGGAGAAGAAAATTAATTCAAGAGCTTCAGCATTTACCATGCACTAATCAAGACCCATTCTTTTTATGTTTCTTTTGGTTTTTACAACCATAGGCCTAGAGCAAGGGATAGAGTTCAAAGGAATAATGAGGTAAAAATGTGAGTGATTTGCAAACATTAAAAAGTATTAAACATTTTGGGCATGGGTAAATGATGCATTTCATTTCCCACAAAATGATTTAGCCTCTTGGCTCTAGAACCCATATGCAAGTCTGTCCAGCCCACAACTGGAAGACAGACACAGGAAAAAAAAAAAGATTATGTATTAAAAGCATTCGGAATATGGGCCTGCAAAGTTTCTACACTTCAGCGAAGGATTCATGGGTACAAGTTATTTCTGGGAAACTCGTTTTGGATGTTGGTTACCTGGTCTTCACAACATCCAATGGGTGCATCAGACAGATCTCCACCAGACCTAAAGAGAAAATAATCAATTACATTCTTGTTTTTTTAGCCCAGACATGAAAGCTGCATGCATTTTCCATTGACTATAGCACGAAATCTTGTTGCATGTATACATTTTACCTCATATCACACTGTTATATTGCCTAAGCATGCAGTTTCCAATAGGAAACTCAGGAGAAAAAAAAACAACTTTTGAAAAAAGTCTTGAAGAATGCCATGAAAAATAAATGTTCTGATGTGGAAAACTTTAATCTGCAAATATTTAAACACATAGAAATTAGGAGAAACCAAGATCCATACATTTATAAATACAAAGTGTCAGATTTCTGTAAACCATATGTTCATGTGTTGAGTATGCGTGTGTTCCTCTGCCATGATTATACAGAGGGGCTTCCCTTAAAATGCCTCTGCACTAGTTCCTCAACCACACATCTGACTGGAACCACTTGACTCGGCCACCGCCTTCATCACTTAGGTTGTGTTTTTGTCCTAAAACCACTCTGCTTCACTGGGCAACCAAGTGGTGAAGCCTTTGGGAAAAGTTATTCCCATAAAGAGCTGTGGCCAATGGTCTGGAATAGTTGGTTGCTTGCTCCACAAGCCACAATGATCATGCAATATTTCTCCTGCCGTGCAACTTTATTGATTATAGGTCAATATAATCAAGTCACTTGCTACTAGAACTAGCAGTGCATACATTGTAAATCATAAGGAATCAGGCAGTAACATGCTTCAGGTGTATTTTCAGTACTCAAGCAGAATTTACTGGGAATTGTAAGTCAATCCTTGCACAGTGAAGACTTCATAGATTCATATTTCCAGATATACGGAAAAAGAAAAAAATTTCAAAGGATGCCTATTGAAGACAATTGCTTAGACAAATATGGTATGCCCCTGACTCACTCATTGCCGAACCGCTTCACCCTATTACGGTGGTGCCAAGGCTGGTTCCTATCTCAAGTGACACTGGCCGATGGCAGAGGTCCACCTTGAACATCTCGCCAAAACATTAGAAGGCTAACATGTACATAATCATTCACACATCCACATGTAAGGTCTGGAAGAGCAAATTAGCCTAATAAACACGTCTTTGCATGGTGAGTACCTGTGGCAAACTCCACACAGTTACACTCAAGCTCAGGATTCGAACACACAACCTTCTTGCTGTGAGGTGGACATGCTAGCCACTACGCCACCATGCACCCAAGCACATAAGAGCTGTATTACGACATATATGTAACTTAGTTTGAGTATACACTATGCAGAAACATAAAAGAAAGCAAAGTAAAATAAGATTTTTATAGGGTTTTTTTAAAAATACATTTTAACTATGACTTGTGGAGCCGGTGGTGTAGTGGTTAGAGTGTTGGGCTCATGATCGGGAGGTTGTGAGTTCAAATCCCACTGAGACCCTCACTGTGCCAAGGTCTCAGCCACAAGTGTGCCTCTGTTCACCCAGCAGTATAAATGGGTACCAGTAAAAATATACTGGGAAGGTAACCTGCGATGGACTAGTGTCCCATCCAGGAGGAGTTGAACTCCTGATTGCTTCACGCTACGGAAACCGGGGATGAGCACCGGCCTGATGAGCCGCTAGGCTCAGGTGTAAAAACCCAAACAGTTAATCAATCACCTATGACTAAGGTAGATCAGATGAACTCTGTGCACTCTGAACAAAGCTAAGTGCTGTGTAGCACAACTGTGTCTATTTATATTACTCATTCAGAATTGAGTATCAACTAATAATAAACACACAAACATTTTTTAAAAATTATTTTTTGTTTTTTTCCCCCCAATTTTTAAAACAGTGACTATGAAAAACCACCAGTGTCCATCATTTTAATTGAAGAATTATCAACTCTGGCAAATAAGTAAAAACACTAAATAAATACAAATAGTTAAAAGCTGTAAATGTCATTTTTTTCAGCACTTAAATAATTTATGCAAGGTCACAAAAGGAAAAGGGTCATTCCATGGTAATCTGGTAATCTGATTCCTCGCATTGCATTGACTGCTAAAAGGGGTCATTTGTGAAATAAAGAAATGACCCCATGCCTATCAGAAAGATTAAAAAGTACACTGATAATAAAAACAAAGTCAGGAATGTGTGGTGTAAACTACCAGTAATGAAGGTGAACATCCTTGAAATGGTAGAACATTTCTTGTGCCAGTTGTTGTTTTTTCAGGAATTGTGAAAGTTAAGTTTCTCTTTTACTACTAGTGAAAGATCAGAAAAAGGATTACACGAATTAAATATGTGCTTCAACTGATTGAGTATTGCCTATCAATTCTCACCAGTTGCCCCTACTTTAACTTGTACTATTTAAAATGGGAAAAAAAAAATCACTTATAAACAGGATTGACCCCAAAGATTATCTACCAATCCAAGGATACAGGCCTCTGGGCCAAGCCAAACTCGATCAGCTGACTTTCCACGTTTACACATTTTCATGCAATAACCAAAATATTAAAGTAGTAGAAACACATAATGTTCAGTTAGAAATCTAGAATGGAAAGCTCTGTAATTGTTGGGATATCCAAAAAATTTCAAGTTACGTACTTTGCCTGTTTAGTATTTCATGCATTTTTTTTTAAGCGTGATTTGAATTTGACATTTGATTACATATCTTGCTTTTCTTGATTCAGAGTCAAATGGGCTGCAATATAATGCTGAGTGTCAAGTGTTGTCGTTGCGCTCCTCGAGCACCCAGTCAGAACGAAGGCGGATTAAGTGGCCAGCAGCTACCATGACTTCATTGTGGAAGCAATTTGATGATGACGTGGACCAAATTTTGGAGTCAGTGTCAAAGGGTGAGGCGGATCGGAAGCTGCAAGCCATGACAGCAATCATTATTGGGTTAGCAGCGGAGCAGTTTGGCGAAGAGGAGAAGAAAATTTCGGGAACATCCTATACAAAGAACCACAGAGCTAAGAAGATCCACCTCACAAGGAGAGAGATGAAAAGGCTGAAATCTCAGTATAAAGAAGCAGGAGATGAGGAGTGTTCCGGTCTAGCCCAGTTGTTGTCTATCCACCGGAAGAGGATAAGGGTCCTCCGCCGAGCAGAGTGGCATCGGAGGCAGCGATGCGAGAGGGCACGCAAATGAGCGGCCTTTATAGCCAACCCCTTCAAGTTCACAAAAGACCTAGTAGGCCAGAAACGCAGCGGCAAACTTACCTCCTCAAAGGAAGACATCGATCAACATCTCTCACAGATGTTCAGTGATCCCAGAAGAGAAATGGACTGGGAGATTGCAATATCCTCATTGATCCCCCTGAACCTGCGGTGCAGTTTGATATGTCGGAGCTGAAGCTAAGGGAAATCAAAGAGGCTGTTCATAAAGCAAGAGCATGCTCTGCTTCAGGACCAAGTGGCACTTCGTACAAAGTGTACAAGAGCTGTCCCAAACTACTATTGCGTCTGTGGAAAATCCTGAGAGTCTTCTGGAGAAAGGGGAAGATCCCAGAGCAATGGTGAATGGCTGAAGGGGTGTGGATTCCGAAGGAGGAAGGCTCCACCCAGCTTGATCAGTTCTGCATCATCTCCCTCCTATGCATCGAATCAAAGATCTTCTTCAGTGCCATCTCCAAGAAACTGTGCTTATACATAGCAAGAAACACTTACATCGACACATCAGTCCAGAAAGGTGGCATTGCAGGGATGCCAGGCTGTTTGGAGCATACAGGTGTGGTGATGCAGCTCATTCGAGAGGCCAGAGAAAAGAGGGGCAATCTAGCAGTGTTATGGCTTGACCTAGCCAATGCATCCTCCATAAGTTAGTCCAACTTACCCTGGTAAAACATGTCCCTGGCAGGTGTAGAGACCTCATCACTGACTACTACAACCACTTCAGGACAAGGGTCTCTTCAGAAGTAACTCCATCCAGTTGGCACAAGGTAGAGATGGGCATCATCACAGGGTGTACCATCTCAGTGTCACTATTCTCCTTGACCATGAATATGCTCACCAGGTCTGTTGAACCAGAATGCTGAGGACCCCTGATGAGCTCAGGTCAACGGCAGCCACCTATTAGGGCATTCATGGATGACCTTACAGTCACCACAGAGTCAGTCCCAGGATGTCGGTGGATCCTTAAGGGGCTGGAGAAGATGATGGGGTGGGCCCGAATGAGCTTTAAACCTGGAGAATCTAGGTCGATGGCGCTGAGGAAAGGAAAGGTAGAGGACAAGTTCCGTTTCAACATCGCAGGCACGACCATCCCAACAATCTCAGAGTGGCCAGTCAAGAGTCTGGGCAAGGTTTTTGACAGCTCTCTCAAAGATGCAGCATCCATCCAGACGGCGTGTGGTGAGTTGGAGGGCTGACTAAAGTCCATGGTCAAGTCCGGTCTACCTGGAAAATTCAAGGCATGGGTTTATCAGCCCGGTATCCTCCTCAGGATCCCGTGGCCGCTCCTCATCTATGCTGCCCCACTATCCACAGTAGAGATCTTGGAGAGGAAAATCAGTAACCACCTTTGGAGATGGCTGGGGTTACCAAAGAGCCTAAGTAACATTGCATCTATGGGTGCAATAACAAATTGCAGCTGCCCTTTAAATCCTTGAGGAGGAGTTCAAGGTTACCAGAGCTAGAGAAGTGGTGCTGTACAGGGACTCCAGCGATCCAAAGGTGGCTAATGCTGGAATCCAAGTGAGGACGGGCAGGAAGTGGAAGGCGGAAGAGGCTGTTCAAATGGCAGAAGCTAGGTTGTGCCACAAGTCTCTGGTGGAAATGGTCTCAAGGGACCGAGCTGGCTTTGGTTCCTTCTCAACTCCACAAATGAACATCAGGGGGAAGGAGAGAAGGTGCCCGGTCCAAGAGGAGGTGAGAGCTGCTGTGGAGGAAACAAGATCCTTCAAGGTGGTGGGCATGAGACAACAGGGAGCCTGGACAAGATAGGAAAATACGATGTGCTGCCTAGTCCATCGAACCTGCACACTTGGGGATTAGCGGAGTCACCAGCTTGCCCATTGTGTTCCAAAAGAGGTACCATAGAACATGTCCTAAGCTGCTTCACTACGGCATTGGGAGAAGGGCGCTACCGGTGGAGGCACGACCAAGTCTTGAAGACCATCACCGAGGCCATCAACATGGGATTGGCTTGGGCAAAACAAGTCCGCTCCCCTATGAACATCATTGCCTTTGTGAGGGATTCTGACCTCTGCAAGAGACTGGCAGCGGTTAGTGGATCTTGAACATCAGTTGAAGTTCCCTAGCCATATTGCGGTCACCACCCTCCGTCCTGACATTGCCCTTGTGTCAGAGACCACCAAGCAAGTGACGCTGCTGTAGTTGACTGACTTGTGGGAAGACCGCGTGGAAGAAGCCTTTGAGATGAACCTTTCCAAGTACACGGGACTGGTGAAAGACTGTCAGCAATCAGGATGGAGGGTGAAGTGCCTTCCAGTAGAGGTTGGCTTCAGAGGCTTTGCAGCCCGGTCCTTCGCCAAAGCTCTGGGTTGTCTAGGCATTGTCGGGCAACAGAAGAGAAGAGCCATCCGCAATACCACCGAAGTGGCAGAGAGGGCCTCAAGATGGCTGTGGCTCAAGAGAGGAGAACCATGGAGTCGTGGTAGCTAGTGTGCCAACTGGTCACAAGCCGGGGTCTGATCAGCCCCAGCTGGGTCACCTGAATGAGGGTGTATGATGTTGAAAGACCCGAAACACCCAATGATTCCAGGAACATCACATCACTGATGACGTGTCCAGTCGCATGAGTAGTTGTATTTACATAGAGAGCTCAAGAAAAACATTCAGATCATGACTAAGTAAATTACTTTTGCATTAAAATCAGTGACAACTAGCAATAAGTTGATCTTAAATGGGTCACAAAATGGGTTTCTTATTTAAACCATACAATAATTTTTAGAAGATTTACTGTCAGCATTTAAATCCAATATGAAAACACACACACACACACACACACTCAGTCATGATAATGAATTAGGACACCCCATTTAATAGTCAATTCTTTATTAAGAAATGTTCATATAACAATATTCAATTTTTAATTTATTATGGAAAAAAAAGACATTAATTGTAATCAAATATAAATTGGCATTTTTACTCATCAAACAAAAGATATCAACAACAATTCATCTTTCGAAGAAAAAAATTAGGACACCCCCTCATACTTTCACTTAAAATGGCTATAATCACACACAGGTATAGCTGATCAAGTTGGGGCAATGATGAACTGATGGTATAGGGCGCTGGATCGCTGATCCTAGGGTTGGGGGTTCGAGTCCCACTCTCCACAAGGTTGTCACTGTCCCCCAATGCAGCTAACTGAGTTATCAAAGGCTGGCCATGTCTCTCACTGTCTATGGTGAGAGGTTCATGTAAAATAACCATTACTGACTTTCATCAAGAGTAGCTGCAAAGCCGTCAGCGTGTTTCTACCCCTTGTTAAAGGGTTGTGTCAGGAAGGGCATCTGATGTAAAAAAAAACCTCAGCCAAATTAAACATGTGAATCAGATTCTTCGCTTTGGTGACCCCTGAAAAAGGGAAAAAGCCAAAAGGAAGAGAAGAAGGTGTATCTGATCAAGTGCACATAATCAGAACACCATTACCCAGCATTTAAAAGAAGGCTTGCCCGAGTTAAACCTCAGATATTTAGTTTGATGTGTTTTGTCTGTTGAAGTGAGATCTAAAGAGATCAGTCTTTCCACCATCAGTAAAATTTTTTAGAAAGTGGAGGGCATTCAAAACAACTTCCAGAGAAGACGATAAGATGCTAAAAGAAGTCATCAAAAGTCCTAAAATAATCATCATGGGAGCTACAGTAGACCCTCGCGACTGTCGATGTCAAAGCCATCAGAACGAGATGACACAGCTTGTACTTTCATGGGAGGAGTGCTAGAAGGAAACCTTTGCTCTCTATAAAGAACATTTAAGGCCAGACTGCAGTTTGCCAAAGATCGCATTGACAAAGACCAGCTCTTCTGGAATTATGTTCTTTGGACAGATGAGTCTAAAGTTGAATTATTTGGACCCCAGAACAGAAGACCTGTTTGGTGGAGACCAAATGCAGCATTTCAGGGAAAGAACCTCATGCCAACTGTGAAGCATGTTGGTGGAACTGTCATGGTGTGGGGATGCTTTTCTACAGCAGGATCTGGAAGGCATACCATCATAGAATCCACCATCAAGTCTACTGTGTATCAGAGGCGGCTTGAAGAACATGTGAAACCATCTGTAAAAAAATTAAAGCTGAAATGGAACTGGACACTGCAACATGATAATGACCCAAAACATTCCATTGAATCCACCAAGGACCAGCTGAAAACTAAGTGGAGAGTCCTGGAATGGACCAGTCAAAGTTCGGATCTTAATCCCATAGAGATGCTGAGAGGTGACTTGAAACGGGCTGTGCATACAAGAAACCTCTCAAACATCTCAGAGGTGAAAGAAATCTGCATTCAGGACTGGGGCAAGCTTTCCTCAGATCAATGTCAGAGACAGGTAGATGACCACAAGAAGCATATGATTGAAGTTATTTCAGCTAAAGGGATTATCACTTGTTATTAGGGGCTAAATTTATAAATAAAATCACTGTCTTTTCCATAAATAATAGAAAACAAAATTGAACATCATTTTATGAATATTTCTGAATAAAGAGTTGACCATTTCATTCATTCATTTTCTGTACAGCTTAATCCTAATTAGGGTCACGTGGTGGCTGGTGCCCATCTCAGCCGACTCTGAGCTAGAGCAGGCTACATTCTGGACAGCTTTCCAGGCCATTACAGGCAGAAACCCCCTGATTCTTGATTGTATTTCTGTCCAGTACGGAGAAGCTATAGTCATTTATGAATGAGCTATATCACATCAGCATTCCAGAACATCTTGACTCCAGTCATGACAGGGGAAAGGCTGGGCAGTTAAACATGGTAAATAATGCTGATTTCACACTGTGAAAGCCTACTCTTGGTTCTGTGTTTACATCAGCTACCAGACAGATCAAGTTCCTCTCAATGAAAACGCAGCAATGGTTGAAACCTTATCTGGGTCACCTTCTTCAGCTTCTATGCAAATAGGCAAGGGACAGCTTCCATGCCTGTTTGGTTCCAAACACTTCATGACAGTCTGGCATTTGATAATTTTCTTTGCTTTATCTTACAGCTTGGCGAGCCAGTAGCTCCATAGTTGAAGGTATGACTGTTTAAACAGAGAATAAAGGAAGGAAAGTGAGATTCTGGAAGTTAAAAGGTTAATGATCTTAAAGAGATTGTAAAGGGACTCATTCTCAGTTTAGCTTCGGAAACTCGGATTCTCACTGTTGCAGTGCTATTGACTTTAATGACTTCTCTCACAGATTTCACCATGTGTACACAGCTGTTCAGTAATACGGCCCTCATTCTAATTTGCTCTATTAAATATATTGTCCATAAACAAGACACTGTCTCCTTAGGGGTTTTCCAGGAAGGTAATTATTAAGAGAAATACCAGAGTGTAATAACAGTTCATTGCTGTTTCTAAATCCTGGGCATTTCCAGCTAATATTAGCATTCTGTCACAAGTATTATACAGAAGTGTCAAATGCAGTTTAAAGCAAACCTTCCAATAAGAAACATGAAAACATTTTAACATTTTAAAATGTTTTCAAGCAAAAGTGGCATGAGTAGTAAAGAAAGAAAAGTGAAGTACTGTAGTTCATTTCAGTCCTTTCGAACAGAAACTTTCACCAATGCCTGAGTCAGGTCTGTTTTCCCTCCCAGTGAACAGCAGTACAGTTATTCATGGCCTTAAAGGGAATTATATGGATAATCTATTGAGATTACAAAAAAATATAGGATTAGAATCCTGGGAAAGCCTGAATTGCTGGATGATCATAACCCTTATTAACTTAAAAAAATGATAGGGTAAAGGAGATATTATATTAAAAACAAATAAGACAGGGTATATGTGCCATTACGGCCATTGTCCCGTGCAACAGATCACTTAGCAATCACTTACTGGCCCTAATAGAAACACTTAACAACCAACTTATCATTCACGTAACAGAGGCTCATAAACCCTGAAACTGTTTGGCTTATGCCATTCCTGTGAAAAAACACTATAAATACTATAAATAAAAAGGCCAGTTTAATATAACCTATACCTTAATGTATATCCCAATTTGGCCAGTGAAGAGCTCAGTAAGCAAGCATATGAGCATGTAAATGTACCATAGAAGCTGTTTTTGCCCTGTATGAGAGGGCCTATCACAGGCGGCAGATCAAAGGTAAGAACCAGCATGAGGCCACGAGGGCCTGTCACTCGTTTGACTCTAATGAACTCCATCTTAGGGGGAAATCTCCCCACTTAAGCACCAAGGCAAGAGTTATCGTCTCCTACAGAAAAGGGGAAACGCACAAACAAGGTGAAAAGAGCCAGGGATAAAATATGGCCATTTTAGTGTACTCCATATGGATGGATTTAAGGTTGCAGAATGGTGGGGGGTGGTGGGGGGCACACAACAAATAGACCAAAAGAGGTACTGAGACATTTCCTCCACATGATCACTACAAGTATATAAATTGGCAGAAGTGAGCAGGAGCCGTGTTGCAATTCACTGAGGCCAGGATCATCAGTAAAGTTGTACACATAGGGATAACCTACAAAAATGGTATATTATGGTAGAGCAGACAACAGCTTAATCCTTTCATTTATCAATCCTCTATCTGTCTCTCTCTGTGAATCCATAATCTATACCCACTTATTCATCAGAGTTGTGGGCAAATCGGGAGCCAATCCCAGTTAAATTTGGACAAAACATAGAGTACAATATGAACAGGTTGCCAAATCACTGCAAGTTATTCCATCTACTTTTCACTAAGAGTGAGCTCTACTTGGCAAAAATAACATTTTGATGAAAAGAATACAACGACATTGCATAATAATTAAGCTTCAGGACGTCCATCATATTAAGATGCTGTCAGAACTAGTCACTGTTCAAGTTTCAGTATACTGTATTCTGAAACCAACTGTGTGCAGTTCAAGTCCATCATAAACAGATCTTCAATTATTACCCACAACACTTCTTTTTAAAACATTCATTCATTCATTCATTTTCTGTAACTGCTTAATTCTAATTAGAGTAACAGGAAAGCTGGCACCCACCTCAGCTGACTTCGGTCGAGGGCAGAGTACACCCTGGACAGCTCACCAGGCCATTGCAGGGCGGAAACGCGCTGATGGCTTTGCAGCTACTCTTGTCGAGAGTCATCAATTGTTCTTTTACATGGACCTCTTAACATAGACAGTGAGAGACACGGCCGGCGTTTGATAACCCAGTTGGCTGCACTGTATGTGTGTGTGTGTGTGTGTGTGTGTGTGTGTGTGTGGGGATGGGTTGATCGATGTGGGGGGGAAGAAATCAGTGACAACCTGTTGAGAGTGGGGCTTGAACCCCCAACCTTTGGATCAGTGATCCAGCACCTTTACCACCAGGCCACCACTGCCCTAAACAATCACAGTGCAACCATTTTTTTTTTAAATTAGGACTTAAAATATTCAATCCTGCCAAAAATTATTTTCAATATTTTAGGAGCAATACACTCAACAAGAGTAGAATGTATGAGATGATTAATCATTATCAGTTCATTTCATTTTCTCTAACCGCTTAATCCTAATTAGGGTCGCGTGGATGCTGGTGCCCATCTCAGTCGACTCTGGGCAAGGGCAGAGTACACCCTGGACAGTTCGCCAGGCCATCGCAGGGCTTGACGTCTATGCAGCTACTCTTGTCGAAAGTCAGAAATGGTTCTTTTATATGAACCTCCCTCCATAGACAGTGAGAGACATGACTGGTCGTTGATAATCCAGTTAGCTGCACTGGGGGATTATTAATATAATTTCGAGAATATTTTTCTTATTTTACAAAATTTTACTTACGGATCTCGAAAATCATTTAACTTCATCTGCTCAGTCTTCTTATCCGTATCTGCTGTGTTCAAATTTCACTGCTGCATTAAGAGATTTTAGTTTTGCTATCAACACGGTGTTCAGCAGCACTTCCATAGACATGCCATAGAACACTTTAAGAATATTTTGTGTTAAAAAATAGAAGCTTGTGCTGACTTATTAAAATGACAAATACACTTTCGTGTGTCTTTGCCTTCTGTGCGGCCACTCCACTGAAGAATATGTGAGGTATTTGTGTAACACAGTCTCTGGTCTGTCATCTGGTTGCTGTTATAAGCTTAGTTCTGTACAGCTGAATGAAATATTACTGAATATTTTTATTTAGTGTTATCTGTTACAATAGTGGCAGTGGTGGCCTGGTGGTAAAGGTACTGGATCACTGATCCCAAGGTTGGGGATTGAAGCCCACTCTCAATGGGTTGTCACTGTCCCCCCCAGTGCAGGTAACTGTGTTATCAAAAGCCGGCAGTGTGTCTCAGTGTCTATGGGGAGAGGAATGTAAAAGAACCATTGCTGACTTTCATAAAGAGTAGGCTACATAGCTGTCAATGTGTTTCTGCCCTGCGATGGCCTGGCGAGCTTTCCAGGGTGTATTCCGCCCTAGCCCAGAGTTGGCTGAGATGGGAGCCAGCCTCCCTGCAGCCCGAATTAGGATTAATTAATTAGAATGAAATTTAAAAAATGATCCACAAACATTTAAAAAAGGTAATTTTACCAAACTTTACAAGCAGACACACTAATATGAGCATTCCAAAAGGGGTGTGTCCATTGTCAAGCCCTATGTTGACGCACGTTTTCCAGTTATGGGCAACAGTACGAGAACTTCTCAGTCAAACACTTACACAGTGACTTGCATATATTTAGCAAGTGAGTTACCAATATGGGTGTGTACAAAATTCTACACCTGTGTCATAGAGTGCAAACGGTGATGCATGTCAGAAAAGGAAACACAGTCAAAGAAACTTCCTTGAAAGCTGAAATGGACTTTATTTGGCTTACACCCAGTGTTTAAAACCTGCTAGTGTAGAGATTATAATAGGCGTGTTCAGTGTCCTCTTTATGCACTGGAAGACTTGTTGAAATATGCTGAATATTTTGTGGTTCACTGAAGGCAAAAACAAAGGACGATCAAACACGTAGATAGATTAAAAAAAATGTGTAGAAAATGTAGCGCTGTTCTACACAAAGTTACGAGTAGTTTCAAAATGAATACAACCTGCGAAGTTATACACAGAATTTAATAAAATGTGTGTACACTGATTTGCTTTACACAGCACTTAATATACAGTGGTACCTTGACTTATGAATTTAATCCGTTCCGAGGGTGAGCTCGTAAGCCAAAAAGCTCGTTAGATAAAATAATTATTCCAATAAGTCTTCTTCTTCTTCTTTTACTTTCAGCTTTTCCCTTCAGGGGTCGCCACAGCAAATGATCTGCCTCCATCTCACCCTATCCTCCCCATCTTCTACTCTTACTCCAACTACCTTCATGCCCTTCTTCACCACATCCATAAATCTCTTTGGTCTTCCTCTAGGCCTTCTGCCTGGTAGTTCCAACCTCAGGATCCTACTACCAATCATCATCATCATATCTTATCCCCGGAGGATAGTGTAGCAATTGGTCTCTTCCGGAGAAGATTAACCGGGACGCAGGAATGCTTGCTACTTGTCCCCAGAAACACGCTGACGGCTTTGCAGCCTACTCTTTACGAAAGTCAGCAATGGTTCTTTTAAATGCCTCTCACCATAGTCAGTGAGAGACATGGTCCGCCTTTGATAACCCCATTAGCTGCACTGGGGGGACAGTGACAGCCCTGTGGGGACTCAAACCCCAAACCTTAGGATCAGCGATCCTACGCCCTATCCACTAGACCACCACTGGCCTACCTACTACCAATATACTCAGTATCCCTCCTCTGTACATGTCCCTGTGGCAAGTTGGAATAAAACAATTATACCAACAAGAGATAACAGAAAACCAATTCATTCATTCCAACCCATTCCCAAACTCATATAACTTGCCACAAACATATATTTGACCAAATATATTAAAGATAATCATGGAAAAACAATAAATATTTCATAATAATAGTAATATACCTACATTAACATGTATTATTTATTATTTATTATTATTAAACAAGAATAAACAATAAGTCAACCCTTCTGATCATCGACTGCAGTGAAAATGTCATGTGGGAAGGCATGAGGTGGTACGTAACAGGAAGAGGAGGAGAATTTTGTGCATGTGCACTCTACGAATGCCAGCGAGGAAAGGCTCGTGGTAAGCTCCCACAAGGCCAGTGCATCTCAAACAGTGCGGCACGCCCACCTTGGGGGGTATGGTGTGATACCGGGGGTGGGGGGATGACCCTGGGGAACATGCTTTTTTTGCCATACTGTACTAGAATTAAGTGTACTTGCAGCCTCTACAGTAGGTGGCAGTGGCACTCTCATTGTTGCACTATGGTGTAGGGAAAAAGCACTGAGCAAACAATATGAAGTGCAGTATATAGTATTATAGTTGTGCCCGGGGTGCGCACGTGGGGGCGAGTGTTCTTCCTATAGGGCATCACAGAAAATAATTGACAAGCACTTCACAAGGCGTTCTCAGAGCACGCAGGAATATACGCAAAATAAAACAAGACTAATCGGCCCGAAAAAGCCATTTCCCCAGCAGAGCTCATAAATCAAAATTTTACTCATTGGATAAGGCAGATTTTTGGTGGGATCGAAGCTCGTATCATGGAAAATTCATTATAAAAGACACCCTCTTAAGTAGTGTGCACACAGGAAGCAATGAGCAAGAAGCAAATCTCTTTTGTCGCAAAGTGTCGCCCGCTCTCGTTGCCTATATAACCCTCTCGCATGACTCCCACTTTAAAATTTCTCCAAATGTATCTATCAAAAGTCTTGATCGAGTTATCAACACAGTAGATCAAGAAGGGCATGTATATATTAATATTATTTTATTTCTTTCAGCTCATATTATCATCGTAAATTGACTTTATAATATTATTAGTATTATGGCACAGTAAGTAAAGAGCACAAATTCTTGGGCAGCATTAACCGAGAAGAGTTCAATCATTTAGCAGTTATTATCCTTGTAAAACGTACGTGGGCAGTGGGTAAGCACATGATATTTTGAGAGAGCAATAAAAAGTGTTCATCTTCAACTATGAAGAATATTGCGAACACCACCTGCCAATCAACAGTATCTATAAACTTTGATTGGTCATCACTGGAATCACGTCAGCTGAAAGTTCAGATCAGTTTAACTCTGTATCTGCCCACTTAGCATCACTTTTGACGAGTTTGCCTCTTATTGCTCATATTGCTGGCTTTCGCTGACTTTGTATAATTCCTTGTTGCGGATCGTTTCCTGTGTGTGGATGCCCATTTGCAAATGTTAACATCTTCCTGCACATTCACTGTGTGAAGAAAAAAAAATTAACATAAGTATTACCCCAAAACTCACCGGTGATGTGGAAGATTACTGTGCAAGTTTGAACCCATACTTTCTATGTATGCACTAAACTAACAGAACAATAATTTATAGCCATGGTGGTATTTATCTACTGGCAAATTTCATGGAGGACATATTATAATTACATGTGCCAACCCTGCATAGACGCACACTTCACCATGTACACACCCTGTTCACAAAATGACACGAACATTAATCATCCAATGAAGACTAAAGTACTGTCAATGCATGTTTCCCATATCTACAACCTTCAGAGAAACTAAATGCTAATCCCACCAAGGGTGTTTATAATATTCCAAAAATAAAGAGATACAGAAATGAGACTAAATGTCCAACGTCGAAGACTCTTAACAATATATTTTTTTCACTGTCTGTTTACTACCATGTAACAAAGTTTTCAACGAAGTCTGGGCTTCACCTAAACTTAGCTCAGTGAAGAACACATGGAAAGTCACTTGGGACAAAAGAGCAGCATTCTCCCAAAAGTGTTATGAGAGTGTTAAAAGTCTGAATGTGGACGTGTACATAAAGGAAGATGGTCACGGTGGTCATCGGATTGTAGGGGAAAGGCCTACCACTGTATTCTGACAAATCTAGGAGCACAATATGTGTCTGGATAAAGAACAGCAAATAAATAAATAAATAATTTTTTTTTTTTTTTTTTTTTTTTTTTTTAAAGCAGGTAGCACCCTCTCAGTTTGCATTCCTAATTTTGTGATAACTGGTCTGAAAGAAGATCATACATCACCACAATGAGATTGCTATCAGCAGTTAGTTTTGGCTTGGGCAAGTACCAAGCACTCACTCCCACGCCTTAGTGAAAAAGCAAAATAGCATAGTGACAGTCAGAGATTGCACAATCTGTACAGGTGTCATCAATCATAATGGGACAGAGGCTGATGTAAATTTCCTCCAAGATGTTGCAAAAAAAAAAGTGACAGACATAAGCAGGGCTGGGGTTGTAATAAGTTGTTCAATATTTTCATGAGCATGAAAGTGCAGAGTCGGCATGCTTTTGCAGTTCTACTTTAGAGTAACAACCACAATCATTACACATTACTAGAAAAGTACAACCACCATGAATCATCCAGCTCTTCAGGTGCAAGTCATTGAAGCTCTTCCAAATCAATTGGAGAATGTTTTAATTAATTATGTTTTCAGAAAGGAAACAATGACTTTGACATTTATAAGTTTGCAATGATCACTGCAGCAAATTGATTCTGGATCATTGGACTGAGGTATACAATGAGCCAACTTCTATGGTGTTGATTACGCTTTCATCTCAAAGCTTTACAAATACAGTACGCAGCTGATGGAAATATATCCGATAAATTTTACAGTTTTTAGAAATACGATATTTGCCACAATATGACTTGAAGATTTGCTTTCTGAGTGTAATTTGGGTGTCTGTCATTACAGCCCAGAAATTTGGCTGAAGTCCTAAATGAAGCAGTAGCTGCTTGCGCAAACACTCATCTGTAACGTCTCTATGCTCACTTTTTTGAATACTACTTCTCAAAACACATCAGTGCAGGAGCACTAAACAAACAGGCAATGCCTCTGCAATGCCCCATTTGTCATCCTGTGTAACAATGTGAATCTGATGAGCTGTGAGGAGTGTTGAGAATGACACATGGATTAAGTTTCTCCACTGCTAAGGAAAGGGGGGGGGGGGGGGGGGGCACCATAATAAAAATAACTATGTGAAGAGTGATTTCAGTCCCTGAAAATCATCAGAAACATGTCACAACTACATGAGACTTCATTGCATCTGGTGATCTATAGAGCGACCAATCTGGAATTGAACTAAGAAATAATGAATTCACTTTATAAGCCGCTTAATCCTAATTAGGGTCGCATGGGGGCTGGCGCAAATGTCAGCTGACTCTAGACAAGGGCAGGGCACACCCTGCTCAACTTATGAGGGCATCTCAGGGCAGAAATTATAACTACAGTCCTATCAGGCCTGGGTGAAAAAGTCTTGAAAATGTTACGCCAATTATCACAAGTTTAGTTTATATAGTTTCTAAAAAACATGTTTGTCTAAGGCCGAGTCCAAATAATAAAAAAAAAAGAACAAAACTCAAGATATGTTCATGTGAGGATAGCTGACAGGACAGGGGCAAGTGACAACACATGTTACAATGTTTACAATGAAGCTATGCCAGGCCTCTATGTAGAGCACACAAAAAAAAATCTATATATTTGTTAATCATATAGCTACAAGATATACTTCAATTTTTCGGGCAGTGGTGGCCTAGTGGTATAGGGCACTGGATCACTGATCCTAAGGTTGGGGGTTCAAGCCCCGCTCACCACAGGTTGACACCCCCCCGTGTGCAGCTAACTGGGTTATCAAAGGCCGGCCATGTCTCTCACTGTCTATGGTGTGAGGTTCATGTAAAAGAACCATTGCTGACTTTTGACAAGAGTACCTACAAAGCTGTGAGCGTGTTTCTGCCCTGCAATGGCCTGGCGAGCTGTCCAGGGTGTACTCTGCCCTTGCCCAGAGTCGGCTGGGATGGGCGCCAGCCTCCCTGCGACCATAATTAGTATTAAGCGGTTACAGAAAATGACACAGATGATATTTACAAGATATACTTCAATTATTCATTCATTCAGTTTCTGAACCATTTAATCCTAATTAGAATCACAGGGTGGGTGGCGCTCATCTCAGCTGACTCTCTGTGAGGGCAGAGTACACCCTGGACAGCTCGCCAGGCCATCGTAGGGCTACATTTCAATAATTTTATTTCACTTTGAATGGAAATTTCAAGTGCCATTATACACTCAGAGGCAAATATATTTTAAAACTTAGGTACATCACCATAAAATAAATATAAAATTCAAATTCAGTCTTTATTTCCCCAACTGACTCCAAAGGGCACTCAAAGCTTTAAAATTACTTAAAACATTTTAAAAACTGGACTTTGGAATTTTCAAAATTTAACAAAGAAAACATCTCTCAGATTTAACATTTACTCACAAAACCTTTTGAGTAAATTCAATTTTACTAAAAAAATCAGTTCATGCAGCATCAAGGCATCAAGGCCCTTTAATCTTCTTCTTCTTCTTCTTCTTCTTCTCCTTTCGGCTTTTCCCTTCAGGGTTCGCCACAGCGAATAATCTGCTTCCATCTCACCCTATCCTTTGCATCTTCTTCTCTTACACCAACTACCTTCATGTCCTCCTTCACCACATCCATGAATCGTCTCTTTGGTCTTCTTCTAAGCTTTCTGCCTGGTAATTCCAACCTCAGCATCCGACTACCAATATACTCACTATCCCTCCTCTGTACATGTCCAAACCATCTCAATGTAGCCTCTCTGACTTTGTCTCCAAAACCTCTTACATGTGCTGTCCCTCTGATGTGCTCATTCCTGATCCTATCCATCCTCATTACTCCCAAAGAGAACCTCAACATTTTCATCTCTGCTACCTCCAGCTCTGCCTCCTGTCTTTTCCCCAGGGCCACTGTTTCTAAACCATACAACGTCGCTGGCCTCAACACCGTCTTGTACACTTTTCCTTACATTCTTACTGATACTCTCCAATCACACATCACACCGGATACTTTTCTCCAACCATTCCAACCTGCCTGCACACGCTTCTTCACCTCTTTTCCACACTCTCCAGTGCTCTGGATTGTTGAGCCTAAGAACTTAAAATCCTCCACCTTCCTTATCTCTGCTCCATGCAACCTCAGCGTTCCTCTTGGGTCCTTGTCATTCATACACATGTATTCTGTCTTACTGAGGTTAACCTTCATTCCCCTCCTTTCCAGGGCATACCTCCACCTTTCTAGATTTTCCTGCACTTGTTCTCTGCTCTCACCACAGATCACAATGTCATCTGCAAACATCATAGTCCATGGGGAATCTTGTCTAACCTCGTCTGTCAGCCTGTCCATCACCATAGCAAACAAGAAGTGGCTCACAGCTGACCCTTGATGCAGTCCTACCTCCACCTTGAACTCTTCTGTTACACCGACAGCACACCTCACCACTGTCTTACATCTCTCATACATGTCCTGCACCACTCTAACATACTTTTCTGCCACTCCAGACTTCCTCATGCAATACCACAGTTCTTCTCTTGGCACTTCGTTCATATGCTTTCTTCAGAGCCACAAAGGCACAATGCAGCTCCCTCTGACCTTCTCTGTACTTCTCTATTAACATCCTCAAGGCAAACACTGCAGCGGTGGTGCTCTTTCTTGGCATGAAACCAAACTGTTGTTCACAAATGCTGACCTCTGCCCTTAGTCTAGCTTCCACTATTCTTTCCCATAACTTCATCGAATGGCTCATCAACTTTATCCCTCTGTAGTTGCCACAACTCTGCACGCCCCCCTTGTTCTTAAAAATGGGCACCATCATACTTTTCCTCCAATCCTCTGGCATCTTCTCACTCTCTAAGTCTGTCTGTCTTCCTTTGGCTTTTTCCCTTTCACTCGGGAGTCGCCACAGCGAATCATCTGATTCGCACGTTTGATTTGGCAGAGGTTTTTACATCGGATGCCCTTCCTGTCACAACCCTTTATAGCATGGGACAGAAGCACGCTGACGACTTTGCAGCCTACTCTTTACGAAAGTCAGCAATGGTTCTTTTACATGTCTCTCACCATAGATAGTGAGAGACATGGCCCGCCTTTGATAACCAGTTAGCTGCACTGGGGGGGACAGTGACAACCTTGTGGAGAGTGGGACTCGAACCCCCAACCTTTGGATCAGCGATCCAGCGCCCTATACCACTAGACCACCACTGCCCCTCCTCTCACTCTCTAAGACCTTGTTGAATGTTCTTGTCAGGAAATCTACTGCTACCTCGCCTAGACACTTCCATACCTCCACCGGTATGTCATCAGGACCAACTGCCTTTCCATTCTTCATCCTCAACAATGCCCTCCTCACTTCACCCTTACTAATCTTTGCTGCTTCCTGGTCCTCAACGGTCACCTCTTCTACTCTTTTTTCTCTCTCATTTTCCTCATTCATCAACTCTGAAAAGTACTCTTTCCATCTTCCCAGCACACTTCTGTCATCAGTCAATACATTTCCTTCTCTGTCCTTAATCACTCTAACCTGCTGCACGTCCTTCCCATCTCTATTTCTCTGCTGTGCCAACCTGTATAAATCATTTTCTCCCGCTTTACTTTCCAACCGAGCATACAAGTCATCATACGCCCTCTGTTTGGCCTTTGACACCGCTACCTTCGCCTTACGTTGTGTCTCCCTGTACTCCTGTTTACTCTCTTCAGTCCTCTCAATGTCCAACTTCTTCTTAGCTAACCTCTTCCTTTGTACACACTCCTGCACTTCCTCATTCCACCACCAAGTCTCCTTATCTACTCTCCTTCCAGATGACACACCAAGTATTCTTCTACCTGTCTCCCTGATCACATTAGCTGTAGTTGTCCAGTCATCTGGAAGCACTTCCTGACCACTCAAAGCCTGTGTCAACTCCTCCTTGAAGACAACCCAACACTCTTCCCTTCCTTTTTCAGCTTCCACCATTTTGTCTTCTGCTCTGTCTTTGCTTTCTTCACCTTCTTCACCAGCAGCGTCATCCTGCACACCACCATCTTATGCTATTTGGCAACACTCTCACCCACTACTACTTTTCAGTCACTGACTTCCTTCCAATTACATCACCTGCACAAGATGTAGTCTACTTGCGTGCTCTTACCTCCACCTTTATAAGTTACCCTATGCTCCTCTCTCTTCTGGAAGAAAGTATTTACCACAGCCATTTCCATCCTTTTTGCAAAATCTACTAACATCTATCCTTCTGGGTTTCTGTCCTGGATACCAAACCTGCCCATCACTTCCTCATCCCCTCTGTTGCCTGCACCAACATGTCTATTGACATCTGCCCCAATGACCACTCTTTCACCTCTGGGGGTACTCTGCATCATTTCATCTAACTCACTCCAAAATCTCTCTTTCTCTTCTAGCTCACATCCTGCCCGTGGGGCATAAGCACTAACAACATTGAACGTCACACCTCCAATTTCTAACTTGAGACTCATCACTCTGTCTGACACTCTTTCCACTTTTAGAACATTCCTGACAAACTCCTCCTTCAAGATGATTCCTACCTGGTCTCCTGAACACACAGTATGTCCACCTTCCTCCTCTGCTTCATGTCAGCCAGCTCTCTACCTTTTTTTTTTCATAGTTCCAACATTCAAAGGCCCTACTCTCAGTCCTACACTCATGCTTTTCCTCTCTCTGCCTACAGACACACCTCCCGCCTCGCCTTCTTCGAGGTCTTCGACCAACAGTAGTCCAATTTCCACCAGCACCCTGTTGGTTAACAGCACTGATGGCGGTTGTTGTTAACCCGGGCCTCGACCGATCCGGTATGACATTCTTTTTTGTGATTCGCATATTTTATTTGGCATTTGTTTTACGTCGGATGCCCTTCCTGACGCCACCCTCTGCATTTATCCGGGCTTGGGACTGGCGTGAGTGAGAGACACTAGTTTGTGCCCCCCCCCCACCCCCACAGCTGCATTATCAAGTCCTTTTAATATACTGCATAATCCTGCCAGGGGAAATTAAGCTTTGCATTTAACCCAACCAAAGCAAACACACACACACACACACACACACACACACACACACACACACACACAGAGGCACACACAGAGGCACACAGCATTGGGCAGCTATAGTGCGAAGCAGTGAAAGCAGTTGAGGTTAGTCAGGTGCTTCGTTCAAGGGCACTTCAGCCGTGAAGGTGGAGGAAGGGGAAGGTGCTGCTCACTCCTCCCACCACCACACATTTTTGCTGTCAGATCAGGAACCCAACCGGTGACCTTTCAATCCTAAACCCCTTTATTTAGGAACTAGCAGCTACCTGGATTTCACTGCATGAATGAGGTTTCAAATAGGGCTCTTTGTAGAACAATGCTAACGATTTTTGCTTGAGCTCTTTTCAGAAGAATAAAGAAAAGCAAATAACTTCGATTATAACCAAAGTGTGTTTTATGATGGCTTTGACATGCAGAGAACTCAAACCTGTATCTCAGTGGTTTACATTACCTGCAACATCTCATCTTTTTTATCATACTAATAAACAAAGCAAGATAAGGTAACTACTGGAAGTGCAACTACACCAGAAAGCAAACTCTATGGTCAGCATAGTTCATGGTCTGATTAAATGTCTGGGTATGATTCTTGACACAAGATGCAAATGCATTGGCAGAGCCAACCACACAGAAGATGAGTGAGAGAACTGAAAGGAAGAGGATTATAAAATGCAAATCCTGGTGTAACTGATATTGACACAGATCTACCCTTTCTCCACAGGATCCTCACTCATTCTGTGGAAAACTTCTAACCAAATGAAGTCTTAGCACCTGTTGCAGTGTGCAGTGTCACTCGCTTCATGAATGATTTGGATAAATACATTGGTGGAGTCTTCAGAGTTGTTTGTTTTGGGGGTGGGGTGAGAGGGGTCATCCTTAAATAACAGCTGAACATAGTTAGATAGGTTTTCTTTAAATGCGCTCATCACTAGGATGTTGATAATAGAAAATTATTCAGATGGGACAGTAGATACTTTTTTTCTTGAATGAACTGTATTAATCCTGAGCAGCATAGTGGTTAGCACGTCCACCTAACAGCAAGAAGGTCCTGGGTTCGATTACAAACTCTGGCGCATCTGGGTGGAGTTTGTGTGTTCTCCCTGTTTTTTTGTTTTGTTTGCATGGGTTCCCTCTAGGTACTCAGGTTTTCTCCCACAGTCCAAAAACATTGTGTGTATGTTGGCCCTGAAATGGCCTGGTGAGCTGTCCAGGGTGTTTCCCGCCCTCACCCAGCGTCTGCTGAGATGGGTGCTGGCCTCCCTGCAACCCTAATTCCACCTCCCTATTCCGTCCTATCGGGACTAGGTGAGATGCGCATGTGCAGAATATGGTGGTCAGCCGAAAGGTCTAGAACAGTGGCGACACAAAGAGTGTCCAGCAACAACGTTTCTCTTTTGCAATTCTCTCGTTGGAAGTGGAAGTTCAAAGAACTTTTGGAGGACTGAGTGTGATTCTTTGTTTGAAATCACTTTTGGAGATTTCTAGCTGGTTCGCTTGAATGACAGCTGTGAATTTGACCAAAATGGCTGCGGGTCGTGGCCAACCTAAAGGGCTAGAACAATGGCAACACGTGGTGTGCCCAGCAACGACCCCAAGGGGGTAGAGGCTCATGCAGGAGCACTTGGCATTGTACAGAGCATGCCGTCAACTTCCAGAAGTGTAAAGAGAAGGAAATCCTCCTGGGTAAGGAAAGAGCAGCCAAATGTCGAGGACATTGCTGCCTCAGATGGAGAAATCAAATCGGGTGGTGAGACCCCTGATCTAGTTTCAGCCAAAGCTCGAGGCGACAAGCCAGCGAGCAACAAGGAAGGTGAGGTCACCGCTGATAACCATCTCATGAAACGTTTAGATTTTATGTATCGCCACTGTTCTCGCCCTTTAGGCTGACCACGATATTCTGCGCATGTGCATCTCAAGTAATCCCTCAGTACTTCATAGGTCGGTGGAATTACAATCAAATATCAACTTACAGGTAAGTCTCATTTAATTGTGTAATTAGGATTAAAGGTAGGTAAAGTAGGTAAAGTCTGTTGAGCTTTTTTATACTCGAGCCAAGTGACTCATCAGGCCGGTGCTTATCCCTGGTTCCCTTAGTGTGAAGCGACAAGGAGTACAACTCCTCCTGGATGGGCCGCTAGTCCATTGCAGGTTACCTTCACAGTATATTTTTACTGGTACCCATTTATACTGCTGGGTGAACAGAGGCACACTTGTGGTTGAAACCTTGCCCCGGGGTCTTAGCACAGTGAGGGTCTAGCTGGGATTTGAACACACAACCTCCCGTTCATGAGCACAGCACCCTCACCACTATACCACCGGCCCCTAATTAGGATTAAGTGGCTCAAAAACTAAATCATTGAATGAGAGTATTGATCCCACAAGTCATTGCATCTGCATTAACCCATCTGAAATGAGCACATACAGGTGTAAACACTGAACACACACACACACACACACACACACACACACACACACACACACACACGCACGACGCACACGCACGCACACGCACACACACCCACACACACACACACACACACACACACGCACACACACACACACACACACACACACACGCGCGCGCACACACACACACACACACACACACACACACACACACACACACACACACACACACGCACACACACACATAGACACTCTCTCTCTCGCTCTCTCGGAGCAGTGGACTGCCACACACAATGGGGCACCGGAGAGAAGTGGCATCATCAAGGGCACTTCTGCCATGAAGGTGGAGCTCACGCCCTCCACCATCACACAACATGAGACCAAAGGCAGAGAATATGCTACGTATTTGATTCCAGTTTCAATTTACTCGACTCTAAATTACTACCTTTAACCAGTTATTGCATTTTATATTTATATATTTGAATGTTTTTGTTTGCTTGTTTAAGTTTTTCGTTTCTGCATGGTCAGAGATAATAAGAGATAAAAAAAAAGTGATTTCCCTTTTTAAGCTCTCACTCTCTGCAGGGCTTCACGGTTCAACAGGTTTTGTTGTTCCACTCTTACTGAGAAAACCTCAAAGGCCAGATAAGGGTGGCTGATGAAGGCAGCTCACAGTAACCATGCCTAATACACTTCAGCCTTAAAATGTGCATAACCACTCCAATTTACATCTGTATTTCTACAGAAAATACCAAGGGTGCCACAATGACCTATAAACAAGCTCCTCTTGCTTTTAATCAGTCACCTGATCAGCTTATCACAAATAGAACACATTAGATACACAGAAGTTGATGTACATTTACAGAAGTAATATATTGTTAGAAGCCTGTTTATGTCTGGCAGGTAAAAGCAGCTTTGTTGGAATGATATTAAATATATATGGTGTACTATGACATGCTGCCATATACTATGGCTGTGATATTTGAGTGTGTGTAGTGTGTGTGTGTGTGTGTGTGTGTGTGTGTGTGTGTGTGTGTGTGTGCATGCTCACTCAAATAATTTAAGAGGATGAGCTGTGTTATTACTGTCATCTAGTGGACAGTGGTGAGAGAAATGGATAGAAAAGGAGAGCAACTAGAGCTCTCTCTCTCTCTCTCTCTCTCTCTCTCTCTCTCTCACACACACACACACACACACACACACACACACACACACACACACACAGAAATACAAATTAATTAATACAATATGTGCAAAGTACTGACAAACTGGATACCCTGACTTTCACCCCGTTTGGTTTTGGGTTGAGGATTTGTAAAAGATGAATGTCAAGGGGGAAAAAAATGACCAAAGTTATAGCTTGGTTTCTCTTCATCAAAAGAAGCTCTAGTAAATATGCTTCTGTTTTTGTTTGTCATTCAATGAACTATATTTTTAATTATGCAAATTTCTCCTGTCCTGAACAAAGGGAAATTTTAAGGAAAAAATAAACTACAGATGCATCTATTAATCAACAGATACAAACATTTGAGCGAGCCCAACGCCAAAATGTTAGCATGGTGAGGCCAGGGGTAGCATATGGCCAGGACAGAGTGCGTCCACTGTTTCTGAAATGTTCAACTAAGTCCATAAAAGCTGATAATGAACCCAATTATGGGCCAGGGACAGCAATAATAGACCTTTAGTGGGGCAGTAAATTCTTTAATTACTTGTTAACACCCCATGTCTTTTTGGACAAGTGAGGGAGCAGGGCCCCTGGACGTGGACAGGCCAGAGGCCCTGGTGGAGGAGAAAGGGGTAGAAGAGGCTCATTTCTACAGTCACATCTATATATACTGAGAATTTATAGTCAGACACTGAGTACATACTGAGAATAGGGGGCCAGTAGACTGAGAGAATAATGTGAGAGCCAGTCACTGCAGAAGGAAAGAAAGCAGGACTGAGTTCAGCTGTCTGCCTGCCAGGTGCAGACATAGATGAAAACAACAGAAACTAGAGGGCTGCTCATAGAGTGCAAGGTACCTCCGCCAGGTACAGATGAATTATTATAACTTGTCAAAGTTATAATGAAATGTCTCTCCCTGCTGGGAATTGGATGAACAATGTACAGTAGGTGACACTAAAATATAGGAATTTTAATTTGGTATTTTTAAAAACGTGATTCAATGCACTAATCATCTCCATAATTTAACAAGCTCTTTCCACCAAGTTCAATGAAAATCCTTAAATAAATGCTTATTAAAAAACCTTTAATGAATTCCCCGGATCTTGAAAATCTCCAAAATGCTATAGGTTCTTACTAAACCCATTTCATAACCCTCCACTAGTTGTGGTAGAAATAAGTTGAGTAGTTTTGTGTAATGTGTAATCCCACAACCGTAGTAGGATTAAAAGCTTCAGCAAATATCATCACTTACATACTCATTTGCTGAAATGCTTAATTCGTAATTAAGCCTCACTGGGCAAAAACAAGGTGCACCCTGAGCAGTTAGCCAGACCATTGCAGGGCCAACACACACACACACACACACACACACACACAAAAAACCCCAACCAAAAACAAAAAAAAAAACTGGGGGTAGTTTGAAAGAGTTAATTAGCCTAATGTGCATGTTTTTATATCGTGGCAGAAAAATCAGTGTAAGAACCATGAATTCTGTTTTAAGAGGTGAAGTTATTAGAGTTACATGTTCATTGACCGGAGAAATGGCTTAATAATAAACAAACGAATAAAGTTTTTGTTCTTTAGTTAATGGACACACAACTGTATAGATATGTATGGGTAGAAGCTGACTTTGATACCTCAGATCTAAAATTTAACTTCATTCCGCAAGACACATCATAAATTACAATTGCGGCAATCCCAGCCAAAATGTCATATCATTTGAACTAAAGATTAAAAAAAATGAAATGACCTATAGCTTTTATTACAAACAGAATTAAATTAAAATTTTGAAAAATTGAACCTGAAAATTGTGAGATTGAAATTTACATGACTCTAACTGATTATACCAAAAATTGTAACAGATGTGTCATTAAAAATAATGTACCATTACCTTACAAAATATAAATCCACAGTTTGATGAACTGCATGGGGGCAGATCACTTATGTTTTGTACAAACAATTAACAGACAGTATGAATCGGTTCGATAAAATACAAAACTCATTTAACATTATAATAACAAGAATAATGAATAATTAATTTGGCATAACTGACACGGGTTTACTGATTTTCTATAAGTATACAGATGAAATGCCATGATGGCCGCCAGTCAAGTAACCTGCATCCACAGCAAATATCTTGTGATTTTTTTAAACAACAAACAATAATTTTCATTGTTATTAATTTTATTTTTAAATCACAAGTATATATTTTTATGGGCAGGCAGTGGTGGCCTGGTGGCAAAGGGCTCTGGATCACTGATCCTAGGGTTGGGGTTTCGAGTTCTACTCTCCACAAGGTTGTCACTGTACCCCCAAGTGCAGCTATCTGGGTTATCAAAGGCCGGCCATGTCTCTCACTGTCTATGGTTAGAGGATCATGTAAAAGAACCATTGCTGCATAGCCATCCGTGTGTTTCTTCCCCTTGCTAACGGGTTGTGTTAGGAAGGGCATCCGACATAAAAACCTATGCCAAATCAAACATGTGATGATTTGCTGTGGCGACCCCTTAGAAAAAGGGAACAGCCAAAAGGAAAAGAAGAAGAAGGAAAGTGAACATTTTTATAGAACTTCCCAATAGCATGAGTGTTTAAAGATCTCTTACATCTTACTATCAGTGACGCATCTGACTGATGATAACATCTTTCTCCGCTAACTGAGAACATGCGTTGATTGGCATTTTCACTTTATTTGGGATTAAGTTGAGGTATATGTGGATGGAAATGTAAAAATGGAACATTTTCGTGATTTGATGAGAGTTGTGTTTTGGTGGGATGGATTTGAAATTCAGAGTCTCAAGCCAAAATATGTAAGACCTGGCAACCCTGTGGATTTAGTGTAAGAGAAGCATGAAGTAATTACTGAAGGGTATATGCATGTTGCTAGCACTGGCCCAAAAAACAAGAGAAACATGTCTAACCAGCCTGGTTTAGCGAGAAGCAACATATTAAAAACTCCCTTTACATACATTTATACATCTCTCTCTCTCTATCTCTCTCTCTCTGCATTACGTAAGCAGTGTTGGGTGGGTATGGTGGTGGTTTCAGGCTGATGAGAAACGGTTATTATGTTACACACGGTGTTGGTGGTTTGTTGCCATAATTATGTAATCAGTGTAGCCCTGCCCTGTGTTTGTATGTGTGAGAGTGTGTTGTGTGTAGCATACATGATGACACAGGCACAACTGCAAACTATGAAAGACACCCTCACTTACATATGTTTTCTAACTATAACGGTGAGAACCATCTCCTGACATATTTATGGATACAGCCAATGAATGCTATGCTACAGCTAAACCTGTACTTGGAGTGGGGGAATAGACATGAAGCAAAATATATTGCACAGGAGAGAAAGCAATGGCGGAGGTTCCTGGCTCGATGCGAAGATATGCATGGAACAAACAGGATCTGAGTAAGACATCGAAATCTAACCCTACCTCAACCTCAGTAATCAAAAGCAAACTTTCTGCTTTTTTCCCCCCCAATGGGCTGCATTTATTTAAATGTCCCCACTACTTATAGTCAGTCCTATCATGTGGGTGCGTTCAGTCCCAAGCAGGATATAAAAACAAGCCGTCCTCACACACAAAGACAAAGAGGTGCTGACAAGCTACTAAAAGAGCTCTAAAGCCAATATCCAAAAGCTTTATTGCACAGTTGAAACGCTAAAGATTTGTTTTTAAAACATTCATCCTGGCAACGAATGCACATTCTTTATCAGATCATTGTTATGATCTGTACTGAGCAGGTTCAGACAAACTCTATTGAACCATGACCACTCAGTGCACAGGCCCCAGAGATATATTTCCACAATAGAAGACTGCAGAGGACAGGAAAGTGCATGGCAGGACAACAACAAGCCGAGCTCAGCAGATCTCTGCGATGGAGGAGGCCAGCTGTGCCGTGGTCCTCGCCACGGTGGGTGCTTCAAGGAACCACTAATGAAATTCAGCATCACGCACAAAAACAAGCACCATAACTCCAAAATTGTAGGGTCTAGATCCTAGCGGTAGACACACTCCAGACCAGACGATTATGTCCAGAGATTTTTCATCCAGCAATTTGTCAAAAACTCGAAAGACATATTCGAAACTGTCAGGGTGAAATTGTTCATAAGGATGTGGTATTTTAGCGGTGTGGAAATTCAAACAGTGCACACACACAAATTTGGACTATTTGTGTAGAAAATAGGCTCATTAAATTAGGGGACATACGCATGCGCACACACCCACTCACACACACACACACACACACACACACACACACACACACACACACACACACACACACACACACGCACACACACACACACACACACACGTGTGCGCACCCCCCCACCCCCTCACGAATAATTATTCTTTCAAGTATTTTAGATGAACTCATCAGTCTGAAATAGTAAAGCCACAAATAATTCAGTAAGAAGTGAGAATGAGTACAGCACACGGATTGAAAAGCTCCCCAGTCATTTCTCAAGATGTGAAAATTACCCAACACTACAGACCACTTACACTACAAGAGGGTAGGAGTGTATACAAAAGCACAAATAATTTGGTGCAATAGTACTACAGTAGCTGCAGTGCCTGTGTGATGCAATAGTTCACGAGGTGTAAAAAATTATGATTTTCAAATGAAGACAGAATCGTTTAAAGTCGCATCCCCGGCGCAGATGTGGACCATGAACTCTTGACACAGTCTTCGACACTTTATGTTCAACATGTGTGTGTTACAATTTCTAGCAGTGGGGATGTGTATGTGTAGAAGATGAGGGAAGCAGCAGGATATATGGCGATCTGGGAGGCTAGCTGTAATGACACACGAGGGACAGATTAGCTTCCTTTCTGTCAGAGTGCCATGAGGGAGCAGCTGATTTACAGCCTTCAATGACCAGCCTGCATGGCCCATACACAAAGCAAACACACACACACACACACACACACACACACACACACACACACACACTCAATAAATATATGACGGCAATTAGTGTATTTCAGCTGCTAATATTATAACTCCATGAATGTACTTGAGTTTGAGCTATATGATTTGTGAAGCTTGTGTGTTTGTGTGTGTGTGTGTGTGTGTGTGTGTGTGTGTGCGCGCGCGCACATGTTTTCACAGTAACCTCTTGGTGACTCTCAGCATGCTGTGGCCTGTTGGTCCAGGATAGGGAGAAAGAAGACGGACAGATCCATTAAACACGATGTCACCCGCAAACACAACAATGATTAATCACACACTGCAAATTATAAGCACCTGTACGAGCAGACGGCCTTCCTTTCCCCCTCTGAAACAGCTTTCACTCTCGCTGACTCCGACAGACACACACTTCTGTCTGTCCTGCCTGTGATGACAAGGCCCCTCAAACACATACTTAGACATGCACACACACACACACACACACACACATCCTTACACTCAGGGCTGTCAATGTTTAAAACAAAGCAAGACTTCTAAAAATGAATCAGATGTGACACTTATCAGAAATACTTTTTTTTACATGACTCTATAGACAAAGTAAGTATTTTAAGCTGTTTAACTAGCCATAACATAGCTGACTGACATTCTTTGTATATGATTCACTTTAGTGGCTCTTCAATTGTTTATAGGCCGCACAACAAAACACTGAGTGAAAATACTGAATGCTGAGGATTGGCTCAATAGGTGTTTCAACTGGCCGCATGGTCTTACTAATGAGCGCAGGCGGCACTCAGCAGCTGCAGTGGAAAAGAACAGAGCAACCCTTTTTCCATAGTCACCGAGCTCATTATGCTAACGTGCTAGCTTGGCTAACAGACGGAAGGCCTGATGTGAGGAAATGCCGCTGTGATTAATGGGTGCTAAATTGAGACATGCAGTCCATTCCCCTATTCCAGTTAAACCAGTCGCCAATCATCAGCGTCAAACTGTGAGCCTGCACAGTACAACACACACACACACACACACACACACCTCTAGTTTACAATGCTCATGAACCTTGAATTGATGATTACTAATGTATAGTGTTTAACACGTCTGCTGCAAAGCAAGTAGGTCCCAAGTTTGAGTCACAGGCTCATCGAGGGCATGTTCTCCATTTGTTTACATGGGTTTTATTACCCACTATTAATAAAGATAGAAGATCTTTGTCAACTGTAGCATGAACAATGAAAATCAGTCCAGCAGGTTTTTGTTTAGCAGCAGTTATAAAAGAAAATGCCCAAACAACAACTAATTATACTTGTGCATATTCCTATACAGTGATCCCGCACTAATTCGTGCTTCAGTTTCTGCGGCTTCAGTGCATCGTGGGTTTTTCAAATATAGTCATCGAAAAATAAAGAAATATAGGGGAAGGGTTAAGGAAAATGCCACAAAACAAAACCAATTATGCAAAAAAAAATAATAATAAAACCAAACAAACAAAAACAACAACAAAAAAAAAAAACAATCCAACACCCCCCCCCCCCCCACACACACACACACACACAAAACTACTGTACTTACATTTTTATGTGAGGTGCACACCTGAGTGTATACATGCACATCTGAGTGTGCATGCGCGAGCTTGTATGTGTGTGTGTGTGTGTGTGTGTGTGTGTAGTGTGTATTTATATTTTATTTACATCTTATGCATTATTTTTTAATGCTTAATTGCTATAAGCATTTATAGCATTGAATATGTATGTATATGTATGTATTGATATTATATACACATACTGTATACATGTACGTATACGTCAGTCAGGGGGATCGGTCCTACTTTACGGAAATTGGCGGTCACGGGGGTGTCACGGGGGTGTCCCGGTCCCCATTAACCGCGGAAAGTGAGGGGTCCCTGTATACACAAATACACATACCTGCAGTTGTGTTCAAAATAACAGGAGTGTGTTTAAAAAGTGAATAAAGCTCAAAATCCTTTTCACGCACAAATGCATTGGGAACATTCTATTCCAAATCAAAACATGAAAGAAAAATATATCAGATTTGTGTTATTACTTTTAAGAAATTGAAGAAAACTGAAGACTGTTAAAAAATAACAAATGTCTGCTTTCTTCTTTACAAACACAAACATTCACTGTATAAATTGAAAAATGTTGCAATGTTTTATTTTTCTTTGGATCACCGAAGTAATATTTATTTGTATAATCACTGTTTCTGAGAACTGCTGCACATCTGTGTTCAAGTCAACCAACTTCTGGCACCTGCGAACAGGTTTTCCAGCCCAGGATGATTGGACTACATTCCACAGTTCTTCTGTATTTCTTAGTTTTGCCTCAGAAAATGCATTTTTGATGTCATCCCACAAGTTTTCTATTGTAGTAAAGTCCAGGGATTGGGCCGCCGCCCCATAACGCCAATCGTGTTGGTCTGAAACCGAAATGTTGCCTTACTGTTATAGTTGTTACTGGTGTGTTTAGGGTCTTTGTCTGGTTGGAACCCATTTCAAGGGCATTTCCTCTTCAGCATAAGGCAGCACGACCTCTTCAAGTGTTCTGATGGATTCAAACTGAGTCATGATCCCTGGGATGCAGTAAATAGGCCCAACACCATAGTATGAGAAACAGCCCTATATCCTGATGCTTGCGCCACCATGTTTCACTATCTTTACAGTGTACTGTGGCTTGAATTCAGTGTTCAGGGCTTGTCTGATAAACTGTCTCCAGCCACTAGACCCAAAAAGAACAATCTTACTTTCATCAGTCCACAAAATGTTGCGCCTTTGCTCTTTTGGCCAGTCAGTGTGCTCTTTTGCAAATCAACACGTCATTTTTCAACAGTGTGACATTGCGGTGGCTTCTTTTCAATAGCTTGGTTTCACATAGGTGTCTTCTAATTGCAACAGGACTCACAGGTAACTTGAAACTGTAGCTCTTCCTGGAGCTGATTATTCGCTGAGTCTTTGCCATTTGGGCTCTTCCTCAATCCATTCGAATGATAGTTTTTTGCTTTTCTTCCACGTCTTTCAGAATTTGGTTGGCATTGCATTTGTGATCATTTTAGCTGAGTAGCCTGTCATTTTCTGCACTTCTTTACATGTTTTCCTCTCTCCAATCAAGTTTTAAATCAAAGTATGCTGTTCTTCTGAACAATGTCTGGAATGACCCATTTTCCTCACAATTTCAGAGAGAAATGTTCTATAACCAGCTTGTACACCATGTACTTCCGTCCTACCTTAAATAAGGACAGTTACTGGAACCTGTTTTTCAAAGACTGAATGACCTCACCAATTGAACTCCACACTGCTAGAAATGTTGAACACACCCCTTTCAGTTAGTGATTCAATTACACAGAATCAACAACAGACAGGCAGGTCATTCATTCATTTTCTGTAGCCGCTTAATCCTAATTAGGGTCGCAGGGAGGCTGGCTCTCATCCTATCCGACTATGGGTGAGGGCAGAGTACACCCTGGACAGCTCACCAGGCCATTGCATGGCAGAAGCACACTGACGGCTATGTAGCTTACTCTTGTCAAAAGTCAGCAATGGTTCAGCATAGACAGTGAGAGACATGGCCGGCCTTTGATAACCCAGTTGGCTGCACTGGGAGGGGACAGTAACGACCCGTTGTGGGTGGGGCTTGAACCCCAGAAGCTTAGGATCAGTGATCCAACACCTTTACCACCAGGCCACAACTGTTCCCAGGCAGGTCATGACTATTGGTTCTGTTGGATTCTCTTACTCTTCTACACCTGATAGTAAATTATTTGCCATGTAATAATATTTCTACCAAAAACAGTGATTGATCAAGTAAGTTATATCTGTCTGCTATTATTTGGAACACAACTGTATATGTACATACCGCATATAGACATAAATACGTACATACGTATATCCCATATACACCTACATGTCTATTCACACATATACAGAATTGTACATTAGTTAGCACTCTAACACAAACACACACACACACACACACACACACACACACACACACACACACACACACACACACACACACACACACACACACTCACTAGTGAACGTCCAGGGACAGGACATTGAGACAGTGGACAGTTTCAAATACCTTTTTACTTATTTAATATATATGTATGTGTGTATGTTTGTATTTGTATCTATTTTTGCACCCCCTACTGATGGTACCTCAAGAGCCTGTAACAGTGAATTTCTCCATTGTGAGATTAATAAAGCTGTATCTTATCTTACTTATCTATTCCCATTGTATTCTTGCATACACTGAAGTGTGAATGATATGTTAAAGGTGCAGATATACACTGGGTGAGATGTAGAGCTTTTTTAAGGTGTATGGTGCCAAAATGTTATGATGGAGACCTGCTCTACACATGAGAATCACACTTAAACATAAGTATTGCACTGTCCAGGAAGATGGTCTGCACGATGGTTACTTACTCAGTGTGTGTGGTGGTGGTGGTGGGGTTACACATGTAACAGCTTGTGCGTACACGCTGTTCTTGAGACTGTTCGTTTTTTGGTTTTAGTTTCCTGTACCTTTTGCTGGAGGGGAGAGGGGAGAGGGGAGAAAGGGGGGTGTTCACGGTGTGTGGGGTCCCTGATAATTCCACTGGTTCATTTCTAAGGTCTGTCAATGTAAATGTCACTGAAGGAGAGTAGTATAGTTCCAATCATCAACTTTACCGTCCTCACCACCTGCTGCAAAGTCTTCCTGTCCTCTGCAGTACAGCTGCTAAACCACACTGTACAACAGTAGGTCAGGGGGCTCTCTATTGCGGAGTGGTTAAAGCTCGTCAGTAGGGGTCGAGGTAGACGGGCTTGTCAGAGGACAGAGTGCTCAGTTTGTTTCGATCTCCTGAAGTCCAGTATCATCTCTTTGGTTTTGATTGTGTTAAGTTCCAGATTGTTGTTGTACCATCGTCACAGATACCAGACCTCCTTCCTGTAGTCTAATACTATACTTTATACCTTTTACTAAGTCTACTGTCTGTCTTCCCCTTTGGCTTTTTCCCTTTTACTCGGGAGTCGCCACAGCGAATCATCTGATTCGCACGTTTGATTTGGCAGAGGTTTTTACGTCGGATGCCCTTCCTGTCACAACCCTTTTTAGCAAGGGACAGAAACACGCTGATGACTTTGCAGCCTACTCTTTACGAAAGTCAGCAATGGTTCTTTTACATGCCTCTCACCATAGACAGTGAGAGACATGGCCCGCCTTTGATAACCCAGTTAGTCTACTGTAAGTTATTATTTATCCACAGTTAGATGCCCACTATTCTTATACTTTTTAACTATGTCTTCCTTAAGTTCTTAAAATAGTTTGTCCTTACTATACTTGCCACTAATTTAATTTTTTTTTACAGCATACATTTGTGCTGTTTACTGTAAATACTGCTGAAATTGTGAATTTCCCTCAGGGATTAATAAAGTATCTATCAATCTATTTTCTCTGGATACTCCTCTGGGTTTCCTCCCACAGTCTAAAGAGAGTCATATTCACCTTGAACTTCATGAATAACGTATTTGACGTGATAAGCGCCCAGCGCACGTAAAAAAATTGGAGTGGGTGGGGGCTTATTAAAATGTTACCAGCGGAGTGGAACGGTAAGTGCTTATTACCATCGAGGTGGAAAACATGAATAATAACAGTACAGTAAAAGAGTTTTACTGGTATTTGTGTTATTCATTTTGTGGTATCAACCAAACTACTTACATGAAAGCTGAAAATAAACAGAAAACAGCATAATTAAAAAGAAGACCCCTTACTTTTTCCTCCCGGTGCTGTTCCTTTAAACATTTTCCTGGAAGTAAAATCGAGCCAATCCACACGAATGTCAATTTTAGCACATGACACGTTGAACTAATAATACACAAAAGCACATGGCCAGGAATGTCTTTAAATTTATGAGGTTAGTGAGCAGGATAATCGGGTGAAAAATCCTCATCATCACTTTCTGATAGGTCCATATCTGGCTCATCACTTCATTCATTGAGAGCATATGATAGTTTTGCTGTAGCAGTTTCTAATGGTTCATCTTGTTGGACATTTACCAAGAGAACACAGCAAAATATTTTCCTGTTTTTTAAAGCACAGCAGAATTATCAAATGTGTTGTTACTGATGAACATTATAGACATTCTCCAGTGGCAGAGGGTCTTGAAATACTGTGTAAACTCACTTTTACAGGCAGTGAATGCCTCATTTTACTGTTACAGATACTGATCGAATAAAATTGGTAAGTTTGATCTACAATTTTGCTCCCAGTACACATGGTAAGTTATTAGCTGTAAGATCAAAAACATTGGGGTGGGGGGTTGCTTATTGGAGCAGGGAGCTTATTACATCAAATACGGTAAGAGGAAATATTAGGCATGGCACTGAGTAAGGTCATATCTAAAAAGATAAGAATAAACTTTAATTTGAACTTTAATTAATGCGGATATGAGTTTTTTTAATTTTGTAATTGAGTAATGTATGGGTAGCACAGTGGTGCAGTAGTTAGGACTGCTGCCGCACACCATATTCCTGTTCAAACCTCATGATAGTTTGCATGTATTCCTTGTGTCACACCCTGTGTGGGTTTCCTCAGAAAAAAATGCAAATTATAGAAACTCAAAAGCATTTATCAACACTACATGAATCATATTGTAAATCCTGTCTCTTCTACAGCAGTGTCAATATGAATTAGGGGCTAGCAGCAGGTAATGACACAACCACAGTGGCAACAGGTTTAAACAGCTATATTTACACAGCAATGTTTTTCTTTCGAATAATGTCTATATCCATTTAAAGAGATCAGAATTACAGAATAAATTTAAGTATGAAAAAGAACGCACTGTAAAATTATACACACTTTACTGCCTTTAAAATATATACTGTACTGTCTGTCTGTCTGTCTTCCTTTCGGCTTTTTCCCTGTTACTCGGGAGTCGCCACAGCGAATCATCTGATTCGCACATTTGATTTGGCAGAGGTTTTTACGTCAGATGCCCTTCCTGTCACAACCCTTTTTAGCAAGGGAAAGAAACTCGCTGACGACTTTGCAGCCTACTCTTTACAAAGGTCAGCAATGGTTCTTTTACATGCCTCTCACCATAGACAGTGAGAGACATGGCCCGCCTTTGATAACCCAGTTAGCTGCACTGGGGAAAATATATACTGTACTGTACATCCCTAATGTGAACCCCCCCCTCTCCCGGCACTTTGATCTTAATGTGACACTCAGACGGAACTCAAATATGCTTTCTCCAGTATTTACCAGCTAATGGAAACCCTGCACATGGGCCTACATACAAGTATAACAGGAAAGAGACATACATGATCCAAAATGAGAGACACATCAGCGGATGCTGGTGATTCGCAATTCAGACCTGGATGAAAAAAGCAGATGCTTTCACAATGAGTTGCGCACGCTTGTAAGACATAGAATACACATCACCTTAGGGGAGAGAGAAGAAAATATATTAAAGAATACAAAGCAGTGTGTGTGTGTGTGTGTGTGTGTGTGTGTGTGTGTGTGTGTGTGTGTGTGTGTGTGTGTGTGTGTGTGTGTGTGTGTGTGTGTGTGTGTGTGTGTGTAAAAGGAATGGGAGAACACAGAGGCCCCAGGTACCTGCCTATACAGTCCCTTCTCTCCAAATGTTTATTTTGGATCAGACTGGCGGCCAACTGGTTGCAATTGACCCTCTACAGGGACGAGTTAGAGAGTGAACATGAAACTTTTCCTTCTGGGAGTAAGAAAGAGGGAAAAACCGCACACACAAATACCACACACACACACACACACACACACACACACACACACACACACACACACACACCTAGTTTAGATAAGCTTGCACACATGCTTACATGTGCAAACAGAGAGAAAGAAAAACAAGTCATTGAAAAAGAATAAAGTTAAACAAAAGTATTGAACTGATTACACACTAAATTTGAGGGCAATGTGCAATACATGTACAAAATACACACTGATGAGCCATAACATTAGCACTACCTGCTGGTATGTGGCTAGGCAGCCCAATACACAGCAAGGTGCAATGCACTGTGTTTTTAAACACTTTCTGTCATAACCTTCAAGAAACTCAAGGAAAATCCCTTTACATAACACCGACTTGAAGTGAGATTTAGTATCAGGCCATATAGTAGTCGCTGTTCTGCCACATCTAGGAGAGGAGGCCATCTCACTTCTCTTGGAAGATGATTTGGCGGGTGTCAAATGTTGCCAGAGGGCTGATGCTAGGCCTGAGGCCGATAAATGAATGCCATCATCAAAGGAAAAAAGTGTGAGAGAAGATAAGCAGGAAGTGCTTCCTTCTCGCCCAATTGACATGATTTTCATTACCAAGAAAAAAGTCAAGTCGCAGAGAGCTGATTCTGAAGATCACATTATAGATTTATTTAGATATGTATTTAGATATTTGCAGACCCCCAGTGAATACCAGAATAAGGCCAACAAGATGTCACCGACATCCGAACCAGATATCTCTTTGTAAAGAGAGAAACTAATACAGGTTTTAAGCCCCTCTTTGACGCTGCTCTAACAGAAGAGGAGTTGGCTGCAGATGTAATTGGTTACATTTTCTAAAGCATGGAGTCATAATAAGGAAATGAAGACCTTCAGATGTCCCAGCTTCCGAAGACTGGGCCACATCTTGTTAGATTGTGATTCCAACTACATGTTGTCCAGAGAACTTACAAATTGCACTCAAGTGCTCTCTCTCGGAGGCCACCTTACTTACTTACTTACTTACGTCGGGTGCCAGTCCTCTTCTGCCACCCAAACCACCATGGCTGCCCAGAAGCTCCTGTCCTGCATAGCCTTTCCCTTACCATCAACCTATAGATAAGTGTCTATTTGCAGCACATCTAGGTATGTGAGGGGTGGTCTTCCAAGCCTCCTTCTCCCATGTGCTGGAGATCATAGCACTAAGTTGAAGACTACTTCCTTGCTGTTTCTGAGAGAGTTTCTAGTGAATCTTAGACACCTGGCTTGTATTTTGTCTGACAGTTTTGGAAGACCAGCGTAAAGTTCTTTGTTTGTATAATGTTGCTCCTACTTTATGTTGCGGACACACCTTAACATCCTTGTGTAGCAACTGTCCAGATGTTTCTCCAGTTTAGGGGTGACCGTCCACGCCTCACAGCCGTATAAAAGTACCGACTCCACAGTTGAAAGAAAGAGGCATGTTTTGAGTTTACTCAGCAGGTCTGACTTCCAGATCTTTTCAAGCTAGTTACAGGCTTGCCATGTTGCTGCCTTATGGAAGTAAATGTCCTTGGAGGTGCTCTCCATGTGGGACCCCAGATACTTGAAGTCCTCCACTTCCTCTAGAGTGGATCCGTTTGTGGTTTTCAAATGTACTGGCATCTGCTGGTTGAAGGCCATGAACTTGGTTTTCTCTGCATTCATCTGTAGGCCTACCCTTGCAATTAAGGTTTCTACATTCATAAAGCCCTAGGCCCAATTCTCCTACTCCTCCTCACCAGCTGGAAGCCTAGTTCCTCTTCTCTCCCTTCTATGGCCACCCTGAGTGCATTGTCCGGTACTATTATGAACAAGTATGGTGCCATGGTGTCCCATTGGAGGACTCCTGCTTGTATCTCAAAAGGCCTGGCATCCCCATCTGGAGTTATCACTTTTGCCAATGTGCCCTCGTACATACAACCAATGGCACAGACCATCTGCCCTGGGATGCCGTACGCATTCAAAATCTTCTGCATCTTGCCCCTGGGGATGGTATCAAACGTCGTCCGAAAGTCTATGAAGGTGATTATGGCAGGTAGGTTTTGACTTCTTATTCCCACTATAAGTCTTTGTAGTGCAAGTATGTGCCTAACTGTAGATCTTCCTTCTCTGAACACATTTTGATTATATCTCAGTAGTCCATCCACAGCTGGCCTCATACAGTTTAACAAAACTTCTGGTGTAATTCCATCCTCCCCACTTGCCTTTCCTTCCAACAGAAATTTCCTGACTTTCTCATATTCCCCCTGTTCAAATGGGCCCTCCTTGATGTTGAGCTCCTCATACACAGTAGGAATTTCCTCATCCTCCTTCATGACACTAGGGGGATTTCCAAGACGAGTCTTGAAGTGGATATATCAGTTCTCAATCCTTTCTTCCTGTGTTTCATTCCAGCTGTCCCTTTCTAGTTGTGTTTCTGTCAGTGATGTCATTGATGAGTTTCCAGCTCTGTCCATGCTTGCAGTTTGAGTGGGCTCTCTCCACCTCTCTGATCTTGTTGTTGAGATCTTCCTCCTCAACTGCTATATAGCTTGCTTTCAACTTCTTTTTTGGCTTGATTGTACTCTTCTCTGTTCTCTTTGGTTGTATCCTCCTTGTATTGCCCATATGCAACATTCAGCTCATCTCTAGCCTTCATCACCCTGGGGTCCTTCAAATGCCTTGTCTTTCTTAACCTTTTCCTAGGTGAGACCACTTTCTCTGCTGCCTCCTTAGTAGCCTTGATGAACCTCTCGTACCAGTCCGTAGCAATTTTATCAAGTTCCTGTAGTGGCCGGAACCTATTGGATACCTCAATTGTGTGCTACTCTTGCATGTTTCTTATGGTTTTTAACAGATTCCAGTCGTACTGCCGTTTCCTTGGCTCTGCTTTCTTCTTCCGCAGGCTCAGTCTTACCCTGGCAAATATGATTCTGTGATATGAGCTGACCTTGTAAAGGAACTGCATGCCTCCACATTTAGCATGCTGTTTCGCCACTTTCTACATATAAGGACGTGGTCTAGCTGGCACTTGATGCCTCCTGGGCTGATGAAGGTCCAAAGCTTACCTGCCTTCTTCAGAAAGTTGGTGCTAAAGATGACTAGCTCCTTTTCGCTTGCCAGATCTAGCAGCTGTCTACCATTTCTATTTGTTTCCTTGTAGAATGTGAATTTGGCGTCTTGTGCTTCTGTTCTTGCATTGAAGTCCCCTACAACTATAAGTAGGTTCTGGGCTGGAATGGCTTCAATTTCTCTGGACAAGTTGTCGTAATGAGCTTTTACTGTGTCTTCATCTGTCGTGTTGGTTGGACAGTAGGTGACAACGATGCTTGTTGCTGGGTTCCCCTGGAAGCTTGCTGTTAATATCCTCTCTGAGTTCGGTGTAACTTTGGCTAGTGAACTGCTTGCTCTATAGCTGAGTAGAAACCCTACTTTTCCAACAGTGGCTCCAGCTTGGTTCCTAGTTGCAGATGTTGTAATGAGCATGTTGCCATTGATGACTTCGTACTTAACTTTCTCCTTGTGCATAATGTGGTGCTCCTGGATTCCTAGAATATTTCATACAAGCTCAGGTTGGCTGCCAACTCTTCTCTGCATCTTGCTTCCTTTATGGTTCTGACATTAAGCGTTGATATAGTTGTGGTGTTCCTGCAGTTGACAAGACTACTCCCAATACAGGTACCTCCATCGGGCTTGTTCCTTCCTTGCAGGTTTGGGGACAAGTCATCATGGAAACTCAATGGGTCTTGGTCTGTGATGGGAGCTGTTTTTGGAACTCTAACCCTAGTGTTACTTCTGTTAGCCATCATTGTTTTTCTATTGCTAATAATGACTGCAGGCGCCACTCCTGCAGTATGGTTTGTCATATGAGTTGTCCTGCTCGTAGTCCTGTGGCTGTTGTAGGGTGGTCAGTAAACTGTTCTTCTACCTCCACCCTTCGCTTTAGTCATCCCTGTCTTTGACCAGAGATGGTAAGTTGCATAGGTCCAGAACTTCCTGCATCTGGTCACTGACCGCTGCTGTGACATCCAACAGGCACCCTCTTGCCGGTGCTCAGAGTTGCACTCTACTCTGCCAGAGGTAGTGATAGACCTCTACTATTTAACCCATAGCTGGGACGAGTGTTGGTGGTTGGCAGATCATGCCAACCGCACCTCTGGGGCCGCTCGCTGCTCCGAGATCCCCTACATAGTTAGCCCTGTGTAGTGAGTCCCAGGTTACCAGGTTGGCTGCGTGGAGGCCATGTAGGATTCTTGAGTAAGGAGGGGTAGTTCTGACTGGCATGGGAAGCCTGATGCAGGAGCTGCTCCCCTGTTTGCTAGTGAGAGCTAGCCAGTGGTGGTTGTGGCAGAGTTGACTTATGCTGGTAACAGCCAACTACAACTAAGCTACAGAACAGAAATACAGCACTACAGCACTATGCCCTACTTACCCCTGTGGCATAGCCACACAACCCAAAGGCTACCTAGGCATAAATAAGACTTACGACAGAGTCAAAACACTTCTAATGGCCAAAATTCAAATGAAACATGTCATATTTTTGCCCGACCTGTCACACATGCCAGATGGTTGAGAAGCCAAACCAGAAAATTCCTGCCATGTCTCTATGGCCCATACCAGCCTTTGAAGAACCATTTAGTAAGGTAATCATTAACTGTGTCAAATTCTTACCCAAAACCAAGTCCAGTTATCAGTACTTAATGACCATTATGAGAGCATCCACACGGTTTCCTGAGGTGAACCCCTGAAGGAACATCCAAACTTGTAATATTGCAAAAGCTCTGATCAACTTCTTCACACTCTGGTTCACCAAAGGAAATCCAACCTGACCAAGGATCAAATGTCATGCCACGTATCTTCCAGACGTTGACCTATGAACTCGGAATTAAAAAAATAATGTCCAGTGCATATCCAGAATCTCAAGGAGCCCCGGAAAGGTTATACCAAACCCTAAAAAAACATCAGAAGCTACTGTTTGGAAAATGAAAAATGCTGGGAGCAAGGGGTCCCACTATTGTTGTTTGCCACCAGAGAGTGGTGCAAGAATCATTGGGGTTCGGCTCCTTCAAGATAGTGTTTGGGTACATTTTGCTGGGATCGCTAAAGCTCCTCAAGGAAAGATGGCAACAAGAGGCAACTAAAGATGTAAGCCTATTTGACTATGTATTGAATGTAAAGGAAAGACTACGTTGTGCATGCAAAGTTGACCGGGAAAAACAAAGGATGCTCAGCGGAAGATGAAACAGCGATTTGACCACCAGAGTGAGAAATGTACACACTGTTACTTTTGCTCTATTGGCATTGAAAATAATTGCATGGATTACAAACGCTTCTTTGATAATCATCTTCTTTCTGCAAGTTTATGGACACTTAAGACATCTGTCCAATTACCAAAGTACTGATCTATTGGCTGCTGTTTAAACACTGCTACTCTATAGCTGTGAAACCTGAACACTATATCGACACCAAGTAAATCAGATTAATGTATTATACATGCACTGTTTATGGGCAGATGTAAAGAGTGGTGTGGTATCAACTATGAGAAATGACTTTTCTCTTACTGCTTAATACATCTTGATGTAGGTGGAATCATTAAACTAGTGTTCACTGTTCCTCTGGACTACATTTGTATTGTAATGAAGTTTCTCATATATGGTGTGTATCTTTATGGTTTCACCCAAATGAGGATGGGTTTCCCATTTGGGCCTGGTTCTTCTCAAGGTTTCTTACTCTGGTCAGCCGAGAGAGTTTTTCTTTGCCACTATTGCCACAGCAACACTCATTAGGGATGTGTAGTGGTTGTAGAAAATGTTTCAACTCCTTTATACTTTGTAAACTCCAACTTTTACTGTGTAAAGCTTCTTCTTTTCCTTTCAGCTATTCCCTTCAGAGGTCGCCACAGCAAATCATCTGCCTCAATCTCACCCTGTCCTCTGCATCTTCTTCTCTTACGCCAATGACCTTCATGTCTTCCTTCACCACATCCATGTATCTCTTCTTTGGTCTTCCTCTAGACCTTCTGCCAGATAGTTCCAACCTCAGCATCCTACTACCAATATACTCACTATCCCTTCTCTGTACATGTCAATCGAGCCTCTCTGAATTTGTCTCCAAAACATCCTACATGGGCTGTCCCTCTGATGTACTCACTCCTGATCCTATCCATCCTCGTTACTCCCAGAGAGAACCTCAACATTTTCATCTCCACTACCTCCAGCTCTGCCTCCTGCCTTTTCCCCAGGGCCACTGTCTCTAAACCATACAACATCGTTGGCCTCAACACCGTCTTGTACACTTTTCCTTTCATTCTTGCCGATACTCTGCTATCACACATCACACCGGATACTTTTCTCCAACCATTCCAACCTGCCTGCACACGCTTCTTCACCTCTTTTCCACACTCTCCATTGCTCTGGATTGTTGAGCCTAAGTACTTAAAATCCTCCGCCTTCCTTATCTCTGCTCCCTGTAACCTCACCGTTCTTCCCCTCCTTTCCAGGGCATACCTCCACCTCTCTAGGTTTTCCTGCACGTTGTTCTCTGATCTCACTGCAGACAACAATGTCATCTGCAAACATCATAGTCCATGGCGATTCTTGTCTAACCTCGTCTGTCAGCCTGTCCATCACCATAGCAAACAAGAAGGGGCTGAGAGCTGATCCTTGATGCAGTCCCACTTCCACCTTGAATTCTTCAGTCACGCTGACAGCACACCTCACCACTGTCTTACATCTCTCATACATGTCCTGCACCACTCTAACATACTTCTCTGCCACTCCAGACTTCCTCATGCAGTACCACACTTCTTCTCTTGGTACCCTGTTGTATGCTTTCTCCAGATCCACAAAGGCAAAATGCAGCTCCCTCTGGCCTTCTCTGTACTTCTCTATTAACATCCTCAAAGCAAACACTGCATCTGTGGTGCTCTTTCTTGTAATGAAACCAAACTGTTGCTCACAAATGCTGACCTCTGCCCTTAGTCTAGCTTCCACTATTCTTTCCCATAACTTCATCGTATGGCTCATCAACTTTATCCTTCTGTAGTTGCCACAGCTCTGCATGTCTCCCTTGTTCTTAAAAATGGGCACCAGCACACTTCTCCTCCATTCCGCCAGCATGTGCTCACTCTCTAAGACCTTGTTAAATGTTCTTGACAGAAAATCTACTGCTACCTCTCCTAGACACTTCCATACCTCCACAGGTATATCATCAGGACCAATTGCCTTTCCACTCTTCATCCTCTTCAGTGCCCTCCTCACTTCACCCTTACTAATCTTTGCTACTTCCTGCTCCTCAACGGTCACCTCTTCAACTCTTTTTTCTCTCTCATTTTCCTCATCAGCTCTTCAAAGTACTTTTTCCATCTTCCCAGCACTCTTCTGTCATCAGTCAATACATTTCCCTCTCTGTCCTTTATCACTCTATAACTTGCTGCATGTTCTTCACATCTCTACCTCTCTGCTGTGCCAACCTGTATAAATCATTTTCTCCCTCCTTATTGTCCAACCTAGCATACAAGTCATCACGCCCTCTCTTTGGCCTCTGACACAGGTACTTTCGCCTTACGCTGTGTTTCCCTGTACTCCGGTTTACTCTCTTTGGTCCTCTCCATGTCCCACTTCTTCTTAGCTAACCGCTTCCTTTGTACACACTCCTGCACTTCCTCATTCCACCACGAAGTCTCCTTATCTACTTTCCTTCCAGAGGACACACCAAATATTCTCCTACCTGTCTCCCTGATCACATTTGCTGTAGTTGTCTAGTCATCTGGAAGCACTTCCTGACCACCCAAATCCTGTTTCAACTCCTCCTTGAAGACAACACGACACTTCCTTTTTCAGCTTCCACCACTTTGTCTTCTGCTCTGCCTTTACCTTCTTCACCTTCCTCACCATCAGCGTCATCCTGTACACCACCATCCTATGCTGTTTGGTAATGCTTTCACCCACCTACTACTTTGTAGTCACTGACTTCCTTCAAACTGCGTCATCTACACAAGATGTAGTCTACCTGTGTGCTCCTACCTCCGCTTTTATAAGTCACCCTATGCTCCTGGAAGAAAGTATTCACCACAGTCATTTCCATCCTTTTTGCAAAATTGATCAACATCTGTCCTTCTCTGTTACTATCCTGGGTACCAAACCTGCCCATCACTTCCTCATCCCCTCTGTTGCCTGCACCAACATGTCCATTGAGGTCTGCACCAATGACCACTCTTTCACCTCTGGGGGTACTCTGCATCACTTCATTTAACTCACTTCAGAATCCATCTTTCTCTTCTAGCTCACATCCTGCCTGTGGGGCATAAGCACTAACAACATTGAACACCTTCAATTTCTAACTTGAGACTCATCACTCTGTCTGACACTCTTTTCACTTCTAGAACATTCCTGACCAACCCCTCCTTCAAGATGACTCCTACTCCATTTCTCTTCCCATCCACACTATGAAAAAAACACCTTAAACCCTGCTCCTAAGCATCTAGCTTTGTTACCTTTCCACCTGGTTTCCTGAACACAGAGTATGTCCATCTTCCTCCTCTGCATCATGTCAGCCAGCTCTCTATCTTTTCCTGCCATAGTTCCAACATTCAAAGTCCCTACTCTCAGTCCTAGACTCATGCCTTTCCTCTTCTCTCTCTGCCTACGGACACGCCTCCCGCCTTTCCTTCTTCGATTAACAGTAGTCCAATTTCCACCAGCACCCTATTGGTTAACAGCGCTGATGGCAGTCGTTGTTAACCCGGGCCTCGACCAATCCGGTATGGAAGTAATATCTGTGATTTGCATGATAAAGTTGGCATTGGTTTTACGTCAGATGCCCTTCCTGACACAACCCTCTGCATTTATCTGGACTTGGTACCGGCATGAGTGAGAGACACTAAGCTACTTTGTGAAAATGTCAATTGTAAAAAGTGTTATACTCTACAACTAAAACCAAATTGAATTTAATTAATACATCCCACTCCTCAACAGAGACCACTGCAACCCACTGGATATGATTAACTGTGCATTCTCATTGGCTAATCCAACACTAGAATATCTGCTCATGTCCAGTGGCTTTCAAAAGTATTTACACCCCTTGAACTTTTCCATACTTTACCTCAACCTCCCACCCTCAGCTATAAGTCTTTTAGTGGTTATCTACCAGCTTGACACATCTAGAAA
>CM045732.1:48933495-48938495 GCA_024760905.1 Plotosus lineatus | reverse complement strand
GGAGAGGGTTCGAGTCAATTGGCCGCAGGCCTGCAAGACGGCAGTCTAGCAGCAGTTCGACGGGGATGTGGACTCTGTGTTAGAGGCAACAGCGAGGGGCGATGCGGACCGAAGACTTCAAACGATGACAATAATCATCGTTAGTCTGGCTGTGGAAAGGTTCGGAGTAGTGGAGAAAAGGACGGAAAGAGCACCCTTCACCAGAACCAGAGAGCAGCAAAAATCCATCGGATCTGGCAGGAGCTCAAGTCTCTTAAGAGGCAGCACAAGGAGGCAAGCGAGGAGCAACCCCCCCCCCCTTGGTAGAGCTGCGAACCATCCTGAGAAAGAAGCTGTTGACTCTCCAAAGAGCTGAGTGGCACCGGCGGAGACGGAAGGACCAGGAAGCGGGCATCCTTCATTGCCAACCCCTATGGCTTCTCTGGCAACTCTTGGGACAGAAGCGTGGAGGGAGATTGACTTGCTCCAAGGAAGAGATAGATCGGCACATCCAGACCACCTACAGTGATCCTGACAGGCAGCAGGAGCTGGGCCATTGCAACACTCTGATACAACCATCACCCCCCACGAAGGAGTTTGATGGAAGAGAGTCGCTCCTTAAAGAGGTACAGGATGTTGTGAGGAAAGCCCGAACCAGTTCAGCTCCCGGGCCAAGTGGAGTGCCGTACAAGGTTTATAAGAACTGTTCCCTTGCATATGTTACTGAAGCGGCTATGGAAGATCTTGAAAGTCATCTGGAGAAGAGGGAAGGTGGCGCAGCAGTGGCAATATGCTGAGGGAGTCTGGATCCCAAAGGAAGAAAATTCCAAGAACATCGACCAATTCAGGATTATTCCCTTGCTGGGTGTGGAAGGGAAAATATTCTTCAGCATAGTAGCAAGGCGGTTGACTGACTTTCTCTCCAGCAACAGCTACATCGACACCTCAGTGCAGAAGGGCGGCATATCCGGGGTGCCAGGTTGCCTGGAGCATATGGGAGTGGTGACCCAGCTCATCAAAGAAGCTCGGGAGAACAAAGGAGACTTGGCAGTGCTTTGGCTCGACCTCGCTAACACCTATGGATCCATCCCACACAAGCTGGTCCAAGCAACCTTGGAGAGGCATCATGTGCCAGGCCAGGTCGCACAACTCATTATGGACTACTACAATCAGTTCAATATGAGTGTCAGCAGGGCTTGTAACAGCAGATTGGCACAGAGTCGATGTTGGGATCATCACAGGCTGTACCATCTCTGTGATCCTTTTTGCCTTGGCAATGAACATGCTAGTTAAGTCTGCTGAAACTCAGTGTCGGGGCCCAAAGACTGCAACGGGAGTGCAGCAACCACCAATCAGGGCATACATGGACGATCTTACCATTACCACTGAGTCAGTACCAGGAAGCAGGTGGATTCTGCAAGGGCTGGAAGAGCTGTGTGGATGGGCAAGGATGAGGTTTAAGCCAGAGAAATCACGGTCACTGGTGCTGAAGAGGGGCAAAGTTGTGGACAGGTTCCGCTTCAGCATCGGTGGGGCACCAATCCCAACTGTCTCTGAATAACCAGTGAAGAGTCTTGGCAAGGTGTTCAACAGCAGCCTCAAGGATTCATCATCCATTCAGGAAACCTGTCAGGAGCTGGAGAGCTGGTCGAGAACAGTGGACCGGTCTGGGCTACCCGGGAAGTTCAAGGCCTGGATTTATCAACATGGCATCCTGCCCAAAGTGCTGTGGCCTCTACTCATCTACGAGGTTCCAATTTCGATCGTGGAGGGCCTAGAGAGGAAGGTTAGCAGTTTCCTCAGGAGGTGGCTGGGTCTGCCTAGGAGTCTTAGTAGCATTGCTCTCTATGGATGCAACACCAAGCTCCAACTGCCTCTGAGATCACTAGAGGAGGAGTTTAAGGTGACAAAGGCAAGAGAAGTGATGATGTACCGTGACACCAGTGACCCTAAGGTGGCCCAGGCAGGGGTCAGAGTGAAAACCGGGAGGAAGTGGAGAGCCGATGAAGCTGTCACACATGCTGAATTGTGCATACGACACAGAGCCCTGGTCGGAGCAGTGACCCACGGTAGGGCTGGTCTGGGAACATGTACAACGCCACAGTATGAGAAGGCCAAGGGGAAGGAGAGACGGCGATTGGTGCAGGAGGAGGTGAGGGCAAAAGTGGAGGAGAGGGGGAGCAGCAGAGCGGTCGGCCTAAGGCAGCAGGGTGCCTGGACAAGGTGGGAACAGGCCATGGAACGAAAAGTCACATGGGCAGAGCTCTGGCGGGCAGAGCCGCACCGAATAAAGTTCCTTGTCCAAGTGGTCTATGACATTCTGCCCAGTCCATCAAACCTCTCCATTTGGGGTAGAATAGAGTCTCCCAACTTCCCGCAGTGCCCAGGCAGAGGAACGTTGGAGCACATTCTGAGCTGCTGTCCAGTAGCCCTTGGGCAGGGGCGGTACACCTGGCGCCACAACCAGGTTCTGAAGCCCATTGCACAAGTCATCAGCATGGGAATCAGCAAAAGCAGCAGATGGTCCTGCCCCACCACTCAGTTGATCACCTTTCAAAAGGCAGGTGAGAAGTTGGGAAAAACCGCAGGAGCCAGGAACCCATCGGGGCTACTGGCAACCGCAAAAGACTGGCAGCTGTCTGTTGACCTGGAGAAACAACTCAAGTTCCCCCGGTGTCTTGTCTCAACCACCCTGAGGCCAGACATCCTCCTGGTGTCAAAGGAGACAAAGAGCATCATCTTGATGGAGCTCACCGTGCCATGGGAGGACCGACTGGATGAGGCCCATGAGAGAAAGAAGATCAAATATGAAGATCTGGTCGTAGGCTGCCGTAAGCAGGGCTGGAAGACACAGTGTATGCACATCGAGGTTGGCTGCAGAGGGTTCGCAGGCCAATCACTCTATAAAACCTTGAGTGTGCTGGGCATTACGGGGATGGAGAGGAGAAGAGCCATCAAGAGGATCACTGAGGAAGCAGAGAAAGCCTCGAGATGGCTGTGGATTAGGAGAGGAGATCCATGGGAAAGCAAAAGCCACCTGAACACAAGTCAGGTCTGATCAACCATGGCTGGGTCGCCTGGGCGAGGGTGTCTGATGTTGAAAGACCCGAAACATCTGAGGACCTCAGGTTACATCACTGATGATGTGTTCAGGAGCATCCTAGAGATGTATCATAACAATTTTCCTCATTTTGATCGGCTCATTTCCATAAAGCCAAGCACAGCTGGCAAGCAAACGCAAATGGACAGACATGGAAAAACTTCAACCCGCAGACCAGCTGATTTCCAAAACTTGAGACGCGCTTCCTGTCAGATAAACACTGCAACGTGTGAGTCCAATAAAATTAGAGTTTCAAGGTATCGGACTCGCCCACACACAAAAAGGATTGGCTCTCCGCTTCGCGCCACAGTGACATGGTATGGAAAGTAGATTAATAGATTTGCTCTGAGCTCTAAGCAGTTAGAAAGTGAAGCGGCATCATCTCCTGCTTGGCCTTTTATGTTGTCGCTGCCGGCAGCGCAAACAACTGTCGTACGCAACACTCGCACTGCACCGTCACGACTTTTGCGGTCATGAAGTCAATCAGACGTAACTCGCATAGGTCGTAAGTCCACGACTCACTGTATATATATATTTATATATATATATATATATATATATATATATATATATATATATATATATATGTGTGTGTGTGTGTGTGTGTGTGTGTGTGTGTGTGTGTGTGTGTGTGTATCAGTTTGAATTTAAATAAAATAAATATACTTCTCACAATCTTATTGTCTTATTGAATATGACCTGACTCAGTGCTGTGCCAAGCTTGTGTAATAACTGTTAATTAGCAGGTTGCAAAGTCGTCAGCGTGTTTCTGTCTCTCGCAAAAAGGTTGTGTCAGGTTGGGCATCTGACGTAAAAACCTATGCCAAATCAAATGTGCGAATCATTCGCTGTAGCGACCCCAGAAAAAAATGGAAAAAGCCAAAAGGAAATCTCAATATCCACTACATGGGAAGAGTGTGATCTGAATGGTTTGCTACCATAGGATTAAAAAGCATTATTCGGAGCGCCTGAATCCAAATATCAGGCATTAAAATTTTGTCTCAGTCAGTTCTAGCAGGCTGTATCAACATCAACAGCATCATCATCATCATCATCATCATCATCATCATCATCATCATTATCACCTCTTCCACCTCACACTCGAGGCATAATTGTAAAGTATCCATTTCACCATGGTTTTCATGGTCTTAATGCTTTTAATTTTATGGATGAAATGTATAATTTTGTAAATTGTAAGCCTTTCTTTCTGTGGAATATTTGCCAATATAATGCTAATAATTAAATTAAAGTTTTAAATGTCCAGATAAATTGAATTAAATTATATTTTCTTTAATTTAATCTTGTAATATGACTTAATAAATACATTTTTAGGATGATTCCACTTGCTTTTTTTCCTGTTTGTAATATGCAGTGAAGGAAGCAGACATCAGCTCATATCAAAGTCAATTTATTGACATCAGCGATCTTTCATATATGGCAGTGAGAATGAGCTCTAGAGCTTACTGGTCAGCGGAAAAAGTGATTTGCTCCTAAAATCTCAAGTCCCAAGGGTTGTGTGTGACTATGAGTTCTGGAAAAGTGGGCGGGAGTGTGCCATGGAGATTAATCATCTTTGACCATATACAAACCCATCTCAACAGAGAAAGAGAAGGAGAGAAACAGAGACAGCAAGAGACAGAGATGAGAGTGGAGCATGGGGCCAGTCATGTAGACTAAATACAAGCTCTTAATCCTCATAAACTTCTCCATATGAGTATTACATCCATGACTATGCAGCAAATGGAACTCATTTTGGGGCTAAAACATTACCAGCACTGCTCCTCCCATCTCTCCTCTGCTCCTATAATGGGTTCTGTGTTCCGCGAAGCCCTACATTGAAGCTGCCCCTTACTCCATCCCAAAACACACCCTGGCCAGTACAACTGATGACAGAATACACTTATAGTGAAAAATGTTCTGA
>CM045732.1:48895995-48928495 GCA_024760905.1 Plotosus lineatus | reverse complement strand
TAAATTTTGACAATGGTGGTTTATTAGCTTGTATTATATACCGTGTACACACTAATTATTACACATGGCTATGATATAGAGTATTTGTTATTGTGTGCTAGTTTCTTCTCTATTACAGTACATGTTCACTCCGTCTGCGGCCTCAGTCATTCCCTGCTTTTTCTTCTAATAGAAACTGCATCTCTACCATGACTGGAAGGTTGTAATTTGTACCAGGCGTCTGGGCGGGCTGAGCTCCTCTTCTTATCTGGACGGAGGATCACCAGCAAATCATATCAGAGAAAAAAAGCCTGTTTAAATATAGCCATAATTACTGCAATCATTTCTTGCTGTCTCCCTCTGGCCCTTCCCTCCTTGAACATTTTTTTCTCTCTCTTTTTTCTCCCCAGAATATTTCCTCTTCTTGTCTCCAGTAAATCCTAACTCGTGGTGTGGGCTCAAGGCTGACAGTTCCATGACAAGGAATGTTTCCCTTTGTAAGAGTTGACTTCCTCCTCACGCAGTTTTAGCCTAATTGAAACATTTCCTATTGGGCTCAATCAAGGAGGCAATTACCTAATTATTCGCTTATGCCTTGCTCAGACCTATACCGCGTGGAAATCATGGGAGCGTAAGGATGAAGGAGAGAGGGAGACAGAGTCACTGGATCAATATATAACGACAGCAATTAAATGAAATAATCCAACTTCTGGTTCGACTAGATTTTTTTTTTTAACATATGGTTGACACTGAATCTGATTCTAATTTAGTCCCAGCCACAGTGTTAAGCCTGAGATTAAAAACCACAAATTAAAGAATTCTAATCTTGTGTAAAAAAAAAAAAAAACAACAAAAAAAAAACCAAGACGCATCAATAGAACGATGTTATGAAATAGGGAAAGGAATACAGGAGCTTGCCAAAAAATTTTATGAGCTCGTAATGAAAAGTATTATCAAAAGGAGAGAGAGAGTGAGAGAGCAGGGACGACAGGGAGACATTAACAACGCTGGAATGTTTCATCCCAGCTGAACCTGATTCCAACACATTTAATAATTAGACAGCTCATAAAATACAAATATATCAGCCTCATGGATAAAAAGTCTTTTTCAGAGTCCTCTCTGTGGCCTTAAGCTAGGCCTCACCAAAAACACTGTTTTGGACCATAATAAACATAATTGGTCTATTAATTATAACATGTGACAACTCGATCCGTAAATCTTGTGTAAAATCCATCTCGGGATTGAAGTGTGCAGAGAAAAGCCACACACATGCTTTTAGAAACAATATTCAGATAATCACGCAGAAAGTAAAACTAATAACCTGTGAGAAAGGGGCGTCACACATTCTCACAAACTCACACATTCAAAGTTCATCACCACTATTCTCATCTTATTCATAATATACAAAGCACTCTAATAATGTTTGATTGAAGTGCTGGGGTCAAAACATGTCCTTAAAATTATTTTATTACATGCTACGAAATTTCAAAGCAACAATTAAAAAAAAAGTCATTATCTGGTCGACACTTTGGTTTTTCAGGTACAAATTGTGCAAACAGTTCTGTTGGAGTTTTTCTTGCACGTCGTATTTTGATGTTAAAAGTTTAGAGCAACAGTGGGCTATGCTCATTTTTGTGAATTTTCGGAAAGCGTGTTAAAGGAATGTCCTGCACAAGAAAAAAAAATTGCAAAATGTTATATATGTAAACATCAAATAAATACATATAGTTCTGGTCATTATTACCAATCAAAACACATTGAAGTGCGGGGTATCATGATTTTTTTTTTCTCTCAGAATAAGAGTAAAGCAATATAAACAGATAAACCTGAGGAATACCAGCTTACTGACCTGAATTTTGCAGTTCAAAAACTTTTATTCTAAAAAATCTGTGACATAATTTTCAGAAAGTTCAGACCATGTGACAAAATGGCAATGAGCAAAAGGCAAGCATTCAAGACTGAGTCTGATCGGGAACAGGGTAGGACATGATCACGACGAGGAATGACAGAAAATTATATTCCAGATCATTGGCAAAGGTGGCAAGCAATGTGGGAACAGAGAAATCTTTAAATGAGCTCAGATACAGCTGGATTTTTGCTTGACTGGGAATTACATTTAGAGTTACAGTATTTAGCAAACACTCTTATCCAGGTTCAACAATCCAGAGCAATGGAGAGTGTGGAAAAGAGGTGAAGAAGCGTGTGCAGGCAGGTTGGAATGGTTGGAGAAAAGTGTCCGGTGTGATGTGCGATAGGAAGGTATCGGCAAGAATGAAAGGAAAAGTGTACAAGTCGGTGATGGGGCCAGCGATGTTGTATGGTTTAGAAACAGTGGCACTGAGGAAAAGGCAGGAGGCAGAGCTGGAGGTAGCAGAGATGAAAATGTTGAGGTTCTCTTTGGGAGTAACGAGGATGGATAGGATCAGGAATGAGTACATCAGAGGGACAACACATGTAAGAGGTTTTGGAGACAAAGTCAGAGAGGCTAGATTGAGATGGTTTGGACATGTACAGAGGAGGGATAGTGAGTATACTGGCAGTAGGATGCTGAGGTTGGAACTACCAGGCAGAAGGCTTAGAGGAAGACCAAAGAGGAGATTTATGGATGTGGTGAAGGAGGACATGGAGGTAGTTGGGGTAAGAGAAGAAGAAGATGCAGAGGATAGGGTGAGATGGAGGCAGATGATTTGCTATGGCGACCCCTGAAGGGAAAAGCCGAAAGGAAAAGAAGAAGAAGACTCTTATCCTGAGCAACCTACAGAAGTACTATTTTTCTTTTTGATAAACTGCATTAATCCAATCCGAAGTGAGAGTCACTGAATTGTGTGTACACAAACTTTCAGGCATTTTCATGAATGAAAGCCAATGGCAAATTTGGAAACTCTCCTTGAAAGTTCTCAAACACTTTTGTACTCCATTATTTCAGGGATACTGAGAAATGAATAATTACAGTTCAGTTTTGGAAGGAGAACACTCATCATTCATTCATTTTCTGTAACAGTTTAATCCTAATCAGGGTCGCAGGGAAGCAGGCGCCCAGTCCAGCTGACTCCGGGCGAGGGCAGAGTACACCCTAGACAGCTCGCCCGGCCATCGCAGGGCAGAAACACACTGACAGAGAGGCAGCTTACTCTTGTCAAAAGTCAGCATAGACAGTGAGAGACATGGCCGGCCTTTGAAAATCCAGTTAGCTGCACTGGTGGGGGGACAGTTGGCAACCCATTGAGAGTGGGGCTTGAACCCCAACTTTGGGATCAGTGATCCAGCACCTTTACCACCAGGCCACCACTGCCAGGAGAACATTCACCTGTGTGAAATAGTGATGTTTTTCATAAACTGCACGGTTGATAATGCATATTTTGTATAGGACATGCCTTTAAAATTTTAAGACTATAAAAAAACACGATTCATATTTCAGTACTTTTGGTCTCACTGAGTATTTCTTCTAGATATTTTTAGCTGTGTTCCTGAGACATTGACATTATGCCAAAAATTGCGATTTTGAACTTGGAAGAATTGCAGTAAACTTCAGTTGAAATTGTATTTTTAGTGCAACAGTTTTTCAAATGTTATGCAAATGGAGCAATATGAAAAATAATGAATCATGTTCAGTTAGATAGTAAAAAGCAGATGCAGTGGTGTTGTAGTTAATGTAATACCTACTTTCTGAGTCCTCTACTGAAAAAAAACACATTTCCAGGTATGTTTCTTCAAGGTGTGAAGGCTTCAAATGTGGCTATATTGGATTTTGAATTTGGCCGACTGTTATACGTACTCGTAAATCAGTAAAATAGCCACGATCAATTGTGAAGTACCCCTTATATGTCATAATTGGAACTCCACCTGGATTTAGGTCCATATTCACCTGAAAGACTGAACTTTTTTTCTATGCATTTCTGTATTTAACTGAAAATTGACAAAAATGGACTTTAGAGCCCACTGTTGCCCTGCGGGCTCAGATATTTAACAGCTATGTATTACCATGTATTAGCTCTTAAGCCTTGTGGGGCTTTATGAAAATCTTTCATGTCATATTTCATTGTTTGTCAGTAACGCTACTTCTGGCTTGCACAGACTGGGTATGATGCACTGTTCTCCACACCCTATCATTAGAACATACCAAGGACCTGTTGCATTAATTATTATTGGTTCAATAAAGGATAACCAGTGAATTTGCAAGAGTGTCATGGCTGCCGAGGGCTGATATATGTGGGTGGAAAGGGAACGCTATTAAAAAAAAAAATCAGCTATACAATTTAATTTAAATTTTGCTTTAGTTAGGCAAGGGTGTACTGATGAGTATTCAAACAGAAAAAAACCCAAGTAAAATTAACAATTATTTACTGACAGTGAGGTGGATGACGCTGAATAATCCTTTGTGATGTCAGAAAATTTATCAGACCAGAAAAAAAGTTTAGTAGAGCATGTCCTTGCAGCTAATTGCAAATAAATAAATAAATAAATGCATTGTGAATATGGTATACAGTTATTGTTAGCTGGGGTACTACCTTCTAAAGATACCTTTAAAAAAAAAAAGAATCAGTGGATTCACTTTAAGAGACAGCAGCACAGGAATTATTCAACTTAATTGTTGCCCAAATTATTCATGAATAATGGAAACCTTTTCCGGAAATATGCCCTGAAAATCAATTATGAATTAGTTTCACGAGAAAAGAAATAGTGTTTACTTGCTCGCTACAATAATTAGCCTAAATCTGTTATCCACAAGGCTAAAGCTGAGTATTATATACTAGTACTGTGTGTCTTGTGTTGATTCAAGCATTATCCACTCAGTATAACATCTATAGCCCATATGCATCTGACCAATCAGACTGTGCTGTTCCCACATAGTATATACTATTAGATTGTATAAAGCTAAAAATACTGTCTTTTCAGTTGGGTCTGTAGAAAAAAAAATACTCTGGAATTTACATTTAAAAAAATAAATCCTTACACACATTGAAAACCTAATGCAAATGAAATATTCATACTACCTATGAAGTAAATTGGTTTAATATAAAGCATAAAGTAATAGGATGTCTAACCGTAGACATACCAAGAGGAGCAGTGTCACATACACCATTTATAAGATTAATATTTGAAATAATGTCATTATATTAATCAATTTAGTTCCTCGTCACCCATGTCCACAACGGATCCCTCACAATTCCCCCCACAGCTGATGTTTGCATTCCTCTTATGGTTCATAAAGTCAGCATTTATATAAGTGATAAAATACATCGGATGGGTCTTAGTCATCACAGTAATAATAAGAGGGAGCTGCTGGGCTCTTAAATCACTCATTTGAATCCAGGAATAATTGTTGAACTGTCTGGGCTTAAGTACACATGCCACAGCTTAATTCACCTGAGCCGAGCGGCCAAATTTCAGCTACATGTGACCACTGTTGTCTAAACAAGGACTGTGAGGTGAACAATAGAACCGAGACGACGTCTGCACACAAAATGCAGCTAGAGTATACGTGCACACACACACATACACACACACACCTATAGTCTTTGCCAACATACTCACACACCTATCATCTTTCCCAACATACATACACACGCGCACACACATACACACACACACACACACACACACACACACACACACACACACACACACACACACACACACACACATATAGTTTTTGCCAACATATTCATACACATCTGCCCACTCACACACCTATCATCTTTCCCAACATACATACACACACACGCACGCACACACATCTATAGTCTTTGCCAACATACACACACACACACACACACGCGCACGCGTGCACACACCTATAGTCTTTGCCAACATACTCACACACCTATAATCTTTCCCAACATACATACACACACACACACACACACACACACACACACACACACACACACACACACACATCTATAGTCTTTGCCAACATATTCATACGCATCTGCCCACTCACACACCTATCATCTTTCCCAACACACACACACACACACACACACACACACACACACATAGTCTTTGCCAACATACTCACAGCACCTATCATCTTTCCCAACATACATACATACACACACACACACACACACACACACACACACACACACACACACACACACACACACACACACACACACACACACATAGTCTTTGCCTATATCCACACACACACACTCTCTCTCTCTCTTTCTCTCTCTCTCTCACACACACACACACACACACACACACACACACACACACACACACACACACACACACACACACACACACACACACACACAGTGGGTGGCCTTTTTTCCCCCCACTTCTAATACAATAATCTTACGTATAGAACTATACCAGTACTCAAACACCAAAATAAACAGTACACAAACTAACGATGTGCACACCATATTGTATGGAGAGATAAAAGTCCACCTGTTTAAGATCGCTAATTCAAACAGAAGAACTTCAAAACGCAAGTGCATGGGCTGCTTTTCCCTTCTGATTAGTTGCATCGTTGAAAGCACAATGCACATCTGTATGTATGTGTGTGCGTCTGTCTGTGTGTCACATCACACAGTCCTTAAGCGCAGAGACGGAAAAACCAAAAACAAGAGAGAAGGAGAGGAATGGAAAGAGTGAACGACAAGAGATTGAGAGAGAAAGAAGGAGGGCTGGAGAATATTCGCCCAGGTGGTCCTGTGCCCCTGCTGCCGCTGGGCAGAGCTCTGACGTGAGGGGGAGAACTTGAAACCCATGCAAATGTGATCACTCCTGCTCCCACTGATTGGAACTGCAGTGTATGATTAAATATAATTGCAAAAAAACCTTTTCCAAATGCCTCGGCAGTCTGGAAAAGGGGAAAAAAACATAGAGGAAGGATTTAGAAGTCATTCTTTGTCTTTGAAAGAGAGATGGAGAGTGGGGGGAAGGTTCCGTCTGCTAGGTTTGTGTGTCCATGAGGTTAAATACAGTGTGTGTGTGTGTGTGTGTGTGTGTGTGTGTGTGTGTGTGTGTGTGTGTGTGTGTGTGTGTGTGTGTGTGTGTGTGTGTGTGTATGTATGCATGTAAGAACCGGGCCTGTTTTCATTGCTGTTGGAGGGAGCTGGTCGCTACATGCAGGGGATAGCAATGTGGATTTTCTGGCAGATAAAGTAGCACCAGGTTCAGGAGCTGAGTGTCACTGGCCTGATGATTGATGGCCAAGGCGGAACGCTTAAGTCAACAGTGCATGAGCACGTCCAGGCCATCCCAAGCAAATGAAAGAGCAGTGCCGTTCCACTCAGCACCCATTTAAGGGTCAGGAGCCTTCATGCACCCGCAGCTCAGTCCACGCCATTATGTTATCAAAAAATACCTCACATGCAGGAGCCGGCTAGGGGCTAATATAAACACATGGATTTCAGATGAGAGGAAAACAGAAAGTGAAAATGAGAGCAAGAGAGCAAGAGAGAGAGAGAGAGAGAGAGAGAGAGGGAGAGAGAGAGAGAGAAGTAGTGGTGTATTACACAAGTTTTAGGGTGGTGGTGCTTCCTCATCTATTTGTCAGCCATTAGTGAGTGTGTGACAGGATTTGGGGGTTCAGGGTCACTGGGAAGGGGAGCAGGTGTCCCTCGCTGATCTGTCTGCTGTTCTACTTCAACAACTTAATCATTAAAACACACCTCTCTCTCTCTCTCTCTCTCTCTCTCTCTCTCGCTGTCATTCTCATATTTTTTGGCTGTGAAACCTGCCATATTTTTATCTGCCATAAAAGAGAAGACACATATATACATATATATATATATATATAAAAGACATATATCCATTGTCTTTAATGGGGGGGTTATACAGCTGTGTTTTTTGAGAATGTGTGTGAGAGCTGGTGTTCTTGAGGTTAATTACAGTACAGGGAGGTCATTAATAAACTCGACTGATGTGAAAAAGATTGGAATCTTTTCTCAAAATATTCTCTACGCCAACAACTCTGCTTTTTGATTAGCCTTTAAAGCCATGTATTTCTTCCTGAGAATTACACAACCATCACAGAACTTAAAGTTGGATTCTCAATGTGTACAGCAGCAACATTATCAGAGACATAAAGCAACAGGCGATAACACAGGTATGCATAAGCATAGTGTGTTCGCCATATTAGCCTTACTGTGACTGAGAAGGATGTTCCACGGACAAATATTCTCATCACTCATTTGCTGATCCACTTAATCCTACTATTAAGGCTCATGGGGAGGCAGCTTGGCAGACCATCTCAAAGTATCAGACACAATCATTCACACTCAGATCTTCCAGGGGTAATCTGGAACACAAAGTAATCTGATGTGCATGTTTTTGGACTGGTGAAGGAAACTGGAATACCTATAAAAAAACCCACACAAAACACAAGGAGAACATGCAAACTCCACACCAAAACACACACCTGAGCCCAGGACCATCTTGCTGTTAGGTGGACATGCTAACTACTATGCCCCAGTGTCGCCGCAGACATAAATATAAATATTAATACTGTTCGTTGAATAGGAAACCTGTGGTTTTTCCAGGCAAATATTCCCACAATCATCTTCTACTCTGGTTAATCTGGGGTCGGGTCACGGGGAACAGCAGCCTCAGCAGTGAGGTCCAGACGTCCCTTTCCCCTGCCACTTCCTCCAGCTCTTCTGGGGGACACCGAGGCATTCCCAGACCAGCTGAGAGACATAAGCCCTCCAGCCTGTTTCAGGTCGACCCTGGGGTCGCTTCCCGGGTGGACATGCCCGAAACACCACACAAGGGAGGTGTTCGGGAGGCATTCTAACCAGATGCCCGAGGCACGTCAATTGGCACCTCTCAATGCAGAGGAGCAGCGGTTCTACTCCGAGCTCCTTCCAGATTCTCACCCTATCTCTAAGAGGGAGCCCATGTCACCTGGCAAACTAAGCTTATTTCAGCCCCTTGACTCTGGGATCTTGTTCTTTTGATCATTACCCAAAGTTTGTGACCATAAGTGAGGGTTGGAACACAGATGAACTGGGAAATTGAGAGTTTTACCTTGCGGCTCAGCTCCCTTTTCACCAAGACGGTCCAGAACAAGCTCCACTTTACAGCAGAGGCTGTAGCGATCCATCTATTGATCTCATGTTCCATCTTTCCCTTACTCAGGAACAAGACCCCGAGATACTTGACCTCCTCCATTTGGGGAAGAACCTCATTCCAGACCCAAAGGGTGCATTCCACCCTTTCACGCCTGAGAACCACGGCCTCGAACTTGGAGGTGTTGATTCTCATCCCGGCCGTGTCGCATTCCACTGCGAATCACTCCAGAGAGATGGAGATCCCGGATTGATGAAACCAAAAGGACAATGTCATCCGTAAAAAGCAGAGACGAAATCCGATGGCCACCAAACCAGAACCCCTCACCACCACGGCTGTGCCTAGAAATTGTGTCCATAAAAAATTATTTGACAAAGGACAGCCTTGGCGGACTCCAACCTTCACCGGAAACAAATTTTACCTGTTACCAATGCAGACCCAGCTCTGGCTCCGGTGATTCAGTGACCAGATGATCCGTAGCAACGAGTTGATTACACCATACTCCCGGAACGTGCCCCACAAGATATCACGAGAGGGACCAGTTAAAAGCCTTCTCTAAATCCATCAAAACACATGTGGACAGATTGGGCAACCTCCCTCACCCCACCAAGCATCCTGTGGAGCATATAGAAATATTCAACTAAGACCTGTTTGCCATGGGTGACCCCACCAGGGTCATAATGCATCCAACAGCATAGCATCTAGGATTATTGGACAAGCAAACCCCTCCAGACTCAAGGAGGGGCAAACGATCTGTATTCGTTGTCCAGGTGAAATTTTTTAGATCTGCACAAAATTTTCTGTAAAATGTTCACATATTTTTGAAGTATGTTCACAATTTTCAAAGGAAAAAGTAAAACTAGTGACATTAACACAGAAATAGCGTCAAGACCTGTTTCAAATTTCAGACTATATGATAGAGATGAGGCAGTGGTGGCCTAGTGGTATAGGGTGCTGGATCGCTGATCCAAAGGTTGGGAGTTTGAGTACCCCCCCCCCCCCCCCCCCCTCGGTGCAGCTAACTGTTATCAAAGGCCGGCCGTGTCTCTCACTGTCTGTGGTGAGAGGTTCATATTAAAGAACCATTGCTAACTTTCGACAAGAGTAGCTGCAAAGCCGTCAGCGTGTTTCCGTCCTGCGAGGGCCTGGCAAGCTGTCCAGGGTTTACTCTGCCCTCGCCTGGAGTTAGCTAGGATGGGAGCCAGCCTCCCCGCGACCCTAATTAGGATTAAGCAGTTACAGAAAATGAACTGATGATGATAGACATGAAGATATTCAGAAGGTTTTTGAAGAGACCTCTAAGTTCGAGCATATTGGCGGTATTTTTGTCTGAAACCAACCGAAAAAGACGTCTCGATATTTGTCTCTACATATTTCAAAGACTCAATACTGTATATCGCTAACATGTGAGTCGGCTTTTACATTTGTTTCCAAGAGACTTTTCCTAACCATAACCACTACATGCCTAACCATTACCCTAACTTTAACCTTAAAACATAAGGGCAATGGGTTACTGATCCAAAGGTCAGAGATTCAATTTCCAGTAGCACCACTGTTGGGCCCTTGAACAAGGCCCTTTACCCTGAATTACTCAGTTGTATTAAAATGATATTTGTACATTGCTATATAGTATTATAGTATAAGGCACTATAAACAGTAATGTAAAACATGTCGAACGGTCAACTTTATGGTGACTTGCATTTTGTTCCTATAAGGAAGACAAGTCCCATAACTTGATGATGTAAATAGATATAGGTCCCAACAACAGAATAAATACCTAGGCCACACACAAACACCCACACACGCACACATCACAGTCTCCAGAGCTCTTGAATTGAGACTAAACGCCACAATCTCATCAGCTGCCTTTTAAACAATGTAAAATTAAATTCTCTAGATTTAATTTTGAAATGCAGCCCATCTGCAGCGTAACATGTTCTAAATATATACAAACAATTTGAAATGTCTCTCCCTCCCCAGAGACCGAGAGAGCACAAGAAAGCAAAGTAATGCAGTGGTTTAGAAGCATTTTCATCAGTGTGTTTGTCTTCCACTCTAAATGAATGGCAGATGCTGTGTGGAAGGGTATGAACAGCAGTGAGACCTTTTTCGAATGGCCTCAAAACAAGAAGGGGGGGGTCCCGTCCCCCCCCCCCCCCCCCCACACACACACACACGCTTGCACACATACACAAAATCACCTAGATTTCTTTGGCGATATCTTATTGCTGCAATCTCTTGTTGATTAAGAGCAGGCCGGGCTGCTAAGCAGAGTGTATTTAGAGATAAGATAGATGGGCGGAAGGGCTCAAGATCCAACTGCGCTGATATTCTGGAGGTCTCGACTGCAGTGGAGCTCAGTACAAGAACAGCACCTCAGGGGCTATGTCAACTACGGTCATACGGAGCCCACTATCATGGCTGAACATCACACTATACACAACAGCAACCACTTGACTACACACAAAGATCAGATGGTTGAACCTGAGGTTGTTACAGGAGACACGGAGACACTGAAGGGCTTCGGCCATTTACACATACCTTTCTGTCTACTCTGCTTTCCAAACTGTTGATGTTTCGCTTCATTGCAGAATCAGAAACATCTGAATATTTTTCACATGAAATTAAAATTGTATAATAATTTATTCGACAAAAAGGATGACATTTATATGATGTCATGTGGAATGCAAGTGTAGTAATCTATCTAATTTTTCTAACTTCCTCATTTTCTTGGCTACGCCAACTCTTGTTCCTTTCCCGTACATCTCTCCTGCCGAGTCCACCAGCTGCAACCCAGACTGAGTACCTCTGATTTGGGTTAAGTGATTATTACCCCACTGTGGTTTGGGACGAGATGTAGTCTGGAATGAAGACGGCACACACACACACACACACACACACAAGAACCTATTGTGCATATGTATGGATGCCGTAAACTGAGATACACGGGTGAAAAGCCCACTTCATCGCAACTATTCTAACACTGAAGAAGCTTTAATAAATGTGTTGGGCACCAAATTCTGCCTGGCAGCTTGGTTTTGAGAAAATGAAAGAAAGATGCAAGCATTATTTATGACCCCGAATTAAACTGTCTCTCACTGTGTAATTCTTTATTTTTTTTACTGCAGACTGGGGTGAACAAAGTGCATGTTCTGTTATTCTTCCATCTGCCTCTCCCTACATAAACTGTGCAGATTTAGAGCGGAGTTTCATCACTTCCACAGGGACGTACATTAGTGCCACTTCAGTTCTAAGCCACTACTGACTCACAGGCACTTTGGATGGACTGCTCCATTTTAATGAACTCCATCATTTCTTGTCCCAATGCACAGCTGCTTCTCACTGAATTTTTAGAATTTTATTCTTAAAATAAGAAATACAAGGATTATTCTTTTGGGAAAAAAGTACTTAAAATATTAAAAATATATGCTTCATACATTTGGCAGATGCTTTTATGACTTATCATATAGAACTGAGCCATTGAGAGTTAAGGGCCTTGTTCAAGGGCCCAACTGTGGCAGGTCTGTGGTACTGGGGCTTGAAATGCCAATCCTTGCCTCACTAAACGAGAACCTCATTTTCTGTAACCGATTAATCCTAATTAGGGTCACGGGGAGGCTGGCACCCATCCCAGCCAACTCTGGGCGAGGGCAGAGTACACCCTGGACAGCTCGCCAGGCCATCGCAGAGCAGAAACACGCTGACGGCTATGCAGCTACTCTTGTCAAAAGACAGCAACGGTTCTTTTACATGAATCTCACGACATAGACAGTGGTAGACATGGTTGGCCTTTGATAGCCCATTTAGGGGCACTGGGGGGAACAGAACAGAAATTTATGTAATCCAATATTACCTAGTCCTATTTATCTCATTTCACGTAATCTTCCTTACTTATTTTCTGACCTGCCAAATCCTACTAGAGTCACAGGGAATGTGGAGCCTATCTCAGCCAACCCTAAGGTACACACTGTAAAGTCACCAGAAAATTGCTGGGAAACATGCAATCTTTCACAATCACAAATAACTAGAGGCAATGTGGAACATGCATGCCTCCGAACTGTGGGAAGAAACTGGGATACCCTGAGTAAACCCATGCATGCTTGAGGAGAACATATAAACTCCACAAATAAAGGACAGTCCAGGACTTTCTTGCTGTGAGCTGGATGTGCTAACACTATGCCACCACCTAAAGTTCTATGATAATATTAAAAACACACAGTAGGCTGTTAAGAAGCTTCCACCTAGTCGTCAGCAAGCAATTAGACACACGGATCTGACAATGCAAATGCTAAAGAGAAAGAACTGATATTTCACATCTGTCATCTGATACGCTATCCCTGTGTGTTATATGGTGAAAGTGTGTTGTCGTCTTCCCATGTATATATTGCTACCATATGTCTTACACATGAAAAAAGAATATTGCATCAGGTTTTATTTCTGTCAAAATTTCCCAGTTTTCAGATATTTCTGGAAATACAGTAGATGATTTTATAAATTTTCCACACATTATTTTTTCGCATATTAAACGAGCAATTTCAAAATCATCGCTTATCATCCCTGTCATGAAAAGAAGGGAAATTTGAGGGAGGAATAGTTTTGTTCTTATATACATATTAAAACAAATTAGTTATAAGGCTCTGTGGTTGACCAGATTAGCAGATGAACATCCAGAACATTACTACAGACACATATGTTTGCTCATCGGTACATTTAATGGATGAATTTAAAATTATAATCTTTCATAACATTTTAAAACTAGACAGATAAAACCAGGGATTGTACAGTGGAGTACAGGTCAGTACATACGCCTCACAGCAGGAGGGGCTCGGTGTCAAGTCCAATGCTCATCTAGGACCCTTCTGTGTGGAGCTTGTGCTTGCGTGGGTTCCCTCTGGATACTCCAGTTTCTTTCCACAGTCCGAAGACACGCACATTAGTTTAAATGGTTGTTCCAAGTTGCCCCTGCAAGTGAAAATGCCTTGCGATGGTCAGGCAAGCTGCTGTTTAGGAAGAGCCATGCCTCCGCTTATTGCCGGCTGACATGGACTCCAGCCTCTCCAAAACCCGAATAGGATTAAGCGCTTTGCCAAAGACGTGAGTGAGTGAATTAAACATTCTGTAGGCAGTGATTTATATATTTTTAAAGAAATAAAGCAGAAATATTCATTAATTCATTCATGTTCTGAAATAATAAAATTAAAATATATCTGTTCGACTAGAAATAGAGTAAGTAGAGTATGAGTTAAATGTAAAAAGAAAGAAAGAAAGAAAGAAAGAAAGAAAGAACGAAAGAAAGAAACTCTGACCCAATGCTTAGTATAACAGGGCAGGAAATACTGTGTGCAATTATATTGCAGGGCAGCACGATGGTGATGTGGTTAGCACATCCACCTCTCAGTACGAAGGTCAGGGGCCTCAGGTGTGTTTGTATGAAGGTTGCCTGTTCTCCCCATGCTTGTGTGAGTTTCCTCTGACTACTCCAGTTTTTGTCCGCAGTCCGAAGACATGTATATTGGCAAAATTGGCTGTTCCAAATTGCCCCTGAATGTGGAGCTGAATGTAAAAGGTTGTGTGTGTGTGTGTGTGTGTGTGTGTGTGTGTGTGTGTGTGTGTGTGTTGGCCCTACAATGGTCAGGCAAGCTGTTGGTAATTTAGTTGGCCATTGGCCAGTGTTGACTAGTAGGATTAATTGGTTCAGCAAATGAGCAAGACGATGGGAGTTACAGGGATCCCTCACTTTTCGCGGTTAATGGGGACCAAGACCGCCTCGCATCTGCTGAAGTAAGATTGACCCCCCCTGATTGACGTATACTAGTATGTACATGTATATGTGTATATAATATCAATAAATATATGTTCAACGCTGTAAATGCTTATAATAACTAAACATTCAAAAATAATGTATAAGATGTAAATTAAATATAAATACACAAACATACAGACCCGCGCGTGCATACATAAAAATGTGTGCAAAAATAGTTTTTGTTGGGGGGTTTCGGGTTGGGTTTTTTTTTTTTTTTTTTTTGTATAATTGGCCTTGTTTGGTGGCATTTTCCTTAACCTGTCCACTATTTTTCCTTAATTTCCTTTATTTTTTCATTTTTCGATGAATATTTTTGCAAAAAACTGCAATGCACTGAAGCTACAGAAACTAAAGCACGAAGTATCGCGGGATCACTGTATATTATATTTAGATATAACACATATATCTGATTTTATACATAAACTCTCCTTTGATTATATGAAGCGTATAATTTCCATGTTCTTCTGAATTGTATCTAATATCGAGTAAAACTGAAAAAGAAACCTATAATAAACATACAACAGTACGTGTGCAGTGATACAAGATATAAGCGGTGCTATGCAGAAAATGAATTACAGCGACTTCTATTGAATGCACTGTGATCATGCTGAGTGAGCTACGATTTTTCTTATTTTGTGGTCTCCCAAATGACAGGCATTTCCAAAGAGTGTGTCACAACTCTGACAGAAAACAATGATTAATCACAGTTAATACCCAGAAACACAATACAAATAAAGCTAGTTTCAATAATAATTTTAGTCATAAATATGTAACTGTAGTACATGCATTCACTTTGCGTGGCACTGGCATGATTTAAATTAGACTTGGAGGTTGTAAAAAGGCAGTGCAGATTTAGCAGGCCAATCCCAATAAATTTCTGTCATTGAAAAATAACAGATCAAGTCACTTTTAAAGTAGCAGTGTAGCAATCATGGTCCGTACGACTCGTTCGCCGGGGTTCTAACAGCGCTATGTTTTATCAGTACTGTATCTCCCATTTGCTTTATAACAACTTACAATCAGTTACATATGGTTCTCCATAGCATGAGCACCCAAGTGCAAGCACATCGATGGAAAAAAACAGTTTACAGCAACTGCATTCTTCTCCGAGATGACATTACGTAATCACTTTTATTAGGCACTTAAAAGAAAAATCCAACCTTAACGACTCTTCAAATAGTTCAGAGATGGACATTATTATTTTTGAAAATTTTTACTGCATTTTATTTTTACTTTGGTAAACTGTTTCCTTCATTACCCACAATGCATTTGCCTACCTGATAATAATGACATCATTGCTTGCTTTGGGGAAGAATATTGCAGCAGCACTTAATCCTCTCATCAGTCCAAGTCTCTCATGTCCTCATTTGTAAACACTGCTGTGTTATGAAGCTTCAACTTTCATATTAATACCAGTATCAAAGACATGTGCTTGTTATTCAACAAACCGAAGCAAGTCAAGCTGAGTTTCTGCCATAACAGCAGAATATAGCTGTATTGCAATCTAGGATATTTGTTGGCTCCATTACTTCCATTTTGTAGGACCGGTGGTGTAGTGGTTAGGATGTGGCACTCATGATCGGGAGGTTGTGTGTTCAAATCCCAGTTAGACATTACTGTGCAAAGACCACAAATGTGCCTCTGCCCAACCAGCAGTATAAATGGGTACCAGTAAAAATATACTTGGAATGTAACCTGTGATGGACTATCGTCCCATCCAGAAGGAGTTGCTCGCACTCATCGTCGCTTCACACTATAGGAACCAGAAATAAGCACCGGCCTGACGAGCTACTGTGGCTCAAGTGTAAAAAGCCAAAAGGACTTTATCTTTAACTTACTTCCATTTTGGATTTCTAATTAATGAGACATTGAATGCTGAAAGTTGGCCTCAAAGCAAGAAGATGGCACAGCATAGAGGTCAGCATGTCCAACTGACTGCAAGAAGGCTCATCATTTCTGTAACCGATTAATCCTAATTAGGGTCGCGGGGAGGCTGTCGTCCATCCCAGCCAACTCCGGGCGAGGGCAGAGTACACCCTGGACAGCTTGCCAGGCCATTGCAGGGCGGAACCACACTGATGGCTATGCAGCTACTCTTGACGAATAGTCAGCAGTGATTCTTTTACACGAATCTCAACCATAGACAGTGAGAGACATGGCCGCCCTTTGATAACCCAGTTATCTGCATCGGGGGGAGAGTGGGTCTCGAACCCCCATCCTTTGGATCAGCGATCCAGCGCCCTACACCACTAGGCCACCACTGCCCCATCTGCAAGAAGGTCCAGGGTTCAAATCCAAAGTTCATGTTTATGTACTCCGGTGCCTTCCCTCTCACAGTCCAAAGGCATGCACATTAGGCCAATTGTTGGGTTTTTACACCTGAGCCTCATGGCTCATCAGGCCGGTGCTTATCCCCGGTTTCCATAGCGTGAAGCGACCAGGAGTTCAACTCCCCCTGGATGGGACGCTGGTCCATCGCAGGTTACCTTCACAGTATATTTTTACATTCGTCCAATTGGCTTTCCCAAATTGTGTGGATGGGAGTGTAAATCGTTTTATATGTTGTTCTGCAATGATTTACTTGAGCTGTTTGTGATGTACCCTTCATCCATTGTTGGCTGAGATAGGCTCAGCCTCACCATGTCCCCCAGGAGTGGGATTAAGCTATTCGGCAAATGATCGGGAGTGAGTGGACGCTGATGGAAAACCATAAGAGAATTTTTTGGGGGGGATTTTTCAGGAGCTCACATTTACATTGTATTATTTACTGTCATTTTAACTCATTTAGGAAATGTCCCCCTGTGGCACACGAGTGTGGTAGACAACAGGTAGCCGCTGACAGGAAGTAAAAAAAAAAAAAAAAAAAAATGCAGCATCTACTGAAATATTCTCCCCAGAAATCACGAAGGACATCAACAATATTCGAGTATAAAAGCAGATTTAATGTTTTTCAGGGTGGAGTTTTCCTTGAGGCATGGACAGCGGACAAATATAGCTGCTTATCCAATGGACATGTGCGTCAAATGTATAAAAAGCATGTGCAAAAAGGTATAATTAGGGAACGTCTGAAAGAAGGATTCCCCTTTAAAAAATAAACACTCCAAGCCAGTGGCAAATGCAAATATCTGTCAGTACTGAGTGAGTCTCAGATTAGCCGTACTGCTCTAGTGCATATGGATGATGACTCACTAACTGCTGCTCACACTGGCACAGAAGGGGCTCCATATCTGGCCTTCCCTGTACTATGCTCTCATTCTCAAAACAAGGCCAGTCCAAAGAGCAAACATCAGCTGCGAGACCACCAGGGTGACTTGCTCGCCTTGTATTTGTTTAAACTTTCACGGCTTGGCTCAGCTACTCCGGGTCCATCTCTCACCCTTTGCTTTTTGCCTAGTTTGCACCCATAGACAGCAGGCAGCGGAAGTGTCTTCCTCCAGCTGACCTCAGTAGCGATGCTGCCCTCTGGCCTGCAGTCATAGCGGGGGTCCTGACCCTTCCAACTCTTCCCACCAAGGCTGACCGGCTCTGGGCCATTTGCACAGGCCTCACCCAGAGAGGAAGTAAGTCATCTGCATTTGTCGATGCTAACAGACCAAGGTTACAATACTGCAGGCTGAGACGGTGGGGAAAAGAATGAGCTGGAGAGATGGATGAGCTCTCAGGGTGGCCGATGCATCTGGAGGCCGAATGCTGAGGCATTGATGAGCGCAGGCCAGAGGAGCTATAGGCCGGCTGTTGTTTTATCTTCCCCTGCGATTCCCCCACTGGCTATTAATGCCGGGCCATAAACGGAGGGCGCTCAAAACATATTTGGGTCGTGATGTCATAAGCATGTTTTATGGTGCTTGCAGTCAAAACACAACCCAGCATCCACATGTGTGAGGTAAGATTCCCCCTCTCTCACTTCACTCACATCTATGCTCTCGCACTCTTTTTCCTGCAGCTCACAAGCCAGAAAGCTGCTGCTGGGAAGAATAGGCAAGAGATGAGGCAGGCTGTCTGGGCTCAGGATGGAAAACCGGGACATGGTTTATGATCTGTGCTCCCTATCTTCCAGTAAAATTCACACCAGAGCTTTTTCCAGTGGAGCAGCATCACCAGCTGCTCAGCCAATGATAACAGGCTGACGCGCGTGGAGAAGCAATCCAAACACATCAGGAGAAGCTCTCCATGGTGGAAATGCCTGCAGGCCACTTTTTCTACATCATCTCTCTTTCCACAGCCTTCTAAAGCCCAAGAACACAAGCAAGCAAGCACACACACACACACACACACACACACACACACACACACACACACACACACACACACACACACACACACACAGGGATCTCCATTTAGTCTCACTGCTAATGACTTGCAGCACTAATTGAACCATGCAGGATTCCATCTCCTCCCTTTCAGGACACAGGATGAAAGCACCTCATTATTTGGTGAGTTCCTCCTGTGGGTAAAGCATCGGATGATTAGACAGTTGTCAATGGGGAAGGAACAAGCAGAATGAGGATGTAAAAACTTAAACCGACTACTTTTGAAAAGGGTACTTCTTCAAAAAATAAAAAAATAAAAAAATGAATTTTAAAAAGAGAGAGAAATATCCATAAAAGACAACAAATAGGAAAAAATGAGAAAAAGAGATGAGCTTATGCATTACTAAGAGTTAAGGCCTATCCAGTAAACAGACCCATAAAATGATGCAATAAGGACAGTCAATTCAGGGATAACATGCAACATTATAAGTCTGGATAAGGGAGAAGAGAAACAACAACAGAACTACACAAGCTATATGGAATTCATGACATCTTCACAACCTGAGACAACAGGGCCATCTGCAATGTTCCCATGCCACAGTAAATCACTGTATTGCGAGCACTGATAGGACCCAGAGTCACCCACAAAGATGCAGAGTGGAAAAATGCACATGTGTATTCTGTCTTCCCCTTGAAATTCAAGGTAACGAGTGATTTGCACAGCTAAATCAAAAGCAAGTGTACGTGAAGTGAATTCGGACTTTGTGAGAACAACATAAAGGCCCTTGAACATGCTTCACATTAAAGATATGAAAGGACACTTTAATCCATTTGCCTTCCTCTCACAAAAGCGGGTCTCACAGAGATTCTGTTAGTCATAAAAACATGCGTCGGACTAATGTAGTAAATGTGTACCACATTATTGTCATTATTGTTATGATTCATTTTAGTCAGTGCGAGACAGGATTGTATATACACTCCACTTCGGCTAAAGAGGAATAAACTGCACTGGCTTTCCATCCACTGCTTGAGGTACGTATGCTTATCTTAGATTCGAGGCTTATCACTCTTAGTAATCTCTCGCTTACTCTCTCTCTCGCGTGCGCGCGCACGCTCACTCACGCATACACACTCACACACACTGGACCACAGCAGTGCTGATGCGTGGGAGGTGGCATATCCCATGGCCCTATCCAAGCGACGTCTCTGTCAAAGTAAAACTGATTGTGACAGTATGATGGTGCTGGAGTGATGGTAGTGGAGAGGTGGGCCCTCCACATCCTCCCTTTCCTTCCCTGCCTGCGTTGCTTTAGGAGATCCTATCGTTCCTCCCGCAGACTAGATTTCTTGGGTGACTTCAAAGCTTGTTCACTAAGTGTTTAGAAGAATGCGATGGAAACAGGAAAATAATGTTCTGATTTCTGTAAACTTTATAACATCTGCTTTTGCTTAGTGTCGGTGCAGCACAGAGCGGCGCCCCCCCGTTGAATACCCCCCCCCCCACACCCCGGCACAGTTTAAAAAAAAAAAAAAAAAAAAAAAAAAAAAAAAAAATCACCTCACACACTGAATCCAGTCTGGCAAAGTGAAAAACAGGAATATACTCTTCTCAGTGTACAATCAGGAAAAAAGAAAACAGATGGTTTAATGATGAGGGACAAATTAAGCTAACATCTTCTTCAACGAACACAAAGAATGTGACAACTGTGAGCCGGTTAATTGGTCAGTCAAACTGTTTATTAGTTACGTGTAAATATATACACAATGTTTTGAGATTACTGTCTCTATAATACGTGAGGTAAGCCCAAGCACAAACAAAGTTCTAATACATACGTGATGGACAAAAATACCCATGGCATGGAGAAAAATTCCCAATGCAATTAGCTGGGTCTGTCTTTATGCTTAAAAGGTACCATGACAAGTCTCCGACACACACACACACACACACACACACACACACACACACACATAGAACTCTGCGCCCAAGGGCTTCTTCTCCTTTCCCTATAACTCAATCATGCTCAGGTTTCACTCTCGCCCATCCGAGCACAACTCACTTCCTCCTTCAAACTACCCCCCAGCCTTAAACCGCAGCCTTCCCAGAGCAACTCCCTCCACAACACACAACACCCTCAGTGCTGTCTAAATACAACAGTGATGTACATCAAGAACCTGCTTGAGTAGATTTGGAAAAGTATTTCAATATTGAAGTATTTCTCTCGTTCAAGGTGACGAGCTGGTTCATGGACCTGTAGTTCATGTCTTTTAGGATACAGTATTAAAAAATCTGAGCTTGCGAGAAAAAGAAAAAAAAAAACCTTAAGAGCTTTGAGGAAATTGTGGGGTGAATTTTTGTCATCAATTCCCATCACATTGGCTAAACTAAGCGAAGAGCAACATCAGTATGCAATTGCAGATGAGGCGGTTCTGCACGAGACTGGCGACCAGTCAGCGCGCTAAGGCAATCAACTGAAATTTAGAACAATGTCAGTGAACCCAGCTGACGCCAAATACCAGCCGAAGCAACCTCCCTCCGCTCTGATCTGCTCTCTGTCATCGCCTATTCATCTGCTCGGAGCTGTCACAGTGCATTGCGTTGTTTGCACATGCCATTGTTATACGCGATGAGTACGTATTTAAGGCCTAATAACTAACAGCTGGATTGTGCCGGGTTTCCACTCAAACAGGCAGAGCACGTTATAAACAGCATTGTGCTGTGTCCTTTTGTGAGTGTGCAGGTCAGGTTCAAGTGTGCGGGCTTGTTGGGTTCAGTATAATGTGCCAGGCTCTGTATTATTAAACAATACACAGGGATGCTAGCAGCATGTCTTGGGTCAAGGTAATGCCAGAGCCTCAAGCACTCTATGCCTTTACAGTACATGAGGTTGCTTTCTCAGTCGAGGTCATTAAGGTGGACGCAACGAGTGTGTGTACATGGAGTGGATGATTGGGGATGAAGGGCCCAGGTCTGGCGGCCTACGGGCTGCAGGTCGAGGCATTTGAAAAAGTCATTTCCTCACTTTCCTGCAGCAGGAAAAACAGCAGACGAGAGAAAATAAACGAGGGGAAAATGAGCAAAAACAAATTAAGGTGAGCGACACTGACAGAATGGACGCCACTAGCTATGTGTCAAGAAATGAAAGAGAAGAAAAATGGAATAAAATAGATTAAGGAGCGGCACATTTTTCAGTTGTGAAGAGATATTAAAGGTGAAGCGAAATCGCAAGATGCTCTACGACAGCTGACTTGATCTAATGTATGACTACAGACACACATGGCCCTGATTTCCAGTTAATCAGTTGTATGTGTAGCAGTAAACATGACATTTCGGTAACACCTCTGCACTCCTGCTTGTAGTTTGCTGTGATCATTCGAATGTGGGTTTTAATAATTTTCTAATTCTCCAAAAGTGGTGCTGACCAAGTAAACATTCACTGGGTGTTTGTCTCAGCTTGCGACTTACTTACTGCTCCCAGAATAAAAGAAAAGAAATTAAGAACTGCGTCATCAGATCAATGTCACTTCAATCCAGATCTGTCTCCAAACATCGCTCCACCTACTTCCTTAGACTCTCACTTCCTGTCTCTGTTGCCTACTATAATGATAAATGGGCTCAAGCTCCATTCAATTATGCCGAGAGTGCAAAGAGACAGGAACAATGGGAGCTGGCCAGTGCAGTGTGGCATGGACCTTCTGCATTCTTGGTGACAATTTAGCCTAATTAGCAACAACTTCTGCTCCATCAATCATACCCCTCAGGAAACATAAACAAACTGTCAGCTCTAGCGAAACAAACCGATCACCCAGCTACTTAACACAAATTATTCTTACATGAAATGCTGCTTCTCAGGCAAGCTTCCCCCTCCAGGCCATTTGGGAGAACGGATGGCTATTAAAATTGAAGACATATGTTCCAGTCAAGTTCAACTCCCCAGTCTGCTGTGGCTGACGCGGTGACAGTTCAGGCAGGTGGAGAGATAGTGAGCGTGGAGGAAACTAACCACTTCAGAAGGGGAAGTGATGGACACACACTGCTTCGGTAATGATATAATGACAAGGTGAGATCAGCTGATGTTAACACTTGTATCTAAGATAAAGTCTTTTTTTTTTTTTTTTTGTTGAAACAGGATTAGATTGTAAAAATGTTAGCAATTTTTATATTTGGAAAATGTGTTATTGTATCAAGCACTTAATCTCCTAATTAATAAGTGGGGGAGGTAGAGTTCTTATTCTTTACACACACACACACACACACACACACACATACACACACATATATATATATATATATATATATATATATATATATATATATATGCACAGGGATCCCTCATTTTCTGCGGTTAATTGGGCCCAAGATCCCCCCGCGACCACCGAAATCTGCAAAGTAGGATCACCCACCAAACCCCTCCCTGACTGAGGTATACGTACATGTATATGTGTATATAATATCAATAAATACATATTGAATGCTATAAATGCTTATTATAACAATTAAACATTCAAAAATAATGCAAAAGATGTAAATAAAAAATAAATGCTGTACACACACATACAGATGCACACAGGAGCGCACTCAGATGCGCACCTCACAACAATGTAACTCGTTTGGATGGGAGGTTTTGGGTTGTTTTTTGTTTTATGTTGGTTGGGGGGAGGGAATTGGCATAATTGGCCTTGTTTTTGTGGCATTTTCCTGAACTTTTTCTCCACTTCTTCCTTAATTTCCTTATTTTTTAATTCAATGAATATTAAAAAAAAAAAAAATGTGATTCACTGAAGCCGCATGAATTGAAGCTGGAAGTAGCGAGGGATATCTGTATATAATTAGTGCGCTCAAGTTGGTTCTCTATCTGAGTTTTAACTAATAGTTATTTGTCCTAACTTAGGTGGATGCCGCTGAATATTATATGGTGATAAATTTAGCATTAATAACTAAAGCCGTGGCAAATAATTTTAAGTTTTATATACATATCAAAAAACAGAAGAAAAAAAAACCCTACTTTTTTTTGTTTTATTTTACCATTTCAATGTATTATAATGTTTTTACCTTTTCCAGGGACAAACTGTCAGTGCCCATCATTTTGATTCTACCAGTCAAAATAATGATTTTAAATCCCCTGAAAGCAAACAGATCAGATTGAGTAATATCAATATTGTTATTGATTCAGAATATATTCTTCTTTCTGATTTGTGGGAAGCCATCAAATAATTCAAAGTATTCTCATAAGAGCTGACTTAACCGTCACTGACACTATATTAGTTCAATTAATTGAAAATATTGTTAACAAATAAAAAAAAGAGAATTTGGCATTTACGTGATATATATGGAATTATTCCGATGGAAGGTGTTATACACTTCAGCCAATGAAACTCCAGCAAATGAATATTTCTCCATGTCATACTTTACCTCATTCAGTACTGGCTTATTGTGTTGAGTGGACAATGCTTAAATAAAAATGGCAGACAAAATGCTCATAGACTGTCATTGTCAATCACTGTTAAATCCTAAAAAAAAAAAGTACTATAAAAAGTGTTTCAATTTTCTTTTATTGTATTTTTCTTCTGCGTAGTGTATATTAAAACTCAGATTAAAAGGATGTCTTTACATGTGTATACACAGTTCATCTACTACTGCCATGATTAAATAAATGTAAATATATATCAAAGATAATTTATATTTTTTTGTTTATCTATATTCCGACGTAGAATAAACTAATACCGTTATATGCTTCAGGAATCTTGCCCTTGACAAATAATCGTTAACTGTTACCCCACAAAACATTCTGCCTATAACCCTAAAAATTACAAAGTATATTCTATTGGGGATATTAACAATTAAATTATACACTTATTTGAACATTTAACTGGTGCTAAAATAATGTTGCAGCAATAATTTACCATTGAAAAAATTAATTACAAATAAAAAAAAGTCAATGTGAGTTCATTCCCAACAATCTTTACATGTAGAAACTATTGTTCCATTCTTAATGGCCAATCTTACCAAGTATAACTTTTCAGTTTCACTTGATATGTAATTATCGATCTTTATTTAATGTGCTAAACATTTTGCTATTCCAAGCCAAATCTGTGAAGCAAAAGAATTCAAGTGGACAAATTGTTCATTAGAGGTAGACGATAAGGCCCATGCTACACACATATTTACATTAGTTTAATCTCATGTAGGGTGGCACGGTGGTGTAGAGGTTAGTGCATCCACCTCACAGCAAGAAGGCCGGGGTTCGATTCCAGGCTGGGCGTTTCTGTGCTGTGTTTGCATGTTCTCCCCGTGCTTGCGTGGGTTCCTCTGGGTACTCCAATTTCCTCCCACGGTCCAAAAACATGCACAGTAGGCTAATTGGCTGTTTGAAATTGCGCATAGGTTGGCATTATGCAGAAGGCAATGGCAAACCACTGCCCTATCCTTGCCAAGAAAACCTCCATGAGGATGAAAATCAAGGCGTCATCCTTCATGGCAGGTCGGCAAGAGTCATCCTACGACTCGGAAGGTACCAGACCAATCTCATATAAAATAATCTCAGCTAGGCAATGTTTTATAAAGCATACTCAGAATCATTTAGTCATCTGACATACAGCTGAAACATTCTCTGGAAAAAAAACAAAAGTAAAGCAATGCCTGTGTGATTCAAATTCATGCTATACGTTGTGGCTTTATCAAATTCATTTCACAATATGTTTGTTCCTAATCCACCTCTGTTAGGGCCTCACAGAGGAACAAACCAATACACCATGTACTGTACTGCACGTTTCATTACAGTGTTCAACACTTCATCCTTTCTGCCTTCATAATACCTAATACCAGTTCGACCCTTCATAATAAACCTTTCATTCAATAATAATACGTTTTCCTGTTTTTTTAATTTTTCATTTTTGTGTATATTAATCATTTAAATTATTTTTAAATATTATATTCATATCTGTATATATTTGTTAAATGACATCACAATGATTCATCACAGCTGTTTTGACCATTTAGGGAAAAAATGTTAGAGCATTATTTTTTTAAATGGTAAAAACATTTTAATGTTAAAAATGAAGTTGTACCTATGAGTCACAAGTAAACCATTGAGATATAAAAGTGTGTGTACCTGTGCACACGTGTGTACCTGTGCACATGTGTGCACATGTATGCATGTGTGGGTGTGTACATGTATCAGGGCTACTGTATATTTATCCTCCTTTTTAAAATGTAATTTAAAAAAATGTCTGACATGTTTGTGTTGTCTATATGATTGAAACCTACAAAGGAAAGACACATGATTTAATCCAAAAACTCACTTTCTAAAGCCACCAAATTACCTAACTTTAGTGATCCAATCTCAGGAAAGTATAAAGAGAAAGCCAGACATAGATAGATACAGTATTAATCCAAGAGGGAAATTCGCTATATACAGGGATCTCTCGCTACTTCACGCTTCAATTCATGCGGATTCAGTGCATCGCATTTTTTTTTTTTTTTTTTAATATTCATCGAATTAATTAAGGAACAGTAGGGGGAAAAAACTGAAGGAAAATGTTGCAAAAACAAGGCCAATTATGAAACAAAAACCCTAAACAAACACAAAACAAAAAACAACCAAAAACCCTCCAATCAAAACTACCTACATTGTTGTGAGGTGCGCATCTGCGTGCATGCATGCGTATCTGCGTGCATGCACGAGTGCGCGTCTGTATGTGTGTGTACAGTCGGCCCTCTATTTATGAAATTAATCCATTCCACAGCCTTTACCGGAACCTGGAGTTTTTGTATGTAGGGGCGCATTTTACATGTAAAACGCGTGATTCGTTCCAAGACTCCCAACACTACCCCATAAATCCTTTAAAAATGATAAAAGTACACCAATTTTGTATGAAATATGTGTTAAAAGTAAAATATAATTATTTATTAAACCATTTAAACATTTTATTAACATATTAAACCATTTTATTAACATATTTATTAATTAAACTATTATTAAACATTTTTTATTAACACACACACACACACACACACACACACACACACGGTCTCTCTCTCTCTCTCTCTCTCTCTCTCTTTGAGTGGTGCGCTCTGCCGAATGTGGGCTCCACCCACACGCAGCGCGCAGCCGACGGAGCATTTGAGACGGGGTGTTGTATTTAAAGCGGAATTACCTGTTTGAAAGATCTGAGGTCCGGATTCAATATTAACTTGCTTCCTTGCGAGATCGGACGTCTTTTGTGCAACGGAGCATTCTGTGCACAGAACATTTGTGGTGTTGCCCACTTCCGTGTACAAAAATGCCTCGTGGCTGAATGCGGAGCTTTTGAGACGGGGCGCGGCTCATCAGGACCACCTCAAATAAGCTGCAATGAGTACTCTCAAAACTCTCAAAACTCACAAAACTCACGAACCAACAGTACATCTCTCCTTTATGCGTGTGACAAACAAGCTTATGGGTACGGTGCTATGGAGATTCAGCTCCCTCCTGGCCAATGAGAGGCCAATGGGAGGCCAGCGGGTGGGATGTTGGGAGATAGCCAATGAGAGAGTAACTCACGCATTGTTTGAATTTTTGAATGGCACGTTTAATGCTTTTCGTAAGAAGAGGTTGTTTCGTACACAGAAGGTGAATACATATTATGCATTATTTTTGAATGTTTAATTGTTATTATAAGCATTTATAGCATTGAATGTGTATTTATTGATATATATACACATATATGTGTTAGGGCAGTGGTGGCCTGGTGGTATAGGGCGCTGAATCGCTGATCCTAAGGTTGGGGATTCGAGTCCCACTCTCCACAAGGTTGTCACGGTTCCCCCAGTGCAGCTCACTGGGTTATCAAAGGCTGGCCATGTCTCTCACTGTCTATGGTGAGAGGCATGTAAAAGAACCTTTTCTGACTTTCGTAAAAGAGGAGCTGCGAAGCCGTCAGCGTGTTTCTGTCCCTTGCTAAAGGTTTGTATCAGGAAGGGCATCCGACATAAAATATAATGCAAATCAAACGTGCGAATCATTCTCTGTGGCGACCCCTGAAAAAGGGAAAAAGTTGAAAGAAAATCTCTCATATACACATATACATGCATGTGTACATCAGTCAGTATATATATATATATATATATATATATGCAGAGAGAGAGAGAGAGAAAGGCATATATAGTTTAATAAATCTATGATGTGGCATCCACATTAAAAAATTAAAAGTCTACAATTGAGGCAGACATTGTTGAAAGTATGTGAATTGAATATCATACTGTAATAGTGCAGTGATTAACAAAAGTCTGGTTTAAACATTCATGTACAGATTAAGGTGCATGGTGCGCTGTGAGAGATGATAATGCAGTGCAGTCTTTTGTTGACCTGATAATTGGCTGTCCAGAGTAAATGATTTTAAAAATCCAGTGTAAACATGTTTGTGCAGGTTAGGGTGTGTGGTGTGCGGTGAGTGCTGCAGTGCAAGGCAGGTATGTGTATGTGTGCAAGTGTGTCTGTGTGTGAGTCCCCACGCTAGAGTTAAAAAGTCTGATGGCATGGGGGGGGGGGGACCCGATCTCTTCAGTCTGTCAGTGGAGCAGGACAATGACAGCAGTCTGACCATGATTGCAACTCCAGTCAAACTGTATGCCGAGTGTGTGAGTACCTGTGTATTTAAATCAGCAAACGTTGCAAATGTCCCATGTCCTACCTCACTGAGTATTCTTCAATTTTCCCTTTTCTTTTTGATGTTAAGTAGTATTTGAAATGCTTGACTAATTGACTAGGAAGTTTGGCAGGAAGCACTTGTTGTTTCAGAGGGGCGATGGCAAACCTCACTCATCTCAGCCAAAACAGACTGCAAACTTTAAGAGGACGAAATGTTCAGAAACTAAAAAAAAAAAAAAAAAACAGTAATGGACCGCATGAAATGAAATTATTCCTTTTTTCCTTCCACCCAAAACGATCTCTTTCTATATTTAAAACATATACATATCACGGATGGAGGGAGGGCCTTAAAACAAATCCAGGTTGCTTCGCTAACGAGCACCTAGTGGAAACATGAAGCTTCCTTGCCAAGGTGAGAGTGGAGAATTATTCTAATCAAGTTAATTCTCTCACAAGTGCAGCATGATGTCATCTGCTGTTTGCTCATTAGCTATTCCTGGTTTACAGCCAGTGCTAATTTTCATTCAGTTGTGAAGGTAAATATAAGCCTTGTTCTTTTTTCAGACTGTTTTTGACTTAGAGAAATTACACGCAGATTAGTCTGATGTGAAATAACGAGGAAGGGGAAAATAATCTGTTCTTCTAGCATGACTAATAAATGGATTGGGTCTGTCGTTTAGGCAGCTCATGCTTCAGACGGAATGACGCTTGATTTACCCACACGCAAAACGCTCATTTCACTCTCACCGCTCCATTTGTCATGCCGGCTTTCTTCACTTTTCAAAGCCACGTCTTTCAGCTGAGCTTCCACGATGATTGATAGCACTTATGAGATATTTAACTTTTGAGAGCTTCTGGTTTATAGGCCTGCTCAGGCATTTATGTGTCACCCATTCGCATGTCATCACTGTGAGCCGAGTGAAAACTCACTTCTCCATCACTGCACTGAGACACTGCACTGTTTTACTACCTACTGCTCATCTTTCCCACTTACTTCACACATCGTCTCCAACAGCCATAATCTCATCTTCCATTTCCTCTCACTGTCACCCTCATGTCCTGTATCACTCTCAGTCTCACTGCATCGTAACAGTCTGAGAACGGCGGCTTCTTTTTCATATTTACATTATATTTACGGCATTTGGCAGACACCCTTATCCAGAGTGACTAACAACTTCTTTACACTACTGAGCAATTGAAGCTTACGGCTTTGCTCAAGAGTCCAACAGTGGCAGGTTTGTGGTACCAGGGCTTGGACCCCCAACCTTTGGGTCAGAAAACCATTGATCCACCACTGCCATTTCTAACCTGATTCCACAGTAAAGAAAAATGAAAAGGCACGATATAACCAACCCATCTTCAGTGGAAGTTCCTTAAACCAGGGGTCCCCAACCCCCAGTCCATGGACCGGTACCGGTCCATGGATCATTTGATACCAGTCCGCAAGCAAAATCTTTCATGGTACAAATTATAATTTTTTATTAGCACTTCCGGATCTTATTTTAAAAACAACTGCTTTTGAAATTGCCACAGAAGCACTGAAAGCCCTTCTTCCGTTTCCAACCACATATCTTTATGAGGCGGGGTTTTCTGCGGTATCAGCCACCAAAACAAGACTACGAAGTAGACTCTGATCGGTCCTCGGAAACATTATCATACATAAAACTGGTCCCTGGTGCAAAAAAGGTTGGAGACCACTGCGTTAATACCCCCACTTCGCTGGACTACGACTTACAAGGATCGTAACGGAAAGGCACGGAACGCAGTCTACGGAAGAGCTTCGGCATTTTTACATGGAAAATGGGTGAAAATCCTACGGAAAAGTGGAAATTCTTATACCCCCATTTCACTGGACTACAACATGCAAGGATCGTGTAGCGGAAAGGTGCGGAACGCAGTCTACGGAAGAGATTCGGCATTTTTACACGGACAATGGGTGAAAATCTTACGAAAAAGTGGAAATTCTTACACTCTCGGAACATTTACAGCATGTGCGGAACAGGTACGGCAAAGTACGCCAAAATGACCCTACGGCACACTCACGGAATTTTTTCCATGAATATGCTTTTGAACATGTTCAGATGCACGTTCACGCAATATTTTGGCCTGCCAGAAGCATATGGAAGTAGAGGAAAACTTGAGGAATAACTACGGAGTCACATGGAATGACACGGAAGATGAGGGAATAATTGCGGAACGTTTGCAGATGACAACATTTTTGCTTACGTAAGTCTGCCGTGCTCCAGTGAAATGGGGTATAAACGACATTCAAATGCACCTCAGACATAAACATGTGTGGCATGTAAACCTGCAGATCCACTGTGTTGCCTTATTTTTATTCTCACCAAACACTGGCATGATACTGTATTATGAAATAAAGTAGTGATTTGCTTCATTTTCAAAGGTATAAATGTGTTGATGCAGAACATCTGATAATGATCGTGATCGAAGTAAATGAAGGTTAGAACAGTTTCTTGAGAATGAACACATGAATTTGGGGTTCAGGTGCCGCTCATCTGGTGGAGTTATCAGAGAGTGACTCCCAAAGAAAGAAAACAAATCCTAGTTCACTTCCCAAAAACTGTTTCCTGCAAACAACCTGGCCACCGCTGCACTAGCGCCAGAATGTTTGGCGCAGTAAATGACTTGGCCGCTCCTGCAGCCTTTTTTCTTTTTTTTTTTTTTTGGCTAATTTCCCTTCTCTCTATTTAGCTATCAAAGGCATTTAGGATTAATCATTTAAGAAGATTATTTTGAAGAGTATTTTCTTTGTTTTTGTTATTCTTTTACTTTTTATTCTTTATTATTATTATTATTATTATTATTATTATTATTACTGGTAGTAGTAAAAGTAATAGTGTTAGTAATAGTAGTATTTGTATTATTATTAAATATTCTGCACACTTTTTATACTATTGCACTGATTCTACTTTTCTGCTGATATGAAAATATTACAAATAGAATTAAATCAGAGAGTGGGTGGGCTGAGAAAAAAATTACCAAACAAAACATTTCCTCAAGCAATCAAAACACAAACAGACCCAAGAAAACTGCAGCGACCTGCGTATAATCACAGTAAGACATTTCCTCTACAGCAGGTCTCACCATCCACCCAAGGCCATTTATAAACATGAAGGGGGACAAACAAGAAAAGCACGGGCCAGTGTCAGCGTGCATTGGACTGGATGTGAGCTGATAAATTGGTGACTGCTGCAAATTGCCCCTTGGGCATCATTCATTCAGCAGAGTGCAGCGGAGAGGGCCAATTTTCAAAAAGCACCCCAGAGCTCCAGCACGCATGAGAGAAGCTTCCACCAGGTGATGGGCTCGCACAGAGGAACAAGTGGTTACAGACAAAGAGAGAGATCTTTGATCTCTACTCCTCTGCTTTAACCCAGATGTTCAAAGCACACACACACACACACACACACACACACACACACACACACACACATACACACACACACACACACACACACATACCTTGTTATCCATATGAGGACATTATTAATGTTTCCAGTGAATACTATGACTACATCTATATCTACTGCCAAGCTTAAGCTTAAAACAAATGTTTCAAAATAGTTGTTGTTTTTGTAAGCAAATAAATAAATTAATAAACAATTAAAAAGTAATTAAAAATAAAAAATGTTAAAAATGTAAAAAACAATAAATAAGTAAACAAAAAGAACGAAAGAGAAAGAAAAAGAAAAGTAAATACGGTGATCCTTCGCTACTTCTTGCTTCAGTTTCTGCGGCTTCAGTGCATCGCAGGTTTTTCAAAAAAATTCATCGAAAAATTAAAAAATAAG
>CM045732.1:48638495-48890995 GCA_024760905.1 Plotosus lineatus | reverse complement strand
ATTTTAATAATTGCGGCCTTGAGATTCTGGGTAATGGCGCTCAGATAGCCGCCCATGTTGAACAATCCTGGTTAAGTGGCTGATTCTGCTCTTACAATAACACTCCAATTACCTTTATCATTCATAGCGTCATAACATGCTTGATATAAGTGTGTGTGTGTGTGTGTGTGTGTGTGTGTGTGTGTGTGTGTGTGTGTGTGTGTGTGTGTGTTTGGTGTGTGTGTGTGAGAGAGAGAGAGAGAGAGAGAGAGAGAGAGAGAGAGTTTGTACAAGAAAATCACAGCAAAAATGTCTCCCACCCACTGTCCGTTCTGGTCTCCAGCTTCGTCTGAGCTATAAATCAAGTCATTAAGATAAAGTCAGTAGCTGCTGCTCAACTCATACATAACGCAGGCAGAGAAAAGCTCCATCAGCTCAGAACAGATGAACATCTCTGACCCAGAGCTGATTCCCCAAAAGCAATACACGCCTGGGGTCATTAAACAGTAGTTCTACTTAATCGGCCACCAAAGGACGAGGTCCTAGAAGTCTTACAGGACCTTCAGTCTTGGTTTTACTCGGGGTTTATCGTGAACATTGTGTGTGGGATTCTAGACGGAACTCTACGGGGAAATCTACCTGAAAGCACAACAGTCACTTCATGTGGTGCTTACAGTGCTTTAAACGGCCCATATCCGATCAGAGCCATTCCGTCCTTCTGAGATCTCAGAACCCATAGGAAATCTCTCTCTGTCTCTCTCTCTCTGTGTGTGTGTGTGTGTGTGTGTGTGTGTGTGTGTGTGTGTGTGTGTGTGTGTGTGTGTGTGTGTGTGTGTGTGTTTGACGCTGAGAGCTTACTTCATGTTTTTCCCATTGTAATTCATGCCTGGCTGCAGTCAACTGATTTCTTGTGACATTATGATCCTGCACATTTCCTCATGCATAATTAGTCGTAGTGCTCAATAAATCTCCTCTGTTTGTTTTTGTAATGCTTACTGTGGTTTACTCGAGATCTTACTCAAACTCAAAGTACAGGCTTTTAATGCACAGGGGAAAAAATACCCAAGTTCAATATTACAAATATTCCCATTACAGTGCAGCAGTCTTAAAATCTGAAAAAGTATAAATCTTTATAAGCTCGTCTTTTACACTGTAAAAAGAAAACAACGGTAGCCTGGTACAAACGTGACTTAAGCTTCTTAGTTAGCTAAAATGCATGAAGGACAATCCCGGACTGACACAGAGGGGGCAGATTTAGTGCGGATACAGTGAAGGAACCTTCCAAAATCAACATTACTTCAAACATGAGCTCATCTAAACATCTGTCCACAGCATGTCCACAGGGAGCTCAATCAAAGCTGTGCCGAAATATGTACAAGTGTTTCTGGAAATAAATATTAGGCCTAATTGAACTCTGATTATTGCAGCCAATTGCGCCTCCGAGAGGAAACGCTCATTTGTATCAGATATCTTCAGTCAGGGAACAATCCTGCCCAAGTCACTATTTTACTCTACATCTATTTATTTGATCTTCATCCTGTTGTTTCTTTTCTTCTTCCTTAATCTGAAAAAAACTGATATATTTGATCCGTGTTCCCCAAAGCTCATTACACAGTTTAAGACCATTAAAATTAGTAAGCTCTGAGTGAATTTTAAGTGAGGGCCTGACAGTTGGCTTGCACAGAAGTGGACTGAGTTCAATCATACTTAGGCTGTCTGTCTTTTCTCGACACACTCCATTTGCAGTCGGCGGATACGTTTACAAAGAAGCTAATCATAACTTAAACATTTCTGTGCAAATCTTACCAAATTACACACAGCAACATGGAAGTAGAGAGGAAATGACTACCAAAACACTTAAGGTAAAATCTGACAGGTTTTTTTTTTTTTTTTTTTTTTTTTTTTTTTTTTGCCCTGACAATTTTAGAATAAATGTGATAAATGATTCAATATGAAGAAAAAGAAGAAAGAGTAAAACAAAGCAAAACAAAATGTAAATTCTACTAGACAAAATCAAGAAAATTCACATTACAAGGAATGAATAAACATTTTTTAAATTATTCGAATGGCAGCCCAGAATTTTTTGAAGTAAAAAAAAATTCTTGTATGAACACAAAATAAATTAAAAATAAAATTAAAGTCGAGATATTTTACACTTGGCCTTATTAGCTTAAAATGTATAACAGAATGCAGCTCTGAAATCGTTGGATAATATTAAATACTGAAATAGAACTGGTATGAAGAACAGATTGTACATGTTATGTCGGTATGAAACATGCACACTGTCTAGATTTATTCTAGATTTATTCTTGGAATAAAACTGAAGCTTGCTTTGGTGGAAAATAAACATGATTTTAGTTATTAAAAAAAAAAAAAAAGATCTAATGCTGCCCCCTGGTGGTACAAGAGTTAATTTCACAAAGATAACGTGACATTAATAACCTTTTATGACAACAGGGAATTTTTAAAGAGGATCACTGGGATCTATTTTACATTTCATTCGTATAAATATGAAGATCACTAATTCAAAATAAGTGAATAAATCACTCCATAGATCCAAGTGAGTGCAAATCATTCAACTAATAACCCCTAACTGTTAGGGTTTTTATATATATATATATATATATATATATATATATATATATATATATATATATATATATATATATATATATATATATATATATATACATATATATATATATATATATATATATATATATATATATATATATATATATATATATATATATATATATACACACACACACATCTGTGTGTGTATATATATATATATATATATATATATATATATATATATATATATATATATATATATATATATATATATATATATATATATATATATATATATATATATATATATAGTGTGTGTGTGTGTGTTAGTGCCTCACACACACACACTACATATATATATATATATATATATATATATATATATATATATATATATATACAAGATAAGATAAGATACAGCTTTATTAATCTCACAATGGAGAAAGTCACTGTTACAGGCTCTTGAGGTATCATCAGTCGGGGGTACAAAAATAGATACAAATACAAACATACACACATACATATATATTATATAAGTAAATACATAAATAGTATAAATTAATAAACAATAAAAGAAAAGAAGGGAATGACTTTGTAGACTGGCCTATATTAAAGTGTAAATGTATCTGAGTGCAGAGTAGATGGGTTGATATGGTTCACAGTCAGTGGGGTAGATGTGGTTGATTAAAGTGAACGGGGTTTTTATTGCACTTAACCGGTATTTTCGCAGACAGTTACAAAGTGGCGTTGTACAGTCTGACAGCGGTGGGAATGAACGACCTGCGGTAGCGCTCCTTCCTGCACTGAGGATGCCTCAGTCGTCCACTGAAGGAGCTACTCAGCTTCTCTACAGTCTGGTGCAGTGGGTGAGAGCTGTTGAACAGGATGGATGTGAGCTTTGCTACCATCCTCCTCTCACTCACCTCCTCCACAGAGTCCAGTGGGCAGCCGAGGACAGAGCTGGCCCTCCTGACCAGCTTGTTCAGTCTCTTCCTGTCCCGCTCTGTGCTGCCCGGGGCCCAGCAGATGGCAGCGTAGAGGATTGCAGAGGCTACCACAGAGTCATTAAAAAAAGGTCCTGAGCAGAGGTCTGCATACTCCGAAGGACCTGAGTCTCCTCAGAAGGTGGAGGCGACTCTGGCCCTTCTTGTACAGGGCGTTGGTGTTGTGGGACCAGTCCAGTTTATTGTTAAGGTGAATGCCCAGGTATTTGAAACTGTTCACTATCTCAATGTTCTGTCCCTGGACGTTCACTAGTGAGTGTGTGTGTGTGTGTGTGTGTGTGTGTGTGTGTGTGTGTGTGTGTGTGTGTGTGTGTGTGTGTGTGTGTGTATGTTAGGGTGCTTCTTCTGAAGTCGACCACCATCTCCTTCGTCTTCCTGGTGTTCAAGCACAAGTGGTTGCGCTCACACCAGTCCACGAAGTCAACGATGACCGACCGGTACTCCAGCTCGTTCCCCTCTGACACACGGCCCACGATGGCGGAGTCGTCCGAGAACTTCTGGAGGTGGCAGCTGTCTGTGCTATAGCTGAAGTCCGAGGTATAAATGTTGAAAAGGAAGGGTGAGAGGACGGTGCCCTGTGGTGCCCCCGTGCTGCAGACTGCCACCTTTGACTTACAGCCGCGCAGCCGCACGTACTGTGGACGGTTAGTAAGGTAGCCGGTGATCCAGGCAGCAAGATGCCCGTCCACTCCAGTTAAAGGAACTGAATATAAATATATATATATATATATATATATATATATATATATATATATATATATATATATATATATATATACACACACACACACACACACATATATATATATATATATATTCAGTTCCTTTAACAGAGATTTGGACGTTTGTGAACACACAGTTTACTTTACAGGATGAAAACTGAACACCTTAGTAAACTCAGCTAAATCACCACAGAAATACAAAGGTCCAGGTCTAGATGACCAATAAATATGGCTACAGTTGCTGAAGACAAAGAAGACACCAGGACACCAAGATGGAGCAAAATTGCTCAGCTATATCTTTAGGATATCTTGTGGTCATTTCTAGTCAGTCTGTACAAACACATGAGCATTACAACAGCATCAGTGACTAAAAAACCTGGATTAGTGTCACAATTTAGTATAAAACACATAACCTGCTGTACCAGTGCCCAGAATTATACCCAGAGATACATACAATATGGACATGAACAGCTATAACATAAGCACTGCTGTACAGTCTGTTTAATCCGAAATGAATAATAATCATAAGATCCACAAAATCTTGAACTCTGTCTGCTCACTACTCATTACACATGTCCCACACAATCTAATTAACTGTGGCACATTAAAACAAAATAAACCAGTCACTGTTTAATAAACACAAAAGATGATAACCTGGATTTTAATCTTTAAAAATAAAAGTTGAATATGGTGATATACTTCCTGGATCTCTGTTATTTCATTCATTTTCTGAACTGCTTAATCCTAATTATGGTCGCAGGGAAATTGGTGCACATCTGAGATGACTCCGAGCGAGGACAAGGTACACCCTTTACAGCTCGCCAGGCCATCGCAAAGCCTACACTCACACAACCATTCATACACCCACTCACACCTAGGGACGATTTTGAACAACCAGTTAACTTACTGTGCATGTTTCTGGACTGTGGGAAGAAACCTATACAAGAGCACGGGGAGAACATGCCGTCTCCACACAGAAACACCCGAGCTGGGAATCGAACCCAGGAGCTTGCTGTGCCATGAACGTACTAACCACTACGCCATGGTGCTTCCCTCGAGCTTTATATAAAATTTATTATATTCAAATACACACACACACACACACACACACACACACACACACACACACACACACACTTGCTTGGGTTCAAATTGTGAGTATTAAAAACTGTGTGTGTTATCCCTGCAGTAGTCTGATGTAATGTACCCTATCTTCTCCCAGTGTCGGCTGAGGTAGACCTTCGTACAACCGTAGAAAGAGTAAGCAGTCTGACAAATTATATATGTATATATATATATATATATATATATATATATATATATATATATATATATATATATATATATATATATATATAGATATAGATATAGATATATATATATATATATATAGATAGATATATATAGATATATATAAATAGATATATACATATAGATATATATATAGATATATAGATATGGATATATATAGATATATATAGATATATATCATGTACACTGTATATCATTACAAGAAAAATTAGATTCAGTGATATTAAGAAAGGGCAGTGGTGGCCGGGTGGTAAAGGTGGATCGCTGATCCTAAGGTTGGGGGTTCAAGTTCAAGCCCCACTCACCATAGGTTGTCACTGACAACCCCCCCAAAAAAAGTGCAGCTAACTAGGTTATCAATGGCCGGCCAAGTCGCTCACTGTCTATGGTGTGAGGTACATGTAAAAGAACCATTGCTGACCTTCGACAAGAGTAGCTACAAAGCCGTCAGCATGTTTCCGCCCTGCGATGGCCTGGCGAGCCGTCCAGGTTGTCCTCTGCCCTCACCCGGATACGGCTGGGATGGGCGCCAGCCTCCCCGCGACCCTAATTAGGATTAAGCCGTTACAGAACTGATATTAGAAACCAGACATGAACACTCCAGGGGTGTTACTTCTAAAAACATCTGTCACAAATGGACGCTATTCAGTAAACCACCTTTGAATGTCCTACATGCATGAGCTGATATTTATCCACATAGAAGCTTGTTAAGCAGTGGAAGGAAGGGTAGGGTGTGTCGTAATATATCTGTAATATGCAGCGTAAAACACTGATGTCATCAATGAATAAAAATATTCTCTCCATGAAGTACATAAATACCTTGAGCTTAAGCACGGCAATGGGATTTAAAAACATTATCGGCCTTTTTAGGCAATGTGAAACCTGTACCTTGTCAAAGTGCTATACTCATTCTTGAATCATCTAACCTTGCAGATCGTCAAGGATTTCCCTGGTCAGAATTCAATCTGATCCTATAGCAGTTGCCAAGACACCAGGATATAACTGATATAAATACATTACTCTCAGTGAGTAGAGCATGTATCATCAATGAATACAAATTCAGGGTGACGTTCTGAGAGTACATTATATAATTTATTAATTTCAACACTGCCTGAAAGTGGAGCTACCCATAAAGTCTTTGGAAGTTGTGTTTATTTATTATGTGACTTATATACTGGTTTCAGCATCCTTGTCAATTGTTGACATACTACTTAGCAATATACAAACAACCAATCAGCATTAGCTAAGTGACAAACGGACATGAGGCAAATACCTAAAATTAAAATGTTGTGTTCGTTTTATACAATGATGCACAGACATGGGACAGACATGGTACAACCGTACAAAACTAAGTCAGGGTGTTAGTCTTATACAACAATGTGTGGCGATGGGATGCATATGGAGAATCATCCAAAATGAAGTCGACATGCTAACTCTATACAGTAACACACAGACAGAAGTCAATGTGTTATTTCTATATAGCGACACAAGGACAGATATTGAATAATCATTCAGAACATATTCCATGAGAATGGTCGATAAGTTCCTTCCACACAGCAGTGCCCAGACAAGCAATAAATGTGGGACAACCATCCAAAGCCATATTCCGTGAATATTGTCACAGGGATTTATACAGCGATACACAGATACGAAGAAACAACCCAGATCATATTTCATGACCTTTGACCCATGCTCCACTATAAAGTTGAAATAAACATTCAATAAACATTCAATAAACATGAACATGAAGGTCTGGCAGATCTTAGTAATTGCCTTGTCATGGTGGGAACAATTAGGCTATTAGCTTATCTATGGGGTCAGTGGTGTAGTGGTTAGGGTGCTGTGCTCATGATCAGGAGGTTGTGTGTTCAAATCCCAGTTAGACCCCCCCCCCCCCCCCCACTGTGCTAAGACCCCTGGGCAAGATCTTAACCATAAGTGTGCCTCTGTTCACCCAGCTGTATGAATGGGTACCAGAAAATATACTGGGAAGGTAACTTGTGATGGACCAGCGTCCCATCCAGGAGGAGTTGAACTCCTGGTCGCTTCAAGCTATGGAAACTGGGAATAAGCACCAGCCTGATGAGCCACTAACGGTGCTGGTGGTGTAGTGGTTAGGGTGCTATGCTCATGATCAGGAGGTTGTGTGTTCAAATCCCAGTTAGACTCCCACTGTGCTAAGACACCTGGGCAAAGTCTTGACCACAAGTGTGCCTCGGTTCACCCAGCAGTATAAATCGGTACCAGTAAAAATATTCTGGGAAGGTAACCTGCGATGGACTAGCGTCCCATCCAGGAGGAGTTGAACTCCTAGTTATTTCATGCTACAGAAACCGGGGATAAGCACCGGCCTGATGAGCCGCTATGGTTCGGGTACAAAAAGCCCAACAGACTTTACCTTAGCTATACCACTTGTCACCAACCTACCTTCCTGAAGACTTCGGCTCTAGCCCTAATCCTGCCCACCTGATTACCTTATCCTTGCCACAAAGAGTTCTTGATTAGCTGGAAGAGGCATGCTCAGACTCAGCTGAGATAGGCTTTGGTCTCCTCGGGACTATAAGTAGATTAAGCAGCTCGGCAAATGAATAAAGCACTTCTGCCTTACCTCAGATACATATACGGATACAAATTTCTGGAGCATTAAACTCAGAGTAAGATTCAGAAGGTGGTCTGTGTTCCACCACTGCAAAGCCTAAACCGAGCTAATAAAAGTGGGTGAGTGTTATTAGCAGCTGGTAAATGCTGTTAGACGGAAACAGTTACGGTATAACTGCCAGGCAGAACGCTTTTGTAGTGGTTAGCAAGTCCGTCTCAGAGCAAGAAGATCCTGGACTCGAGTGCCGGGCTCAAAAGTTTCTGTGTGGATTTTGCATGTGTGGGTTTCCTCTCAGGTACTCCGGTTTCCTCCCACACTCCAAAGACATGACCATTAGACCGCCTGACTCACAGTTGTAAATTTCCTCTGGGTGTGAGTGTGAACGGTTGTGCGTGTTGCCCTACGATGGTCTGGCAAGCTATTCTCAAGGTATGCCCTTACTTCGCCCAGCCTCGACTGAGACCACCTCCCAGTAACCCTTATAGCACGACTGAGCAGTTTGGCAAGCGGTGAGTGCGTGACTGCCAATGTGATATAAGACACTGGTGTCAGTCTTAATGTACAGTATAGCTGTGAAACCTGGAAGATGAATAAAAGGGATGAAAACAAAAATCATCATCTTCCAAAGCAGATGTCTTAAACAAATATTTAAGATACGATGACAAGACAAAATTATAAACACAGAGGTCCTGCAGATGGCTGAGATAGAAAACCTCAGTGGGGATATCCGAAGGAGGAGATGGAATTCATCGGCCACATCATGAGCAAAGAACCCGATGACTTCAGAACTGCATTAACCTGAACCACAGAAGGCCGACGAAAGCGGAGCAGCCTCAAAACAAAATGAAGCACAGCAGAGAGAAAAAGAGAAAGAGCTGGATGGAAGAATTAAAGTGAAATTCACATCGCAGAAGGAGATGGACTCCTTACTAGCCACATGGTATGAACAGCAAAGATGATCCAATGCATTTTTGTAGGAATATCGTTTCGCAAAATGATATGACAGTAATCCAATTATATCATCTCCTTTTCCTTTCCGTTCCCTTTTTCTCAGGGGTCATCACGGCGGATCATTGCATGTTTGATTTGACACCTTATAAATTGGCTGGAATATGATTTACAAACTTGCATTGCTGGTCTACCAGTCTGACCAGCTTGGGGTGCATTGTGAAGCAAATTATTTTGCACTCTAATAGCATAGTGGTTAGTATGTCTGCCTCGGAAAAGGGTCCTGGGTTCAAGTCCCAGGCTTGGGTGTTTCTGTGGGTTTCCTTTGGGTGATCAGGTTTCGTCCCACAGTCTAAAGACATGGGCAAGCTAGCTGTTTCAGATTACAATCAAATATGAGTGTGAATGGTTGCAGCTCCAGCCTCTCTCTCTCTCTCTCTTTCTCTCTCTCTCTGTGTGTGTGTGTGTGTGTGTGTGTGTGTGTGAGTGTGTGTGTGTGTGTGTGTGTGTGCGTGTGGGGTTCCTTGTGATGGTCTGGTGAGCTGTTCAGTGTACTCCGCCTTCGCCCAGTGTCAGCTACAATAGGCTCCAGCCTCCACATGATCCTAGTAGTTCATCCCACAGCCTAAAGACATGGGCAAGCTATCTGTTTCAGATTACAATCAAGTACGAGTGTGAATGGTTGCAGCTCCACCCTCTGTGTGTGTGTGTGTGTGTGTGTGTGTGTGTGTGTGTGTGTATGTGTGTTGCCTTACGATGGTCTGGTGAGCTGTTCAACGTGTACCCTGCCTTTGCCCAGTGCCGGCTAGAATAGGCTCCAGCCTCCACATGATCCTAGTAGTAGGATTAAGCGGTTTGGCAAATGAATGAGAGATGAAAGATGGGTAATTACTACTAAAGAACCTAACATATGTTTTAGAGGAGGATTTTAAAACAAAACCAAGCACACACACACACACACACACACACACACACACACACACTATAGTTGCCTACTGGAGAGGTGTGGGATGGAATTACATGAGTGGAACTGATCTCCAGTTCAAAGGAAGGATGTCTGTCCTGTGTATGTTTTCTGATTAAAAGGAGGAAGTGGTTGCAGAGGAACACTGCGCTCTAAATATTCGGTTCATGTGTTTCATAAATAAAATATTGTCCCTTATATGATAAACACAGGCACTGAGCAACTTTAGGACCTACCTGCTGATCCGCCTGCAATGATCTGATGCGACGCATCGCGCACAAAGCTCGTTTTCGGGTCCATGCAGCCCGTGGTTAGAAACCCAGGATTCAGGAAACAGTTCAGGAACCGGAGGAGTGTTTGGTGGGGTTATTCATAGTTCCAGGAGTTTTGTTACTTCGCTTTATCGAGTGGACTCGTCCCAGCCAGTGGAACTTGAACCTATATATAAACTCGTTTAATATTAACAGATTCTACAAACTGTGTTTGACAGTGAAGGCAAACAGTAAAGGGAATAAACACAGAGCTGTGTGACCTGTATGAGACCAGTTCAGAACAGGGGGTGTAGAACTCATGCCACACAGGGCCATGTGGCTGCAGGTTTTTGTATCAACCAACCAGCAGCACTCCAGACTTTTCTCATTTTAATCAACTGATTTGAGTCTTCAGGGAGTTGATTGCTCAATTTGTGTGTTATGTACAGAGACCACATAGGCAGAGTCAGACCTGGTGTCCTTGGAAAGCACGGTTTCATACACTCCAAATACACACAACCATTCAAACTCACACTTAGGGGCAATTTAGACTACTGTGCATATCCTAAAGCATGAGGAGAGCATGCAAATTTCATACAGAAATGCCCTCGCCGATCCCGGGACTTGAACCCGGAACCTTCTTGCCATGAGGTGGATGTGCTGATTACTATGCCACCTGTTCATGTTTAAAACTTTATTACATTCAGGAAAAAAGGACATGCAATTGCATTTGGATTGATTGTTTTATGTTTCTCCACATACAGGAAATTAAGATAATGTGGGTCACTTTGCTAGAACAAACTAGGGTCATTTAAAAAGAAATGCAAGTATAAACCAACGTAAAGTATCTGACAATTCTATAAAATATATGCAAATCATGTAAACACTAAGAATATAACAAACGTTTTAATCCCCCCCCCCCAAAAAAAAAAGTGAATACAGGCATTGTGGGACACGTGTTGATGGACTCTCAAGAACTATGCAAACAACTTATTCAAAAACTCCAGTAATATTTGTATATTTACCTTTAAGCCTTTTAAACATTTTCTCGGTGACATTTAATAACTTGAACAAGCAAGTAAACATCACGGGAATGCATTGCTCTGAGGCGCCTTGGTAATCTGGGACAGCCGGTTTTCATGTTGCCCTAAAAGAAGATGGCTGTTACACTCGTATCAACCTGCTGTTACTCGAGTATTTAATCACTCTAACTCTGGTACTGATTTATGGGCAGTGGTGGCCTGGTGAAGGGCAGTGGTGGAATGGTGGTAAAAGGTGCTACAGCACTGATCCTAAGGTTGGGGGTTCGAGTCCCACTCTCCACAAGGTTGTCACTGTCCCCCCAGTGCAGCTAACTGGGTGATCAATGGCTGGACATGTCTCTCAGTGCCTATGGTGAGAGGTTCATGTAAAAGAACCATTGCTGACTTTCGACAAGAGTAGCTGCAAAGTCATCAGCGTGTTTCTGCCCCTTGCTAAAGGGTTGTGTCCGGAAATGGCTTGTTCTTCTTTTCTTTTCGGCTTTTCCCCCTTTTATTCAGAGGTCACCACAGTGAATCATCTGATTCGCATGTTTGATTTGGCATAGGTTTTTACGTCGAATTCCCTTCCGAACATAACCCTTTAGCAAGGGGCAGAAACACGCTGATGGCTTTGCAGCTACTCTTTACAAAAGTCAGCAATGGTTCTTTTCTTCTACATGAACCTCTCAGTATAGACGGTGAGAGACATGGCCGGCCTTTAATAATCCAGTTAGCTGCACTGGGGGGACAGTGACAACCTTGTGGAGAGTGGTACTCGAACCCCCAACATCCTGCCCTGCTGGCCTCCCATTGGCTGGGAGGGATGACGCAGCTCCCATTGGCTACTATGGAGCTGAATCTAGCATAATGCTTTTCGTGTAAAGGACAGAGTTACTGTTGTTTCATGCTTTATTCTTGACTCAGGCTTTTAACCTTCCATAAACATTTGTAGGATTATAACTCTCCTAAGAAGACATGGTCGCGCGCGCGCGTGTGTGTGTGATTTCCGGTGCGAGTGAGAAGAAGAAATGGGCTCGAGTGATATCGCAAAGGAATATGGCCAAACCCGTCTACCATCAGTACAATATTGAAACAGAAGGAGGTCTTAAAAGGTATGCTTTTTAAAGGGTTTAGGGGGTAGTATTGGGAGCCTTGGAACAAATCACACGTTTCACATGGAAAATGCGGTTCAATTTACGAAAAATCCAGGTTAAGAAAAAGGCTCTGGAATGGATTAATTTCGTAAGGTGAGGTACCACTGTATACCAATTGAAATCCCTGCTACACTTTTCTAAGACAAGAGAGGTGGGCGTGGCAGTTGACATGTTTGGCATGGGGACTACTGTATTATTTAGGTCTGTACCTCCTATTATGTGTCAATGTATCTTCCAAACTTTCATGGGTATGCTGCAAATGTTTAGATTATATTCATGTCTCTAGGGATCCAATCCATGCTAAGTATTTAGATTTCTCACTTCGTTTTCCATATCAATGTGTGTATGTTTAGCATGCTTTTTGCCCTAACCTGAAGTCAGAGCCTATTGACCATGGCGGCATACATAATGTATGCAGAGTGCGCAGTCTAGTTTTTCTTCTACGTCATTGGGTTGTTTACTGAACTATAGCGTGACAATGAGAGCGCCACTGCCATCTAGTGAAGTGGATGTGCAATTACACTTAATTCTCATACACAATTCCAGAAAAGCATGTTCCCCAGAATCATACACGCTCCCCCGGCATCACACCGCGCCCCCCCAGGCATCATATCACACCCCCCCCCGGGGGGGGGGGGGGGGCGGCGCCCCACTATTTGAGAAGCACTGCTCTAATACTACATTACTCTTACTCAGATATTGAATCACTGTTACTATGTTAATGAATCACTGTTACTCTGGTGTCCAATTACTATTACTCTCGTATTTAATTGCTGTTACTTTGCCTTGGATTACTGTTGCACTGCCATTGAATTACTGTTACTCTGGCATTTAATTACTGTTACTCTGTACTAAATTACTCTTACTCTAGTATTGAATTACTGTTACTATAGTATTGAATTAATTTTAGAGTATTTTTGAATTACTCCAAAATGGTACTTTTCATGATGGAGCAATCTTATTGCATAACAATGCATTTTTTATTACTATTTTCTTTGCATATTTCTATGTTTTGAATAAACTTTATAACTAGTAATATATTTAAGTAAAATAATGTTTTACAATCTGCCCTGCGATAGCCTGGCGAGCTGTCCACAGTGCACTCTGCCCTCACCAAGAGTATTTTGAGATGGACGCCAGCCTCCCCGCAACCCTAATTAGGATTAAGTGGTTTAGAAAATGAACTAATGACTGATGAATGTTTTCCAAGGCATTTTGGTAAATTCAGTAAAATTAGAATGCGATTAAAAATATAAAATGTTCATAACATAGCTGCCATTAATTAATTTGTTATTTTATCCATTAATTTATGCCAACTCCGCGTGAGGGCAGAGTACACCCTGGACAGCTCACCAGACCATTGCAGGGCGGAAACACGCTGATGGCTTTGCAGCTACTCTTGTCAAAAGTCAGCAATGGTTCTTTTACACCTCACAGCATAGACAGTGAGAGACATGGCCAGCCTTTGGTAACCCAGTTAGCTGCACTGGGGGGGACAGTGACAACCTGTGGTGAGTAGGGTTTGAATGGCCCACCTCAAGATCAGTGATCCAGCATCTATACCACTTGGTTTTTTTAGATATTATTTTAAGTTCAGTGTCAGTAGACTCACCCTTGTTTGATCAGAAAAAGAAAATTAAGCAACTATTCATGGCAGACATAGGCCAAATTATGCAAGAATGCAAATGTGTAATTAAGAACACAGGAGGAGCACAGTGGAGTTTGATCCAGATCACGTATACAGACTGATGAAACATCATTTTCTGCTTCTGAATCTCTGATCCTATTTAACGAGCCCACGGAGTAACGAGGATGGATAGGATCAGAAATGAGTATATCAGAGGGACAGCCCACGTAAGATGTTTTGGAGACAAAGTCAGAGAGGCTAGATTGAGATGGTTTGGACATGTACAGAGGAGGGATAGTGAGTATATTGGCAGTAGGATGCTGAGGTTGGAACTACCAATCAGAAGGCCTCGAAGAAGACCGAAGAAGAGATTTATGGATGTGGTGAAGGAAGACATGAAGGTCGTTGGAGTCAGAAAAGAAGATGCGGAGGACAGGGTGAGGTGGAGGCGGATGATTTGCTGTGGCGACCCCTGAAGGGAGCAGCCGAAAGTAAAAGAAGAAGACTCTAATGAATGTTGTTAAGAATACACGATCATAAAATTCTGGGCATCTAAATGTAACACAGGAGTGCAGCTAAAACTGATCTCCAATGAGCCAAATTCATTAAAGTATTCCCATGCATGCTTAGCATTGCACTGATGGTGCAGCTTGATTAAAAGGGCACGCATACTGGCTGTAGTAGCAGACGCAGAAGCACTAGGATCAAGACCATCATGCCAGCCTCAGTGGTGGTATGGACTGTATATAAAACTCATGCTGTTTTATGCCGAAAGTTTTGTGCCAGGTCCGGACATAATCACTCCTCCAGGATACAATTAGAAAAATTGGTGGTTGATGATGGGCTTGTTTTCCCCTTAGCAAATGAAACACTAGGCTTTGGTGGGACGTCATGGGAATTCATTTATAGATTCACTACCAACCACATACCAAACGCAGAGCTCCACCAAATGAGGTCAGAGCGCCAAGCCAATGGACTGTACTGATTCCAGAAATACAGCTGCTACTACAAAAACATACAATAAAGATTGTGCCGTATCAGCTGTCTGGGTCCATCTTAGGAAACACTCAGTACACATGTTATTAGGAACATCTGTACATCTGTACACCCCTGCAGCTCTGTTATAGCCAGAATATTACTTCTGACACCATTCCACTGGCTCTGCAGCCTAAGTTAGGAGTGTTTCCCACATTTATACACTCTGGAGCTGTGGAATGAGACATTGAGTGTCTTTTGTGCTGTGTTATGTGCATGTGTGTTTGAAAACATCATAATAGGAAAGAGAGAAGTCAGCAAACTCTGTGCCTGCACGATATATATATAACATACTGAAATAAATATTGCACTTATTTGATATATTCAGTATTTTTAGATTTTCGAACATTTTCATGAAGCAGAATGCATTTCCCCTCATTCAGTCATCTTCAGGAACCAATTTTTCCCAGCTATGATCTCAGCGCATCCGCAGCCGTTACCAGGAACATAATTGGGGTAGAAATACACTATAAATAAGATGTCTGTCCAATGTTGCACAGCACAAGGCACACACACATTCACACACTCAGTGATATTTCCTAGCCACCTGAAATATGCAAACCACCCACTGGCATGTTTTTAAGATTAAAATTATTTCCCTGTTTTATCCAGTGTTAATACGTTATTTACATGCACTCGCATACAGCGGTCACACGGGGGGGGGGGGGGGGGGATACACCCTAGACAAGGTAGCTGTTGTTTTATCCAGTGTTAATACGTTATTTACATGCACACACACACATGCATCCACACAATCATTCATACATAGCAACAATTTGGTGATCCACCTAATATCATGTTTTTAATATTATCATTATTCCTATATTTTATACAGTATATTATAGTAGTACAGGGATCATCTTCCGCAGTTAAGTGAGACTGAGATCCCCCCGAAACCGCCAAATTCCACGAAGTAGGATCGACACCCCCCACCCCAAGTGATGTATACGTACATGAATATGTGTATATAATATCAATAAATATATATTCAATGTTATAAATGCTTATAAGAACAATTAACATTTTAAAATAATGCATAAAATGCAAATGAAATACAAATACACACATACAGATGCACATGCACACACTCAGATGAGTGTAAAATGTAAGTAGTTTTGTTAGTGGGTTTTGGGTTGTTTTTTGTTTTTGTTTGTTTGGGTGGTTTTTGTGCATAATTGGCCTTGTTTTGAGACATTTTCCTTAACTTTTCCCCCTATTCTTCCTTAATTTCCTGATTTTTTTCAATTAGATGAATATTAAAAAAAAAACACACACACACACATGATGCACTGAAGTCACATGAATTGAAGTGTGAAATAGCAAGGGATCCCTGTATTGCAATGTTCTATTAGTACACATCTGATAGGTGTACAAAAGCTTGGATATTGCCACGTAAAATTTTGTATGCGAAAACTGCCAGGGAAAAAAAAGGTGTTAGATGAATACATTTACGTATATATTAAATGTTGAACATTTTATGCGGATTGAATTTCAGGAGGCTTCTTTGCTAATGCCAGGTTGGTGGAATGAAACTTTACAGTACAAACTAATTCTCTCCGTATATCAAGCAAGCATGACATTTACAATCACAGAAATAATTGTAATACATTTTGGAATTTGAAATGATGAATGGAAAATGATTAGTTGTTCTACCTGAACCACTCTCTCAGTCTAACTGTTCTCCGGGTACTGCAATGTGTGGAATCCCACTGCTCTAGGTGTGTGTGTGTGTGTGTGTGTGTGTGTGTCCAATGTTGGATAGGTTAAATCCAGAACCAAAAATTCCATTGTGGATTAATACAGTAGTGTATATATATTTCTGTAATCCGAATGAGCGTCGCAGGGAGGCTGGTGCCCATCCCAGCCGACTCCAGGCGTGGACAGAGTACAGCCTGGACAACTCGCCACGTCATCACAGGGCGGAAACAGGCTGATGGCTATGCAGCTACTCTTCACGAAAGTTAGCAATGGTTCTTTTACATGAACCTCTCACCATAGACAGTGACAGACATGGCCAGCCTTTGATAACCCAGTTAGCTGCACTGGAGGGGACAGTGACAACCTTGACGAGAGTGGGACTCGAACCCTCAACCCTAGGATTAGCGATGCAGCGCCCTATACCACTGGCCACCGTTTATTATTGTATTCATGTTGAATGATCTCTATGACAGTGTCATAGAATTAAATGGGATATATTACAGATGCTCCCTGACTTATGTTTTTAATTGGTTCCGGATGACCGAACGTAAGTTGAAAGTGAACGTAAGTTGTTACAGTGAAGTATGATGTATGATGTGTGACGTATGACGTTCATACTATACTATACATCCATAAATACCATTACCGTATCCCATAAAACACCCCTAAATCAATTATTATAAACATAACATTGTAAAATAATATCAAATATATCAAATAATATCAACATTAATTTCAAATAAGTCACTTATTTATACCGAGTCACTTTACATGAAGCTTAAAACAGCCAATCAATGCTTACAATATGTGAGGCGCTCAAAACCGAAAGTAGTGTACTTGCGAAAGTAATGTATTGCTATGGGCTATACGGACTTCTGGTCTTTCAAGTGCGCAAGGGTGCCGTTGAAATCGTTTAGAACACAGCCTGCACTGATGTGAATCAGCAGCAGAGTGGAGAGTTCTTTTTCTGGATTCGGGTTTTCATTCATTTTACAACTCTCTTTGCTTAACTGAGTATGCATGGCAGATAGTTAATTCATCTCTGTGTATGAGACTTGCACCCATGCTAGTAGGCTTACACTTCTGACCAACCATATTTGCTTAGGGTTACAAAAGTCCGCAAAACAGTGTAAACACAAAGATCACAGAGACGACGTCTTAACACAAGGGTAACACGCTATATAAAAGATATATATATATATATATATATATATATATATATATATATATATATATATATATATATATATAAACAATATATATAACTGAACTGGGAAGAAGGAGGGTACAGTCAGTCTGTGGTTTGTAAACAATGGACGCAGTGTCATTATGTCATTACGTCAGCGTACTACGTAGGTACGTCTAAACTCAAAATTTGACTTTAAAAAAAAACAAACAAACAAAAAAACCTGTAAAATCGAAAAAATGTAAATCAGACAAACGTAAGTCGGGGAGCATCTGTACTGCATCTGTATTGTATCCATCCCATAATATCTGTAATAAACAGTGTTAAAGAGAGATGGCTAAAGCCTATTAGACACAAAATGAATAATAATCGACACTATTTATCACTATTACATCCTATTCATTCCTGCAATGGCCTGGTGAGCAGTCCAGGGTGTACCCCGCCCTCACCTGGAGTCGGCTAAGATGTGCACCAGCTTCCCCGCAACCTTAATTATAATTAAATGTTTCAGAAAATGAATGAATGAATGAATGACATCCTAATAATTTATCATTATTCATGCTACAAGGGCAGGTGTGAGCAGGTGGTAAAGGTGCTTGATCGCTGATCTTAAGGTTGCGGGTTCAAGCCCCACTCTCAACGCGTTGTCACTGTCCGTCCACCCCCATCCCCAGTGCAGCTAACTGGGTCATCAATGGCTGGCCTGTCTATGGTCTGAGGTTCAGGTAAAAAAAACATTGCTGACTTTCGACAAGAGTAGCTGCATAGCCATCAGCGTGTTTCTGCCCTGTGATGGCCTGGCGAGCTGTCCTGCGACCCTAATTAGCATTAAGCAGTTACGGATAATGAATGCAACTATTTATGATACACACAATCCAGGGCAAAATTAACCCCGCCAAAGTGCTTATGTCACCAGTATCTGTATCTGTGTCTTGGTTTCCCTTCTCTCTTCAAACACAGTTGACTACTTATAGTACATCTGTTTCCAGGCCTAATTATTATTATTATTATTATTATTATTATTATTATTATTATTATTAAGAAGAAGAAGAAGAATTTGGTAAGACAGGTTGTCCCAGATTATATAACATACCAAGCTATTTTTGAAACACAATGGATGTGCATAAGGAGAGTGGCTTGTATACGGCAAGCAGACTGCTGCCTTTTTTATGATGACTTTCCCCCCCTATTTAATTTCCAATGAAACATTTATAGCATGCTTTTGGCAGGAAAATGCCATTAGTAATTTGATGTGCCTGTGTATAAAGGAATTCCACTAAGTTCATAAACTGGCATAGCATGCTGGCCGACACATGTATTGATTCTTCTCCTACTCAGTTTCTTGTCAACCTGTTCATCTCCTTCCTCACTGAATCCATGTCAGAAAAATACCAAAATTAATTGGTATGGTCATAAAATGATGAGGACTCGGGCAAACCAAAAAAAAGTGTACTGATAAATATCAAAGTGACTTATACTTAGTAATACGTACAGTCATTCTCATCCACAAAGCAGAAGAGCTGGAATCTAGAAATTAAAGAGATGTTCAAGGCTGACGGTGAAAAGATTTTCTTTCCTTCGAAACTAGAACGTAGGAATGCAAGAAAGTGGGAAAACAGACTTAAGCACGGATGCGTGAAGGGTGAAACCATGACCTTGCTCACGGCCAATAGTCGTCTTTTAGTATTAGAAAATGCAAAGTAAAAAAAACAAGTATTAAGATGAAAGCACATTAGATCTTTTATTTGCAAAACGTTCCAGCTAAGCATTGAAGATTTAACTCCTTCACAGCTCTTTCAATGTTCATGCACATAGTTAAAAGAATTACAATCCTTTAACTCAATGTCTTACAGTTTGATTGCCTTTCGTAAAAGTAGCGCCATTATGAGAACAAAAATAAATAAAAACAAAACAACACACAAACAGTGGTTTGATCCATAGAACAATTCAAGTCAACCAATTTGTAAAGCACTTTTACAGATTATTTTCTACATTATCACACCGGGAAGATCAACGTTCCATTCCAAAGTTACTGCTTATTATTGGTGCATTTCAAACATCAAAACAGTTATTAGTTTTTAAAGCTTAAATATTCAGCTCATGTTGACAGGATCGCAGGTTTAAACATGTACCATATAAACATATCTCATTTGTAACTCTATCATGCAAAACAGATGTGTGCTGTTCCTGAGTGGCAATTTTGATCTACATGGATCCCTCACTTCCCGCAGTTAATTGGGACCGAGATCCCACCGCTACCACTGAATTCCGCGAAGTAGGATCACCCCACCCCACCCCACCCTGACTGACGTATACGTTTTTGTATATGTGTATATACTATCAATAAATACATATTCAACGCTATAAATGCTTATAATAACAATTAAACATTCAAAAATAATGCATAAGATGTAAATAAAATATAAATACACACACACATACAGACATGTGCACGCACACGGATGCGCATGCATGCATTGAGATGTGCACCTCACAAAAATGTAACTAGTTTTGATGGGAGGTTTTGGGTTGTTTTTTGTTTTGTGTTGGTTTAGTTTTTTGTTTTTTGTTTTTTTTTTAGCATAATTGACCTTGTTTTTGTGGAATTTTCCTAACCTTTTCCCCTATTCTTCCTTAATTTCCTTATTTTTTTAATTCGATTAATATTTTAAAAAACAAAACAAAAGAAAAACAGGATGCACTGAAGCCGCATGAATTGAAGCGCGAAGTAGTGCGGGATCCTTGTATTCCAGTACAGGTTTATGATGCAAAAGCCCTGAAATGTGTCTCAGGTATTGAATGCATAATAAAACAGAGAACAACAACCAATGTAGCATGCAAGACTTTTTTTTTCTGTACGATTTCAGTTCCATAAAATGGCGGCTTTAAATCTAATCTCATGTGCACTAATTTTTTTCAACTAAATATTAATTAAGCTAATGTTGTTATCCTCTGAAATGATATTGAAATGCTATCTGAGGTCATCTAGCACTAAAAGCTTTGCTGTCACTAATCATACTATAAATATTCTCTGTACTGTGCTAGGAAGCATTATACTAAACAGATCCTCTAACATTACAGCCTTTTACGTCAGCTACACTTCCCCAACCTTAACTGCAAGTGGCAGGTGAAATCATCTGCAACAGCATCAAGAAGGAAAACAAAAGCTGGCTTTTACAAGGCAAAAAAAAAGAAAGGAAAAGGGGGGGGGGAGGAAAAGGTAGATGCAAGCTAGTAAATCTGAATAAAATAAATGTGACAGAACTGACTGGAAACACTTGTGAAAAGCACTAACATTTTATAAGCTGTGGTCTGTTTCTTTGTTCAGTTAGTGGTTTGACGTCTCCCCTTTCAAGCAGTGGATAAATGCCTTTTCCATTGTTACGACAGCGAGGAGCAGACAAGCGGTATGGGAGAGAGAAAAAAGCAAAGAATAAGAGCGTCTGTATGACCCTGAAATCCTTCTCTCTGGCTGGCTCACAGTAAGTAGAACGCCAAGAAATGTGTAGCTTATACCAAAAAAGAGCGTGACCTTGCTTCATTACCATTCAGAATGCAAAAGTATGATTTTTTTTTTACTTTTTGCCTCCACAGCATCAGGCTAATGTATTCAGTCCCTGATGACTTCACCTTCAGATTTCACTCATGTGTACATGTATGCAGCCTCTGACCAGGAGCAATGGGTGTTCATAAAAGTGTGGGACCCTTGGTTGTGTATGTCATTGAGGGGAAATGTCTGCTATCAATGTCCCGCAACTTTTTATCTCGAGATCCCAGTGTGGATGACTGTGCCTGGCTCCCAGCAGCTGAATATCCTGATGTCCAGTTGATGTAGCTGGCTATCAGTAAAGTAAGCTCCAGGATCTGCCCAAACAAATCAAAAGAGAGGATTGAGAAGCCACGGAAAGAGTGTTTTTCATGTAAGATTGACATGGTTTCAAGTATGTAATGTGGTCCTTGGAATTTAAAACTCTAGGAGAAAAAAAGCGGTAATTAAATGCATGAAATTCAGCTCATAACATGAGTAGTTTGATTAACGCACTGGAGCTCATTAGTGCTTCATGTGTTATATAATCCTGTAATGCACCGACCCGACTCTGTGCTAGAAGGCAGCGACTTGAAATAAGTGCATTGAAATATACATTGACAAAGATCAGGGACATAAAAGGGGTATCTTTTAAATAAAATTATTTTAAAACATGAGGGAATTTTTCAATTTCCACCCATATTGCATCTTTATCACCTACAAGCTCCCCCAACCAGGGTCAGACATAAACATGCACACGACCCTTCTGTGACATGCAGTTCTGTCACCCATAACTTTATAAACTGCTCTGCGTGCGCATTTAAGGGTGAGGATGTTGGGATTTTTTTTTTTCATCTGAGCCTACTGGCTCATCAGGTCGAATCTGATCCCTACTTTCCATTCAAAGAGGCAGCTAGCAGTTTAGCTTCCTTCTGTTTGGGACACTAATCCATCACAGGTCAACTTCCCAGCATTTTTATTGGGACCTGTTTACTCTGCTGGATGGACAGAGGCAAACTTGCGGTTAAGACCTTGCCCACAGTGGGGATCTAACAGGGATTCGAACCCATGACCTCTCAAACACGAAGCCAAACCCCTGACCACTAAACCATTGCCACACCATGCGCATATAGGGGCAACCTGAAACACAAAAAGGGAAAAAGCAGTCACCACTTTTGTAGAAATTACCTCACAGACGCCCATAATTGGCTGATGATCACTATGAGTGACAGGGATGTGAGCATGTGCAATCAACCTGGATTCAAATCTGTGAGGTTGTCCATGCACCACTCGAGAGCCCACAGATTACATTTATCATGTGATTTTTCAAGTGTGCCGTGTAGTCAGTTTGCATATTCTCCATAAAATTCCGCATCCATCCAATAAAATAATGATGGGAAAGAAATCAATAGGATTTTTAACTTAGATTTTATTACAGACATATCACTTGAATACTCTATAATAATTGATCAATTGTGGTATTTGCCACCATATTGTTACTTTATAAGGGTGCACTGCGATGTGCAACTGTGTGTAAGACTGTTTTAATACAGCATAAAGTTAGCAAAAGCATTATTAACAAACATTCATTCATTTTCTGTAACCGCTTAATCCTAATTAGGGTCACGGGGAGGCTGGCGCCCATCCCAGCCGACTCTCAGTGAGGGCAAAGTACACCCTGGACAGCTCGGCAGGCCATCGCAGGGCAGAAACAAGCTGACGGCTATGCCGCTACTCTTGTCGAACGTCAGCAATTGTTCTTTTACCTGAACCTCTCACCACAGACAGTGAGAGACATGGCCGACCCTTGATGACCCAGTTAGCTGCACTGGGTGTTAACATAAACATAATTAATTAATAATCAATAAAATTAATTTGTAATCAGTCATTTGTAAGTCGTCATGTAATTAGTGTACTTCAGGTAAATGTGCATTAAGCTGGTTGTTATCACATTTATGACATTGGGAAGACAGCACTTACATTTTGAGGGATAAGGGCTTTGCCTTTCTTCCCAGTAGTGGCAACTTGAATTCCCAACCCACCCAACCCAGTAGCCAAGAGTCTTAACCTTTATGCCACCACTGCCCATGAAAAGAACTCCTTTAAGGCAGTGGTTCTTAACCTGGGTTCGATCGAGCCCTAGGGGTTCGGTGAGTCAGTCTCAGGTGTTCAGCGGAGGTCAAGACACACACCCAACTCATATTCGTGACGTCAATTTTATACCATTTGTTACAACATATCCTTGCGAACAATCCTTTTTGAGGATGTTGGACATAAAAACAAAGAAAAGGAACAGACTGCTGTGAAAATGACATGAGACTGGCACTGTCCAAGGTGAAGCCATGCATTTCTGAACTGGTCTCTCAAAGGCAACAGCAAAAGTCACACTGATTTGCAGTACATATTCATTATTACTGTAGCTTGATGGAAATTAGGTGATGGGTGTGTGTTGAAATGTTAAAAATAATAAATAGCAAAAATACACTAAGCTCATTATTGGAATGCACAAGATTAAAAATTAAAATTATTTCAGTGTGGTAGTATTAAATAAGGTCATGTCTTTTTGAAAAGGTATGTAATTTGTTGTGAGTTCATGCATTATATTGGTTTTGTTCTTTAAACACAGTGATGTTAATGCACAGTTCATTTTAGTGCCCAAGTAAAAACATGTACCTGTCTTGAATTTGAAAAAAATAATCATATTTTATTTTTCAATAAAGAAGGGTTCTGTGAATGCGCATATGAAACTGGTGGGGTTCAGAACCTCCAACAAGGTTAGGAACCACCGCTTTAAGGTGATTAAACAACCCACCTGTCATATCTTACACTGCATCTCTTTTGAGTTTACCCAGTCTCCCCGTAGTACGTCCCCATAATCCCCAGTATCCTCTCTGAGCAGTTCGGCATCATCTGACCGGCTCCAGCTGTCCCCTTGTTTAGTTTAGCTGTGCTGTTGAAGTTCCTGTGTTTGTGATTCTGAAGCTTTGCCTTAACCACCCGTATGCCCAGCATCACGTCTTTATAGCCTAGTCTAGTTTACGCCCGTTTCCTTAGTTCACATGTTTTGGGTTTCCTGTTTATTATTTCTGTTTAACTTGGTTTCATCCACTTTAAATAAGCCTGTCTTCCACAAATGTATGCTAATTTTAACCCTGGTGTTAGCCTCAATCTGTGAATTTCAAGATTAGGATTTCCCCATTAGATTTTATTTTGTAATACTGACTGGATCGATGTACATCACCTCTTATTTAATATGTTGTGACTTACTTTTGGTTTAGCCATTGCAAAAACGAGCTTGTCCACAGTTTTCTTGCCCAGAGCCTGGTCTTTTGTTTGGCTCACTACCACCATGAAGTCCTCTCTGAAACCCCCAAAAGTGATCACAGACAGGAATGGATAGGTGACCAGCAGGTGCTAAATAGAAATGAACACATTAAATCAACCTAACATTGAAATAATCGAAAGGATAAAGAAAACAAACCAGGCAGGGAAACTAAGAAATTATTAAAAATTCATATTATTATTATTATTATTACTATTATTATTATTATTATTATTATTATTGTTAAAATATTTTAATCAGGAGTTTGGAGAGAATGTCGAGTAGATGGGGTTAAACCAGTGCTTCTCAAATAGTGGGGTGCGCCCCCCCCCATGCCGGGAGAGCGTGTATGACCCTGGAGAACATATTTTTAGGGAATAGTGTACAGAAATTAAGTGTAATTGTACTTCCACTCCACTAGTTGGCAGTAGCGCTCTCATTGTTACTCTATGGTGTAGCGGTTTTTCGCAGGAGAAAACGATATGAAGTGCAGTAAATAACCCCTCAAGAAACAACGCGGAAAAAATTCTAACAGGAACGAAGAGAGACGAAGATATTGAGACATAAGTAAGTCAAATAAGTTCAAATAAAGGTGTATTTTTTTTATTTCAGGCACATCGGTGCACTTAATCAAAATTACAGATTAAAAACAATGTTAATGAAGTTTTTCATTATTGTAAGTTGAACTATATCTCTTTCTTTTTTTAACGTTAATAAAGATACAATGTTATGCAGAAGTATACTAATAAAAATTTTATAGCCAAATAATACTATTTATAGTTGCTCACGGGGCGGTGTGGGGGTGTGAAAGGTTTTTTTCTTCCTAGAGGGGGCGCCACAGAAAATAATCGAGAAGCACTGGGTTCAACTGAAAAAGGAAACCGAAAAGAGACGCTAAATTACAGAGCTCAGCCGACAAAAGGTCACAGGGAAGCCAGTAAGTGGCTATTTGGGTCAGAGAGTTTGGAAGCACTTCAGCTGGGGGAAGAAAAAAATCCTTCCGGACCGGGCATGTCTGCTTTACTGTGTGTGTGTCACATAGAGTCAAGAATAAAAGCTTAATCCGAAGCACTTCAGCCATTTTCAGAAAATAAAAAAGTTACCGTAGGTTTTGCACTAAAAATTATTTGGTCAGCGTTAGGTAAAAGGCAGTCAGTCTTTCTAGATAAACAAGTGCACAGCATACACGTGCTCACACTCACCATGCTGTAATCTAATACACTTAACCCGTCCTCACTGACAGCAACCCACACCTGTGTGTGCTCGAGTACAGAGGGCGGCAGCGGCTAGAAATCAAAATGAAAAGGGACATTAGAATTGCTGTCAGTTAAACACGGTAACATGAAGTAAGATCTAATATCATCGAACATAAAAAAAAAATCAACAGTAATATAATTGTAAGCAAGCAATGAAAAAATATATTTATTCCATACATAACATTCAGGTTTGTAGAAGTATACTTACTTTAGCACTAAACAGCTTGGCTCCAAACAGAGGCCATTTGCGAGCCACAGTCAAATAGATCCTCACACATTCAGCAGCAGTGCACCCCTGCAGAACAGACCACTTAGTGGCCAGCTGCTCAGCCAGCTCCCTGTGGAATAAACTGCTGGTCATTCCAGGTCATGTGGGTTTATGGCTTAGGTCTGCATCCACCGAGGCAAAATAGAATCTGGGAAGCAGTCTATCATTTCTTGTGATATTGATACAATGGAAAAGTAACCACTTGATCCCAATCAGGGTCGTGGAGAGGCAGGCGCCCATCTCCGCCGACTACAGGCGAGGGTGGAGTACACCCTGGACAGCTAGCCAGGCCATCGCAGGGCGGAAATATACTGATGGCTTTGCTGCTACTCTTGTCGAAAGTCAACAATGGTTATTTTACATGAACCTCACAGGATAGACAGTGTGTGGGGGGGGGGGGGGGGTGACAACCCGTGGAGAGTGTGGCTTCAACCCTCAACCTTAGGCTCAGTGATCCAGCACCTTTACCACCAGGCCACCGCCTCCCGCGGGTAAAGTACATCCAACCATTAAAACTATCACTGAATTCTAATACCATACAACAGCTTGTTCAGCCATCCAAATTCAACCCAGCAGAAAAACAAGCAGGCTTTCAAATATTTATGAAATCAAGTTAAGAAAATAAACATAAACGTCCACGGGCACAACAGTTTCTTGTGGTTAGCACATGCACCTCACAGCAAGAAGATCTTGGGTTTGAGTTCCAGTATTTTCAGTGTGGAGTTTGCATGTTCTCTCAGTACTTGGATGGGTTTTACCTACAGTTCAAAGACATGCTAATGCCCCTGTGTGTGTGTGTGTGTGTGTGTGTGTGTGTGTGTGTGTGTGTGTGTGTGTGCGTGCGTGCGTGCGTGCGTGCGTGTTGGCCCTACAATGAACCAGGGAGCTGTTCAGGATGTACCCCTCCTTCTCGAACAGTTGACCGAGAAAGGTTCCAGCTTCCCCACAACTCTTGTAGGATTAAGTGGTTTGGCAAATTAATTAATGAATCATCATCTGTAATTTTTCAACAAAACACTGACAGAATGAATTGGACGTTGCCTAGTTACACCAAGCAACAAATTTGATTATACCTATTATGTTGCAATTACATGGGTTTCCTGTACACCAGGAAATTAGCAATGATTTCCTAGTTACATTAGTGTTGGAACTATGCAAAGAAAAGGTAGAGAGCTGGCTGACATGATGCAGACGAGGAAGGTGGACATACTGTGTGTTCAGGAGACCAGGTGGAAAGGTAGCAAAGCTAAAAGCTTAGGAGCAGGGTTGAAGCTGTTTTATCATGGTGTGGATGGGAAGAGAAATGGAGTAGGAGTCATCTTGAAGGAGGGGTTTGTCAGGAATGTTCTAGCTCTGTCTCAGACAGAGTGATGAGTTTCAAGTTAGAAATTGAAGGTGTGATGCTCAATGTTGTTAGTGCTTATGCCCCACAGGTAGGATGAAACGAGAAGGAGAGATTCTGGAGTGACTTAGATGAAGTGATGCAGAGTACCCCAGAGGTGAAAGAGTGGTCATTGGTGCAGACTTCAATGGACATGTTGGTGCAGGCAATAGAGGGGACGAGGAAGTGATAGGCAGGTTTGGTAACCAGGACAGGAACACAGAAGGACAGATGTTGATCGATTTTGCAAAAAGGATGGAAATGGCTGTGGGAAATATTTTCTTCCAGAAGAAACAGGAGCATAGGGTGACTTATAAAAGCGGAGGTAGGAGCACACAGGTAGACTACATCTTGTGTAGGCAATGTAATTTGCAGGAAGTCAGTGACTGCAAAGTAGTAGTGGGTGAGAGTGTTGCCAAACAGCATAGGATGGTGGTATGCAGGATGACGCTGATGGTGAGGAAGGTGAAGAAGGCAAAGGCAGAGCAGAAGACAAAGTGGTGGAAGCTGAAAAAGGAAGAGTGTCTTCAAGGAGGAGTTGAAACAGGCTTTGGGTGGTCAGGAAGTGCTTCCAAATGACTGGGCAACCACAGCAAATGTGATCAGGGACACAGGTAGGAGAGTACTTGGTGTGTCCTCTGGAAGGAAAGTAGATCAGGAGACTTGGTGGTGGAATGAGGAAGTGCAGGAGTGTGTACAAAGGAAGAGGTTAGCTAAGAAGAAGTGGGACATTGAGAGGACCGAAGAGAGTAAACAGGAGTACAGGGAGACACAGCGTAAGGCGAATGTAGCAGTGGCTAAGGCCAAACGGAGGGCGTATGATGACTTGTATGATAGGTTGGACAGTAAGGAGGGAGAAAATGATCTATACAGGTTGGCACAGCAAAGAGATAGAGATGGGAAGGATGTGCAGCAAGTTAGATTGATAAAGGACAGAGAGGGAAATGTATTGACTGATGACACAAGTGTGCTGGGAAGATGGAAAGAGTACTTTGAAGAGCTGATGAATGAGGAAAATGAGAGAGAAAAAAGAGTAGAAGAGGTGCCCATTGAGGAGCAGGAAGTAGCAAAGATCAGTAAGGGTGAAGTGAGGAGGTGTTTGAAGAGGATGAAGAATGTAAAGGTAGTTGGTCCTGATGATATACCTGTGGCGGTATGGAAGTGTCTAGGAGAGGTAGCAGTAGATTTTCTGACAAGAACATTCAACAAGGTCCGAGAGAGTGAGCAGATGCCGGAGGAGAAGTGTGCTTGTGCCCATTTTTAAGAACAAGGGAGATGTACAAAGTTGTGGCAACTACAGTGGAATAAAGTTGATGAGCCATATGATGAAGTTATGGGAAAGAATAGTGGAAGCTAGACTAAGGGCAGAGGTCAGCATTTGTGAACAACAGTTTGGTTTCATGCCAAGAAAGAGCACCACAGATGCAATGTTTGCTTTGAGAATGTTAATAGAGAAGTACAGAGAAGGTCAGAGGGAACTGCATTGTGCCTTTGTGGATCTGGAAAAAGCATATGACAGGGTGACAAGAGAAGAACTGTGGTATTGCATGAAGAGGTCTGGAGTGGCAGAGAACTATGTTAGAGTGGTGCAGGACATGTATGAGAGATGTAAGACAGTGGTGAGGTGTGCTGTCAGAGTGACCGACAAATTCAAAGTGGAGGTGGGACTGCATCAAGGGTCAGCTCTCAGCCCCTTCTTGTTTGCTATGGTGATGGACAGGCTGACAGACAAGGTGAGACAAGAATCTCCATGGACTATGATGTTTGCAGATGACATTGTGATCTGTAGTGAGAGCAGAGAACAAGTGCAGGAAAATCTAGAGAGGTGGAGGTATGCCCTGGAAAGGAGGGGAATAAAGGTTAGCCTCAGAAAATCAGAATACATGTGTGTGAATGAGAAGGACCCAGGAGGAACGGTGATGTTACAGGGAACAGAGATAACGAAGGTGGATTTTAAGTACTTAGGCTCAACAATCCACAGCAATGGAGAGTGTGGAAAAGAGGTGAAGAAGCGTGTGCAGGCAGGCTGGAATGGTTGGAGAAAAGTGTCCGGTGTGATGTGCGATAGGAGAGTGTCAGCAAGAATGAAAGGAAAAGTATACAAGACGGTGGTGAGGCCAGCGATGTTGTATGGCTTAGAAACAGTGGCGCTGAGGAAAAGGCAGGAGGCAGAGCTGGAGGTAGCGGAGATGAAAATGTTGAGGTTCTCTCTGGGAGTAACGAGGATGGATAGGATCAGAAATGAGTATAGCAGAGGGACAGCCCATGTAAGATGTTTTGGAGACAAAGTCAGAGAGGCTAGATTGAGATGGTTTGGACATGTACAGAGGAGACAGTGAGTATATTGGCAGTAGGATGCTGAGGTTGGAACTACCAGGCAGAAGGCCTAGAGGAAGACCAAAGAAGAGATTTATGGATGTGGTGAAGGAAGACATGAAGGTCGTTGGAGTCAAAAAAGAAGATGCAGAGGACAGGGTGAGATGGAGACGGATGATTTGCTGTGGCGACCCCTGAAGGGAGCAGCCGAAAGGAAAAGAAGAAGATTCCTAGTTACATTAGTGATGGGCTTCAGCCTTGTCTAACAGCTGGAAATTTATTTTTGCTGTCTATGTTTGGATTCTCCTTAATGCACCCAATATAAACTGGTATGTTGTGGTCAGTGGCCTTTCTCATATGCCACACCATTTTTATGGAACTCACTGCCAGACTGCTTGTTCTATGCAGTCTTACATTTAAATCAGTGCTTCTCAAATAGTGGGGCACCCCCCAAAGGAGAGCACAATATGATGCCCAAGGGTGGGGGGGGTTTGATGCCGGGAGGAGTGCATATGACTCTGGGAACATACTTTTCTGGAATCGTGCATGAGTTAAGTGTAATTGCACCTCCACTCCAGTAGTTGGCAGTAGCGCTCTAATTGTCACGCTATGGTGTAGTGGTTTTTCGCACGAGCAAACAATATGAAGTGCAGTAAACAACCCCTCAAGAAACAAAACAGAAAAATTTCTAACAATAACAAAGAGAATGGTAGAGTGAGATGGAGATATTAAACCATAAATAAATTAAATGAGTTTAAATAAGGATGTTTTTTTTTTTTTAATTTCAGTCACATTGGTGCACTTTAAATCTTTTTCGGTTACAGATTAAAAATGTTCATGAAGTTTTTCTTTATTGTAAGTTGAAATATATTTCTTTTTTGTTTTTAATGTTAAAGATAGAATGTTATACAGAGGTGTACTAATAACAATTTAATAGACAATAATACAGTACTACAGTATTTATAGTCACTTGCGGGGTGGTGGGGGGGCATGAAATGTTTTTTCTTCCTAGAGGGGGCGCCACCAAAAATAATTGAGAAGCACTGGTTTAAATCTAAACTTGAAGTAAAATAAGAGCCAAGCTTTCCGGTCTCTCCTGTTACACATTAACATATATGCATATTTAAATTATCAGGTGGTTTTTACTTATATTTTTGAAGTTGCAATCTGTTCAAATCCGTTTGACAGTTTGAAATGACTGTAATGTTGCGAGTCCTAACACACATGAACAATGTAATACATTGACAAAAATCACAGTATGCAGATATTATACTAATAAGTCAGATATAAACAAGTAACCATCTAAATAAAATAAAAATAGGTACATATGAACATAATACAACTGTACATTTACATACATCAGACAAACTGGTTCATTTACCTGAACAAGTGGTATTGTTATTTATATGCAAATTACTTCCATATTATCTGATAAATGCACATGAATCTTATACAGTATGTGATCTTATTTGTTTAGTTTTGTACTGATGTCTATATCATATTTTGATTAATGTTTTCTCATTTTTGATGATAAAAGTGTCCGGTGTGATGTGTGATAGGAGAGTATTGGCAAGAATGAAGGGAAAAGTGTACAAGACGGTGATGAGGCCAGCAATGTTGTATGGTTTAGAGACAGTGGCTCTGGGGAAAAGACAGGAGTGAGAGTTGGAGGTAGCAGAGATGAAAATGTTGAGGTTCTCTTTGGGAGTAACAAGGATGGATAGGATCAGGAATTAGTACATCAGAGGGACAGCACATGTTAGATGTTTTGGAGATAAAGTCAGAGAGGCTAGATTGAGATGGTTTGGACATGTACAGAGGAGGGATAGTGAGTATATTGGTAGTAGGATGCTGAGGTTGGAACTACCAGGCAGAAGGCCCAGAGGAAGACCAAAGAGAAGATTTATGGATGTGGTGAAAGCGGACATGAAGGTCGTTGGAGTAAGAGTAGAAGATGCAGAGGATAGGGTGAGATGGAGGCAGATCATTTGCTGTGACGACCCCTGAAGGGAACAGCCGAAAGGAAAAGAAGAAGATATTTTCTTGAGTTCCAAACAGTTCCCAGTTATAAATTTCAAGTATGTAAAGCACTCTTGGGATATTATTATTATCATCATCATCATCATTATTATTATTATTATTTTTACTACATTTTAAGAACAACCTAATGGTCAAATTGCCTAAAATTGTGTAGTTATTGGAATTCAGATACACTAAAATCCAAGATGTCCTTTCTAGGCCATATATTAAAACAATTCTCGTATAATACTGATATAAAATATTTGGTTGCCTGTGTACTGAGAGTAAAGTTGTATATGACACTATTAGTCAAGCCTGTTGCACATAAGTGTGTGTGTGTGTGTGTGTGTGTGTGTGTGTGTGTGTGTGGAGGGGGGGGGGGGGGGGGTATTACCTGAGTTGTTCTGTATTGCATTCCTGTTTGTAACGTTTGGGGTAGAATCGCTCCAGAACTTGCAGTAGAATCTGCTGGGTCTTAAGTTGTGGAGAGCCACCCGGAGATGCTGGCGCCCGGTCCAGGTCTCCATGTTCTACCTGAATCATGGACATGTACTTACCATACCAATTTTTTTGTTTCTAAATATTACTACATATCCCAGTTCTTTCTATTTTAAAATACCTGTGCCATGAGGGCAGCAACCTCCAGCGCCAGCTCTTTACTGACTGGGAAGTGACCTTGGAAAACTTCTTCATTCACTTGATAAGCCAGCAGGAGGCGCTCTCTCTCAGTCTCTCCTTTTGCCTGTGCTCGAAAACACAGCCTAGAAAATACAGGATATATATTCACAGCTGTTGTAACTTCAACTTTTCAATAAAACATGCTAAATATGATTGTTTTTAAATTGAAATAAGAAATGAGAAACAATGTGGCACCTGCTTTTGTATGTTAAGCGCACAATGCGTGTCCCTTCACACTTTCCAGGTTGCAGTTCTTTCAGGGCCTGTTCCCATTTTGAGATCACATCACAAATCTGCAACAAAGAAAATAACTTTATTAATTATAAATAAAACCAGTTAAATATTAACTACAATATCTTCCTACAAAATTCACTGTTTTATACAGTCTCTACCCAGAATGAAATATCGGTTAACTCAAAACTATCAATATAAAAAATATCAATAAATACATATTCAACGCTATAAATGCTTATAATAACAATTAAACATTTAAAAATAATGCATAAGATGTAAATAAAATATAAATACACACACATACAGATGCAGGTGCGCCTTGTTTTTCCTTTTTGTTTTTCCCCGATGAATATTTTTGAAAAACCCGTGATGCACTGAAGCCGCAGAAACTGAAGTATAAAGTAGTGAGGGATCACCATATTTGTTTTACTATAGTGCTACGTGCACTTTCTTTCATTCATTCATTTTCTGTAACCGCTTAATCCTAATTAGGGTTGCGGGAAGGCTGGCGCCCATGCCAGCGGACTCCGGGTGAGGGCAGAGTACACCCTGGACAGCTCGCCAGGCCATCGCAGGGCAATAACATGCTGACAGCTTTGCAGCTACTCTTATCGAAAGTCAGCAATGGTTCTTTTACATCAACCTCACAGCACAGACAGTGAGAGACATGGCCGGCCTTTGATAACCCAGTTAGCTGCACTGGGGTGCACTTTCTTTGTCCTTCTTTATTTTAAATTATTTATTGCATTATATCTTTTACCTGTATCATATGTAGGCTGTCTGATCAAAAACAAAAAAATTAAACACTCTAATTTATTGTTGAGATACCTTTAGCATTGATTATGGGGCGTAATCACCATGACATCGTCACAACAAACTTAAGCATCACAACATTTATTTCCATCCAGAGTTGGGTTCCTTTCCCCCTGACATCTCAAATCCATGAGGAGAAAAATCACACCCCTCCAAAAAGTCTATTGATGTCTATTGATTGACCTCTTTATGAAAGTCAGCAGTGGTTCTTTTACATTCTTTTACACAGTCTGTCTCCCCACAGACAGTGTGAGCCCTTAATAACCCACTCAGCCACACTGGGGGTTCAGACGGGTTTTCTTATTATTATTTAAAGTGAATGCTACACTAGAGGCTGTAAAGCCTGTGTGTAATATTTTAAACTGGTGTGTATTACCTTGGTAACAGGCTGCAGGCAGTGCTCAAGGTCTTTTCCTGAGGGGTCGTCTGTGAAGAGGGCAAAACCAGAAAGCTGGGGCTTTCTCATGGCGGCTCTGTGATTCAGTGTGCTCACAAACTCCTCTACCGTCGTGGAGCCATCAAATCCCACCACCTAGGGCATCCGTAGTATTTAATATTTTAACGGTTGTTTTGCGGGTGACGAAAGTAAAGATTTATAGTTAAAATATGTGTCCATGGAGTGAAATATGTATACATATAAATATGGATACACCTATCAGCCATAACATTATCATCATCTGACAGGTCTGTAGCTAGTCAGGCCCATACACAGCAAGCTGCAGTGCACAGTGTGTTCTGATACCTCTTATCATAGCCAGCATTAAGAGTATGAGCGGTTTGGGCTACAGTAGCTCTTCTGTTTAATCAGGGTCGATGTATTAGCCTTCACGCCCACATGCATGAGTGACTCTTGGCTATTGATGTCACTTTTGTTCGTTCACAGTACAGTATAATCCTTCCTTGGGTGATACTTAATGGGTACTTAACACTGCATTCCAGTAGGGCCGGTGGCATGGTGGTTAGGGTGCTCCCATGATCGGGAGGTTGTGTGTACAAATCCCAATTAGACTCCCACTGTGCTAAGGCCCCCGGGTAAGGTGGGACCACAAGTGTGCCTCTGTTCACCCAGCAGTATAAATGGGTATAAATGACTAAAAATATACTGGGAAGGTAACCTGCGATAGACTAGCATCCCATCTGGGAGGACTTGTACTCCTAGTCGCTTCACGATATGGTAACCCGGGGATAAGCACCAGTCCGATGAGCCACTATGGCTCGGGTGTAAAAAGACCAGCAGACTTTTTTTTAACACTGTACTCCAGGAACCCCCTATAAGACGTGATGTTTACCTTAACAGAGTAACTCAGATCCTTACACTTGCTCATTTTTCCTGCTTTCAACACTTCAACGTCAAGGACTTATTGTTAAAGTGTTTACATGTATATGAGTCCAAAGGTATGTGAACACCTGAAAAGCACAGTCATAACTTTGCTGTTATAACAACCTCCAAACTTCTAGGCAGGTTTTCTACTTGAGTTTGGGACATTGCTGGGAGAAAGTGCAGCAAAAGTTGGGAGAGGAAGACTGGCACATAGTCAGGGTTTCAATTCATCCTGAAGGTTTTCAGTGGGATTGTAGTCATGGCTCTGTGCACATGAGTTCTTCCCCATTCATTTGGCAAATCATTGTGCACAGGGCCATTATTATGCTGGAACTGGTTTGGGCTAGACCCCATCTTTCCACTGAAAAAAAGTTTATTTACAAAAATACGAATAAATTCTAAGAAAATGCAACATTGTGAAAACAATTTTGACTAAGAAACACATACAGGCAGATGTCCACATACAGTCTGCCATATAGTGTGTGTGTGTGTGTGTGTGTGTGTGTGTGTGTGTGTGTGTGTGTGTGTGTGTGTGTGTGTGTGTGTGTGTGTGTGTGTGTGTGTCCTTGTGTACACCTACCTGGTAGGTGTTGTTCATAAAGTGGACAGGTATGCTGAAGGGTAATGAGTGATGATATGGGTTTCTCAACAGAATAGACACAATTTCCATCCGCGAAGGCTTGGCTTCCCTTTCTCCATTCTGTAGCACCCTCTCTACTGATCGCTGACAGTACACTGCATACTTTCCTACCTCACTCCTTTAAACATACACACACATAAACACACACATATTCGTTCATTCACAAAAATGGCACAAATATTATTTTGCCACAATAAAAATAAAAGATTTACGTGCAATCCTTAGGGATTATTCAACAGACTGTGAGCATTATTACATAAGTATTATTAAATATCAAAAAAGAAAATGAAGCCTGACTTTGGATCAGCGTGTTTCTGCAGGTACTGTCTCAGGTACCACAGGAAGTGATGCTGGGGCAGGAAAAGTGCAACACACACAGACAACAGCTGCCAACACTGTCAGAGAAAGTGGAGGGAAGTGAGATCTAAAATTAGACTGTAGAACTCACTTTAGTGTGTGTGTGTGTGTGTGTGTGTGTGTGTGTGTGTGTGTGTGTGTGTGTGTGTGTGTGTGTGTGTGTGTGTGTGTGTGTGTGTGTAAGACTGACCTGTGTAAGAGAATAGTTGTTTGGCATTCGGCGGTTGGTCTGTTTGATTAGCTGACAGTACATTTCATTCTGCAGCTCAGGATGTGTTAGACACACCTGCAGTGCACTCTGGGCCAGAGAAGTGTGATAGTCTATGGATGGTGCCTCCACTAGCACATTGATGAACAACTGACATGACTAGGAAAGAAAATGATAGATAAAATACTGTCGTGATATTTATTTAAGAAGGAAAAATTTAGCCTTTTTTGCAAAGCGAGAAATATAAACAACTGTGAACTAGATGAAATCCTCTGAATGCTAGAAGTGTGGAAACAAAAAAGCCCCTGAATTTCCTGATCACAGTTGACAGGTGGTCCCTAAATGGTTCATTATCAGATTTATAACACCTTTAATAATAATAATAATAAAAGTCTTTGTCATAGCAAGGCCACAATCCACCAAAAACTCCACTTCCCAGAATATACTGCGGATGGCCAAATATGTGAGCCACTCCCCCAAAAGTAGGCTCGTGTCCAAAAATGAAAAATGCAGGTCAGATAGAGGAGGCCCAAAGCTGCAAAATGCAGCAAAAAGTTTGTCAATGCCTTGAAAACTGACCAAGCTATGCCATTTCTTGTGTCAGCATTCAACTAAAAATTTCAAAAGACGTTTTAGAGAAAAATGAGCACAAAGATTGCCCTTCTTCCAAGATCATTAGTCCTTAGCAACCAAACATGTTTATGCACCTCAGCCATATAAACTTTTAGAAAACATGTCTAGGAAAAGTTTTATGAAGAGATAATAAGAGAGATCATCCTCATTTTAATCTGACATTCCCTTTTTAAGTCCATCAGTCACCGTGGTAACCCCACAAAATGAACAAAAAAAGCCTGACTATTTTTTTCATTTCTGTTTATTCCAATAAGATCAGTATGTATTTTTTCGCCCATTATATAAAGGTTCAAACGCCTTCAAATGATCCTGATTAAAAAAAAATACTGTTAGGTTCAAACAATCACACTGAATTTAAGAAAACTATATAACAAAACTCTCTGATCTCTTTATACAAGTAAGCTTCATCAACTCTGCCCTCAGCATTATCATCTTCATCTATATCCTGCTCAGCATAAAGGATCACATCATCTTCAGAAACACCACTCATGCACACTTTTATTAACACATGCCTCTTCTTCATCAACATCAAAATCAAAACCTTCATCAACACAGCTGGAATCATCATCATCAGTTTGTTTATCTGTAAAAGGAATGAAACAAGCATTTTTCAGGTCTTGACCAATTTTCGTACAAAACTGAACCCACGATCCAGCATGTCCAGTCCAGACAAGAATACACACAAATCAAATAATCAAAAAAATTCCATAATCGAATTTTGCATGCAGAGAAAAATACTCACTGAAATAATCTTCAAGCATGCCAAGCATTCTTGCATCGAATTTAGCATCTATACTAATGCTGCTAGACATCACAGATGACATTTCACTCTCCTTTTCTAGAAATTATGTGTATTCACAATCTTATAAATAAACTTAATAACAGTTGTTGAAGAGAAAGTCGGAGATAAATTCCGCATGCAGTAAAATAGAAGCAGGAAGTAAACCGGACGTTAACGTGTGACGGGCACTGTGCATGTGCAAGCCCGAGCTGACCAATCAGTGTGCTTGTTTCAGATCTTCCTTAGCAACCAGCCTGCATTGTTTACAAGCATATAGTCTTCATAACCTTTATTTTATTCGCTGAAACAGGATTTTAATATTAAAACAGTATCCAAAATGGAAAGACTACTTCACGGCCGTTCTTCTGGTGTATGGATTATTGTGTCTTGTACTGAACTCGGTGAATAATTGCAACAAAAACCAGCAAGTTTGCTACTGTTTTAATCTAGTTTTATGAGGGTACTCACCAGAAAAATGGGGAAAAAAGACATTTTTACTGCGTTTTAGTCGATTTCACGTGAGCAAGTGATAGTTGACTACTTGTTTTAATAGTTTATGCAAAAATCCGAATTTCGATAAAAATGGACCATTTTTACTTTTCTGGCTTTTACCTCAAAAGTGGTCTTTGCGTCAAGCGCCTACTTTCGGTGGAGCACCTCACAGATAACAGCCATGAATTACAATCGCCCACATTGAAAATACAGGGCTCCCTCGTGACTCCGCGCTTCAATTCATGCTACTTTGAGTGCATCGCGTTTTTTTTTTTTTTATAAATATTCATCGAATTAAAAAATAAAGAAATTAAGGAAGAATAAGGGAAAAAGTTAAGGAAAATGCCACAAAAACAAGGCCAATTATGCAAAAAAAAAACCCTCTAAACCAACACAAAACAAAAAAACAATCAAAAAGCTTCCATCAAAACTAGTTATATTTTTGCATCTGTGTGTGCACGCGCATCTGCATGTGTGTGTGCGCGTGCACGTATGTATGTGTGTCATCTTCTTCTATGTGTGTGTATTTATATTTCATTTACATCTTTTTTTTATGTTAAATTTTTATTATAAGCATTTATAGCATTGGATATGCATTTATTGATATTATATACTAGTACACATATACATGTACGTACAGTAGGCCCTTGACTGTTCGTGGTTTTTCACTCACGGTTTGAGTATTCGTGGACTACCGAGCAGCTGACACATCACTCAAATTTAGCCAATGGCTGTCCTCCTTCCTGCTGATTGGTTGAGATGATGGAACGCCCCTTTTTCCTCATTCGTGCACAAGTTTTCAATGAGCTTCTTTTTTTCGTGTGTTTAAATTACCTGTTAGGCTCTGTGATGACACTCTAACGCTGTGCGTCTTCTCCGGCTAAGCGTTAGAAAAGGTAATGACGTTGGATGTCTCTTCTGAAGAAATAATACTTTCACCTGAAGAAACGACAATTTCCTCTGAAATGCCTGAAGAGAAATAAACATCTGAAAGCACTCTAGTATTAAAGTCTTTTTCAATCATTATTCCAGTACAGTACCCAAGTTAATTTTTAGAATTTGTGTGTGTGTGATTTTATGTACTGTGGTGTAGCATGTTTATCGTTTTGTTTTGTTTATCCAATTTATTACATTTCTTTTTGGGTGTTCTCTAAATAACTGTCCGTGCCGGCTCAGGGGGCATGGCTGAGCTATTCCGTGGCATTAACATTAACATTAACAATTAACATTAACTTGGGCATTGTACTGGAATAATAATTGAAAAAGACTTTAATACTACAGCTTTACAACAGTTCAGCTGATTATCTTCAGGCACTTCACAGGAAACGGTTGTTTCTTCAGGAGAAAGTCTTATTTCTTCAGAAGAGAGTGGCATCATAGAGCTTTACTGGATAATATATTATACATAGAAAATGAAAACATTCCTATTGTATGTAAGTGTGTGTGTGTGTGTGTGTGTGTGTGTGTGTGTATATATATATATATATATATATATATATATATATATATATATATATATATATATATATATTTATTCAGTGATACCTCAGCTCTCGAACATAATTGGTTCCCAGAAAGTGTGTGTGAGGCGAAAAGTTCGTCTTCCGAACATTTATTTCCCATAAGAAACCATTAAAATGAGAATAATCCGTTCCCAGGTCCCCATAAAACATAATTTTCTACCAAATAAGCCTTAAAACTACACAAAAATATACCTTATTTTATGTATAATAAATGTGCTATTGTATTGTAATTAAAGAAATAAACTGTACTGTATAATAAAGTCGTTTTATTTACCTTTGTGATGGTAGTTGACGGCTTGATGGAATGGAGTGGGAGGAGGAGGGAGGAGGAGGGAGGGAGGGACTTACTGTTTGGAAGGAGTGTTTGGAAACGCCTACTGTTTGGAAACACCCTTAGCCACACACGCACCCTTAATAGCTTCCTTGTTCCTTGTACTGGTACTGGGACGCTGAGTCACACAAACGCACACCTCGTTCGTGTTTTTCAATGATCTCCGCCTGTGGTGGGGTCTTTTTCGGTCCCATAATAGCAAAAGTACACTCAATATGGTCCAAAATGTCTATCAAACAAAAACCACTTCCGCACTCAAAGAGAGGGGTGTGACGAACTGTGACGCCGTGAGCGTGCGTCAACTTCTCGTGGCCGCCACCACTGTTCGACCGCGTGGTTTGGTTCGTCCGCCGAAAACTAGTTCATCAGCAGAGACTATATGCTCGCAAATTTAATGTTCTTGAGGCGAAAAGTTCGTGATCTTAAGCGTTCGTCAGCGGAGGTTTTACTGTATGTATATATATATATATATATATACAGTGGGGCCAATAAGTATTGGGCAATGTAAAAATGTGCAAGTTAACCAAGGAGTGGCTCCGTAAAAAGCATATCAAGGTTCAGGAGTGGCCTAGCCAGTCTCTAGAACTCAACCAATTGAAAACCTGTGGATGGAGTTAAAACTTTGAGTTGCCAAGCGACAGCCCTCAAACATCACAGCTCTAGAGAAGATCTGTGTAGAGGATGTGTGTAGACCTGGTCAAGAACTACAGGAAACCTTTGACCTCTGTCATTGACGACCAAGGCTACATTACAAGGTATTAAAAGTAACTTTTGCTGGCTTCCCAATACTTATTGGCCTCCCATTTTCACAAATAAATTGTTTAAAAATCATACAATGTAATTTCCTGGAATTTTTTTTTTACATTCTGTTTCTCAAGCTTGATGTGTACCTATGATGAAAATTACAAACCTCTCTTATCTTTTGAAATGGGTGAACTTGCACATTTTTACATTGCCCAATACTTATTGGCCCCACTGTATATATAGATATAGATATAAAGTATGCTGTACAATCATCCCTTGCCACTTTGCGATTTGAGCATCGTGGTATTTTTATAAAAAATAAAAAAATAAATAAAAAACTTCATAAAAAATTCAAAATTCGCACTGAAACTCGCATGTAAGCAAGCGGAAGGCAGGGACCCCAAGGCAGGCTGCGTCCATTGTTTCCAAACGACAGACTGAAGTGCCCCTCCTCCCCAGTTCATGCAGGTACCGCCCACTCAACTCAATCTCGCAAGCTGATTGGCTTAGACGCGTGACGCTTTTGCCTCGCACATTCCTGCAAGATTTTTTTTTTTTTGTGTGTGATCTAATAGTGTTTGTGAACGTCCTGCACCGCGGAGAAGAGCTATTGTCAGAGGTGAGTACAGTACTTCTTGATATTGTATAGACGCAAAAACATATAGAAATGAGACAACATGGTAGAAATGAGAGGGGCGTTTCTACTTCGCGGTTTTTCGAATATTGTGGCCAGGTCTGATATTCAAGGGATGACTGTATAATGTTTATATATTTTATTAATAAATATCACTGTACAAAATTAATGAAGTTTTTCTTAATCATTACTATATTTTACTACATTAACACTTTATTAATGAGTAAGACTGTCCATAGAATGTGTTTAAGAAGCATATTTTAGCGCATGTAATAGATACATAGTATTTTACTTCATGTTGCTCATTCGCACATGTAATATGATACATGGGGTTTTACTGTACTTCCGGGTACAGAACTCGCGGATTATCTTCATTCGCGGGAGGGGCCGGAACCGAGCCCCCACGAATATCGAAGGCCTACTATATACGTCAGTCGGGGGGAGGAGGGGGGGGATCCTACTTCGGGGATTTCAATGGTCACATGGAGATCTCGGTCCCAATTAACCGAGGAAAGTGAGGGATCCCTGTCGTTCATGCACCTAGCACATATAACATATATACCTCAGCTTACGTCGTTCATTGGTTCCAGGAGAGACAACGTAAGTCGAAAAACGACTTTAATCGAATTAGCTTGTCTCTAAGCTAGCCACAATGTCCTTGATCTCCATGATACAAACGCAGAGCTCCACGAATTATGACCACACTACAAATGGGGTACGGAAAGGAGGCAGGGTGCATCCAAGAGACAAAACTTGAAGTAGTCATGTTTCCACGTTTATTATCATCCACTACGAAGGACATCTAGATCTCCTAAAGTCTATCTTATTCTACTGCGATTCCCATGTTCTATCACAATCAGTCTAAAATCAGAGTAGATCATAATAATCGCAGCAAAAATTTTCATGAATCCACTATGTTCCCTCAAGAGCTTCATTATTCAATCCCATTACCCCCCTATGTTCATCAAGATTCTCTCAAATCATGGAAATAATGGACATCATGCCCCAGAGTAAAACCAGGGTTACTCATCTAAACTTACTGCGTATTTCCGAGCTGTCAATGACAAAATCAAATTATGTCTGAGCAGGAATTTTATTGCCAGCTGCTATATACGAGTCCTTCTCAAAAAATTAGCATATTGTGATAAAGTTCATTATTTTCTGTAATGTACTGATAAAAATTAAACTTTCATATATTTTAGATTCATTGCACACCAACTGAAATATTTCAGGTCTTTTATTGTTTTCATACTGATGATTTTGGCATACAGCTCATGAAAACCCAAAATTCCTATCTCAAAAAATTAGCATATCATGTTCAGGTAGTCTAAACGAGCTATTAACCTAATCATCTGAATCAACCAATTAACTCGAAACACCTGCAAAAGATTCCTGAGGCTTTTAAAAACTCCCAGCCTGGTTCATTACTCAAAACCGCAATCATGGGTAAGACTGCCGACCTGACTGCTGTCCAGAAGGCCATCATTGACACCCTCAAGCAAGAGGGTAAGACACAGAAAGAAATCTCTGAGCGAATAGGCTGTTCCCAGAGTGCTGTATCAAGGCACCTCAGTGGGACGTCTGTGGGAAGGAAAAGGTGTGGCAGAAAACGCTGCACAACAAGAAGAGGTGACCGGACCCTGAGAGAGATTGTGGAGAAGGGCCGATTCCAGACCTTGGAGGACCTGTGGAAGCAGTGGACTGGGCTACAGGTGCTGCATTCCCCAGTTCAAGCCACTTTTGAACCAGAAACAGCGGCAGATGTGCCTGACCTGGGCTACAGAGAAGCAGCATTGGACTGTTGCTCAGTGGTCCAAAGTACTTTTTTCGGATGAAAGCAAATTTTGCATGTCATTCGGAAATCAAGGTGCCAGAGTCTGGAGGAAGACTGGGGAGAAGGAAATGCCAAAATGCCTGAAGTCCAGTGTCAAGTCCCCACAGTCAGTGATGGTACCCATGTCAGCTGCTGGTGTTGGTCCACTGTGTTTTATCAAGGGCAGGGTCAATGCAGCTCGCTATCAGGAGATTTTGGAGCACTTCATGCTTCCATCTGCTGAAAAGTTTTACGGAGATGAAGATTTCATTTTTCAGCACGACCTGGCACCTGCTCACAGTGCCAAAACCACTGCTAAATGGTTTACTGACCATGGTATTACTGTGCTCAATTGGCCTGCCAACTCTCCTGACCTTAACCCCATAGAGAATCTGTGGGATATTGTGAAGAGAAGGTTGAGAGACACCAGACCCAACACTGTGGATGAGCTTAAGGCCGCTATCGAAGCATCCTGGGCCTCCATAACACCTCAGCAGTGCCACAGGCTGATTGCCTCCATGCCACACCGCATTGAAGCAGTCATTTCTGCAAAAGGATTCCTGACCAAATATTGAGTACATAACTGAACATAATTATTTGAAGGTTGACTTTTTTTGTATTAAAAACACTTTTTTTATTGGTCGGATGAAATATGCTAATTTTTTGATATAGGAATTCTGGGTTTTCATGAGCTGTATGCCAAAATCATCAGTATTAAAACAATATAAGACCTGAAATATTTCAGTTGATGTGCAAAGAATCTAAAATATATGAAAGTTTAATTTTTATCAGTACATTACAGAAAATAATGAACTTCATCACAATATGCTAATTTTTGAGAAGTACTAGTATATGAGAAATAGCTCAATGGGATCAAGAAGTTCAGTGAGTGAGTATGAAAAGTCTATCCGTCTCCAACTCCGGTGTGATCATCAAGGAAATATGTGGGTTCTAACTCACTACTAAATGTATTGTGTTACAAGAACAAAAAAATTTTAATGAGATTTAAAAAAACAACATTTCACATTATCTTCACAGTGGTACCTCATCTAATGAGTGTCAGTTATAACGAGTTTTCCATAATACGAGCTTTGATCCAACCAAAAATCTACTCCATCCAACAAACAAAAATTCACTTTACGAGCTCTCCTCGAAATGGCTTTTCTGGGCCAATTAGCCTCGTATTCTTCCGCGTGTATTCCTCCGCACTCCGAGAGTGCCTTGTACAGTGCGTCTGAAGTATTTTCTGTGATGCCCCATCTAGGAAAAAAAAATAATAATAATTCACCCCCCCACACCTATAAATAGTGTTTACTGCACATTATATCATTTGCTCTGTGCTTTTTCCCCTACATCATAGCACGACAACGAGAGCACCGCTGTCAACTACTGTAGTGGATGCGCAATTACACTTAATTCTAGTATAGTATGGCAAAAAAGCATGTTCCCCAGAGTTATACGCGCTCCCCCCCTGGAATCACGCTGTGCACCCTTGGGAGGCACGCCCTACTATTTGAGAAGCACGGGTCTTGTGGGATCTCACCACGAGACTTTCCTCACTGGCATTCTTAACGTGCACATGCACAAAATTCTCCTTCTCCTCCTCCTCCTCCTCCTCTGGTACCCACCACCTCTTGCCTGCCCATGTGACATCTTCACTTGACAGTCGATGATCGGAAAGGTTAGTTGACTTATTGTTTATTTTTGTTTTACTGTTTATTATTAATGTTACTGTACATGTATTATAATTATGAAATATTCATTGTTTTTACATGTTTATTTTTAATATATTAGGTCAAATATACGTGTTTGTGGCAGGTTATATGAGTTTGGGAGCGGGTTGGAACGTATTAATTGGTTTTCTGTTATTTCTTATGGGAATAATAGTTTTATCTAACGACCTTTTCGGTGTATAAGCTTGCCCGTGCAATTCGTAAGCTGAAGTATCAGTGTATATATTTTTTAAAAAGTACTCATTCTTCTATATTAGTGTCTCCCAAGCTTGGATTTGTTAAGCACTCAAGGCAACTTGTTTTAGAAATTAGTTAAGGAGGGACAATGAACATGTCATGATGAAATGTTTAAAATGTTAGCACAATCCAACAATCAACGAGCCAAATTTAAAATAAATGCAGGGGTCATGGGTTGGAATATGAAAGGAGGTCATGGTTTGGGGCATGCAGGGAAGTCATGGATTGTGGGATATGCAGGGAGGCTTTAGGTATGCATAAAATTCTCAATGTCCGTTTCAGGTTACTTGCCTAGACCTCTTTTGGGAGGTCCTAGTCTATATCAGCTTATCGTCTTCAGATAATGATAGTATGATGCCCTGCCACTAGATGGCAAGCTGTACACATACAGACAGTGTAGGCAAGCACATGTATAAGCACTTATTTCATATTAATAATCCATGTGTGTTCACAGAGAAGTTACATTGCATTACTTAATGTGAAGATATACCTGTCAACAAAGCCATCCATTACCAAAAAGAGGCTGTCGGCTTTAGGATGAAATGTATAGACAAAAAAGACTTGACTTGCTTCATACAGACACATATACAGTGAGCAGAGATGGCATAGAGATATGAATATAAACCATGTCAAGTTTACATAGAACAATATAAAATATACAACAGAAGGTGGTTGTATTTCACATGGGAAAAAGAGTAGTGGGGGTGAGGGGAAGCCTCTCCTAGACAAAATCATGGCTGTTCTTTGAACCCAAACTGAAAGATTTTTTCCTGCTGTACAACACAGGATCTATGCAGTAAGTTGAAGGGGTGGCATAGGCTTGCCTCAATCAAAGCCTAATCCAGCCCATTATCTTCATACAGAACCCTAATGAGTGGCAGCCTGGCTGCTTTTGCTTTGATCTGACTGTGGGAGAGACAGAGAGTCTCTTGGATACTATAAGAAAACACGGAGCTGCACCATCAGTCCTCTTTGTATTCGATGGTCAATAAAGTAGTGAAAATGGGAAAGGAGAAATAGATTATAAGGAGAAAAAAAGAGCCAGTTTGAACTAAATTAGAGAGTAAAGGAAAGGATAACAAGAAGACACAAGTACCCAAAAAACAGAAAGGGACGGAATGGAAAAAAGAACAGAAAGAAGAAGAAGAGAGCCAGAGCAAAAGTGTGTCAAAGAGAGGGCGAAGAAAAGTGCAAACCTTAAAGAGTTTGAGAGCTTCAGTTTGAAGTGCTTCAGATGGTAATGTGGTCAAAGGGAAGCGCAAACCCTCCTTACTGAAGCACAGCACCTCATGTTTCCATAGAGAAGAGTCTGCATGAAAATAGCATTAATGGATTCATTACACATTTGAAACATTAGAGAAAGACCCTTCAGTAATAGCTATTGATTCTGTCATAAATCTGGAAGAAGCTGCTAAAGGTTTCAGATTTCTATCCGTTTTATTTATATCTAGCAGGCTTTCTATCTGAATTTCTCCACTTGATCACACTTTACACAGGACAGACATTTCTGCTTGCTTTAGTTGTATAGACTTAAAAATAATCACACCTGGATCTCCATCCACATCCAGCAGTTTTCCAATCAGCAACTCATACTCTGTGGCCACTTTCAAGCTAGCAATGTTTCCTGCCGCCACAGTCAAATGATACAGCCAAGTATCCTGGCAGAAAACAAAAATTAGGCATTTAAAAAAAAATTAGATCGCAATGCATTCTTATTATTCTAATGTATAATGTATTTCTGTATGATTAGGGAGCTTTAGGTTGTGCTTTATTTCACTGCATTTTGTTAGACTGGATGGTTTAAAGTGAAATTAAAAGCGAGCCTTCGAAATGTTCCTGTTCCATATGAACTTATACATATTTTCTTTGTCTGGAAGCTTTTACAGTTTTGAAGTTGTACTCTATTAAACTCTGTTTGAAAGTTGATAGTCAGTTAAAAAAGTCTGCTGTTTCACAGTCGTGAGAGTGAGAAATCATGACGCGAATCCACCAGTTCATATAAATAAAATCAATGGCAATAATAAGAGTATTCAAATATTAAACTAACAAATCAGATATAAACTCGCTTCTAAATAAAATAAAACCTAGAACATGTTCAAATTATATGAGCATAAGTTTACATACATCAAACAAGCATCGGACTGTAAATATAAAAGAAAATATATACCACACCATGTTTTCATATGCAAAACAGTTCTGCATTACAGGGGGAAACACTGACCACATGGCGTTTCTGTATTTTTCAATATCACTGTTTGCTTTTTTTTAACTCTACATGAAAAAAAGGTTAATGAAACAGCTGATTCATTCATTAATTTTCTGTAACACGAGGCTGGCGGCCATCTCAGCAAACTCTGGGTGAGGGCAGAGTACACCCTGGACAGTTCGCCAAGCCATCGCAGGGCAGAAACACACTGACAGCTGTGCAGCTACTCTTGACGAAAGTCAGCAATGGTTCTTTTACATGAACCTCTCAGCACAGACAGTGAGAGACATGGGGTGGGGTGAGAAAAATTTAGGTAAAATCAATTCATAAAACTAGAGACAATTTAAAACAACCAATTAGCCTACTGTGCATATCTTTGGGCTGTGGGAAGAAACTGAATCACCCAGAGAAAAACCCATACAGACACAGGGAGAACATGCATTCATTATTTGTCAAAAAGACATTTCTTTTGCAATAGTCAGACAAACAGTTATTTTTGATATGTCATCATTTGGATTTAATTTTATGACATTAACCTTTTCTTGCTTGGTGCCAATAAGCAGATATGTGGGGCTTTGCTCTTTGGGATGGACCACTAATGTACAGTGAGAAGAGAGGAAGCCCCGTCCTCCGGCTTCATAGTCCTCATCTGAGTCACATGACCTGTCCACCTCTTCGACCCGTGCCTCTCGCACATGAAGCTGACCTAATGGGAACTGACACACACACACACACACACACACACACACACACACACACGAGCGTAGACTTAAAAGAAAATTAATATACAGTGATCGCTTGCTACTTCATGCTTCAGTTTCTGCGGCTTCAGTGCATCGCGGATTTTTCAAAACTATTCCTCAAAAAATAAAAAAAATAAGGAAATGAAGGGAAAATAAGGGAAAAGTTAAGGAAAATGCTGCAAAACAAGGCCAATTATGCAAAAAAAAAAAACCCAAACAAACAAAAACAAAAAAAATAACAATCCAAAACCCCTCTACTTATATTTTTATGTGAGGTCTGCATCTGAGTGTGCACGCGCATCCGTGTGTGTGTGTATATTTATATTTTATTTACATCTTCTGCAGAAATGTTTAATTGTTATTATAAGCATTTGTAGCATTGAATATGTATTTATTGATATTATATACACACATGTACGTATATGTCAGTCAGGGGGTGAATCCTACTTCTCCGAAATCAGCGGTCGCGGGGGTCTCGGTCCCCATTAACCGTAGAAAGTGAGGGAGCCCTGTAATTCGGTGGCAATAAGAGCTCTCTGCAAGCTGAGAGGAGTCAGGCAGAATGTTAGATGACAGTGAAATTCACCTGTGTATTGAATCACTGGTATTATTTATGCGTGTTCTTTGTGTGATTTTACAAAGAGGAGAAGTGAACAGCAGGAGAGTTGTGAGCAGTCATGTGTCTATGTGTAATGTGTAGATTGCGCAATTGAATCCCCAGAGTGACAAATAAAAGCCATCTGAACAATGCCCTGTTTAATTTTAAGGTGAATAAACGGATTAAACTGTCCACCAGCCTTAAGTATCCCAAACCTGAGTTCTGAGACAAATTCATACATTGGTATGTACACAGTACCTTGTCGTCCTGGTTACGGTAGTAGTAGAAAATCTTTCCTATTAAGGTGCACCATACAAGCTTTGAATGACCATGCTTGACCTAAAATGCCAAAAAATGAGAAAAAAAGATCCATAAAGGCTGGAAAGTGCAGTAGGAATTTCACAATGATGCCAGCAATCAGAAAAGCTTCTGAAGGAAGTCTCCACTAACATTTAAAACAAAAATGAAGAACCCAAACATTACAGACTGAGCTTGAACTATCACTCTGACATTATAGATACTTCAGCCTTATATATTGTGAGGATTAGTTCATGCATGCATGCACATGCACACACACACACAAATTATATATATATATATATATATATATATATATATATATATATATATACATACACACACAAACTGTATATATACAGCAGTGTTCTCAAATAGTAATAGATGCCGGGGGAGCACGTATGACCCTGGGGAACCTGCTTTTCTGGAATTGTGTATGAGAATTAAGTGTAATTGCACCTCCACTCCACTAGTTGGCAGTGGTGCTCTCATTGTCGTGCTATGGTGTAGCGGTTTTTCGCATGAGCAAACAATATGAAGTGCAGTAACCTCTTAAGAAATAACACAGAAAAAATTCTAACAGCAACGAAGAGAAAGGTGGAGAGAGACGGAGATATTAAGACAAAAATAAGTCAAATGACTTTAAATAAGGATGTATTTTGTTTTTTTATTTCAGGCACATTGGTGTACTTTAAATCTTTTCTATTGCAAATTAAAAAACAATGTAAATGAAGTTTTTCTTTATTTTAAGTTGAACTATATTTCGTTCTTTTTTTATTTTAATGTTAATAAAGATACAATGTTATGCAGAGGTGTACCAATAACAATTTTATAGATAAATAATACTATTTATAGTCGCTCGCGGGGCGTGAATTTTTTTTTGTTGTTGTTGTTGTTGTTTGGGGGCACAGAAAATACAGTGGTACCTCACCTTACAAAATTAATCCGTTCCAGAAGTGGTTTTGTAACCTGATTTTTTCGTAAGTTGAGTAGGATCTTACATGTAAAAGGCCTGATTCGTTCCAAGGCCCCCACTACTACCCCTAAACCCTTTAAAAATGATAAAAGTATTCCTTTTAAGGCCTTCTTCTGCTTCAATATCGTACCGATGGTAGATGGGTTTCGGCTATATTACTTTGCGATATCACTCAACCGCATACTACGAGACCGCTTCTTCTTTTCACTCGCACCGGGAATCACTTTCACCGGGAATCACACATGCGCATGCGTGTGTGTGTGTGTGTGTGTGTGTGTGTGTGTGTCTGTGAGCGCGTGTGTGTGTGTGTGCGCGTGTGTTGACTATGTCTTCTTAGCAGAGTTATAATCTTACAAATGTTTATGCAAGGATAAAAGCCTGAGCCAAAAAATAAAGTTCCAATGAGCACACTCAAAACTCACGAAAAAACAGTAACTCTGTCCTTTACGCGTGTTAGAACTCCGTGACGAACAATGGGTCGAAGGCACACGAAAAGTATCATGGGTATTATGCAGATGCAGCTCCATAATAGCCAATGGGAGGGAGCTGCATCTCCATGACGAACAATCGGCCGAAGGCACATGAAAAGCATCATGGGTATTATGGATGCAGCTATATAATAGTCAATGGGAGGCCAGCGGGGCGGGTTGTTGGGAGAGCAACTTGCACATTGTTTAAATTTTTGAGATGGCACGTTTCATAATGTGAATTTTTTTTGTATCCAGAGACGGAAATTTTAGGTAAATGTGTTTTGTAACTTGGATTTTTTGTTTGTTGGGTCTTTTGTAAGGTGAAGTGCTTTGAGAAGCACTGATATACATACAAATATTTATATCTTGAACAAAAATAAACGCTTTGTATGCTAGTATTTCGATGTAGGCTGCAGTTTTGTGGTAAAGAAAGGGGTGGGTGGTTATGTTCTCACAAGATCAAAACTATAGTCCTATAGTCCTACTCTTGTAGGGATATTTTACCCCATCAACAGGCAGCACAAATTTATGACTTCAATAAATAAATACATAAATGAATAAATTAAAATAATGCTGAATGGAGAATTGGCATGACTCGTGAGGACCACCCACATGTCCTCAAGAAATCAAAGCTTAATTCAGATGCTCTCAATGTTGTGGGGACATTTGACTTACATCATCAAGACAGAGATACAGTCTGTCTTCCTTTCGGCTTTTTCCCTTTTACTCGGAAGTCACCACAGTGAATCATCTGATTCGCACGTTTGATTTGGCAGAGGTTTTTTATGTTGGATACCCTTCCTGTCACAACCCTTTTTAGCAAGGGACAGAAACACGCTGACGACTTTGCAGCTACTCTTTACAAATGTCAGCAATGGTTCTTTTACATGCCTCTCACCATAGACAGTGAGAGACATGGCCCGCCTTTGATATCCCAGTTAGCTGCACTGGAGGGGACAGTGACAACCTTGTGGAGAGTGGGACTCGAACCCCCAACCTTTGGATCAGCAATCCAGTGCCCTATACCAAGGGCATCCGACATAAAAACCTCTGCCAAATCAAACGTGCGAATCAGATGATTCGCTGCGGCGACTCCCGAGTAGAAGGGAAAAAGCTGAAAAGAAGACAGACAAGACAGAGATACAGTAGTGAACAAAATTCCAGGTATATTGACCCAAGCTCTGTCTCAACTAGCAATTGAGCCTATTAACCTGACTTCATCAGCACACACACACACACACACACACACACACACACACACATACACACATGCACACACAATTTAGCCACTGGCATACTGACAAATCCTATTTAATAATAGACATGTGCATTAGGATGTACACTTACAGAACACTGAATGCTTTCAAACAGCTGTTTCGGTTGAATGAAAATAAGGATTTCAAGTGTCTGATGGTGCAAATCCTGAGAGCCCTGCTATTGACTACTGGCACTGCAGACATTTCTGGAAACTTTAGGGCTCATCTATACAATCACAGGGTGTGGTGAGAGCACTAAGCCAGTGTCTCACCTTAGTCAGCCAACCACGCGCAGTCGGCTTGGCTTGCGTCTCTGTGGAAAATGGTCCACTGGCCTGGACTTTAAGAATGTTCTGGAGAACTCGGATCCATTCCTCCAGGATGTTGGGAGAGTCTGCGGTTAGGTAGAATGTCTTCTTCTCTGTGATTAACTATTAAAAACAAAATGTAAATTGTCTTTGCTCTTTAGACAAAAATTAAACCAAACCTTACTGTAACCAAGGCTTAAATTAAAAGGGTTTTCCACCCCAAGATAGAACAATAAGAGTCTTAAAGTATAGTGACTATCGAGACCCAAAACTGCTACTGCTGCAACTTTGATGATTCAACAGTGTAATCACAGGGACGCTAAACATTAACTCCTGTAACAGAGAGCTGCTCAACGAGAGATTCAGACATCAAGCAAACTACCTACAGCAAGCTGTGTGAGCTGAGCTCGCAGCTCAGACTTTCTTAAAGGGGCATTAAGAGTCTGTGTGTGTGTGTGTGTGTGTGTGTGTGTGTGTGTGTGAGTGTGTGTGTGTGTGTGTGTGTGTGTGTGTGTGTGTGTGAGTGTGTGTGTGCGTACAATCACCTGGAATGTCTGTGCTCCCTCTCCACGGGCTATCCTACATGAAGAGTTGAGTTCAATCTGGCCTTGAGGCTTCCGGATCACGTCACTCTGAAAAGCATAGCACAGGGGTGGGGGTGTGTTAGGCACTCCAGTCAGACAGTTTCACCAGCATCAACTCTAAGAGGTGAGCAAATGACTATGATCAAGCAACATGCAAGTGGTAAAATTTGCAGGAGCGGTTGTGGCTTTAAGATTCACCAAGAGAGGCTGAAGTGTCTAATGTGAGCACAAGCAATACAATAAATTACAGTGGTGTAAAGTAATCCCTCTAATATCAAGTCTGACATGAGGAGGATCAAATGGCCCTCAAATAACACAATCTCAATGTGGAAGCAGTTTAACAAAAGATCCTGTAATGCATATCCTGTTTAAGGCCATGGGGAAGCTGGAGCCATCCAAACTCTGAACAATTCAGCAGTCCACTGCAGGGCTAAAAAGACTCAACCTTCACATACACAAACTTCACGTACACACCTAAAGTAATTTAGATTAGCCACTAAGTTTAATGTGCAGTTCTTTGTACAGTCGGCCCTCTACTTACGAAAATCTCTGAATACGAAAAATCCAGGTTACGAAAAACATTTTCCTAAATTTTCCCCCTCTGTATACGAAACAACCTCTTCTTACGAAAAGCCCCAAATGCGCCATTCAAAAATTCAGGACCTCAGATCTTTCAAACAGGTACAGTAATTTTGCCTTAAATACAACACCCCGTCTCATATACAAAAGCTCCGTCAACTGCACGCTGCGTGTGGGTGGAGCCCGCATTCGGCAGAGCGTGCACGACAGAGAGAGAGCGAGAGAGAGAGAAAGAAAGAGAGAGAGAGAGAGAGAGAGAGAGAGAGAGAGAGAGTTTTTGTGTGTGTGTGTGTGAGTGTGTGTGTGTGTGTGTGTGTGTGTGAGAAAGAGAGAGAGAGAGAGAGAGAGAGAGACAGAGAGGGATAGAGAGAGACAGTGTTTTTTGTGTGTGTGTGTGTGTGTGTGTGTGTATGTGCGTTAATAAAAAATGTTTAATAATGGTTTAATTAATAAATATGTTAATAAAATGTTTAAATGATTTAATAAATCATTTTCTTTTACTTTTCACACATATTTCATACATATTTCATACAAAATTGGTGTACTTTTATCATTTTTAAAGCATTTATGGAGTAGTCTTGGGAGCCTTGGAACGAATCACGCGTTTTACATGTAAAATGCGCCTCTACTTACGAAAACTCCAAGTTCCGAAAAAGGCTGTGGAACGGATTAATTTCGTAAGTAGAGGGCCGAATGTACTGTGGAAGGACACCATTCACCCAATGTAAACCCATGAAAACACGAGGGTACATGCAAACGCCACACAGAAATACCATTGTTAATCTTGGGGCTTGAACCCAGGGCCTTCTAGCTGTGAGGTGGAGGTGCTACCCAGCATGCCGCCATGCCCTTGCCTTGACAAATATGTCGACGAAACTCTACAGGGTCTGGGTTACTGATCCAAAGGTTAATAGCTCAGTCCCGACACCACCATGCTGCCACTGTTGGGCCCATGCACAAGGTCTTTAACCATCAAATCTTTAGTTGTATAAAACTGATCAATGCAAGTCAATCTGGAATAGGGCGTTCTAAATTTTACCATCATACCCAGGTAACAATGGGACATCACTCCCGGCAATGAAATTCTTGGACTCTGTTGTACTCTTAATATTGGACATAAAGAAACAATTACAGTGATCTACTTCGTGCTTCAGTTTCTGCGGCTTCAGTGCATCGCGGGTTTTTCAAAAATATTCATCAAAAAATAAAAAATAAGGAAATTAAGGAAAATGCCGCAAAAACAAGGCCAATTATGCAAAAATAAACCCCCCAAACAAACAAAAACAAAAACCTAACAAAACTACTTACATTTTTATGTGAGATGTGCATCAGAGTATGTGCGTGTGCATCTGTGTGTGCGCATACACGCGTCTGTATGTGTGTGTATTTACATTTTATTTACATCTTATGCATTATTTTTGAATGTCTAATTGTTGTTATAAACATTTATAGCGTTGAATGTGTATTTATTGATATTATATACACATATGTGTTAGTCAGGGAGGTCGATCCTAGTTCGCGGAAATCAGCGGTCGCGGGAGGAGGGTCTCGGTCCCAATTAACCATGGAAAGAGAGGGATCCCTGTATTGCCTATAAAATAACATTTAGATAAATATATATAGACGGTATATTAGCATTTTACCAACAACCACACTGCCTATCCAACCATACTTGTCTTTTAGAAGCTTCTCTAAAAACAGATCAATATCCCGCCTTTTCTATTTCCGTCTCCCTCTGTATGTCATCATCATCTATCCTACATTCAAAGCTGCAAAGTGTTAACTGGTCTCGTGTACTCACTGGTGATTTATAATACAGTATCTCTCCATTCCTCAAAATGAACCAGCGCCTTTTCCATGCTTTAACCTGGCTTCCCATCTTCAGCAGGTAGCCAGATTTCTCCAGAGTCTCCTACAGAAGCACAAACATCAAAGCCTTGGACAGCACTGGCTTATACTTATAAGCTATTTTCAACAACAAAGATGTTAGCTAAACTGGTAAAGTATCTTTAAAAGTGTAGCATATTCAAGCCACCAATAGAAAAAAAATTAAAGTTGAAAGTACTGTATGAGGATAGAGTGAGACTGAGGGTACTATCAGTGAGATACCTACAGGTCCAACACTCTCACATGAGTAGGATGAAGTACGCTGTACTTTCTGCTCTGGCTCAGAGTAATCACTGTCCAGTGAGTAGGCATCTGGAGGGATGGCATAATCACTCTCTGAGCTAATAGAAGACATGGACACTCCTAGAGAGCAAGAGACAGGTCATGAACTTTAGACAACTTACCACATGGACGTCTAATCGTACCCTCAGAGGGTGTCAGCAATGAATACAGTTTTGAATCCATCATGAATAAACCTATTAACATCAACACTTAAATCAAACATTTAGATTTCAGGTGATCGCTCACTTATGGTCGTTGTGAGGCTGGAGCCTATCTCAGCTGAAATTGGGTGAGAGTGGATTACACCCCAAACAGCTCATCATACAACTGTGAGGCCAACATAAACATACAACCATTCACACTCACTGGAAGCAATTTGCTCAGTTCAGTTCATTTTCTGTAACAGCTTAATCCTAATTAGGGTCGCGGGGAGGCTGGCGCCCATCCCAGCCAACTTCGGGCGAGAGCAGAGTACACCCTGGACAGCTCGCCAGGCCATCGCAGGGCGGAAACACGCTGACGGCTTTGCAGCCTACTCTTGTCGAAAGTCAGCAATGGTTCTTTTATATGCCTCACACTATAGACAGTGAGAGACATGGCCCGCTTTTGATAACCCAGTTAGCTGCACTGGGGAGGACAGTGACAACCTTGTGGAGAGTGGGAATCGAACCCCCAACTTTTGGATCAGCGATCCAGCGCCCTATACCACTAGACCACCACTGCCCTGGAAGCAATTTGGAGCAGCTAATTAGTTTAATGCATTTGGACTGTGGGAGGAAACTGGAGTACCATGAGGTATTGAATGCGGTAAATAAACCAGCAGGACAAATGTGTGGTGGTGGTGGGGGACGGGACTTCCTTGAGCAAGACACCTAACCCCCAATTGTTCTCCGGGGGGGGGGGGGGGGGGGCAATGTGTGTGGCAGCCCACTGCTCCAAGAATGTGTGTGTGTGTGTGTGTGCGCGCACTCACATTGGATGGGTTAAATGCAGAATCAATAATTTCCCTTGCAGGATTAATACAGTATATATATTTAAAAAAAAACAATTAAAAAAATCCACACAATCTCAGAAAGAACATGCAGATTCCGCACAGAAATGCCCAAGCCCTAAATTTGAATCCAGGACCTTCATGCTCCAAGGTGGATGGGATTGAGAGCCACTATGGCACTGTGATGCATCAGGTGATCAAGCAGTTAAACCCAAAGATTATATACAGTAGATGTCAGATTCCCAGATGTTCTCTGATTCCTGTATAATCACTGACCATATCTATCCAATATATATATAAACATGCATATGAACCTGATGATACTCTCTTAGTGACTGTGACAAACTGTGAGGTTTGTCTGTCATTTCTGTTCAAGCATTATCCACGAAGATAAAACCCATTAATCCCCAACTTGTGAGCCAAACAGATTGCATTATTCCAGTGCAGTGCATATTAATGCTGTTTATTCACCTCTCTTTACAGCACGCGGGCTGCCTGGGGTACTGCCCTTCTTCTCTGTACCCACTACTGAGGTGCGCAGGCTGGCCAATGAGCTGCTGTCATCCTCTGAGCCTGAATCTTCATCAGGAAGGGGCGCACTGCTGATCTGTGTGGCTTTCTGCAAATGCAGACATGACAGTCAGTAAAGCAATGAAAACCTGAAGCCGAAATGTTACTAGTGACAAAAGTACAGGTCGACCCAAAAAACTCATTCAAAGGTAAATGCAATAAAATGGGTAAAAATAATCAAATTCAGTTCAGTTCATTTTCTGTAACCGCTTAATCCTAATTAGGGTCGCGGGAAGGCTGGCGCCCATCTCAGCCGACTCTGGGCGAGGGCAGAGTTCACCCTGGACAGCTCGCCATGCCATCGCAGGGCAGAAACATGCTGACAGCTTTGCAGTTACTCTTATCGAAAGTCAGCAATGGTTCTTTTACATCAACCTCACAGCATAGACAGTGAGAGACATGGCCGGCCTTTGATAACCCAGTTAACTGCACTGGGAGGGACAGTGACAACCTGTGGTGAGTGGGGCTTGAACCCCCAACCTTAGGATGAGTGATCCAGCACCTATACCACTAGGCCACCACTGCCCTTAATAATCAAATTATACATTACAAATCTATCTATTTGAGGAATGACTAGAACATCAGTGCTCCTCCAGCGCCCGAAGATGATAAAATTATGCAATTTTCAGCAAAGTGCAGGTATTTGACTGAATACGTACAGGGACATGCATCAGAGAACATTACTTATTTGTGTCATACTGCATTTGATGAATGCATGTTAGTGAGCAAACATGAAAGATACATTTCTATAAACAGTTTTAATTCTGCTGGCAAAAGAAATAAATGGGAAATGTGCATTAAGACCTTTGAGAATAGAAGTGAACAGAAGGATAAATGAAGCTGTTCTCTGTAATGGTCCATCTAGCTCTAACAGACGAAGAAAACAATTCAAATCAGTCTAGAAAAAAAAAAGAAGGATTTTTTTTGTGTGTGTGTGGTTTGCATAAATTTGCATAATTATCCAATTTCAAATTCAGAGTAACATTGTAAAAGGACACATCTAGTGCAATCACATAAAAATCGAAATCAGATGAGAAAAAATATTTTGTAAATGGTGGATGGATGACAGACGCACCCCGCATCAACATACCCATAGTGTGCAAATAATAATTTCATCATCTTTAGTGGGTTTTTTTTAGATTTTTTGGGGGAGTACCATGTATAATAACATTTGCATCAGTAAAGCAAATGTAAAAATAAACGTATAGCTACATAGAGGATTAATTATTCATTCATCTGTTTTATAAAGCGCTTTCCTAATAAGGGTCACAAGGAGGCTTGTACCCATCTCAGCTCTGGGCAAGAGCATGGTACACCCTGGACAGCTCTCCAGGCCATCGCAGGTCAAAAACACACTGACGGCAATGCAATCTACTTTTTCAAAGGTCAGCAATGGTTCTTTTCCATGCCTTTCACCACAGACAGTGAGAGACATGGCCGGCCTTTGATAACCCAGTTATATGCACTGGGGAGGACAGCAGTGACAACTTGGTGACAGTGGGGCTTGAACCTCGGACCTTTGGATCAGTAAGCCAGAACCCTACCACTGGACCACCACTGCCCTGACAATTAATTAATTATATTATTATTATTATTATTATTATTATTATTATTATTATTATTATTATTATTATTATTATTATTATTAAGTACTTAGGCTCACCATCCAGAGCAATGGAGATTGTGGAAAAGAGGTGAAGAAGCGCGTGCAGGCAGGTTGGAATGGTTGGAGAAAAGTGTCCAGTGTGATGTGTGATAGGAAGGTATCAGTAAGAATGAAAGGAAAAGTGTATAAGACGGTGATGAGGCCGGCGATGTTGTATGTTTTAGAAACAGTGGCACTGAGGAAAAGACAGGAGGCAGAGTTGGAGGTAGCAGAGATGAAAAGGTTCTCTTTGGGAGTAACAAGGATGGATAGGATCAGGAATGAGTACATCAGAGGGACAGCACATGTAGAAGGTTTTGAAGACAAAGTCAGAGAGGCTAGATTGAGATGGTTTGGACATGTACAGAGGAGGGATAGTGAGTATATTGGTAGTAGGATGCTGAGGTTGGAACTACCAGGCAGAAGGCCTAGAGGAAGACCAAAGAGAAGATTTATGAATGTGGTGAAGGAGGACATGAAGGTAGTTCACGTAAGAGAAGAAGATGCAGAGGATATGATGAGATGGAGACAGATTTTATATATATATATATATATATATATATATATATATATATATATATATATATATATATATATATATATATATATATATATATATATATATATATATATATATATATATATATATATATATATATATATATATATATATATATATATATATATATGGGGGCAGTGGTGGTCTAGTGGTATAGGGCGCTGGATCGCTGATCCAAAGGTTGGGGGTTCGAGTCCCACTCTCCACAAGGTTGTCAATGTCCGTCCAGTGCAGCTAACTGGGTTATCAAAGGCGGGCCATGTCTCTCACTGTCTATGGTGAGAGGCATGTAAAAGAACAATTGCTGACTTTCGTAAAGAGTAGGCTGCAAAGCCGTCAGCGTGTTTCTGTCCCTTGCTGAAGGGTTGTGACAGGAAGGGCATCTGATGTAAAAAAAAAAAACCTCTGCCAAATCAAATGTGCGAATCAGATGATTCGCTGTGGCGACTCCCGAGTAAAAGGGAAAAAGCCGAAAGGAAGACAGACATATATATATATATATATATATATATATATAAAACAATAATAATAATAAAACAGCAACAATAATGTCCTGCTGTCTGCTTACCCCTTTAAGTGTGGAGTACACTGGTATGCTGATATTCTTGTAGATGAGATGTGTGAAAGGACCAGCTACAGGGTACTGGGGGAAAGTGGATGCTGTAGAATAATAAACACATGTAGAAGCACACTGCTTAATATCAGAACATTTTTGTGTCCACACATAAATCTTGCAAGGTCAGCTCCATTCAGTCAGCAAAAAATACATGGTGTAGTTCACCAACTATGATTATCCCAAAGATTAAAAATAGTCCTGACTAATACAATGATCATAGTGAATGCCTCACACCCAGAGTTCCTAGTTCAGGTTCATTGTTTATCACAACCACTTATCAAAAGCACTTACCAAAATGAGTATGGTCCCTCTATCCAGAGTGTCAGGTTACAAAGATACATCTGTTTTTCTCCTAAATTCCACCCTATATATACAGCAAGACTCCAGTGGTGATTAAGACTGTAGTTTTGTCTGAGGTATAAATATCACTGTGCCGCTTCAGTATTATAATTTCATGTTTATATGACCCATCATTGTAAAACCATTTGACTGAAAAAGATCCACAGTATTAACAGTATTCCACTGCGGTTCTCGCCCAGCCTAGGAGCCCTGCTATCTAGCTGGTTGTATCTCTATTTACAGTTAAAGAATCTGTAAGACAATTTCACTCTCACTCACTCATTTCCCAAACCGCTTCTCAGCTGATACTGGGTGAAGCTGTGGTACACCTTGAACTGCTGTCCAGCCTAGCACTGGCCCAACACACACATTCGCACGTACCTGCCTTTTTAGAGCAGCCAATTAGGCTAATGTGAATGTCTTTCGAATATGGGAGGAAACCAGAGTACCTGGAGGAAGACCATGCAAGCACATGGAGTACATGCACACTCCACACAGAAAAGCTCGAGCCTCGGACTCAGGGTCTTTTTTTGCCCTGATGCAGACATGAGAACCACTACACCGCCATGGCACCCAGACAATTTAACAGTTAATACAAATGTTCTTGGGGCCGGTGGCGTAGTGGTTTGGGTGCTGCGCTCATGATCGGGAGGTTGTGAGTTCGAATCCCACTGAGACTCTCACTGTGCTAAGACCCCTGGGCAAGGTCTCAACCACAAGTGTGCCTCTGTTCACCCAGCAGTATAAATGGGTACCAGTAAAAATATACTGGGAAGGTAACCTGCGATGGACTAGCGTCCCATCCAGGGGGAGTTGAACTCCTGGTCGCTTCACACTATGGAAACCGGAGATAAGCACCGGCCTGATGAGCCACGAGGCTCGGGTGTAAAAACCCAACAGACTTTACCTACCTTTACCTACAAATGTTCTACATTGGGTCTACTGCAGTGGTCTCCAACCTTTTTTGCACCAGGGACCAGTTTTATGTTTGAAAATGTTTCCGCAGACCGGTTAGAGTCTACCAAATAGTCTTGTTTTGGTGGCTGCCACCACAGAAAACCATTGTCATCATCATCATCATCATCATCATCGTCATCTTCCGCTTTGTCTGGGGTCGAGTGGCGGGGGCAGCAACCTAACCAAAGAGGCCCAGACATCTCTCTCCCCAGCCACATCCTCAAGCTCTTCCGGGGGACACCGAGGCGTTCCCAGACAATCCGAGAGACATAGTCCCTCCAGCGTGTTCTAGGTCGACCCCGGGCTCTGCCCAAAACACCACACCAGGGAGGCGTTCGGGAGGCATTCTAACCAGATGCCTGAGCCACCTCAACTGGCCCCTCTCAATGTGGAGGGGCAGCGGATCTACTCCGAGCTCTCCCTGGATGGTAGAGCTTCTCACTTTATCTCTAAATATCTATGAAAATATCTATGAAAAATAAAAATAAAAGGATACAGTTTCCCTTGCTCGGACGCGGGTCACCGGAGTCCCCCCCTGGAGCCAGGCCTGTGGGAGAGGCTCACAGACGAGCACCTGGTGGTCAGGCTTCTGCCCATGGAGCTCGGCTGGGCCCAGCCCAAAAAGGAGACTTGGGTCCGCCCTCCCATGGACCCACCACCTGTGGGAGGGGTCATAGGGGGCGGGTGCAATGTGAGTTGGGTGGCAGCCGAAGGCATGGGTTCTGTCGGACCACAGAAAATGCCTCACAAAGATATGTGGTTGGAAACGGAAGAAGGGCTTTCAGTGCTTCTGTGGCAATGTCAAAAACAGTCGTTTTTTCAAAATAAGATCCGGAGGCTCTAATAAAAAAAAAACTAATTTGTACCATGAAAGACTTTGTTTGCGGACCGGTTTCAAATGAATCCACGGACCGGTGGTTAGGGACCCCTGGTCTACTGGATTGTTTTTACCCCGATGCATGAGCGGACAGGACACCCAAGATCTCCGAGAGCTGAGCTGGAAATCTGAAAATTCCAAGTCAAGAAGAAAAAAAATGGTGGCACGGTGCAAATTACACACTGCCTTTGTCCTTTCATCAAAGTTAACCTTGACGGAAGCTTCTCTCAGCCTCTGTTTTGACACACCTTGAAAAGCCTTTAAAAGCTTCAGTGAATGTTAGTTTCAGCTGTCCAGGTATTTGTGTTCCCCCAGGTGAAAGGAAGTGCTATCAAACAAGACCTCGTCTCTCACTTACAGCTCAAGAGGAGCAAAATCAAAGGAACATTCTTAACCCATATCCAACTGTTGATGATAGATCTTGTGAGTGAGATGTGGTGGTTTGCACATGATGGAGTGAAGTTGGTCACTAGTTGGTGATTGAGGAAAGGAAAATGGGTCACCTACCTCTCCCCATATTTCTGGCTCCAGGGCTGGCTTCTGAAACTCTCATACCAGACTTAGCGACTGCATAGATACGACTTTCCTACAGAATACACACATAGATAAAAGGGCAGTCAGCAATAACCATGGATTGAATACAAGTCTCAAACAAGTCTGTTTAAGATTAAGATTTCTACCCAGGAAGGAAAGCGGTGCAAAGGTGGAGTGGGGGGTTTGAGAGCTTCTGGATCCAGCAGTTCCAGTTCCTCTGCCAATCCTACAAATGAGACGCCATCATGGGGTGCTACTTCTTCTTTGGACCCTTCCACCACCCCTTCCATACTTTCCAGAGGTCCCTCATCAATGTCTGTTTCCTCCACCTCAAGTGTTGAGGCAGAACCCAGAGCCAGACTACATCGGTATGGGGATATGGAGGAGCCAATATCTATAGTGACGTTAATATGATGGAGGCGTTCCAGTCCTGGTTGGGGTTGACTGTGATGTTTTTTGAGAAGCTGGATGCTGTCACGAGGTGTCAAAGGGGTTCGCACTTTGGGTAGGGTCATGCTGGTACCAGAAGGCAGAGCTAGTGGACCATGATTTATTTGAGACATAGAAACCCCCAGTGGTGGAGGACTTTTAGGAGTAGGGGTGGGTGTCTCAAAGCTACGGGGGCCAGAAATCTCATAGGCTGAGGAGGAAGAAGATGATGAAGATGAAGAGGAGCGAAGGCGCTGTAAGCGGAACTTGCTGTTGAGCTCATCAGAGGAGTGATCTCTATCTGAAGCTCCACCTCCCCCTCGCTCCCATGTAATAACGGCAGAAGGTTCCATCTCATCTCTCCTGTCCGTTATCTTGATTCCAGCTGCAGTGACTCCTCTATCGGTGCTGAATTTGTGTTGGGTCAAGTGTTCAGATATGTATTGGAAGTCTGAAGCTTCCGGTGACTTCCTCTTACCATCTGTAACAGACACAAAGATTTTACTCAAACTCTCTAAACTAGTCTGGTCGTTATCATGAAGACATAATTTGTTGAATTAAATAAACTTGATTTATTCCAGGTTAACCAGACAGTTCTTAACAAATCAATCAACACGTGAAAAAAGAACAAGATTGGTTAAAAAAAAAAAAAAAAAAAAACTCTAAGTGTTATTCAATGAATGTGACAAAGACGTGACCGCATGCCTCTGATAGTGTTGGACCCAGGTTTGCAGGAGCTCGTAACCCTCAAGCTCTCATCCTGTGTTGGGGATGTTCCAGAGCAGCTGAAGGTGTGCAGGGGGCTAGAAGGTACCAGCTGGGCATCAATCACAAGAGCATTTGGAGAACATGGAGACATGGACCTCTCCAGTACAGCTGTGATAAAGGTGTTTAAATTTTTGATTTTAATGAAAATAAATGATTAAAAGGATAAATAAAATGGGAGGAGAATGACAAAAAGTTTTACTTCTGAGTTTGTCCTGCAGCAGGAGTATCTGCTCTGCCTGTTTCAGGTTAGTCATCTTTAATTGCTGGTTCTCCATTTCCATCTGAAAGGCAACAGTATTAATGAACTTAAACCACAGATTTATCAAACCATTTCCTTCATTTGAGAGAAATACAAAATAGGATTTTTAATCATATATTAAAATATATGGCATATCAGGAAGACAGTGGTCCCAAATATTTGTCTAAAGCTAGTAGTACTTGATGAGTGATGAATGCTTACACACACTGCGATTTTTTCCTTTCCGACAAACGCCGGTGAAAAAGCAGGGTTCCTTTCTGTCATTAGCAATGTTTAACAACATCAAGCAACATTCACAAGAATGCTTGAGAAAGTATTTGGGAAAGATAACTGAAGAACATTAACAATTGTCACTGTTTGGGACCTTCTGGACTTCTGGTAAAATACCAGGTAAATGTCAGGCAAATCTTGGAATTGAACCACTTTCACCCCTGTTGATCGACCCAACTCTATAAAAAATGAAGCAAACCCTTCCCAGCATAGTGTTCCCTAATCCAGGGGTCCCCAGCCACCGGCTCAATTGGTACCGGTCCGCAGAAGCAACAATTAATTATTTCCATTTTATTTATTAACCGAGTCTGAACAATCTTTATTTTTATCCAGCGCCATTTACCACCAGGCCACCACCACCACATATTAAATTAAAGATCTCTACATAAAAAAATTATATAAAGCATGGTAAGCAGTAATAAATTAAAGTAATTAAATATTAGCCATGATGATTTTTTTTGTTTAAAAATAAAACAGAATCAGGCCCGGTTTGTGCAACAAAAGGGAAACACTGAAAAGTCGGAAAGTGTGCTCAGTGGAATGCATTTTTTCTAGGTCATAGCTCACCTCCCGTAACTTAAACGTAACCCAGTCTTTGATTTTGGCTGCTTTCTCCTCTATAATCTTGCCTTCTTGGGCTCGAACCAAATTCTGCCGATAAACAACACGTGAAAAACTTAGATCATCCAAGTACGTGAGTTCTATGGGCATATATGGTTATGTGTATCCCTCAGATTGCTATCACTACTTACCTGTTTTTCCAGCTGTGCTTCAAGTTTCTTTATTATGGTATCTTTCTCCTGTATCCGACCAGTCAGCTCTTGATATCCCCTGTACATGGAGCTTTCTGATTCACTGGGATGCATATTCACTGATTTCAGTTTCTCTTCCATTATCTGGACCTTGAATGCAGAATTCCAGAATAAATACCAACAGTTTTAATCAGTGCTCTTGCATTATAATAAAAAGCACCTGAAGGCAGTATTAAGCTCTAGATGAAAGGAGAAAGACGATTGCACAGTGCTATAGCAGTTAGCATATCCGCTACACGGAAAATATGTCCTGGGCTTAAGGTCCATGGCCCGGCAAAGGCGTTGCTGTGTGGAGTTTACATGTGCTCCCGGTGCTTGGATGAGTTTCCTCCGGGTGCTCCGGTTTCTTCCCACAATCCAAAGTCATGCACATGAGACTGTTCCAAATTGTGAGTCCAAGTGTGAATGGCTGTATGAATGACGGCCCTGCGATTGACTGCTGAGCTGTTCATGGCGTGTCCTTAATCCAAATTTGGCTGAGGTAAGCTCCAGCCTCCCTATAACCACTACAACCCTAATAGGATTCAGCAGTTCAGCCTATGAATGAATGAATGAATGAATAAAATTAGAACAATATCATACTTGTTTCTCTGCATTCTCAGCACGTTGATCAGCCTCCGTCACTCTCTGCTCCAATTCTTGCATCTATGCCGAGAAAACAGTGGATACATTTAAACATAAATGTTATTGAAAAGTCACTTCATGGTTTATTGTACCTGAATGTGTATTATATATAAATATACAGTGATCCCTCGCTACTTCGTGCTTCAGTTTCTGCGGCTTCAATGCATCGCGGGTTTTTCAAAAATATTCATCAAAAAATTAAAAAATAAGGAAATTAAGGAAAAATTGGGGAAAAAGTTTAGGAAAATGTCACATGAATTGATCATGGCCAATTAGGCAAAAAATAAAAAATCCCCAAACAAACAAAAACAAAAAAACAACCCAACAAAACTACTTACATTTTTATGTGAGGTTTGCATCTGAGTGTGTGCACACGCGCATCTGTGTGTGTGTTTGTGTGTGTGTGTGTGTGTGTGTGTGTGTGTGTGTGTGTGTGTGTGTGTGTGTGTGTGTGTGTATTTATATTTTATTTACATCTAATGCATTATTTTTGACTGTTTAATTATTATAAGCATTTATAGTGTTGAATATGTACAGGGATCCCTCACTACTTCATGCTTCAAGTCATGTGGCTTCAGTGCATCGTGGTTTTTTTAATAAATAAATATTCACTGAAATAAAAAATAAGGAAATTAAGGAAGAATACAGGACAAAGTTAAGGAGAATGCCACAAAAACAAGGCCAATTATGCAAAAAAAAACAAAAAAAACCCTAAACTAACACAAAACAAAAAACAACCCAAAACCTCCTATCAAAACTACTTACATTGTTGTAAAGGTGCACATCTGAGTTTGTGCACGCACACCTGCATGCGTGTGTGCATTTGTATGTGTGTATTTATATTTTATTTACATCTTATGCATTATTTTTGAATGTTTAATTGTTATTCTAACCATTTGTAGCATTGAATATGTATTTGTTGTAATTATATGCACATATACATGTACGTAAATGTCAGTCGGGTGGGGTTGGGGGGGTTGGGGGGTGATCCTACTTCGTGGATTTTGATGGTCGCGTGGGGATCTCGGTCCCAATTAACCGTGGAAAGTGAGGGATCCCTATATACATGTACATATAGTACGTCAGTTAGGAGGGTCAATCCCACTTCGCAGAAATCAGCGGTTGCGGGGGGGGGGCATTAACCACGGAAAATGACGGATCCCTGTACATAGCAAACATGTGTGTCGTAGCTGAAAAATCAAATCTAGATCATGATACACTGCAAGTTTTATAGTAAAAAGTTAAGCTTCAGTGGTACATATATATCTGTTGAATGTTATATAATGCCAATTTCTAAACAGTGAGAGGAATCTACCAGCACCTGACACCAAATGCTACATTAAGCTTGTGGTTTATCAGTGCCAGGTTGGGTATGTGCCTACCACAGTCTGCTCCAGTTCTCTGCCAGACCACCATGACCAGCTGACAGGAGAGAGAGGTGGCATGTCTGACTTTTTAAACCTACCTCCCACCCACTATACTCATAACAATTTGCACATACTTGAACATATATAGAGCGCAGATGTTCAGCTGCTGATGGTTGAAGAAGTGGGTCTCTGTCTAGTTTTAGTCTCAAGCAAGGGGCTCGGATAAGCGGAGCAGGGTTTAAAGGGGAATAAAGGGCTGCCTTAATGACACCAAAATCTATTCTGAGATAAGTCTTCTTAGGGAGGAAGAACAAAATTATTTGAAGCAAGAAGAGAGGAGGGAAAATGAATACAAAAGAAGGAAATGGAAGCCTAAAGAATGTAATGTGCTGAGATCAGCTATTTCATACATCTAAAGAGGAATGTGTAGCCCAAGGAATGCAAAAGTAAATGCATAGATCCAATGAGTCTTTATGTAGAGCTTATGGCAGAGGCTTCCAGACAGAAAAAGAAACATTACAGAATTCCTTTTTTTCTTGTTATACATCCCAGACAGTCCTGAACACACCACTGCTACTACCACACTTGTGCACATGGATCCCATTAAGTGAATCCTGCATGATATGTCTGAACATCTGACAGGCTGCCACCTACCAAACCACGTTTAATATGCCGAGCCTATATTCGTTCATTGTGACCGAGCAGACAGAAAAAAAAAAACCCAAAAAGACAAAAAAAAAAGGAAAGGTGAAAGGTCCAACCTCCAAGTCAGAGAGGTTTGACGGCACACTGACAAGCATCAGCATGTCGGACAGTTGCCAGCCGTCTGTCTTTGGAACAAGAGGTCAGGTGTCTACTTTTGGCTCGTTTGAACCACCGTGCAAAAACTGCAAACTCCAGCCATGTAGTAATATATGTAAAAGTGGTGTAGTGTGAGAAATATAACTGGACGCCATTGTCCATTGCTGTTGTCTATTAAAGCACGGAATTTTATAAAGTGAAACAGCAGCCGGGCACTACAATCATTAACCATCTCACATACTGACATGGTTTCAAAGAACTCAGCTCAATTATTAAAGGACAGAAAAATTCTCCTGAAGGCTACAAGACAGAGATATGCACACTGTGTGTGTGCGTGTGTGTGTGTGTGTGTGTGTGTGTGTGTGTGTGTGAGAGAGAGAGAGAGAGAGAAAATATTGCTATTTCAGGGTCATCCTCCAGTCTGATACCCGGTTGTGAAGCAGAACTCTCGAGAGATTACCCCACCACCGGCCCTCCCTGCTCTCACATTATTCACACATGCTGAAACACTTCTGTAACACTGCCCTTGTGAGTACCATGTAATTGTAGTGCTGTGTGTTAATAAGGACATGGTTCACCTACCAAAATGACACATATTCAATGTTTATTCATTCATTATTTTTTTTAAATCACTTAGTCCTATTAGGGTTTAATGAGACAGGGGCCTGGGCGAAGTGGGAGCCCGGGATTTGAATGCACAACAACAAAAGATGCTAACCACTATGCCACCATGCCACCCTTGGCAGTTTTTTAATCATCAAATGCATGTTTTATGTGGGGTCAGTGGCATAGTGGTTAGGGTGCTATGCTCATGATCGGGAGGTTGTGTGTTCAAATCCCAGTGAGACCCCCACTATGTTAAGACCCCTGGGCAAGGTCTTAACCACAAGTGTGCCTCTGTTCACCCAGCAGTATAAATGGGTACCAGTAAAAATGGTCCAATGAGCCACTATGGCTCAGATGTAAAAGGACCAACGGACTTTACCTCAAATCAGTGCTTCTCAAGTATTTTCTGTGGCGCCCCCTCTAGGAAGAAACACCCCCCCACACAAGCGACTACAAATAGTATTATTTGTCTATAAAATCGTTATTAGTACACATCTGCATAATACTGTATCTTTATTAACATTGAAAACAAAAAGAAAGACATATAGTTCAACTTACAATAAAGAAAACTTGATTAACATTGTGTTTAATCTGTAATAAAAAAGATTTAAAGTGCACCAAAGGTTTCCTGAAATTAAAAAAATGCATCCTTATTTAAATTTATTCAACTTATTTATGTATTAATATCTCCGTCTGGCTCCACCTTTCGCTTCGTTCCTGTTAGAAATTTTTCCGTGTTGTTTCTTAAGGGGTTGTTTACTGCACTTCATATCGTTTGCTCGTGTGAAAAACCGCTACACCATACAATGAGAGTGCCACTGCCAACTACTGGAGTGGAGGTGCAATTACACTTAATTCTCATACACTGTTCCAGAAATGCATGTTCCCCAGGGTCATATGCACTCCTCCAGGCATCACACCACGCCCACCCACCCATCCCCCCAGCATCATACCGTGCCCGAGAAGCACTGCTTTAAATACATGTTTTCGTATATTTTTTTCACCAGCCAAGAGTCATTAAAAGGTCAAAATTATATGGTACTCCTATCACATTTATACATAATACAATCACAAAACCTACAAAGACTTCTTTCTTTAGTATCGAGATTTTTTCTCCTGAGCACAAAAGCATGTGCTGCAATCTGAACAGAAAACAAAACATGTCTCACTTTACAAACCTTCAATCACACCCTCATCACATACTACACTGTCCCAAACTCAGTGTGTGAAACACTCCTAACTCAGCTGGGAGAGCCAGTGGAATAGTGTCAGAAGTAATCTTCCGGCAATAACATGAGCTGTGAGCTGTCAACACCCTTTTCTCCACTCCCTCTCTTCTTTTACAAAACAAGCGCACACAGAAAATAAAGGGATATTTAATCCTGTCTTTATGTGAGGAGAGATCCTGGAAGGGTGTGTGTGTGTGTGTGGGGGGGGGGGGGTGTTCAAGGGTAGATGTCATGAGGAGAGACAAGACCTGATGTAAGACACCAGTCTGTGAACTGTGTTTGGACAGCAAACATCCTGAGTATGAAAAAAAAAGAACAAGCAAAGCACAAACATACACACACACACACACACACACACACACACACACACACACACACACACACACACACACACACAAACATACACACACACACACACACACACACACATACACACATAAGTACAGGAACATATTTACTCAGCAGTAACATTCACTAATCACTCACTCATTTGCCAAATCACACCAGACCATCGCAGGGCAACAGATGCACACAACCTTTTATGGGAAGGTGGAATTGGAACCTTTGGAATTTGGAACAGCCAATTAGCCGAATGCGCATATCTTTTAAATGTATAAAGAAGCCTGGAGTACCTGAAGGAAGCCTAGAGAAGCACGGGGAGAACATGCAAACCCCACACCAATCACGGGACTTTATCCCAGAACCTTCCTGCTGTGAGGTGGACGTGCTAAAGACTAGGCCATCGTGCCCTCAACACTGGAAGAGTGAGAAAAGAGGCTATTTGGAAGCTTATAAAGTAGCACTATTACATCCCCCATGTCCACCAACAAGAAATGGGTTCTGTTTAATATGGGTCAAATATATGGTTCTTGTTGGTCCTGGTATTAGTTGTCCTTTCAGCATAATTTGTGTGTAATATAATTTTAATTTTAACATAAATGATCATAAAAAGCACAAAACTGGGCAATTTTATTCTGAAGGATTACTAGCAGGGCTGAACCTAGGCAACACAGCCATTATTTTTTCAGTCTTGTACCTTTTACTGGTTCCTTTCGGTGAGGCGCTGATCCCATCCTTTGTCTTTGACTTCTTATGAAGGAATTTGGTAGGAACCACATCTAGTTTTAAATGTAAAAGCTTGGGATTTATGTCGATTAATTCTACCTGGAGGCCACGCCAATAGCAGGTCAACTCAGCTTTCATGTCGTCAGTTGGTTTAGGAATAAAAACTAAATGTTTTCAGGCAAGAGTGTGCGTTAGCCATAAAAATGTTTTATAAAAACAGTAATAGTTTGACAGCTGTGCAGAGTTTTTACAACTTAGGATGTCATGGTGCCGTTCCATCAAAACACACGATAAAATGTTGAATTAATAACTTTTGAAGAGAAACCTGGTTTCAACAGGATGGAGCGACATCACACACTGCATGGCAATCATTGGAGGCTGTGCGAGAATTGTTCGGTAACCGTGTGATCTCATTATTTCATTTTCTGTAACCGCTTAATCCCAATTAGGGTCGCGGGGAGGCTGGCGCCCATCCCAGCCAACTTCGGGCAAGGGCAGAGTACACCCTGGACAGCTCACCAGGCCATCGCAGGGCGGAAACACGCTGACTGCTTTGTGGGACTATCTCAAGACTAAAGTGACCACGACTTGACCAAAAACTCTGGATGAGTTCAAATAGACAATTCAGAATGAAATTCACAGTATCCCAGCTGAGATGCTGCAGCTGTCAATGAGGAATCTGAACAGCAGATTTCAAGAATGCATTCGTACAGGAGGACGCCATCTACAGGAAGTAATTTTAAAAAAATAAAAATTCCACCATTGTTTATTGAATGGCATGTTTTAAGGTTTCAATTATTCTGAATAGAAAAATTTTCCCCCTCACGCTTGGTTTTATTGGATTGTTAAAAAGTTCCTGTTTTTGTGTCTTCCTTGTATTATAGGGATCCCTCACTTTCCGCGGTTAATTGGGATCGAGATCTCTCGCAACCATCGAATTCCGCGAAGTAGGATAGACCCCTGACTGACGTATACATGCATGTATATGTGTATATAATATCAATAAATACATATTCAATGCTATAAATGCTTATAATAACAATTAAACATTAAAAATAATGCATACAATGTAAATAAAATATAAATGCACACATACAGACGCGCGCGCACGGATATGCACCACACATAAAAATGGAAGTAATTTTGATGGGGGGGGGTTTGCTTTTGTTTATTTGGGGTTTTTATTTTTTATTTTTGCATAATTGGCCTTTTTTTGTGTTATTTTCCTTAACCTTTTCCCTATTCTTCCTGAATTTCCTTATTTTTTAATTCAATGAATAATTTTTAAAAACCGTGATGCACTGAAACTGCATGAATTGAAGTAGTGTGGGATCCCTGTATATATTTTATATATATATATATATATATATATATATATATAATAAAAATAAATACAATAGTACCTCACCTTACGAAATTAATCCGTTCCAGCGCCTTTTTTGTAACCTACATTTTTTGTAAGTTGAACCGAATTTTACATGTAAAACATGTGATTCGTTCCAAGGCTCCCAATACTACCTCATAAGCCCTTTAAAAATTATAAAAGTACACCAATTTTATATGAAATATGTGTTAAAAGTAAAAGAAAATTATTTACCTTTTTTTAAATCTCTTGAAGCACCCATGCGACGCTTTAAAGTCCGGGCGTTGCTGGTCTGAAGAACCCTCACCCCCACCCTCCTTCACGAGATCCGTAAATATGGCGGTTGCTTTTTCCGAAATAATCACCTCCGTCACTGTACCTCCACTTTTCAGGCCTCCTTCTGCTTCAATATCGTCCCGATTGTAGAGGGGTTTCGGCCACACTCCTTTGCGATTTCACTCAACCGCAACCCACTTTCATATTTTTTATCATCTCCTGTTTTATTTTTATTGATAACAGAGCCCGCTTCGCCTTTTCAGTCTCACCGGGAATCACTTTCTTTAGGCTCATGATTAATAACGAAAAATAACGCTCACGAAACTCATGAACCAACAGTACAACTCTCCTTCACAGATGGGTCAAACAATGGGTCGAAGGCACACAAAAAGCATTATGCGTACAGTACTGTGTTATGGAGAGTTAGCTCCCTCCTAGCCAATGGAAGGCCAGCGGGGCGGAGTGTTGGGAGACAACCAATGGGAAAGCAACTCGTGCATTGTTTGAATGTTTGAATGGCACTTTTAAATTTTTGAGATGGCGCTTTCGTAACGTGAACTTGTTTCGTATCCAGAGACAAAAATTTTAGGAAAATTTCGTAACCTGAATTTTTCGTTTGGTGAGACTTTCGTAAAGTGAGGTACCACTGTAAATAAAAATAATGTTGTTTACTCTGCTTTCCTCCATGTAGGAAAAACATACCTGAATGTATTCAACCCAGAACAGTAGTAGTGCATTTAAGGTTTGAATACCAATATGAGCAATTTCTCTCTTCAATCCTCACTATCCGCACATGACTAACTCAAGTGTGTTACGGCCATTAATGAGACAGTTTGGACTGCTTCCCCCATTAAACAAAAGCAAAAACCAACAGATGTCTTCTTGGCACTGTTCCTTTGTGTGAGCGCAACTATTATAACACACATGTTCATGGTTTACAGCTTATCTATACCATTTTCAAGACCAGATGTGTCTGATACTGTTTACAGAAAGCCTCCTTCACTTAAAAGCTGACATGAAGCCCTTCTTTTGTTCTGCCATTTAGGCAAATAATAAAAAGTCAGTCTGATGCTTGGGTTTTATCAAATGTGCATTAATGTCTACTTGTGACTTTAAGAAATATTTGTTTTCTTTTTATGAAGAAATGATTAAAGACGGAAACCTTTGGGGCTGTGCTCTGCTTTCTAATAATAATAAAAAGAAATCTAAAGTCACGCTTCTAAAGTCACTCTCTCTCTCTCTCTCTCTCTCTCTCTCTCTCTCTCTCTCTCTCACACACACACACACACACACACACACACACACACACACACACACACACACACACTCTTCTGAAAATTAAATGAAGCACATGTTCACATTAGCCAGTTGTGTCTCCTCAATCTTTGTGCAAGGCTCTCTGCCAAGTCTGACAATTAACTGATTCTTGCAACAGACTTGCAAGGTCAGTGGAGCATGAACAGTGCAGGGATGGGGGTGGAGAAAAGAGGAGAAAGCATTGATTTACCCACTGCCTGAGAAGGAGGAAGAGGCAGACAAAAGCAGCAGAAAGTATCAGTTAAGATTAAGCATTAAATCAAGCCTCAGGTCAAAGATGGACAGCAACATCAGTCAATTTCCTAATGGAAAAGTCGTGCCCATAGATTTGGCTTGAAATATCATAACCATGCATAATTCAAACCATCACCTTTCAATGAGTTGAGATTTGAGCCCAGGTATGACTTGAATACTGTTACGTTCACATTTAACACTTTAATTTATTGTACGTTCTGTCGATCCATACCTTTTCAGCCAGCAGCTGACGGATTTTGCCTGCCTGCAGTCGGAAGCGGAGTAGTTGCATCTCAAGACTGATGCATCTCTTCTGCCAGTCCATGCTGGCACTAGGAACAGCCATCGCTGCCGCTGTTGCACTTCCCTCCATCACCTCTGCCATCAAGACTGCCTAACCTGAGAAAAGAGGAAAAGAGAGAGCAAGAGAGAACAAAGTTGACCGAATGAAACTTTAACATCCACCCAGTCTGGTTCATTACAGTGGAACATCTAATTAACCTAATGTGTATGTCTTTGGGCTATGGGAGGAAACCAGATTGACCAGATGAACTCAGGATGTTCTTACTGTGAGGTGGACATGCTAACTGGAGTTGGATAATGTTCACATCAATCATAGGCGACACTGGTGTTCATGTCAACTGAGGCCCGGAACACGAATTTCTTGAGGCCTCAGGTACATCCCTTGGTGTGTAGCTGAGTTTGGAAAACAGTGTTTAAAATATTAAGAATCAACCCGAACCATTAGCTCAAGCAGACCCCAGTCCTCAACATACTCACTCTTGTGTGAAAGCACATCTACTCCTGTTTTATGACGTCATTATTACGCCTCTTGGACACCACTCACTGCAAACGCAGAGAGACTACAGACAGCAGACACTTACACGAACATTCATTTTTAATAGAATCTGTTTATTCATTCTATTCAAAGTATCCAGTCTAATAATCAAGGATAAAATTAGCAAATACAGTGATCCTCACACTTCGTGCTTCAGTTTCTGCGGATTCAGTGCATCGCGGGTTTCTCAAAAATAGTCATCGGAGAAAAAAAAGGAAATTCAGGAAAAATAGGGGAAAGTTAACGAAAATGCCACAAAACAAGGCCAATTATGCAAAAAAAAAAACCCCCACAAACAAACAAAAACAAAAAACAACCCAAAACCCCTAAACAAAACTACTTAATTTACATCTTATGCATTATTTTGAATGCTTAATTGTTATTATAAGCATTTATAGCATTGAATATGTATTTATTGATATTACATACACATATACATGTACATATACGTCAGTCGGGGGAGTTGACCCTACTTCGCAGAAATCGGCAGTCACGGCGAGGTCTTGGTCCCCATTAACCGCGAAAAGTGAAGGATCCCTATACAAGTCAAGAATTTCTGTCACTGTCCACATCAAGCATTACGATGGGGAAAATGTCATCTCTGTGACTTTCAACATGGCATGGCTATAAGTACCAAATGGGTGCTTTGAGTTTGTCATCACCTCACCTAAAGATCAGATATATAACAAGTGTTTTGTGATTATTAAAGGTCTGTACCTGTGATGTCATACCATAAAACAATTAAAATCTACCTCAACAAACCAGCTTTTCTTTTTCCTATTTTTAAATTTATGTTTGGACTAAGTTAAATCGCTGTTCAGAATTTCCCCTAAGTGTGTGTGTGTGTGTGTGTGTGTGTGTGTGTGTGTGTGTTGGCCCTGCGATAGACTGGTGAGCTGTTCAGGGTGCTGAGAGTCAACAGAACTAGGCTCCAGCGCTCGCCATAACCTTATTAGGATAAAATAGTTTGACAAATGAACTGAATGTCATATTACCTGAGCCAGTTCTCTGCTGTGCTCTGATTATTTTCATGCTGACATTTCCTAGAAGGTAAATACACCTATGACATCACAGCTCTGACAGTAATCCCTCCTGGCTCCTATATTTCTTCCTTTCTTTTATTGTTTCCATCCATCAAACGAGAACTCTTCTAACATTACCTTGGTAACCGCAAACTCTGACACATTTAAATAAAAACTTCCTTTTTCTGAGACTTGTCTTTCTTTTTCTCTCAAAGTGTACAAATTTCTGTATAGTCCCGGCTGGACTCAGTTTCAGTCCTGTGGTTGTGTGTGGGTGTTGAGCAGCTACACACTTTTGTAGACAGTTTACCCACTAAACCAATCCCTTCCCCTGAAGCAGGCACCCAAATGTCCCTGCCTAAGCAATCCCTTCTTAATTACAGGCCGCGGCAGAAACAGGATCTATGCCTGCACAATGGTGTCTTTCTGCATGACGGTCCCATTACAGATATGCAGGAGGGTCTCTCTCTCTCTCTCTCTCTCTCTCTCTCTCTGAATCAAGGTGACTTCTTTCAATAGTGGGAAAATTGAGCTTGAAAACTATTCTAATATCCTATAAACCGAATTAAAAAAAAAAAAAAACAGCACATTAACAGTCTATCTCAAGCTTCGAGGTGGGAGCAGTCAATCAGAGGAGTAGGAAAAAAATCAACTCACTACAGAATCTAAAATTCATCCAGAACCAACAATACTGTGCTCTCCCGGAAAATTATTATCGAGAAAGATACCTACACTTCACAGGGCAGAGTATGAAAGCCAAACAAATAAACAACAACAACAATAACAACCAAAAATGGCCCCGGTGGAATTCATGTCTCCGTAATGAATGTTTTTCACCAGTTCCAAAGCAGGAACAATTATGGTGTCATTATGATTCCTCCTACCAGACAATAAAGGCAGGCTGTTGTAGAGAAGCTGGATATGGAGCAGCAGGCCCAGACAGAACATGACACCAGAGTTCTCCGAGTGCACACCACCACAACAGTGCCATGTGGCGCTATGCAATTAGCAGCCTCCTAACTATAGCCCTGTTGGCAAATTACAGAAGGCCTCCGTCGGGAGGATCCATCCAATGACCAAAGCCTCCGTTCAGTTCATGCGGGCTCCCATATGCCGATACCTGAGGTTTGCGACTCTGTAGCCATATGGAGTAAGAAGGAAAATAGGTCAAGATGAACTCAATACAAAAAAATTTGTAAAATTATGACAACAAGGTGCAACTAATTAATCCGTTTGCTTGTATGACAAAACTTCAGTAATACAGAGAAGCTTCTGCACCCTGAGCTCGTGTTTAACTTGGCGTGGGGCGAAGATCACCTAAAGGTGAGACTCACCAAAATAACCTGCAAGGTATTCACAGATTTTCTAGGAATGTGATTACATAGGGTTTTGAAAGGTATTTTCTCAAAATCACTATCAAGATATCATTCTTGAGCGCACTGATTGCAATGAAAGAGGTTAATTCCCCTCTGTATACAGGTTGCTATTTTCAAATGTGAATTTTTTTCCAGTATGATTTTTTTTTTTTTGCAGCCATAAGCAGAAAGACACTACTGGTACAGACTAAGCTACAAAACAGAGTTTCCATCAAAACAGCCAGCGCTGCTTTGAGAGTTGCACAATGGGGGCCAGTCGGCCTCCAACACAGCCACGAGCACAGCTGGCAAAGAGTGATTCATCCTCTCTGTCTCTCTCTCTCTCTCTCCTCAACGCATAGAACATCTTCTATAAACAATAAAACATGAAGCGAGATCTGGACGTTCACCTCCACATGATAAACAAAGCACTATTGAAAGCATGCTCCTCTCTGATAGTCAGTCCTCAAACATAGACGCAGGACTAGAAATATGCAAAGCTTAGATTGTGTAATCACTCGAAATAAATCTAAATTATTGGGTTAATTGTATAAATGCAAATATAATATTTTGATCAAAGACACATAGGCTTTATGGCTGATGAAAAATAAATGCTTCATGAAATAATCTGTAACGACAAGTTCAGTTCAGTTCATTTTCTGTAACCGCTTCATCCTAATTAGGGTCGCGGGGAGGCTGGCGCCCATCCCAGCCGACTCCGGGCGAGGGCAGAGTACACCCTGGACAGCTCTCCAGGCCATCGCAGGGCGGAAACACGCTGACGGCTTTGCAGTCTGCTCTTGTCAAAAGTCAGCAATGGTTCTTTTATGTGAATCTCACACCATAGACAGTGAGAGACATGGCCGGCCTTTGACAACCCAGTTAGGTGCACTAGGAGGGACAGTGACAACCTTGTGGAGAGTGGGACTCAAACCCCCAAACTTTGGATCAGCGATCCAGCACCCTATACCACTAGACCACCACTGCCCTGTAATGATATGCTGCACTTATTTCAAAAATTCAGTTTATTGGAGGGGAATAGTGACTCACGGCAAAAAGGTCCTGGGTTTGAGTTCCAGACTCGGGTGGTGTTGTGTGGCGTTTGCATGTCCTCCCTGCGCTTGTATGGCTTTCTCCCACAGTCCAATGACACACACATTAGGCTAACAGACTGTTCCATGACGAACATGATGTTTCTGTTTACTGATGTCAATAAACAGGTCTCAAGGATCTGGACCAATCATCCGAGGATTAAATGAACACAAAAACCTTTAATCCCAGAAGATTTGTATTTAACAACAATGCCAACCAGTGCTAATACAAACTCTGCTAACCGCAATCATTCATTTGTGAATGTCCTCACTGATTTCATCCTACTAAGGTCACAGGGACCCTGAAGCCTATCTCAGCCAAACAAAAAACAAAGGCGTAGTATATCCAGAACAACTCACCAGACAGTCACAGGGCCAACACACACACACACACACACACACACACACACACACACACACACACACACACACACACACACAAAACCATTTACACTACACTCACACTTCGGAGCAATTTAAGACAGCATATGTGTAAGACTTTGGTCTGTGCGAGTAATCCAGAGTTTCCAGGGAAACCCATGCATGCACAGGTCGAACGTACAAACTCCACACAGAACTTGAACACAGGACCTTTTTGTCGTGAGGCAGACGTGCTAAACACTACACCACCATGACACTCCCTGTTAAGATTGGTGAGGAAACATATACAGTATTGATATAATGGTGGAGGCCCTTCACAGGTTCCTGCTAAATAAAACAAGGAGAACATGAGAACACAAATCATGAGCGATGTGGTTAGCACATCCGTGTCACAGCAAGAAGGCCTGGGTTCGATTCCCAGCCTGGACGTTTCTGTATAGAGTTTGCATGTTCTCCTTGTGTTGCATGGGTTTCCTTTCGTCACTAATACCCCCATTTCATTGGAGCACGGCAGACTTACAGAAGCAAAAATGTTGTCATCCGCAAACACTCCACAATTATTCCCTCATCTTCTGTGTCATTCCGTGTGATTCCGTAGTTATTCCTCAAGTCTTCCTCCACTTCTGTATGCTTCGAGCAGGCGAAAATATTTCGTGAACGTGCTTCTGAACATGTTCAAAATCACGTTCACAGAAAAAAATTCTGTGAGTGTTCTGTGGGGTCACTTTGGCGTACGTTGGGGTACCTGTTCCGCACATGCTGTGAAAGTTTCGAAAGTGTAAGAATTTCCACTTTTCCGTAGGATTTCACCCATTTTCTGTGTAAAAACGCTGAAGCTCTTTCGTGGACTGCGTTCCGCGCCTTTCCGCTACGATTCTTGCATGCCGTAGTCCAGTGAAATGGGGGTATAAGGTTTCTCCAACCACCACTCCCCAAAACGAAAAAAATAAATAAATAAATAAATAAATAAGCATAGTAGGCTAATTTGTCAACCGAGCATTATCAAGGTCTATCTGCCATTTAAATCAAGTGTCAGACTGACTGTCAATTCTCGGCTGACGAATTGGCTGTTCCAAAACTCCTTTACGTGTGAATGTGTATGAATGGCTGTGCGCATGTGGGCCCTGCGATGACCTGGAAAGCTGCTCAGACCAGCTCAGAGTTGTCCGAAATGTGTACAGTCTCCTCGCGACCCTTACTCGGATTAAGTCTTCAGAAAATGGAAATGAAATCAAGAGAGAGTGTATGAGGGTCAAAAAAGGAATTACGAATTTTTGGACGTGTCACTTATTAAACTAGAACTTATCCAATGATTCCATGTGTCTCTCATAAAGACACACACACACACACACACGCACACACACACACACACACACACACACACACACACACACACACACACACACACACACGGCTTTGCATGCAAACACAGAGGCACGAAAAAGCACCCTACAGTCATGCAGCTGTGGTGATGTCAGTGGTTAGGTGGTTAGGTGATATCATCCTATCCAACATTAGAAATCCCCACAGCACTTTTTTGATTATCCATGACAAGATCCAAGCAATTCCTCAAGAATGTGACCTTTCTTCCAAATTACAAAAATCAGAAGGAAATCATTGTGTGGATCTGGGTCAGCCTGTGGTGTGTATGTGTGTGTGTGTGTGTGTGAGCATGTGAGTATGGGATCTGTGCATTTTCAACCATATAAACGACAATATAATAGGCAACATGTAACTCATGATGTCTCTAAACCTCCAGCTCTGTATAGTTCAAAGAGAGCATGAAAGAAGTCCCAGCACAAAGTACAACTGACGTCTTGGTTCTGTCTTCCTAGTCAGAAGATAAGTTTCCATTTGGTGCCTGTGGAAGAGTTTATGGTCGTTAGCATTGGAGCTGTGTAAGGCTTCCTAAAAACAAAGGCATAGACTCTAGCATAATCTCTAATTCTGAAAGGTTTGGTCAGCGCTACGAACAGAACCTTTATTACTCTGAAAGACGAATATCAGTGTATATTTTACGGTGGAAGCCTCTTATTTTTGGAGAATGAACATCTGTTGCAGGGTAAAGCACAGTTAGTGGTGATATAAATAGCCTCTCCATACAGTATATCATAATACAGTATATATACAGTATGTGTAGTGAACAGCTGCAGATAAAGTTTTTCTCTTCTGCATCTCGTTCTGCTTCTTTTTATTTCTCTTTCTCCCTTTGCTCTGGTCTCAAAGAAGCTCCATGCGAAGACTAATAACAGACTACTGTAAACTCGCCACCCTCATTATCAGCCCATGTAGTAAATATAGACTTAGGGCTGGTTTATAATTCTGTTTTAAAGCGTATTTACGTCACGATGCAAAGAAAGAATTTGTGGAGTGAATGCAGTGTGAAAAGTTGCATTTATGGTCTCATATACAGGGATCCCTCGCGACTTCGCGCTTCAGTTCATGCGGCTTCAGTGCATCACGTTTTTTTTTAAATATTCATTGAATTAAAAAATAAGGAAATTAAGGAAAAATAGGGGGAAAGTTAAGGAAAATACTGCAAAACAAGGCCAATTATGCCAAAAAAAAAACCCCAAACAAGCAAAAACAAAAACACAACCCAAAACCCCCCAACAAAACTTACATTTTTATGTGAGGTGCACGTCTGAGTGCGTGCACGTGCATCTGTGCGCGTGCGTCTGTATCTGTGTATTTATATTTTATTTATATCGTAGGCATTATTTTTGAATGTTTAAGTGTTATTATAAGCATTTATAGCATTGAATATGTATTTATTGATATTATATACACATATACATGTACGTACATATACGTCAGTCAGGGAGGAATTCAGCGATCACGGGGGGATCTCGGTCCCAATTAACAGCGGAAAGTGAATACTGCCCTAAATATTCCGCTTCAGAGTAGTAATCTTGCCACAAGTTTAAGATGAAGTCAGTTGGGCTTTTTACACCCGAGCCTAGTGGCCGATCAGCCCGGTGCTTATTCCTGGTTTCTATAGCATGAAGCGACTAGGAGTTCAACTCCTTCTGGATAGGACGCTAGTCCATCGCAGGTTACCTTCCCAGTATATTTTTACTGGTACCCATTTTTACTGCTGGGTGAACAGAGGCACACTTGTGGTTGAGACCATGCCCAAGGGTCTTAGCACAATGGGGGTCTAACTGGAATTCGAACACACAACCTCCCGATCATGAGCCCAGCACTCTAACCACCTATGCCACCGGTGCCACAAGTTTAAAGTAATGAAATAATATTAAGTGTTTTTCATATCCCATGCTAGGAACACGGAGGATTACCCACCAACCCCAGCTTTTAAAACTACAACACGTAAAAATATATATATACATATATATAATATATATATATACAGTATATAATGAACATGAAGTCTACACATTCTGAGAGATATCAGACAGGCAAACAAACACATATCCGAGTTTCTAGACTAGGGCCATGGACCACTTTTCACTTTCAGTCGCTCATTTGCCGAACCGCTTAATCACACTATCAAGGTCACAGTGAGGCTGGAGCCTATGTCAGCTGACACTGTGTTAAGGCTAGGTACACCCTGAACATGTCACAAAATCATTTACTCTCACAATCAAACTTTGTTTCAAATTGGAACAGCCAGTTAGCATAATGTGTATGTGTTCTGACTGTAGGAGAAAACTGGAATACCTTGAGGAAATCCATGCAAGCATGTGGAGAACACACAAAAACACCTGAACTCAGGATCTTCTTCCTGTGAGGCAGACATGGTAACCATAACGCCAGTGACTCCATTCAGACTTGAAATAATATACAGTGACCCTTCGCTACTTTGTGCTTCAGTTTCATGGGCTTCAGTGCATTGCGGGTTTTTCAAAAATATTCATCGAAAATTAAAAAAAGAAATTAAGGAAAAAAAGAAAAAACATTAAGGAAAATGCTGCAAAACAAGGCCAATTATGCAAAACAACTCCAAAAAAAAAAAAACAACCCAAAACTCCCCAACAAAACTACTTACATTTTTATGTGAGGTGTGCGTCTGAGTGTGTGCACGTGCATCTGTGTGTGTGTGTGTGTGTGTGTGTGTGTGTGCCCACACGCGTCTGTATGTGTGTATTTATATTTTATTTACATCTTATGCATTATTTTTGAATGTTTAATTGTTATTATAAGCATTTACAGTGTATTTGTTGATATTATATACGCATATACTAGTACATGTACATATACGTCAGTCGGGGGGGGGGGGTTTGATCCTACTTCGCGGAAATCGGCGGTCGCAGGGGGATCTCGGTCCCCATTAACCGCGGAAAGTGAGGGATCCCTGTATTGTCTTTGACTAATATGAAATAATTTCCTGAAAGGATATAGAAAACATTTTAGAGGGTCAGGTCAAAAAGATATCTGCATGAGTGTAATGTTAAAAGCAGGTCTGCCCCAACCATACAGTCCTATAGAGCCAAAGTCCAGCACAGCTTGGTATTCCCCTACTTAAACATTTACATTTCTTCATGTGGAAAACTCTTCTGTTCGCATAACTTAAGCCTGAGCGGAATAATCAAGTGCCTTAAGAGATCTAAATACAGCAGACATCAGTGGTTAAATGAACTGAGCAATTCTATTAAAATTGGCCTCCATACACACCCAAATCACACCTAACACTTGCAACAGATATCATCCACATTTTAGAAATGTCCTTATGGTTGTGGTGTTTATATGAGGTGTGTTTATATTACCAGGAGAGTTTACATGCAGAGATTTTTCTACATGCTTACCTTTCACACAACACACTGCATGTTATTGTCATAATCATACAGTTTGCTCATCCACATGATGATGTCGAGTCAAAAGCACTGTGCGGTGCATTTACTGTATAGTACCGCATGACACTTTTTCACCACTTCCTTTCTTATTGTGTTGCTGTATGATTCATGATGACTGGGATTACATTGGTCATCCTTACAGCTTAATGTGATACAACGCTTATTTTAACATAAAAGACCATAAAAAGTACAAAACTGGTAACTTTATACCGTGGATTACTACTGGGGTCTGAACTTATGGCCAAAAGTCAGGTTTTTTCCACCAAAAGTGATGTGAACTTGTTGGGCCGGGCTGTCGGCGCAAATATACAAGCAGATCTTTTCAGGGACCAACATTTCAGGTGATTTAAAAATTAAAAAAGAAAAACGTGTTCAAGAAGTTACCATGGCTAACAGTTTCAAGGAGATGGGTGCAAATGGTTACCAGACAGGGAGGAGTCTTGTTGAGTCACACGTAAGATGACACATTCTAGTGAATCTGACCCTGAGAATGACAAACATTTTTCCAACTCAGCTTTCCTGATCTCAGCTGGTTTAGGGACACAAAATAAATGTTTTCAATGATTTCTGTGCTTGTTGTTTGCGCAGCTCAGCACTGGCTGAAAATGAGTTATGATGCATGAGGGTCAGTGATGCAGCGCATCCCACCAAATGAGTTCGGATCACTACCGGGCATGAAGAGCCAATTCGAAAGGCAACATGTCTCTGAGCATTCCTAGTGCCACGGCACTCGCCCTCACTTTGAAAGCAGGCAAGGACTGATGTTGCCGGAAGAAACCACTGACGTTATATGTGTTTGTTTTAAATAGCTAATAGCACTAATTCACGGGTTTTCTTTAAATTCAGATTTGATAACATCTACTTGACTGAAGGTGGAATTAAACCCAATGTCATGCACACAGTACATGTCCATGCTCATCAAAATGCACTACTGTTAATACCGTATTAACAAATAAGTAATAAACCATAAGTGAATGCTGGGGCGGATGTGACGTTGAAGCAGAATTTGCTGTCAAAATGTGTAATACGTACATGTGCCAGTGTATATATCATGCATTCATGTAAATGAGTGATGTACAGACGTCGCTACTTCGTGCTTCAATTCTTGCAGCTTCAGTGCATCATGTTTTTTAAAAATATTTATCGAATTAAAAAATAAGAAAATTCAAGAAGAATTGGGGAAAACTTAAGGAAAATGCCGCAAAAACAAGGCCAATTATGCAAAGAAAAAAAAAAACAACTAAAGAAACAAAACAACCCAAAACCTCCCATCAAAACTAGTTACATTTTTGTGAGGTGTGCATCTGAGTGCGTGCACACGCATCTGTATGTGTGTGTATTCATATTTTATTTACATCTTATGCATTGTTTTTTTAATGTTAGCGGAGGTGGGGATTGAGGGGGGGTGATCCTACTTCGAGGAATTCGGTGGTCGCGTGGGGATCTCGGACGGAAAGTCAATCTGTATATGTAATTGTACTGTAGTATTATGTGCAGATGTGCCTCGTTTTATTTTATTCAGAAGTTCAGTAGTTTATGTCTGATTTGTTAACTTGCTAACACCTTCCCTTTTTGAAACTGATGCTTCTACATCGTATTCTCATGATTTCGACTCTTGCGAGAGTGAAGTAGATTACAAGCGAATGCAAACTAGTAAAGGAATTTTAGCTGACTGAAACTTTGTTTATGTAAGCAAAAACCACCAGATGATGAAAATATACATTTTTTTGTGCACCAGAGGAGTTTGGAAGGATTTCCTTTCCATTCAGATGAAATAAAAACATAAGCTTAACACTCTAAAAAACTTAACGTACATTGGACAAAGTGATTTAAGGTTGATTTTTGCATGAACTAAACAGCTGTGCTTGACAAGTCTTTCTCAAACATCAGACCATGGCAGGCTGAGATTTGAACTCCAAAGCTTTCTGACCCATAGCATTCATTTATTTGGTCGCCCTATGGTGGACAACCACTAGGGATTTCCAATTTCATAGCCCAAAATCCTAATAGCTTCACTTTCAGTATGTCATAGAAGATCTGATGAACTTTTAATCAAATAAAGGTAATCTTGAAGCAGACAGAAAACCCTCCTTATTTCTAATTATGATGAGTTTATAACACTGTAGAAATAGGAGCAGCATCCTCAGTGCTGAATTCGGACTCTTTCAAACACCTTTATTGTTCATACCATCAAATCCAGGTTTCAATATAAAGTCGCAACTTCAAATGTACAGTGTAATGCAGAGTTTGTATATTTCTAATAAAGCTGCTTTTTTGAGAATATTTACTTAGTTACAAAAATAAGAACTGAATTGAGAATTGAATTAAGGTGACAAAGTTTAGCAAGTCCACCTCACAGCAAGAAGGTAGGTTCAAGTCCCAGGTTCGGCTTGGGCGTAACTGTGTGGAGTTTGTATGTTCGGCCTGTTCTCCTGTGGGCTTCCTCCAAGTACTCCAGTTTCCTCCTACAGACCAATGACATGCACATCATGCTAATTGGTTGTTCCAAAATGCCCCTAGGTGCGCATGGGAGTGTGAATGGTTGTGAGTGTGTTGCCCTGTGTTCGGTAAAGGCTGAGATAGACTCCATCCTCCCAGTGACTCTAAGAAAATGAATGAGTGTGAATTAAAACGTCTTGAGCTCTGCTGTGCAACTTTATCCAAAAATGGTCACGTGTACGCGTACAGGTGTGTCAGTCTCTCTCTTTCAGACACACACACACACACACATACACACACTGGTTCAGACCCCCCCCCCCGGTCCATTATAAAGCAGCTGTTTGAGAATTGATCACGAAGCTCACATATCAGACACATAACAAACGCGGATTCCACTGTACATGACATCAAAGGCTCTTATTACCTAAACACATAAACATAAACAAATAAACACACACTTTACTATTCTAAAGATCTTTTCTAACTTACAGCCATGTGCTCGGAGGCAGCTGGTTTTGCTTACCTTCCTCTCGACCGCCAGGATTCCACGTTCAAACACTACAGTCGGAGCATCACACACTCGCGCGCACGCGCGCACACACACACACACACACACACACACACGTGCGCAAGCACACACACATACACAGCTGCAGGATCTCTCTCTCTTTCTTTCTCTCTCTCGCTCTCTCTTTCTCGCTGTCACTGGTTCACTCTTCTCTCCTCCACAGAAGTGAGAATAGAATCAGTTCATTTTCCTTTAAAAGAGCCGAACGCAAACTCAAGTGACTCTGTAGCCACGCCCCCTAGCGTCCCCCAACACACACACACACACACACACACACACACACACACACACAGGAAATTACGTCAGATTTCAGCAATAACTCATATTCTATGGTATAATAAGGATGGAGTGATATCAATTCGTTTCATATTCTTCACTGGAACGGACTTCACATCCCTTGAAGATATTTTAATGTATCCCTAAACATTTTATTATTCCTACTTTAAAATACCAAATGGCTGAAAACTACACGTTTTACCTCTTTCTTTTTTCAATATCATTTTATATATATATAAATATATATATATATATATATATATATATATATATATATATATATATATATATATATGTGTGTGTGTGTGTGTGTGTGTGTGTGTGTGTGTGTGTATATATATATATATATATATATATATATATATATATATACACTGTATATTTGTGTGTGTATACTTGGATATATTGGATATTGTTCAGTCAGTTCATTTTCTTTAACTGCTTAGTCCTAATTGTGGGGCCGGTGGTGTAGTGGTTAGGGCGCTGGACTCATGATCAGGAGGTTGTGTGTTCAAATCCCAGTTAGACCCCCACTGTGCTAAGACCCCTGGGCAAGGTCTTATAAGTGTGCCTCTGTTCACCCAGCAGCATTTTTACTGGGTACCAGTAAAAATATACTGGGAAGGTAACCTACGATGGACTAGTGTCCCATCCAGGAGGAGTTGAACTCCGAGTTGCTTCACGCTACGGAAACCGGGGATAAGCACCGGCCTGATGAGCCACTATGGCTCTGGTGTAAAAAGCCCAAAAGACTTTACCTTTTACCTTAATCCTAATTAGGGTAACGCAAAGGCTGACCTCCGGGCAAAGGCAGAGTACACCCTGGACGGCTCGCCAGGTCATCGCAGGGCGGAAACACGCTGACGGCTTGGTTTGCAACAAGTAATGGTCTGGTAAGCTGTTATAAGGTGTATCCCACCTTCACCCAGTGTCTGCCGAGATAGACTCCAGCCCTCCTGTGATCCTAATAGGATTCAGTGACAATTGAGTGAGTTTAAATTTAGGCACTACTTGCCATTTTTGGACACTGTGAAATTTCAGAAGAATATCAGACGATATATAGGACCCAACCCTATAAATACATAATTGATTAAAATACAATTCAATTTAGAAGCTTCTAACCAATACAGTGTGGGATCAGTTCAGCTCCTCACGCTTTAAAAGAGATTAAACCCAAACTTAATAAAAGCTTGAATGCATCATTTATCTGTTTCTATACTATGAACTTTTTTGTTCATGAAGAATAAACCAGCAATAACTCCACATACAAGGGGTGAATATGAAATGGAGATAAAAGTCACATGATCACCAGCTTTCATCTGTAATATAGAAGTGATTTTCATATAAATACATGCTGCAGTATTATTTTCTTTCTCATATATGATTGGATTATTGTTTAATGTACGTGAATGGAATCACAGATTACTTGTATTTGTGTTTTATTTTATTCAGAAGTTCACCAGCATATATCTGATTTGTTAGTTTAATTTAATTATACTGTTATGATTATGGGCGATACGGTGGCGCAGTGGTTAGCACGTCCGCCTCACAGCAAGAAGGTCCTGGGTTTGATTCCCAGGTCAGGCCTTTCTGTATGGCGTTTGCATGTGCCCCTCGTGCTTGCGTGGGTTTCCTCTGGATACTCCGGCTTTCTCTCACAGTCCAAAAATGTACAGAGTAGGTTAATTGGCTGTTCCAAATCGCCCGTGGTGTGAGTATGAATGGTTGTGTGAGTGCCTGCAATGGCCTGGCGAGCTATTCAGGGTGTACCCCGCCCTCACCCAGAGTCGGCTCCTCTGAAACCCCAATTAGGATTGAGCAGTTCAGAAAATGAATGAATGTTATGATTACCTGTAATTTGCCGAATGTGAACAGGGAGATTCATGTCCGATTCTCGCGATTTCACCCAGAAGAGTGAAACTTTTTCAAAATGGCTAATGCAAACTATTCAATTGATTTTATCATATTGTAACTTTGAGATTACATAAAAATAAATAAAAAATACCAGATAAATGATTTGAACCTAAATTGGTAGTGGTTGTGTTTTACATACATTTTTCACAGAGGTTTTAGATTTACAGTAGGACTAACGATATCAGCGGTCCAATAACAGCCTTCCAGGTCTTTCCCTTCCTTTTTTAAATCAAGGCAGCAAACGTACAAGCGTGCTCTGGTGTCAGTTTCGTTTATTTGCTCATTTGCCAAACTGCTAAATCCTACTAGGATCACAGGAAGGCTGAATCCTATCTGAGCCAAAAGGGAAACTCTGAACAGCCTGTCGGTCCATCACACAGCAAATCACACAACCATGCACATTCACACCTATCAATTAACATAATATGTATGTCTATGGACTGTGTGTTTGTGTGTGTGTGTGTGGGGGGGGGGGGGTGTCACAGACTAAATAAGCACCAAGAGATCATGCAAAATCCACACAGAAATGCACCTGCCAAGCCTGGGACTTGAACACAGGACATTCTCACCACAGTGCTACTCTTATTATTTTTTAAAAAATACATATAAAAGAAACATTGATCACTGGACAGCAGGAAAACAAATCTTTGTATAAGTATGAACTTTTTACAAATTTGACAAAGTTTCCCAATCAGTTTGTAATTATTTGTATTAAAAGTAAATTAAAAATATTCATTTGTGTTCCCACTATATCCTAATTAGGGTCACGGGGAGGCTAGCCCCCATCCCAGCCGACTCTGGGCGAGGGCAGAGTACACCCTGGACAGCTTGCCAGGCCATCGCAAGGCAAAAACACACTGATGGCTATGCAGCTCCTCTTGATGAAAGTCAGCAATGGTTCATTTATATGAACCTCACACTACAGACAGTGAGAGACATGGCGGGCTTTTGATAACCCAGTTAGCTGCACTGGGGGGACAGTGACAACCTTGTGCAGTGGGACTCAAGCCCCCAACCTTAGGATCAGCGATCAAGCGCCCTTTACCACTAGGCCACCACTGCCCTGAAAAAAAATTAAAAGACAAAAATTACATGCTGACACAAAAATCACCTCATTTCCATTCTCTCTCTCTCTCTCTCTCTCTCTCTCTCTCACACACACACACACACACACACACACACACACACACACACACACACACCTCATATTATAGAGCAGTAACTTTTCAGGTTTTGAAATGGACATGCTAACCACTACTCCTCTGTGCTCCCTCTGGTGTTAATTTGTACACTGATATTCAAAGTGGTACATGAGATATACAGGTAGATGAGATAGACAGGTATATGAGATAGACAGGGCATGAGATATATTGAAGGCAGTGTACAAAAACTAACAGAAAACATCAGACAATTAATTTACCATAAGCAAGATAATCACTGCTTTGGGTTCAAATCATTATTACCTGGAGTACAAAAACCTCTCCATAACTAAATAACCTCTGTATAACTACATATCCTCTATATAACGTAGATCATTTAAAAAGTTTCACATCCTCGGTACATTTCTGCAGCATTTCAGGGTCAAGTGCACTTCCCGGGAACGAATACGATATCATGACATAAGATAAGATGATATAAATAATAAGAGAATGATATAAGGACTCTGTTTTGTCATTATGTTTGCGAAGTATTGTTTAGTGTCATACATTCCCATTCATACCAAGCCTTAGTAATTCTGATTGTGTTTCGTGTGTATGCGCTTGTTTATTTCTCCTCTGGTGATTTCCTGCCTCGTCTAACATACTGTATGCTGTTTACATTTAAACTCTGCCGGCCCTATTTACATCGCGTTTTGGATTATCTTTGCTGTGCTCTCTGTCTGATCATTTGATCTCTGCCTGTCCCACGTTTATGAACTTTGACCTGTGTTTTGGTATATCTTTTTACCTCCAATTGCATTCACTCAGCCTCCAGCTTCAGTCATTCTGTGACAGTGAGTCCCTCAATGAAGTTTTCTTTTTGTACTAAAAATGCATACGTAAAGGCAAATATCGAAATAATTAAATTGCTATTGCAATGAAGATATAAAATGAACTGAAGTACCAGTGACAAGATTATAATAATGGTTCAAGAATAAAATGTAAACAAAAAATTTATTTATTTTTGCGGACTATGTACAGATGTGCAAAAGATTCCGAAATATGGGCTGAATTTTTCTTGCCAGATGTGACTCGAGGCAAACACATCTCAATAAGTAAATGCTTTGTGTATCGTTTGCCAAACTTTACCAAGTCTTATGCATGTTGACCTGTGTTGCTGTCCTACTTTAGACCCTTCAGTTCAGTTCATTTTCTGGAACTGCTTAATACTTATTAGGATCACAGGGAGGCTGGTGCCCATCCCAGCCGACTCTGGGCAAGGGTAGAGTACACCCTGGACGGCTCGCCATGCCATTGCAGGTCAGAAACACGCTGACGGCTTTGCGGGCTACTCTTGTCAAAAGTCAGCAATGGTTCTTTTACATGAACCTCACACCATAGACAGTGAGAGACATGGCCGGCCTTTGATAACCCAGTAAGCTGTACTGGGGGGACAGTGAGAACCCTGTGGTGAGTGGGGCTTGAACCTCCAACCTTAGGATCAGTGATCCAGCACCTTCACCACCAGGCCACCACTGCCCTCTCATGAGTACTGTTTTGACATTTTGGATTTTGGCCTCATTTTTATTCAACTTTGTGGACTGAGAATTACCGTAACTGCACCGATCTCCAGTTTTTACAAAATCTACTCAGGTCCAATTCATTCTCGGTCCATGAGTTGACCTGATCGAGCTTCTGTCTTACTGCTTCTTTTGAGTACGTCAATGTCCTAATGGATGCAGCAGAAGCAGGCTGGCAAAATAATAGTCTGCTAACAGGAAGCTGGTCGGAGAACATCAGCATTTGAATGATTAGATGCAGGAGCTAAACTGTAAACTGTGCCCACAGTTTTCTGAACATTTGACACCTCTCTGTTGCACCTATGTCAGTAGATAGTGATGAGATTAGTGGTTAAGGTGATGGGTTACTAATCTGAAGGTCAGCAGGCCCTCGAGTGAGGCCCTTAATGCTCAGTTGTAAAAAAAAGATCAGTGTAAGTGACTCTGGATAAGAGCGCCTACCACATGCTGCAGATGTAAGTTCCTGATAAATCCATCTTGACCTCTATAATGAAAGAATAATACCTCGGGTAGGTATTCATCTCTTCTCATTTTCTGAACCACTTTATTCTTTATCTCATCCATGGGTTGGCTGAAGCCCATCTCAGCTGATGCTGTGTGAAGGTAGGGCACAACCGGAACAGCTTGCCAAACCACCACAGAGCAACACAGACTCTCATTCACACCGAGGGGAAAACAGGAATATCCAATTAACTTAATGTGCATGCCTTTGGATTGCGAGAGGAAACTGGTGCACACAGAGGAAGCATACTGAAGCAGAAACTCCACACAGAGACTCCACACAGAAAAACCCTCACCAAGCCCCCAAATCTGGAACTTTCTTTCTATGAAGCAGTGAGGTTTTCATGCATTCATTCAATTCATTAATTCAGTTTATAAACCGCAGAGATGAAAATGTTGAGGTTCTCTTTGGGAGGAATGAGGATGGATAGGATCAGGAATGAGTACATCAGAGGGACAGCACATGTAAGAAGTTTTGGAAACAAAGTCAGAGAGGCTAGATTGAGATGGTTTGGACATGTACAGAGGAGGGATAGTGAATATATTTGTTGTAGGATGCTGAAGTTGGAACTACCAGGCAGAAGGCCTAGAGGAAGACCAAAGAGAAGATTTATGGATGTGGTGAAGGAGGATATGAAGGTAGTTAGCGTAAGAGAAGAAGATGCAGAGGACAGGGTGAGATGGAGGCAGAGGATTCGCTGTGGCGACCCCTGAAGGGAACAGCCGAAAGGAAAAGAAAATTCATTTTATGAACCTTAATCCTAATTAGGTTCACGGGGAGACTGGGCGAGGGCAGAGTACACCCTGGACAATTCACCAGGCCACCACTGGGCAGAACCACGCTGACCACCTTGCTACCTACTCACGCAGTGAGGTATTCAGTCAAGTAAATTCCATTGATATGGTGCCCCATAGTCCATATGACTGTGGGGTGGGCAGTAGTGGTCTAGTGGTATAGGGCGCTGGATCGCTGATCCAAAGGTTGGGGGTTCGATTCCCACTGTCCACAAGGTTGTCACTGAACCCCACCCCCCCAGTGCAGCTAACTGAGTTATCAAAGGCGGGCCATGTCTCTCACTGTCTTTGGTGAGAGGCATGTAAAAGAATCATTGCTGACTTTTGCAAAGAGTAGCTGCAAAGTCGTCAGCGTGTTTCTGTCCCTTGCTAAAAAAAAAAAAAAAAGGGTTGTGACAGGAAGGGCATCCAACGTAAAAACCTCTGCCAAATCAAACGTGCGAATCAGATGATTCTCTGTGGCGACTCCCGAGTAAAAAATAAAAGGAAAAAGCCGAAAGGAAGACAGACAGTCCATATGACTGTGACATTTGAGTTCTGCCAAACGATTCCTCTGCCTAAATGTCCACTGTCCTTCACTGACCATGAAGCATTTAGCAACCTTTGTCCATCAACCTCTCCAACCCTGGCGGGTTCCTTTGAAGAACAAAGAAGAGGAATTTGCCATCACATTGATTACTGAGGAATAATCAGGTCATGGTTAAGTATCCCTACCGCCACTGGTCTTTTCAGGTCTCGAACAACTCAGGTCTGTAAAAACTTCACAAATCACAAAAGACAATTCCTATCACATACCTTTAAAACTGAGTATATATTAAGGAAGGAAAATGTGAGGTTCACACATGCCTGAGATCTTGTACCTGGGTTACATCATCAGTCAGAATGGTGTGAGTATGGTTAACACCAAAGTGACTGAAGCTGCTGTCCATTGCTGGCCCATTACCAATCGATTTGAAGATGTGCAATGCTTATTGGGGTTTGTGAATTTTCACAGGATATTTACATTATTATCTCCAGCCTCCTGCACAGCTTTTCTCAAGCTGGATGTGCACTGTTCTTAACGAGAAAATTTTAAGCTGTCGAACCGAGCAGGCTTGAAACATGCTATTGAGTCCATTTTGTTCCTTTTCTTTTGTGTCCACTACATAGCCTAGGATTAAGAAAAAAGGAATTGTCCGTCCACTAGCACAGTAAGTACGCACTGCTTGTCTGAAAGCCTGGCTAATTTCCCTCCCATTCAAGGAAAAAAATCACAGCCTGGGCTAACACACTACTAGCCGGATGCCATCCATACATACAGGGCATAGACCTTCTGTTTCAGATGAAATACCAGTGACCAATCATGCATGTCCCTAAGCCACAACTCTACACTCAACAATATCCCTGGCCCCATCAGTTTTTTTTTTTTTTGTTTTTTTTTACCAACTCCCCAAAGTGGTTCCTGGCCCAAAACAATGGGCCATTTAGATTCATGTTGCCCCTCCAGTAAAACAAGGTCTCTGTAACAAGAAAAGATCTGCTCCTGGAATAAGTACTATGTTAGTGGGAGGCCCGGCCATGTCATTAGAGTCTGATTCCTAGATCATACTACATCCTACCAAAAGTTCCCACCACTGACTACAACATCCATACATTCCACTCACTGCCGTATTTTCAATCACCAGATTTATGATCAGACACACCCATCCAGAATTGCAGTCAAACTGATGAGGACTCTGCATACACACACACGTACACACACTGTCTCTCTCTCTCTCTCTCTTCTCAAAGTAATTGTTCTCTGCAGTTTTAGCCACACATTTATTCATTCAAATCCCAATTAAGGTCACAGGGAGGCTGGAGCCCATCTCAGCCAACTCTGTGTGAAGGCAGGGTACACCCTGGCCAGCTCACCAGACCATCGCAGGGACAACACTCACACAACCATTCATACTCTCACTCACACCTACAGGCGGTTTGGAAAAATTAACCCACTGTGCATGTTTTTGGACTGCAGGAGGAAACTGGAGTTCACTGTGGAAACCCACGCAAAAGCGTGGAGAACACACAAACTCCACATAGAAACGTTTGAGCTTGGAATCAAATCCAGGACTATCTTGCTGTGAGGCGGACATGCTAACCACTAGGCCACCATGCCACTGTTTTAGCCACACTTTGCATTATATTCTCATGTGGTGCCATGGTGGCGTCGTGGTGAGCACTTCCTCCTCACAGCAAAAGGGTCCAGAGTTTGAGTCTTGTGGCCGTCAAGGATGTTTCTATGCGCATGTTCTCTCCATGCTTACATGGGCTTCCTTTGAACTCTTCAGTTTCCTCCCAGAATACACATTAGACTAGTTTTGCATACCAAATTGTCGCAAGGTAAGAAAGTGTATATAAATGGTGCTGGCCTTGTGATGGTCTGGTTCAGGGTTTTCAGGGTGTGCTCCGCCTTTGCTCTGAATCAGATCAGATGGGCTCCAGCCTCCATTCATTAATTTATTTTCTGTAAACGCTTAATCCTAATTGGAGTCACGGGGAGGCTGGCGCCCATCCCAGCTGACTCTGGGTGAGGTCAGAGTCAATTTATAATATGTTACCTATTCCTGTATATTTATTTGTATATTACCTTTAAAGGTGCTGTGGGTCAATTTGGCATTCAATCTTTGCTTTTCTTTTATTCTTTTGTTCATTTGATGACTTTTCATGTTTAATCTTCATATGATAATTTTTCAACTTACATTCCTCTAAAATATTGTATGCTATGTCTGCTTATGATGTCTCAAACGCCGCTGTGGTGACGGTTTTGCAAATTAGCCTAACATGTGTATTAAGCATGGAGAGAACGTACAAACTTCAAACAAAAATGCTCAAGCCTGGGACTGGAACCCATTACTTTCCTGCTGTGACCTTCTTACAATACACCACTGGGCCACCTCTACCTGTTAGTCAGGCATCAGTCATCTTCTGCTTGATCCAGGGTTGGATCGTGAGGGCGGCAGCCTAAGCAGTTTGGTTCAGATGTCCCTCTCCAAAGCCACATCCTCCAGCTCTTCTGGGTGGATACAGGCGTTCCCAAACCAGCTGAGGGACACAGTGTGTTCTGGGTTGACTCCAGAGTCTCTTTCTGGTTGGATATGCTCAAAACACCACATCAGCAAAATGTTTGGGAGACATTCTAACCAGATGCCTGAGCCACCTCAACTGGTTCCTCTCAACTCAAAGGAGCAGGGGTTGTACTCCTTCCGGATGACAGAGCTTCTCACGCTATCTTTGAGGGAGAGCCCTGCCAGCATGTGAAGGATGCTCATTTCAAAAACTTGTATTCACGCTTTTGTTTTTTCCTTTACTACCAAAAGCTTGTGACCATAAATTAGGATAAGGATGTAACTGGTAAATTGAAAGATTTTTTCATCTGCCTCAGCTCCCTCTTCACCATCAGCTCCATCATTCCCTCACTCATGAACAAGACAGCGAGATACTTGAACTGATCCACTTGGGGCAGGACCTAGAATTAAATGTATAATCAAAAAATTGCAATAAAAATCATGAAACACACACTGGATGTACTGGATTACTGATCCAAAGGTCCGGGGATCAAGCCACATTATTTCTGGGTTCCTGGGTTCCTCCAAAGAGCACACACACACACACACACACACACACACACACACACACACACACACACACACATACCCGAGTACATACCCCCCATAAGAGTATGTATTAGCATGTTACTGATTTAAAAATCACATTTTGATCACACAGTGAGGACTACTTTATTGGCTTTAAATGCCTAACCAACCCAGATCAAATAATGGTGTAAAAGTTAATCACTATAACTTACCTTTAGCAGGCTATAAAAAGTTTGTAAGTATAATTATTAGGTTTTGTGAATGCAATGTGTATTCCCTTAAGTGATCTTACCTTGCATTACCTTCGAAAATTTAATGCTCTGCTTATTATACCTGTTTGCAAAATACTGTGATCCAGTCCCAAGAAATAGATGTGCACGTGCCACCTGATCACTTGCATGGTGTCCATTTAATTTATTTTACACCTACAGGATGCTATAGGGTGTTGGTGGCCTAGTGGTATAGGTGCCGGATCACTGAGCCACCACTAAGGTTGGTGGTTCAAGCCCCACTCACCACAGGTTGTCACTCCCCCCCCCCCCCCCCCCCCCAGGTGCAGCTAACCGGGTTATCAAAGGCCGGCCATGTCTCTCACTGTCTATGGTGAGAGGTTCATGTAAAAGAATCATTGCTGACTTCCGACAAGACTAGCTGCATAGCCGTCAGCGTGTTTATGCCCTGCGATGGCCTGGCAAGCTGTCCAGGGTGTACTCGGCCCTCGCCCGGAGTTGGCTGGGATGTGTGCCAGCCTCCCTGTGACCCTAATTAGAATTAAGCAGTTACAAAAATGAACTGATGAACAGGATGCTTTTTGTATGTTTCTTAATGAGTCACCGAAGCTTCCCAAACGAAGCTTCCCTTAACTATTCGCAGTTTTGCTCTCCCGTCTTGAGTATTCACGGACTGCCAAGCAACTGATACGTCACTCAAATTCAGCCAGTGGCTGCCCTCCTTCCTGCTGATTAGTTGAGAAGATGTAACGCCCCTTTTTCCTCATTCCCGCACAAGTTTTTAATGAGCCTCTTTTTTTAGTGAGTTTTAATTACCAGTTAAGCTCTATCATGCCATTCAAATGCTGTGCGTCTTCTCTGGCTTAGCGATAAAAAAGGTAACGCGTTGGATGTCTCTTCTGAAGAAATAAGACTTTCTCGACAGTTTCTTTTGAAGTGCCTGAAGAGAAATAATCATCTGAAAGCACTCTAGTATTAAAGTCTTTTTCAATCATTTTTCCAGTACAGTACTTAAGTTAATGTTTAGAATTTTTGTGTGTGTGAGTTTATGTACTGTGGTGTAGCATGTTTATCGTTTTGTTTTGTTTATCCAATTTACTACATTTCATGTTCTTTTATGTTCTTTTTGTTAGGGTTTGTGTTTTTAGGGGACTTTGATTTTGACGGCTGTGTTCTCTAACCCTCCACTCCAGCTAAGGGGCGTGGCTGAGCTGCTCCGTGGCCTCTAAACATTCTAAACATTAACTTAGGCACTGTACTGGAATAATAATTGAAAAAGACTTTAATACTACAGCTTTACAACCCCCCAGTGCAGCTAACTGGGTTATCAAAGGCGGGCCATGTCTCTCACTGTCTATGGAAAGAGGCATGTTAAAGAACCATTGCTGACTTTCATAAAGAGTAGCTGCAAAGCCATCAGCGTGTTTCTGTCCCTTGCTAAAAGGGTTGTGACAGTCAGGGCATCCGATAAAAAAAACCTATGCCAACTCAAATGTGCAAATCAGGTAATTCGCCGTGGCGACTCCCAAGAAAAGGAAAAAAGCCGAAAGGAAGAAAAAGAAACGACAGCTTTACAATAGTTCAGATGATTATCTTCAGCAACTTCAAAGTAAACTGTCGTTTCTTCAGGAGAAAGTCTTATTTCTTCAGAAGAGACGGTGCTTAGCTGGCGTTTGAGTGGCATCATAGAGCTTAACTGGATAATATATTATACATACAAAATGAAAACATATACAAACTGTATGTATGTATATATATATATATATATATATATATATATATATATATATATATATCTGTCTTCCTTTCGGCTTTTTCCCTTTTACTCAGGAGTCGCCACAGCGAATCATCTGATTCACACGTTTGATTTGTTTGGCAGAGGTTTTTACGTCGGATGCCCTTCCTGTCACAACCCTTTTAGCAAGGGACAGAAACACGCTGACGACTTTGCAGCCTACTCTTTACGAAAGTCAGCAATGGTTCTTTTACATGCCTCTCACCATAGACAGTGAGAGACATGGCCCTATATATATATATATATATATATATATATATATATATATATATATATATATATATATATATATATATATATATATATATATATATATAATGTTAGAACTATGCAAAGAAAAGGTAGAGAGCTGGCTGACATGATGCAGAGGAGGAAGGTGGACATACTGTGTGTTCAGGAGACTAGGTGGAAAGGTAGCAAAGCTAAAAGCTTAGGAGCAGGGTTTAAGCTGTTTTATCATGGTGTGGATGGAGTAAAGAAATGGAGTAGGAGTCATCTTGAAGTAGGGGTTTGTCAGGAATGTTCTAGAAGTGAAAAGAGTGTCAGACAGAGTGATGAATCTCAAGTTAGAAATTGAAGGCGTGATGGTCAATGTTGTTAGTGCTTAGGCCCCACAGGCAGGATGTGAGCTAGAAGAGAAGGAGAGATTCTGGAATGAGTTAGATGAAGTGATGCAGAGTACCCCCAGAGGTGAAAGAGTGGTCATTGGGGCAGACTTCAATGGACATGTTGGTGCAGGCAACAGAGGGGTTGAGGAAGTGATGGGCAGATTTGGTATCCAGGACAGGAACACAAGGACAGATGTTGATCGATTTTGCAAAAAGGATGGAAATGGCTGTGGTGAATACTTTCTTCAAGAAGAAACAGGAGCATAGGGTGACTTATAAAAGCGGAGGTAGGAGCACACAGGTAGACTACATCTTGTGTAGGCGATGTAATTTGAAGGAAGTCAGTGACTGCAAAGTAGTAGTGGGTGAGAGTGTTGCCAAACAGCATAGGATGGTGGTGTGCAGGATGACGCTGATGGTGAGAAAGGTGAAAAAGGCAAAGGCAGAGCAGAAGACAAAGTGGTGGAAGCTGAAAAAAGAAGAGTGTCATGTTGTCTTCAAGGAGGAGTTGAAACAGGCTTTGGGTAGTCAGGAAGTGCTTCCAGATGACTGGACAACCACAGCCAATGTGATCAGGGAGACTGGTAGGAGAGTACTTGGTGTGTCCTCTGGAAGGAAAGTAGATAAGGAAACTTGGTGGTGGAATGAGGAAGTGCAGGAATGTGTACAAAAGAAGAGGTTAGCTAAGAAGAAGTGGGACACAGAGAGGACCAAAGAGAGTAAACAGGAGTACAGGGAGACACAGCGTAAGGGAAGGTAGCGGTGTCAAAGGCCAAACAGAGGGCGTATGATGACTTGTATGATAGGTTGGACAGTAAGGAGGGAGAAAATGATTTATACAGGTTAGCACAGCAGAGAAATAGAGATGGGAAAGATGTGCAGCAAGTTCGAGTGATAAAGGACAGAGAGGGAAATGTATTGACTGATGACAGAAGTGTGCTGGGAAGATGGAAAGAGTACTTTGAAGAGCTGATGAATGAGGAAAATGAGAGAGAAAAAAGAGTAGAAGGGGTGACCGTTGAGGATCAGGAAGTAGCAAAGATTAGTAAGGGAGAAGTTAGGAGGGCATTGAAGAAAATGTGGAAAGGCAGTTGGCCCTGATGACATACCAGTTGAGGTACGGAAGTGTCTAGGAGAGGTAGCAGTAGATTTTCTGACAAGAATATTCAACAAGGTCTTTGAAAATGAGAAGATGCCGGAGAAATGGAGGAGAAGTGTGCTTGTGCTCATTTTTAAGAACAAGGGAGATGTGCAGAGTTGTGGCAACTACAGAGGGATAAAGTTGATGAGCCATACAATGAAGTTATGGGAAAGAATAGTGGAAGCTAGACTAAGGGCAGAGGTCAGCATTTGTGAACAACAGTTTGGTTTCATGCCACGAAGAGGACCACAGATGCAGTGTTTGCTTTGACGATGTTAATAGAGAAGTACAGAGAAGGTCAGAAGGAGCTGTATTGTGCCTTTGTGGATCTGGAGAAAGCATATGACAGGGTGCCGAGAGAAGAACTGTGGTATTGTATGAGGAAGTCTGGAGTGGCAGAGAAGTATGTTAGAGTGGTGTAGGAGATGTAAGACAGTGGTGAGGTGTGCTGTCGGTGTGACACCGGCACTTAGTGAAAAGTATGTATATATATATATAGATAGATAGATATAAAGTATGCTGTATAATTTTTATATATTTTATTAATAAATATCACAGTACAAAATTGAAAGTTTTTTTTTTTTAATCATTACTATGTTTTACTTCATTAATACTGTATTAATGAGTAAGACTGTCTATAGAATGTGTTTAAGAGGTATATTTTAGCGCATGTAATATGGTAGATACACAGTATTTTACCTCCGGTTGCTCATTCGTGCATGCAATATGATACATGGGGTTTTACTTGCAGGTACAGAACTCGCGGATTATCTTCATTCGCGGGAGGGGCCGGAACCAAACCCCTGCGAATACCAAGGGCCTACTGTATTTAACGCAGCACACAGAATAATGTAAAACCATTATTGATTTGGAAAACATACCACTTGAAGTAGGGCTTCTCTCCCTTAAATACATGGCTGTTGTCCTCATTTTTGAAGGCTTGTGTCATAACTCATAAAGTGTGGCGTTTTGAAGTCATTGTAAGATGTACCCTTCGGTATATGGTATGGGGGAAATGAGCTGGTCAGTCATGTCGGTAAATGCCTTCCTATCACTGCAGCAAAGAGCACAGATGGATGGCTGTAATAAAATATAGCGCACTGCTAGTCACTCCACTGATACTCATACTGTGTAAGAAACAGAAAGAGAGAGCTCCATTGCTCTCAGTCAAAACAATTCCTGATTACCCTACACAGTTGGCGTTTAATACTTGTTCCACTGCTGTGTAGTCAGAAAGCAATGGAAAATTAGGCTGCAGTATATGTAGCGTGGAACTCTAAGGGTGGGTGTAAGTCAGTTTTGCTGATAGGCCTCCTGCACAGATCCAATCTGCTCGTAGAGGCATGGTGCAGGTCAAGGTTCATAGAGTATTTCAGAAAAACACCGTTTCGTGTTGAGGTCACAACAGCAGCATAGTGGAGACTCCGCTCACTCCTGCATTACTTAACCTCAAGAGTTAAAGTTGTAACAAACAAATTCCATTTCAGTGTGTTCCTTCCCTCTTCTTTTCTGTGATCGTCTCTGAGTGTTTTATTGTCTTTTGGCTAGCCTTCTGGAACGTCTGAGGCAGACTATGTTGGTAACTTTGAGCAGAAAGGAAAATGCAAAACAAGTGTAGCGGCAATAACATAGTGTTATGTCAAGTTAATTAAGCCACAAAAATGTGAGTGATTTTTTTTTTTCTTTCCCTGTTACCTTGTCATTGGGCAGCATGACATGACCTTGTAGAGTGACATAATTATTTCTGTGTGGAGTTTGTATGTACTTCCCATGCTTGCGTCTGCTTTCTGTTTGTACTCGGGTTTCCTTCCACAGTCACATTGGGCTAACTGGCAGTTCCAGGCAGCCCCAAAGTGTGAGTGTGGATATGAATGGTTGTGTCTGTTGCCCTGTGATTGACTAGCAAGCTGTTTAGGGTATAAAGCCCAGCCTCCCAGTGACCCAAATAGGATCAGGCGCCTCAGCAAATAAATAGGTGTACAGTGATCCCTCGCTACTTTGTGCTTCAGTTTCTGCGGCTTCAGTGCATTGAGGGTTTTTCAAAAATATTCATCAAAAAATAAAAAATAAGGAAATTATTAGGAAAAACAGGGGAAAAGTTAAGGAAAATGCTGTAAAACAAGACCAATTATGCAAAAAAAAACAAACAAACAAATAAACAAACAAACAAAAAAACCCAACCCAAAACCCCCCAACAAAACTACTTACATTTTTATGTGAGGTGCACATCTGAGTGTGTGCACGCGTCCATACGTGCATGTGTATTTATATTTTATTTACATCTTATGCTTTATTTTTGAATGTTTAATTGTTATTATAAGCATTTATAACGTTGAATATGTATTTATTGATACTATATAGACACATATACATGTACGTATACGTCAGTCAGGGGGGTCGATCCTACTTCGTGGAAATTGGCGGTTGCAGAGAGGTCTTGGTCCCCATTATCCGTGGAAAGTGAGGGAGCCCTGTATTACCTTGTCACCTTAATCTTTCTGTGTGGTTTGTTACATGCCGGTTACAATCAAATGTGAAGGTCAGCCTTTAGTGTTGATGATGGCATTGTCTTGGATATAGCCAAGAGTGTTACTGTGACAAGTGTGATCCCAGCAGCAGTCACTGTGGCTGTTAAATTCTCTTCCACTCATAAAAAAACACAAATCATTGGCAAGTTACTCACTCACTCATTTGCTGTACTGTATGAATCCTGTTAGGGAAGGTTGGGGCTTATATCAGCAGACTTTGAAGGGGGAGGACATACTGAACAGCTCATCAAGTTATTGCAGGTCAATTCACACACAAAACCATTCACTCACATTCATACCTACTGGCAATTTGGAAGGGCTAATTATCCTAACTTGCATGTCTTTGACCTGTGGAAGGAAGCCAGCGTACCCAAAGGTGACTCATGCAAGCATGGGGAGAACATGCGAACTCCATACAGAAATGCATGAGGATGGGACTAGGACCCAGGATTTTCTTGCTTGTCCCAAATTTTACAAATGGCCCACCATTAGCAAGTTAGAATTAGCAACATAACAGTAAATTTCATGTCCTTTTCTTCACTTTCGGTCCTATTTCCGAATCCGGTCCTCAACTTTCACACATAATCCTAGGAATGCAGGATATTTCATTCATCCATTCATTTTCTGAACCACTTACTCCTAATTAGGGTGGTGGGGAGGCTGGTACCCCTCTCCACCGACTCTGCATGAAGACAGCTTGCCAGTCCATCCTAAGGAAGAAAAAATACGCTGACGGCTGTGCAGCCTACTCCTGACAAAAGTCAGCAAAGGTTTTTTTTACATGATACTGCACTGGGGAAGGGGGGGGGGCAGTGACAACTTGTTAACAGTAGGGCTTGAGCCCCCATCCTCGGAATTGGTAATCCAGCACCTTACCACCGGACCAACACTGTCCTATGCAGGATATTTACTTTTTCTTATTTTCTTGTCCTGGAAATTTGGCTCTGCATCTACCCCATCCACAGTGAGCATATTCACACGTAAACAGTGAGCACACATACAGGAGCAGTGGACAGCCACATTGTAATGCCCAGAAAGAAGTTGAGGTCGAGGTATCTTGCTCAAGGGTACTTTAGCCACGAATGTGAAGGAAGGGGAGGAGAGGCCACTCATTACCACATGTTTTACCTGCTGGTCCGGGAATCGAACCAGTGATCTTTTGGTCCCAAAACATTCGCTAACCTCTAGACAATGATATCAAATGAACAACTTGAGACACACTGATTTAATCAATGATGCTTCAATCAACTATAATTTATGTTTAAAGTACCATTTTTAATTTGCAGTTTTTTCGTAGGTGGCTGGTGTACTAGCCTTTAAATTCAGTTTCTGATATTCTAACAGACAAAAAAAAAGAAAACTGTGAAGAGTCTAAAGGATAAATATCCAAGACATCAACTCTCCCAGCTTAAAAGAAGCCATTGGGAAAAAATGCATGATAAAATATCCCAGATTAAGAGCTGATCCTCACACACCGAGTTCAAGCTTTTGCTCATATTTAAGATGACCTGAAATATTTCAGTCAACTTTATTTTCAGAACATTTTTAAACACTTTATTTCCAGTATGTGGACTTGTGGTTGTACATAACCTGGTAAAGTCCTGGATTTGAACACACAACCTCCCGATCATAGCACTCTAACCACTACGCCATCAGCCCCTTGCACATAACCCTGTTCTGGTAAATTACTGGAACACTTACAAATGAAGCTATATGTGTGAAAGTATTAAAAGGGTCTCAAGCAGCTAGTCATTTAAAGTTTAAAATAACTTAACCTAAGTACATGGATAAAAATAGTGCTAGTGGCTACACAGTGATCTTTAAATCACAGGCCACAAGACCGATGGTTGCTTATCAGCGTCACACAAGCCCCTACTTTCTGCTGCCCCGACTGTACTTTACTAACATCTACTATTGTCTCTTTGTGAGTGAGAAAAGGATTAAATGCTCCATAAAGCTGTTTTCCTTTAGATATAATTCTGTGCTGGTATGTGGAGTATAGATTTCTTGTTAGCTTTTTTGTAGCTTCCGTTTTTTTTTTACAGGGATGGGTTGCTGGCCCTTCGCCCAACCCTCCTCCTTTCTCACCCGGGCTTGGGACCGGCCACGGCAGTGAGCTTACAGCACCTGGTATTCCCAGGTGGTCTCCCATCCAGGTACGAACCAGGCCCAACCCGGCTTTGCTTCCGAGATCAGACGAGATCGGGCCTTCTCAGGGTGGTTTGGTCGTAAGCACACACAACAAGACAAGCCCTGAGGAGGAACCTCCAAGAAAAAAAGGAACAGCGGGATGCTGAGAAACACTTGGCGACGCGACCTGGACGCGGACGCCAAGAAGATGTAACAGTCATGAGGTCAGCTGTAAAGATTGGCCGAGGACAGAGACAGATGGAGGGATGTTGTTGGCGGCCTATGTCCCAGTAAGGGTGACAGACTTGAATGAAGAAATGAATGAATGAATGTGGAGTATGTCTCACTACTGAATGCACTCGATATGTTAAGTAACTGCTGGGAATAATATCATAGGTATGGTACAGTGGCGTAGTGGTTAGCATGTCCAACACATAGTCAGAAGGTGCAGTGTTTGAGCCCCGAGCACGGTTGTTTCTATGTGGAGATTGTATGCTCTCCTTGTTTTTGTGGGGATTTCCTTCCACAGTCCTAATCCATGCACATCCGGCTAAGTGGCTGTTCAAAATCTGATTTTTAATATATTTATTTGATTTGGATATACAGTACTGTATTAATTCCTGTAAAGGAAATATGGCTGTGCATTTTAACCATCCAAAGTGAGAACGTACATGTAGACACTGAGCACACACATAGCAGCAGTGAGCAGCCACACTTCGGTGCCTAGAGAGCAGTTAGGGGTGTTCGGTATCTTGCTCAAGGACACTGCAGCCATGAAGGTGAAGGCAGGGGAGGAGTGGAGTGGTCCTCCTCCCATCACGACATAATTTTCCTGCTGATCCAGGAATTGCCCCAGTGAACTTTTGGTCCCAAACCTGCTTCGCTAACTATTTAGCCACGGCTGCCCCCAAATAATTGCTCCTCACTGTGACTATGAATGGCTTTATCAGTGTATTGGCACTGTGATTGTCCAGCAAGCTTTTTACAGTGCAATCCCACCTTCGCCCAGTGAGATAGCCTACAGCAGGGGTCCCCAACCTTTTTATCACCGCGGACCGGTCAACGCTTGACAATTTTAACACAGACCGTGTGTGTGTGTGTGTGTGTGTGTGTGTGTGTGTGTGTCATAGATTGTTTATATTGTAAATATAATTTATTTATATAAAATAATAATAATGATGATAACAGTAATGATAATAATATTAATAATAATCAGCACTCCATGAATCTGGTCATTTTTCAAAATAAAAGATTTTTCAAAAATTAAGATAGTTCAGATTCAGATAACAAATAAAATGGAAATAATGAATTATTTCTTCTGCGGACCAGTGCTAATTGAGCTGTGGACCGGTACCGGACCGCGGACCGGTGGTTGGGGGCCCCTGGCCTACAGCCTCCCCGTGACCATGGAGAATTAATCAGTTCAGTAAGTGAAATGAAAATTAAATGAAAAATTTCTTAGGATCATGATTTTTCTATAAAATATTAAAGCAGATGCAAATTAAAAGTGTGTTTTGGCTCAGGAAGTGTGTGTGTGCTGGCTTGGAAAACTTCATCGAGTCATTGAAAAGAAAATCTACAAGAGAGCATGGCAGCTCAACCCTGCATGTGTGTACTGTCATTATCAAAATCCCAAGAGTTTAAGGACACACACACACACACACACACACACACACACACACACACACACACACGTGAATGCTCTCAAGTACAATCATACCTCACCTTATGAAATTAAGGACACACACACACACACGAATGCTCTCAAGTACAATCATACCTCACCTTACGAAATTAATCCATTCAAGAAGTGGTTTCGTAACCTGATTTTTTCGTAAGTTGAGTAGCATTTTACATGTAAAAGGCCTGAATCGTTCCAAGGCCCCCAATACTACCCCCTAAACCCTTTAAAAATTATAAAAGTATACCTTTTAAAGCCTCCTTCTGCCTCAAGATGGTAGCCATATTCCTTTGCAATATCACTCAACCGCATGCCACGAGCCCGCTTCTTCTTTTCACTCGCACCGGGAATCACTTTCTTGGGGCCCATGATGAATGACGAAACATAAAGTTGCAATAGCACACTTGAAAATTTCATGAAACAACAGTAACTCTGTCCTTTACATATGTTAGAACTAGCTGACGAACAATGGATCGAAGGCACATGAAAAGCATAATGGGTATTATGGAGATGCAGCTCCGTAATAGCCAATGGGAGGGAGCTGCATCTCCGTGACGAACAATGGGTCAAAGGCACACGAAAAGCATCATGGGTACCTCCTAGCCAATGGAAAGCCAGCAGGGCGGGGTGTTGGGAGATAGCCAATGGGAGAGCAACGCTATCACGTGCATTGTTTGAATTTTCCGAGTTTTTGCCCGTTTCGTAACATGAATTTTTTCGTATTTACAGACGAAAATTTTACATGAATGCGTTTCATAACCTGTATTTTTTTTACGTTGGTCTTTTGTAAGGTGAGGTATGACTGTACTCAAATACTCCCTCTCCATTCAAAGTTATTTAACTCTTGTGTGTATAACCTGCGCCCCCAACATATACAAACACACACACAGACTCAGTCATCCACTCGCCCCTCATTACAGATGTCATCACCAAAGTAGGACAATACCACATCTGAGGGACAGTGGCTCACTAAACCAAACAATCCTTTTGTTTTTAGTTTGAAAGAAGAATTTGAGGAAGTTGAGAGAAAATGCTGAAGCACTAAGAAATCCCAACACTATCCATCATCCTGAATTATTCAGACAAAACACATCACTGAAGACAGATGGGACAATTTTTGCACATATTTGCACTCCAGACTATATATGGGACTAAATCAAGCTAACATAAGGACCTCGATTAGGGGTGCCAGTAAACCAATAAATACATTAACAGTTAAATTAGTATATTCATTGACATTTAGCTAAGAGAAGCATCCTGAATGCAAAATACACAGAAAATACTCACTATATCAGTTAAAAACTCACCGCGGCTCTTACCAAGGAATCCAATTTTCCAGTCAATGCTTTTACCATACATGTTCTTCATAAATATCTGTTTCTTGTAAACCTTTCTATATTTCATAGCTTTCGACTGAACACCTTGCCAGATCACCACAGGGTCAATACCTACATAAGCACAGAGAGAGCATGCAAACTTGACATAGAAACACCCTCCCAGGACTCAGACACAGAACCTTCTTGCTGTGCGATGGATGTAGTAATCACTATGCTATCATTCTCCCCGGTATCCAAAACACTCCATTTAATTTGCAGTTCAAAAATCAATAGTACAAACTTTATATTCGGTAAACTAGATGATCAGGCTTCTCATGACCTGTAGAGTTTATGCTTGACATCATTACATCATGACCCTTATTGGAAGTTAGAGCAGTGCTTCTCAATTATTTTCTGTGGTGCCCCATCGAGGAAGAACCCCCCCCCAGAGCAACTATAAATAGTATTCTTTGTAAAATTGTTTTTAGTACACCTCTGCATAACATTGTATCTTTATTAACATTACAAACAAAAAAAGAAAGAAATAGAGTTCAACATACAATAAAGAAAAACTGCAATAACGTTGTTTTTTAAATTTGTAATATAAAAGATTTAAAGTGCACCAATATGCCTGAAATAAAAAATACATCCTTATTTCAACTCATTCAACTTATTTATGTCTTAATATCTCCATCTCTCTCCACCTTTCTTTTCGTTCCTGTTAAAAATTTTTCCATGTTGTTTCTTGAGGGGTTGCTTACTGCACTTCATATTGTTTGCGAGTGCAACATCATAGCGTGACAATGAGAGCACCACTGCCAACTAGTGGAGCGGAGGTGCAATTACACTTAATTCTAGTACACAATTCCAGAAAAGCATGTTCCCCGGCATCACACGGCCCTCCCCTCCCCCCTGGCATCATACCCAAGGGGGGCGCGCCCCACTTTTTGGGAAGCACTGAGTGAGAGTGATGTCTCAGCACTATGCTATTTATAAGGCTAATTTACACTGAGATAATTATTGGATTTCCTACCCACATATTTGTCATTTTCTTATGGACAATGTACACAGAATGTGCCCCAGTCACTCATGGAGAAGCACTAGCATATAATTTGATGGAGGATCCAATTCACAGAGAAAATTACATAACGTCCTGAATGGTTCGGGTGTAAGAGACACAGAATTTTGAAATATGACGATTTGGTTTGCAAAAATATTAAATTCTAATGTTTTAATTAAAAGAAAAACAGCTTTTGCAGTGATTTTATTTTAAAGATTCAGAATTTTTTATTGAAAGTTACTCAGTATATTTATTTTTAAAGCTACTTTTTGATGGAAAGATACTTAAAAAAGAAAAAATTCCTCACAATTAAAACAATAATTTGGTGCCATGGTGGTGTAGTGGTTAGCACATCTGCCATACTCTGTCTGAGTGAGTGAAAAAAGATTAAATGCTCTATAAAGCTATTGTATTTTCCTTTAGTTATTATTCTGCGCAAGTATGTGAAGTATATCTCACTATTGGATGCACTCGACACCTTCAGTTCAATTCCCAGCCTGGGTGTTTCTGTGTGGAGTTTGCACGTTCCTCATGTGCTTGTGTGGGTTTCCTTCGGGTACTCTGGTTTCTTTTCCCAGTCCAAAAATATGCAACAGTAGGTTAAGTGGCTGTTCCAACTTGCCCCTAGGTCAGTGCTTCTCAAATAGTGGGGCACGCCCCCTTGGGGGGGCATGGTCTGATGCCAGGGGAGGCGCAGTATGATGTCGGGGGAGCGCGTATGACCCTAATTTTCTTTCCTCCTTTCGGCTTTTTCCCTTTTCTCGGGAGTCACCACAGCGAATCATCTGATTCGCACATTTGATTTTGCATAGGTTTTTTTTTTACGTAGAATGCCCTTCCTGTCACAACCCTTTTTTAGCAAGGGACAGAAACATGCTGACGACTTTGCAGCCTACTCTTTTAAGAAAGTCAGCAATGGTTCTTTTACATGCCTCTCACCATAGACCGTGAGAGACATGGCCCGCCTTTGATAACACAGTTAGCCGCACTGGGGAGCGCGTATGACCCTAGTGCGGGGGTGTCAAACCCGTGCCACAAAGGGCCATGTGGCTGCAGGTTTTTGTTTCAACCAAGCAGCAGCACACCTGACTTGGCTCATTCAAATGACTGGTAAGAGTCTTCAGGCAGTTGATTGGTCAAGCTGTGTGCTCTGTCCAGAGACTGACCAATCAAATGCCTAAAGACTCTTATCAGTTGTTTGAATGAGTCAAGTCAGGTGTGCTGCTGCTTGGTTGAAACAAAAACCTGCAGCCACATGGCCCTTTGTGGCATGAGTTTGACACCCCTGCCCTAGTGTATGAAAATTAAGTGTAAATGCACCTCCACTCCAATAGTTGGCAGTGGCGCTCTCATTGTCACGCTATGGTGTGGCGGTTTTTTGCACGAGCAAACGATATGACGTGCAGTAAGCAACATTTCAAGAAACAACACGGAAAATTTTCTAACAGGAAGAAGAGAGACGGAGATATTAATACATAAATAAGTTGAATGAGTTTAAATAATGTACTTTTTTAATTTCAGGCACATTGGTGCACTTTAAATCTTTTCTGTTACAGATTTAAAAAACAATGTTAATGAAGTTTGTCTTTATTGTAAATTGAACTATACAGTATTTCTTTCTTTTTTTTGTTTTTAATGTTAACAAGGATACAATGCTATGCAAAGGTGTACAGTACTAATAACACATTTTATAGACAAATAATACTATTTATAGTCGCTCGCGTGGTGGTGGTGTGTGGTGTTAAATGTTTTTTTCTTCCTAGAGGGGGCGCCAAAGAAAATAATTGAGAAGCACTGCCCAAGGTACAAGTATGAATGGTTGTGTGAGTGTTGGCCCCGCGATGACCTTGCAAGCTGTCCAGGGTGTACCCCACCTTCGCCCGGAGTCGGCTGAGATGGTTGTCAGCCTCCTCGCAATCCGAATTACAATTAAACAAGTTCAGAAAATGAATGAGGATGAATTTGGTGCTATTGTGTAAGATGTACTTGAAAAATGGATAATTAATATCAGTAAAAAATAAAAAAATAAACAATTACAACTTAAAAAATAAAAGCGTTAGTTTAATTATGCTTTATGAACTTAATATTCCATGGTAGTTCTTGCAGCAATACTGTGCAGACTCACATGGCTTGAACTGACTTAGTCAGAAATTCTGGGCCCCTCAAAGAATATAGTTTTTTAACCATTTTTAATTTTACAACGCATTTTTTGTAGATTAAATATAATCATGGCGGCGTTGACACTTTGGGATAAGGTAGAAGCAAGAAGGATGAAGCTTGCTGGGCATTTCCAACAACATTCTAATCTTCCAACACAAACTTACTTTCTGGGAACCAGCACATGGCCGCAGAGGTCAAGGTGGACCAAAGTCAATGCTTGTTGATGTCTTTAAGAGATATACTGGCATGAATTCCAGTCATGAATTAACAGCAGCAATAGACCATCGAGTGGCATGGGAGAAGTTCACCTTGGCTTAGCTGTGGTCACTATAGTAGTAATATTAGTAGTAGTAGGGTGGCACGGTGGTGTAGCGGTTAGCATTTGTGCCTCACAACAAGTAGGTCCAGGATCTGAGCAGTGTGCCTTGTGGGGGTTGCTTGGAATGTGGTGGCCTCCAGTCTCTGCTGCTGCTCAAACTCTTAATCCTAGTTAAGCCTATCTTAATCCTAAAACTAGGGTGGGGTGGGGGGGCTGGTCCCTATCTCAACCCACTCTGGGTGAAAACAAACACACCCATTCACACTCACAGCTAGAAGCAATTTGGAACAGAGAATTACCCTTATGTGCGTGTCTCTGCATGTTGTCTCGCTACTCTGTCCTGTGGAGGAAACCAGAGAACTTAGAGGAAACCCACTCAAGTATCGGGACAGCATGCAAACTCCAAACAGAAACGTTCAAACCCAGGACCTTCTTACTGTGAGGCTCATATGCTAACCACTACGCCACCATGCTGCCTCCAGTCTACCCACGACCCTTCTTCACTTCACTTATCCCTTAACATCCGAGGATGTCGTTGGGGCGCCTTCATGGCGAGACTTGGGCTGATTTGGCCTGGCAGAGCCCATCCCTCTCCAGGTCGTAGAAACACGCTGACGGCTTTGCAGCCTACTCTTTACGAAAGTCAGCAATGGTTCTTTTCCATGCCTCTCACCATAGACAGTGAGAGACATGGCCCGCCTTTCATAACCCAGTTAGCTGCACTGGGAGTAGCAGTGACAACCTTGTGGGGACTTGAACCCCCAATCATAGGATCAGTGATCCTGCGCCCTAACCACTAGACCACCACTGCCCCCCACGACCCTAATAAAGGATAAATGGTTCAAAAAATGCAATGTAAACAGACATGGAGGGGCAGTGGTGGCCTAGTGGTATAGGTGCTGGATCACTGATCCTAAGGTTGGGGGTTCAAGCCCCACTCACCGCAGGTTGTCACCCCCCCCCCAGTGCAGCTAACTGGGTTATCAAAGGCCGGCCATGTCTCTCACTGTCTACGGTGAGAGGTTCATGTAAAAGAACCATTGCTGACTTTCAACAAGAGTAGCTGCACAGCCGGCAGCATGTTTCCGCCCTGCGATGGCTGAGCAAGCTGTCCAGGGTGTACTCTGCCCTCGCCCGGAGCCGGCTGGGATGGGCACCAGCCTCCCCGTGACCCTAATTAGGATTAAGTGGTTACAGAAAATGAACTGAACAGACGTGAAGGTTTTGTTGTACATGCCCTCCAACAATAATAACTAGAATAGTTGCCATCTTTCATAGTGCTATAGTGACAGACATGTGAACAGTTAAAGTGATGAGTGGGTGTGTTAAGGCCCTTGTAAATATTGGTATGGGTATACAGTACATTATCCAAGATTTGGCTACCTCAGCCAGAAGAACAGGGTGAAATAGAAATGTTATCTGGAAGAGAACAAAACTGAAAATATAACACAGTATTTATCATCTCTGGGTTTCGCAGCTATTGCATGTACCAAATTCCAAATAGCCTAAAGGTTATAGGCAGAGAGTGAAAGCTAAATAAAATTGAGAGTAGAAGGGAGGAATGATGTATGAAGCACAGTGATGACTTTAACAGACCCAGACAGATGGAATAAGCACTTGAAGGGTAAAGAGGAGAAACAGGACACTTTATAGAGTGTAATACTGTATTGAAAACAAGTCTGCTACAACAATATGTATACCATAGTGTGTGTGTGTGTGTGTGTGTGTGTGTGTGTGTGTGTGTGTGTGCATGATAATTAAGACAAAGAGTGATCGAAAGTGTGTGTGTGTGTGTGTGTGTGTGTGTGTGTGCACGGGCACGCATGTGTCTCTCCTTCATTCTTGTGATTAATGCCTGGTCTGCAGATGTCATCCCTTGTGAGGGACTGCACTACAAAACCACTGAGGAAAACAGCGCTCGGATTTAGAGCAAAAGCAGCCTGTATATATGTGTGTGTGTGTGTGTGTGTGTGTGGTGAAAGTAGAGGGTGACTTGTGTGTAAAACATTTGCTTTATACACATGGTGCCCTGAGTTGTTTGAATTTTTACATGTATTGTACCAAATTGTATCACAAGGTGGCGCCAGAATGATTCTGTTTCATTTCCGATAGGATTTCCTTAAAATGATGCTTATATGGACAATAAAAGGATTACTGATCTGAAGATATGGGCCGCAGTGGCCTAGTGGTATAGGGTGCTGGATCGCTGATCCAAAGGTTGTGGGTTCGAGTCCCACTCTCCACAAGGCTGTCAATGTCCCCCCAGTGCAGCTAACTGGGTTATCAAAAGCCCGCCATGTCTCTCGCTGTCTATGGTGTGAGGTTCATGTAAAAGAATCATTGCTGACTTTTGACAAGAGTAGCTGCAAAGCCATCAGCGTGTTTCCACCCTGCGATGGCCTGGTGAGCTGTCCAGGGTGTACTCTGCCCTCGCCTGGAGTCGGCTGGGATGGGCGCCAGCCTCCCCGCGTGCCTAATTAGGATTAAGCAGTTACAGAAAATGAACTGAACTGATCCGAAGATCAGGGGTTCAAGCCTTGCCATGTCTCTTATTTTTCTGTGGTGTGAGGCATGGAAACGAGCCATTGCTTTCATTCAAAAAGAGCAGGATGCGCTACCACCATGTGTTTCTGCCTTTTGCTGGCCTAGCGAGCCGAATTAGGATCAAGCGGTTCAGAAAATGAATGAATAAATAAATGGATAATTACAAAATTAGTAAAATATTTGTAGGGAAATGAGGGTACTTGTTAAGAAAAGCCACATAATGTATGTATATTGGTCACATTTTCTAAAAACTTGAAAAAAGCAAACTAGCATCATTCACAATAATTAATCAAAGCTCCCCTGCCTGGTATTCAGAGCTCACTGACGTCTATGAGTGGACACGCATCTCATGACCAATCTAAAGCCATTAAATGTTGGACACAGACCTGAGAAAAATCTTCAGATTCATATTATGGTTCTATTTGTTCCTTCATTATGTCATAAATCACAGTATTTACAGCAACTTAGACTAATTTATTCCATTTGTGGGCAGCACAGTGACGCAGCGGTTACCGTGTCTGCCTCATAGCAAGAAAGTCCTATGTTCGATTCCCAGGCTCAGGCATTTCTGTGTGGAATCTGCATATTCTTCCTGTGCTTGAGAGGGTTTCTTCTGGGTACTCTGGTTTCCTCCTACAATGAAAAGACATGCACATTAGCCTATTCCAAATTGATCCTAAGTGCACCCTACGATGGTCTGGGGAGCTGTTCAGGGTGTACTTCACCTCCGTGGGCTAAGATATGCACCTGTCAATGGGCAAGACAGACAACTGCTTGGAACCCCAAACCAACTGGGCCTCCCGAGGTCTATTACAGCAGTAGCAATGTGCAGGAGCAGGTTTGCACTGAAAGTAAGAGAAACATGATCTTCCTAAAGAGTGTCAACAAACCGACTGTAAACAATGACACAGGACACAGGAAGAAAAGGGGAAAGAGGTGGAAAAGGTGACACAGTGATGAGTCAAGCAGAAAATAAGAATTAAACTCTCTGCCAATGGTTGTCACTGCTGTCCCCCCACTTGGTGTCGCTCGCGGGGATTTCCTCCGGTTTCCTCCCAAAGCACAAAGAAATGTACATTAGACTAATTGGCTGTTCCAGATTGATCATTGGTTGTGAGTGGGAGTCAGTGTTGGCCTTTGAGTTTTTCTGGGGAGTTGTTCAGGGTTGTACACTGCCTTCGATCAGTGTTGGCTGTAATAGGCTCCAGCTTCCTTACCACTCTTGTAGGATTAAGTGGCTCGGCAAATGACTGAGAGAGAAATGGGTAAGGGAACTGCACTCCAGCAAGATAGACAAATGTGTCTTCAGTTACCAAGCAAATAATTCCCAACACCCAATCCCAAACATCCTTAAATGATATCATCTCAGTAACTGATACTGTGAGCGTTTAAATCAACAATGAGTAATGCACTATTTGATAAGTTGCTAAGAGCTCAGACCCATGACTCAGACCCAAAGGCTTCTTGGATGAAGGAACGGGGTATTTTGAGCAGTATGGAATGCCAAACGTAGCCCTGCAAGCAACTGTCTACACATCTGTCCCACAGCTGTTATTCCACAGAAAGAAAGGAAAAAAGACAGTTAAAATAAAGAGTGAGAGAGAGAGAGAGAGAGAGAGAGAGAGAGAGAATAATAGTATTTAGATAAGTGTTAAAAAATAAGAGAGGAAAATCACCATTCTTTTAATTTTTTTCTATACTGTATTAATCCCACAGGAGAAATGATTACCTTTATATTTTTACCCATCCAACTGAGCACACACACACACACACACACACACACACACACACACACACACACACACACACTTGGAGTAGTGGGCTGCCACCACCATTGGGGCTTCCAGAAAGCAGCTGGGCGTTAGGTGCCTTCCTCAAGGGCACTTCAGCAATGAAGGTGGAGGAAGGGAAGGTGCAGCACACTCCTCCATCACCACCACACATTTTTCCTGCTGGTTCTATAATCGAACCAGCAACATATAGGTCTGAAAGCCACTTCTCTAATCATCAGGCTATGGCTGCCCCAAAACATTATGAATAAAGCATATTAATTCATTTTCTATAATCGCTTAATCCTAATTAGGGTCATGGGGAGGCTGGCGCCCATCCCAGCCGACTCCGGGCGAGGGCAGAGAACACTCTGGACAGCTCGCCAGGCCATCGCAGGGCGGAAACATGCTGACAGCTTTGCAGCTACTCTTGTCAAAAGTCAGCAATGGTTCTTTTACATGAATCTCCCACCATAGACAGTGAGAGACATGGCTGGCCTTTGATAACCCAGTTAGCTGCACTGGGGGGGACAGTAACAACCTTGCGGAGAGTGGGACTCGAACCCCCAACCTTTGGATCAGCAATCCTGCACCTTTACCACTAGGCCACCACTGCCCCACTAAAACACATTATAACATATAATAAATACTGGAAATGAAATAGTTATGATTTGAGATAATACATCAGGATTCCTGCTTGCACTTCCTGTTATTTTGATATACAATCCCATTCACATGCTGAGAAAAGAGGCAAAAATTGATCGAAGACACTGAGCAAGTACTGACATTGCCAATATAGCAATGTAGAACATCCTGAAAGAGAAAGAAACCACTGATGTACTCGAAGCCAGACATCAACCAGTTGAGCCAAAGCAAACAGCAGCACTTCATGACAGAAATATTGTGAGAACTGAGAAGAAAATTCCAAAACTACAGTGACATCACCAACATTTTCCACGAGGCAGGAGTGAATGTATTACAATCCACTGATTGAAGAAAATTTCACACGCAGAAGGCACCATAAAAATAAAAGCACCAAAAAAAATATATAGCTATGTAATTTGTTAGCAATGCCATTCCGCTGACTAGCCTTTCCTGACGAAAAGCTTAAACTTAGTTTTCTTTGTGATAAAGAAGCAATATCTTCCTGAAAAATTAATTATGTCATTAATTTATTCATTCTTTCACCACTTATTCCTATTAGGGTCATGGGGAGGCTGGAGCCTACCCCAGTTGATACTGAGTGAAAGCAGGGTACACCCTGAACAGCCTACCAGACCAGCATAGGACACAACACACACACACACACACACACACACACACAAGTATTTGCACTCATATTCATACCAAGATGCAATTAGGAACAGCCAGTTAGCTTAAGGTGCGTGTCTTTGAACAGAGGAAGAATCAACACCCACACAATCGCGGGGGGAGCAGCCAAACTAGACCGAGTTCAGGACTCGAACCCAGGACCTTCATACCATGAGGGAGACGTATGGACCACTCTACCACTGTACCACCTTTATGAAAATTTTTCACAATACAGTACAGTATTTTCTATTTGTTGGAATGAAAAAATGTCCAGACTGTCAATGTACACCTCTGCACTGACAGTTGATTTAATGATTGCTGTAGCCCCAATCCTTTACCTGAAATGTAACTTCATATCATAAAGTATTGTTTTCTTCAGGTGGTTAACTTTATATGTTTCATTGGAACGGCACCAGACTGAAGCTCCTGCGTCTCCTTGGCAAATGCGGAGGTGTGATGCAGGTTTCGTGGTCGCTTCTCTTTAGTACACTGTGACCTCGTTTTCTTCTGTTTCGGTGCTTTTGCTGGTTTTCCTTCGCCTCTATATGTACATCCCATTCCGTTCAGCCAATCTAATACGGTTCAAACGGAAATGTTAAATTCTGATTCAACATATTTTTTTTGTTTCTTTGTTTTTTTCTGTGAATTTTCTATTTTCAACGCATCCTGCGTTGAGGTTTTCTATCCTGACACTTCAACCTCTAACTTGGCCTAGTAGTATGATATCCCTTTATATTTCATTTTTCTTGCACCAGTTTTTATGCAGCTGACTGGTAGCTACCAACATTGCTTGGAGCACTCTTTTGGATTTCCTTCTTGAAGGAGCTTTATAAACATTTCGATTGATTTCACTGAAAATCTGAACAACACAGTTAGTACTTCCGCCTCACATCAAGAAGGTCCTGGGTTCAAGTCTTGTAGTACTTGGGTATTTGTGTGGAGTTTCCATGTTCTTGCGGTGTTTGCTTGAAGTTTCCTTCGACTTTATTCTCAAGGGCCAAAGACATTAGATTAATCGGTTGTTCCTAGGTGTGTGTGTGTGTGTGTGTGTGTGTGTGTTTTGGCTCTATGGTGGTCACTGTTTGAGACATTCTCCAGCCTTCCCACGATCCTAGTAGGAGTAAGTACAGTGATTCCTCGCTACTTTGTGCTTCGGTTCTGTGGCTTCAGTGCATCGCGAGTTTTTCAAAAATATTCATCAAAAAATTAAAAATAATAATGAAATTAAAGAAAAATAGGCGGAAAGTTAAGGAAGATGCCACAAAACAAGAAGGCTAATTATGCAACAACAAAAAAAAAACCCAAACAAAAACAAACAAACAAACAAAAAACAACCCAACAAAACTACAATACTTACATTTTTATATGAGATGCGCATCTGTATGTGTGTGTACGTATTTATATTTTATTTACATCTTATGCGTTATTTTTGAATGTTTAATTGTTATTATAAGCATTTATAGCATTGAATATGTTTTTATTGATACCATATACCAGTGCTTCTCAATTATTTTCTGTTACGCCCCCCCTAGCAAGAAGAAAACAATTCGCGCCCCCCCACCACCCACTTTCCGCCACAACTATAAATTATAACTTTTTTCTATAATATAGTTACAGGTATATCTCTTCATTATATCGTATCCTTGTTAACATAAATAAAACAAAAGAAAGAGATATAGTTCAACTTACAAGAATAACTTTTTTAACATTTTTTATTAGTCTGTAAAAGAAAGTGCATCAATTTGCCTTAAATTTAAAAATAATAATATCCTTGTTACATTTTTGACAAACTTACCACACCATTTGCTGCTGAAAATAAAATCAATAAATAATTAATTCAAATTGACTTCAGAAACATTAACTCAGGAGCACAATATATAAACACTTTAACCTACAAAACAAGAACAAATAGAACAATTTGTGCTGATTTTTTTTTTCTCAAAATGAGGAAGCCAAGATTAATGGCTACAATGAGCACGTTTTGCAGCTCACAGCTTCTCAAAGCGAGGTTTGAAGCATGACACTGCAACTCTCAGCTCCTGCTCAATGTGCAATGAGGGCGCCACTGCCAACTACTGGAGTGGATGTGCAATTACACTTTCTTGTAGTACGGCGGAAAAAAAGCATGTTCTCCTGGGTCACACGCGCCCCCCTCAGCATCCCATCGCGCCCCCCCAGGGGGGCGCGCCCCACTATTTGAGAAGCACTGCCATATACACATATACATGTACATATACGTCAGTCAGGGGGGTTGCGCCTACTTCACGGAAACCGGCGATGATGGCGGGGGTCTCAGTCCCCATTAACCGCGGAAAGTGAGAGATCCCTGTAATAGATTGAGCCATGTCTGATGTTGCTGGTGAACTACAATCATGTTATGGTTTATGAATTAGCCTGGTTACCATAGAACTGCTACTTTATACGTTTTTCCTACGAATGCCACAATTTTATGTGAAATGACAATAGGGGAAGATGTTCAGAGTTCATATCCATAAAGGTGACAGTTAAAATAATCAGATAAGAATATATAACAAGGCAGTGGTGGCCTGGTGGTAAAAGTGTTGGATCAGTGATCACAAGGTCGGGGGTTCAAGCCCCACTTTCAACGGGTTATCACTGTCCCCCCCAGTGCAGCTAACTGGGTTATCAAAGGCCGGCCATGTCTCTCGTTGTCTATGGTGAGATGGTGAGAGGTTCATGTAAAAACCATTGTTGACTTGCATCAAGAGTAGCTGCATAGCCGTCAGTGTGTTTCCACACTGCGATGGCCTGGCAAGCTGTCCAGGGTGTACGCTGTCCTCACCCAGAGTTGGCTGAGATGAGCGCCAGCCTCCTTGCAACCCTAATTAGGAATAAGCGGTTCAGAAAATGAATGAATGAATAATGAATATTGTACAAATGCCACAATTTCATGCCTTCAGATAATAGGGATGTATTTTCAGATTCAATACCAATAAAAAGTGATGGCCTATATCCATTTCCAGGAACATATCATGTTTAAAGATGTGCTATAATATTACCACGTATATTAACCTTAGACAATTTGGTATCCCTTTGAACTGTGGATTTTCCACGGGTATCATTAGTTGATTATATTTCTGTTGTCTACAGCCCAAAGCCAGGAAGACTGCACCACAAGCTGCTATTCACTTTATATTCACCAGGTGGCGTTTGTGCTCCATATTTGAAAAAGTTGAACCCTGTTTTCACAAAACCAGCACATACAGAGTTAACCTCGATCATATATCACTCCAGCACCAGCAAGCAGACCCTGAAAAATCAGAAATCAGAATACTTTATTGATCCCAGAGGAAATTGTGTATTAAAAAAAGAGAAACAAAGGGAGGAGGAGTGAACTGGGTCTGCGGTTATGCTGTGTTCACTGACCAACTGAGTTGCTGAGTGAAGGGCACTTGGACAGAGTTCTACTGAGCTGTGTTACATTGAGTGTGTCAAATAAAACATATGGACACTTTACAGATGTATTTTTAAAGCACAGTTTCAGGGTATTATATATTTTCAACTTTTTTTTTTGATTTATGGTATCAATCCAAAGGGAATTTCCTCTGCATGTAACCCATCCAAAGTGAACACACACACACACACACACACACACACTCAGAGCAGTGGGCTGCCACATACACTGGACCACACGGAGAGCAGTTGGGGGTGAGGTGCCTTGCTCAAGGGCATTTCAGCCTCACTTCCCCACTGCAACACATTTCCCCTGCTGGTTCAGGAATCAAACCAGCAACCTTTTCGGGCCCGAAGCCACTTCTCTAACCATGAGTCTATGGTTGCCCTTTTTCGGGTTATGATTCTAAATGTCTGTAAACACAAGGAACTGGAGAAGGGAATGATGTTTAGTGAGTTCTTGTGCCAACTAAAATATCTATAGCTTCCTGTCAACAAGGCTTCACCTGTGACAGTAACTTATTATATAACTGCAGCGGAATGAGGATGAGAAAGGGAAATATCTACCCATTTAGTGTTAATGACATCAAACTTGCAGGAATTTCCACATATTATTACACCTCCGATTGAGTAGACTTATTATGTACAAAGACACAAACAACAGTATTTCTGAATTCTGATAATTTTTTGTGAGTCAATTTCCACTCGACTGATTGAACCATAATCATTTGCTGTAATCAGTGCAGCTGCAACAATGAGTAGGTAGACGTCACCCCAAGTGTCTTGAGTGTGTTTGTGTTTCTGATCAGAATTTTTCTTCACAATGAGTCAGAGAAACTGTCTCAGAGATAAGTAAGAGACAATTCTTTCAGCTTAAAATCACCCCCCCCCCATGAGTGCTCTAGACACACAAGCATGTGTGCGCGCACACACACACACACACACACACACACACACACACACACACACACACACACACACACACACACACGACTTGCTCTATTAACCCTTAACATGGCTGATATCTCCATGAAATAAATCTTTTCCTTATAATTAATTGCATTTTTTTTATTTTGCATTGCATTAATTAATATATACGACACTGAAAGGAGTGGCGTGGTGGCGCAGTGGTTAGCATGCCGGGCTCACACTCAGAAGCTCACAGGTTTGATTCCCAGACTCGGAGTGATACTCTGTGAAGCTTGCATATTTTCTCCATACTTGCACAGGTTTCCTCCAGGAACTCCAGTTTCTTCCTATATGCTAAAAAATGCACATTAGACTAACCAGCTGTTCCATTTGCTCTTAGGTGTGAGTGTGATTGTGTATGTGTGCTGCCCTTCAATCGCCTGGCAAGCTGTTCAGGGTGTACCCTGCCTTCGCTCAGAGTTGGCTGGGATAGGCACTAATGAGGACTTTAAAAATGAATGAATGAACAATGAATGGATTACAGGTCCCTCATTCATTGTCTGTAACCGATTAATCCAAGGCTAGCACCCATCCCAGCTGACTCCAGTCGAGGGCAGAGTACACCCTGGACAGCTCGCCAGGCCATCGCAGAGCAGAAATATACTGATGGCTATGCAGCGTACTCTTGTTGAAAGTCAGCAATGGTTCTTTTACAGCCTCACACCATAGACAGGGAGAGACATGGCCGGCCTTTGATAACCCAGTTAGCTGCACTGGGGGGACAACAGTGACAACCTTTGGAGAGTGGGGCTTGAACCACCAACCTTAGGATCAGTGATCCGGCACCTTTACTACCAGGCCATCACTGCCTCTATTACAGGGTCGAAGAATAGTTATTATACTGCCACCTGTGGATGCATAAGTCTATACATCAATCAAAATATAGAGTGTATGGTATATATAAAATAATGGCATGGTTGTGTAACACAGGTAAACACATGGTTACTAATTTTATTGGAAAAAACCCTAGTTTCCAACACTCCCTGAAAGCACTAGTTTCCTAGTCCCCTTGAACGCATCATAGGCACGTGCCTGCATGCGACCAGCAGAGAGTGCAGCAGAGAGCGTGAAGAGCAGGACGCATACAGAGCCCTCGAAAAGCGACACGAAGCCTTGTATGTGTTTTGTTCTCTCTCAATCGAACCGGGTGGAGAGAGTTTGTTTTCTTGGAAGCTCCGACTGGTTTTTTAGTGGATCTGGATTTGATCTTGAAGCTGGTTTCGGACACGGATGGCGAGCCAAATCCAGTGAGAACTCTTGGTGGATCCAGACGCAGTGTGGCCAACTGTTCTCTGGATGCGAGAGTAGATCTACAGACCCAACCACTTCAAATCACAGGATCCCAGATAAGAACAGATAAAAACACCTTTATCCCAAACGGATCACAATCCTGGAAAAGACTCCCGGGTTCACACGAATCAAACCTTAGAGATTTAAGCTTATTTTATTTTATTTTTAATTTGTAAAGAAAGTTCTACAACATTGTTTGCACTGTTTCTTGTAATATTGTTAATTGTAATAAATCTGCCGGCTGTTCAAATTCAAATCTCCACAATTCATTTTACTCCTCTAGAACCTAGTATAAAACCTAGCACAGCTATATCAAGCTGGTGTTACATCAAAGTGGCGAGCCAGCCAGGAGGAGTTTTGGCTACATTTTGCCTCTAAATTAATAATTTGGCATACAGTTTGGCAGTTTTATGACAGTTTTTGTACAACTTTTCCCACAAAAGAAATATGGATATCATTGAACGTGAAGGTATCAAAGTACCAAATGCTGTATTAATTAGTGGTTTTTCTGGTACTGAGACTGATGAAGAAGTTATTAAGTTTTTAGAAAAGTATGGTTCTATTACACGAACAGTGAAACTTACTACTTCTGACCCTGACTTTAAAGATACAGCCGTAGTTGAGTTTGAGTATGGCACTGCTATTGAGTCAATTCAGGCTGAACTACCATGTCAAAGAGCAACATCTGACCCAAAGGTTGTTCACAAAATTCAGCTCTTATCCCCACTTTATAGTGATAAGTTAACAGCTGACCTGACCAAGTCTTTTCTCTTTGATTTAAAGGAATTGCCAAAGCAAGCGGAATAGATTATGAGAAATTGTTGCTTGGTGAACTTAACAAACTTCAGGCCTCTGCTGCTGAAAGTGAAGGTATAGCTTCCACTGACGCTACTCCAGTAACTGAAAGTTTAACAGGTGATTCTGTTGTGACACAAACAAATAGGGAAACTCTCACAACTACCTCAAACTCTGATATTCCCAGTTCTCCAATCAACAGCAGACCAACTCCTAATTTAAATCCCGAACACTTGAGCACCCCTGAAGTCCAGAGGGTGATTGTCGAGCACATTGTCAGAAGTGCTGACACGTCCCAAACTTATCTGAACTCTTCCAAGTTCAGGTCGTTCTCTGGAAAATTTCCGTGCCCTAATATGGAAGTAGATTATGACACTTGGCGCAGTCATGTTGAGTTTTATCTTGCCGACTCTTCTGTTTCTGAAAGACAGGTAGTAAGAAAAATTATTGAAAGTCTCTTACCACCAGCCGCCAATATTGTCAAACATTTGGGCCCCTTGTCCAGCCCAAAAGACTTTTTGAGCTTGCTCGATTCTGCATAATGGAATGTAGATGATACTGATGAGCTGTTTGTGAAATTTTTGAGCACAAACCAAAATGCCGGAGAAAAACCTTCAACATACTTGCACCGGCTCCAGACTACATTAAGCAAAGTTGCTAAAGGGGAGGCGTTACAGTCAGTGATTTTGATCGACAGCTTTTAAAACAGTTCTGTAGGGGGTGCTGGGATGATAACCTAATTGCCAGCCTCCATCTAGAACAAAAGAAATCCAGCCCACCTACCTTTTCTGAACTTCTTTTGTTGCTGCGAACAGAGGAGGATAAACAAGCAGCTAAGTCCACTCGCATGAAGCAGCACTTAGGACTTTCAAAAGTAAAGGTACAGTCCAACCCTTTAAATGTTTATGCAGACACTGAGTTTCAAGCTGCTGCTGCAGACAATTCTAGTAAAACGTCTACCAAGAAACTGCAGAAACAAATTGCTCAACTGCAAGAACAGTTAACTTCCTTAAAAGCGTCCATGGAAAAGACAGTTGAAAAGAAACCTCAGACAAAGTCCCCCAAAGTTGCAAAGAAACAACAGAGGAAAGGGACACAAACACAGAACTCACCGCCGAAAAGTGAAAGCTTTGGCAAAGGTAACAAAAAGCCTCGCCCATGGTTCTGCTTTAACTGTGGCAAGGATGGCCATATAGTCCCCTCTTGTGACAGTGACCCAAACCCCAAAGCTGTTGAAGCTAAGCGCAAAGAGCTTAGGTCAAAACAAAAGGCTTGGGAGGACCAATGTAACACTGATTTTAAACTAGTTCCTGTTTCAGTTGAGGGACAAACTGGAACTAGTAGCGACACAAGTCCCACTCAGAAACCCCAGCCAAAACAGAGTTGTACGCTAACGAGTAAACACCATTCTAGCTTTCCCAAGGGCTTAATAGGTAAGAAGTGCACTGCTAATATAAACATAGCTGGCGTTAGCTGCAATTCTCTATTAGATTCAGGGTCGCAAGTTACGACTATTTCACACTCCTTTTACCAGAGACACCTGGTTGATTTTCCAATCCAGCCGATCAGTGACCTAGATGTTGAGGGTGTAAACGGTCAGGCGGTACCTTATCTAGGCTATGTAGAAGTTCCAGTTGGTTTTCCAAAAGAGTTTGTTGAGTCTGAGCCTCAAATTTCTACATTAGCTCTAATAGTACCTGATTTGCGCTCCAGCACAGACTTGCCAGTGTTAATTGGTACAAATGCCCTCGATGTTTTATATGAGGAACATTGTCGAGACACTCCCATTCTACCAGCTGTCTATGGCTATAGTCAGATTTTAAAAATCCTCGAGCACAGATACGAAACAAAGAGCACAGGGAAGCTTGGGCTAATGACACTGAGGGCAACACATCTTATGTTATTCCAGCTCACGAGAAGGTCTGTCTTGAAAGCTGTGCCCACTTAAGTTCGCCACTCACAGACAAATGGGCAGTAGTAGAGCAGCCAATGTCCTCAGCCCTTCCAGGTGGAATCTTTGTTGACTGCTGTCTTATCACAGTGCCAAGTCAAAGTCCTTACAAGCACCCTGTTTGGATAAGAAATGAAACCGATCATGACATTATGCTTCCTGGCAACTGTGTCCTTGCTGAACTGCATGTTGCAGACCAAGTTTTGGAAACTCAAAACCTGTCCAATACCAACTCAGCAGGTTGTTGTCGCTTGTCTGCAGACTCCTCATCACCGAAGGACCAGCTGACATTTGATTTTGAAAATTCACCTCTGCCTGAGGAGTGGAAAAGTCGCATCACACAGAGTCTGAGTGCTTACAGTGATGTCTTCGCATGTCACGATCTTGACTTTGGCCATGCCACTAGAGTTAAGCATAAAATCAAGCTTAAAGACTAAACACCCATAAAACAGAGATCGAGGCCTATTCACCCAAATGACTACGAAGCTGTTAGGAAACACCTCAAAATGCTTCTCGATGCCGGGGTAATAAGACCATCAGAATCCCCTTTCGTCCCCCATCGTTGTAGTTAAGAAAAGACGGGTGAGGTACGTCTCTGTGTGGACTACCGTAAGGTTAACGTACAAACGGTTAAAGACGCCACGCTGCTACCAAATCTTGAAGAGACCTTCTCCGCTCTATCTGGGTCAAACTGGTTCTCTGTCATGGACTTAAAGTCGGGCTACTACCAGATAGAGATGGATGAGGAAGATAAGGCCAAAACAGCGTTTGTATGCCCCCTAGGGTTTTATGAGTTCAATCGAATGCCTCAGGGAATCACAAATGCTCCCAGCACCTTTCAGAGGTTAATGGAGAGGTGCATGGGAGACATTAATCTTAAGGAGGTGCTCGTCTTCCTAGACGATTTGATTGTTTTCTCAGACTCCCTAGAGCAACACGAACAGAGGCTAAAGCATGTTTTGGACCGTCTTCGTGAATATGGCTTAAAGTTGTCCCCCCAGAAATGTCGCTTTTTTCAGACATCGGTTAAATATTTAGGCCATATTGTTTCAAGAAATGGCGTAGAAACAGATCCTGAAAAAGTAGCAGCCATTAAGACCTGGCCAGTGCCACAAAACTTGAAGCAACTCAAGTCGTTTTTAGGGTTCACCGGCTACTATCGCCGATTTGTTAAAGATTATTCAAAGATAGTTCGGCCCTTAAACGACCTTACATGTGGCTACCCACCTTATAGAAGAGTCCAGAAACGAACCGACACTTCTAAGTATTTCAACCCTCGAGAACCTTTTGCCGAGAGGTGGACATCTGTCTGTCAGTCAGCCTTTGAATGCATTAAGGAGAAATTAACATCCTCTCCTGTATTGGGCTTTGCAGATCCAGAGCTCCAATATGTTCTGCATACCGACGCCAGCTCTACAGGCCTAGGTGCCGCTCTTTATCAAGAGCAAGGTGGTAAAATGCGCGTCATAGCCTATGCCAGTAGGGGGCTGACACCAAGCGAAACCAGATATCCAGCTCATAAGCTAGAATTTCTAGCTCTGAAATGGTCCATTGTAGAAAAGTTTCATGATTACCTTTATGGTAATGAATTCACAGTTGTAACGGATAATAATCCGCTTACATACATTCTGACCACTGCAAAGCTTGATGCAGCTAGCTATCGCTGGTTAGCAGCGCTATCCACCTTCAATTTCCAAATCAAATACAGAGCTGGAAAGGCTAACCAGGACGCAGATGGCCTATCACGAAGGCCCCACCAAACACTAGCTGCGGATTATGTGACATTAGAAGAGGAGAACCGAATACAACAACTCACCTCACCCCTTCTCGGATCCTCCTCGATGTAGTGATTTATGTCCTGATACTATTGCAGCAGTATGTCACAAGCATTTTCTCAATGAGAAAACCAAAGATTCACCTCATGTCATTCTTGTTGAGTCCTTGGCTATGAATGCTGATGCAATTCCTGATGTATACAGTGATGCTGAAACATCTGGTCAGGTAACTGTTCCCTTGTTTTCTGCTCATGAGCTTAAAGAACAACAAAGATCTGACCCAAGCATCAATCGTGTCATTCAGTTACTTGAAGCTGGAGCAGATGTTCCACATAACAACAGAGAAACATTTGAAATAAAACTGATGCTCCGAGAATGGAAACGTCTTGAAATGAGGGATGACCTTTTGTTCAGGAGACGACAATGTGACCCAGATACAACTTACCAGCTTGTACTCCTGTCTCACTTAGACCCACTGTTCTAAAGTTACTCCACGATGACATGGGTCATATGGGGTGGGAGAGGACTCATGAACTAGTGAGAGCAAGATTTTATTGGCCTAAGATGGGTCATGACATTGAGACCAAAATAAAGAACTGTGGTCGTTGTGTTCAAGAAAGTCCTTGCCTGAAAAGGCCGCGCCTTTAGTTAATATTAAAACCACGCGACCAATGGAATTGGTCTGCATGGACTTTCTTTCGATTGAGCCCGATAGTAAGAGTACCAAGGACGTTTTAGTCATCACAGATCATTTTACAAAATATGCGGTAGCCTTGCCCACTCGTGATCAAAAGGCAACCACTGTGGCTAAAAATCTCTGGGAAAACTTTTTGGTTCACTACGGGTTCCCCGAACGCCTCCATAGTGACCAGGGGAGGGATTTTGAGTCACATGTGATTAAGGAACTGTGTGCTATTACGGGTATCAAAAAAGTGAGAACCAGTCCTTATCACCCGAGGGGTAACCCGTGAGAGCGATTCAATCGCACCCTCCTTAGTATGTTAGGTACTCTGAAGGATGACCAAAAAGTTCATTGGCGTGATTTTGTCAAGCCTCTCACACACGCCTACAACTGTTCAAAGAGTGAGGTTACTGGGTTTAGTCCTTATGAGTTGATGTTTGGCCGTAAGCCTAAGCTACCAGTTGACCTTGCCTTTGGGTTGCCCGTTACAGGGGACTCACCTGCATCCCATTCTCAGTATGTGCGCAGTCTAAAGGCTAAACTCGAAGAAAGTTACCAAATTGCCCTTGAAAACTCCAAAAAAGTTGCAGAACGCAATAAGAGCAGATTTGATAAGAAAGTCAGAGAATCCACTCTTGAAGCAGGAGATAGAGTTTTAGTCAAAAATGTCCGTTTGCGCAATAAACATAAACTTGCCGACAAATGGGAACGCATGGTGTACCGTGTTGTCAAGAAAATGGAAAATGTTCCTGTGTATGTGGTTCGACCAGAGAGAGGTGATGGTCCAAGTAGAACTCTTCACCGAGACCCTTTACTTGCGTGTGGTGACCTCTCAGACATTGAGGATGAAGTTGAGACAAGACCAAAACCTCCACGTAGACGCAAAACTCGACAAAGTCCTTCCGAACCACAGGACACAGATCTGTCAGAATCAGAGGAGGAGTATGAACCCATGCCAGGACAACCTTCAATCGAAACAGAGACATTCATTAAGATTTATCACAATAATCAAGACCAATCAAATGTACGAAACCAGACAACAAACTCGGATATTTCAAATGAACCACTCTCACTCAATAAGGATACCTCCTTGCACCCAACAGTTTCAGTTGAGACAGACACAGACGAGATGGACAATGAACAGGAAAATCAGAATGAGGCCGAATTACTCAAAGAGGAATCACATTCAGATGTCATGGAAGGAGGAGATGATGAAAACCAAATACAAGGAGGACCAGACGTTAATATTGTGGACACAGAGCAAAATGGTGATGTGATTGACCAACAAACAGAAAAGACAATTGAAACAACAAATGAAACTCCCAATGTGAGAAAATCTGAAAGATTAAAGCGAGCCCCAGGACGGTTTCATTACCCTCAATTGGGTCAACCGCTGATATCTTTTGCACAACGGTTCTTGGATAACTTTAACCAAGCCCTAGAGTCACTTAGTAGCTATGAAAACCATCAGATCTATGATGTTTAAACAAACATTTAAGTACATGACGGGACTCATGCTTATTCAAGGGGGGAGGGTGTAACACAGGTAAACACATGGTTACTAATTTTATTGGAAAAAACCCTAGTTTCCAACACTCCCTGAAAGCACTAGTTTCCTAGTCCCCTTGAACGCATCATAGGCACGTGCCTGCATGCGACCAGCAGAGAGTGCAGCAGAGAGCGTGAAGAGCAGGACGCATACAGAGCCCTCGAAAAGCGACACGAAGCCTTGTATGTGTTTTGTTCTCTCTCAATCGAACCGGGTGGAGAGAGTTTGTTTTCTTGGAAGCTCCGACTGGTTTTTTAGTGGATCTGGATTTGATCTTGAAGCTGGTTTCGGACACGGATGGCGAGCCAAATCCAGTGAGAACTCTTGGTGGATCCAGACGCAGTGTGGCCAACTGTTCTCTGGATGCGAGAGTAGATCTACAGACCCAACCACTTCAAATCACAGGATCCCAGATAAGAACAGATAAAAACACCTTTATCCCAAACGGATCACAATCCTGGAAAAGACTCCCGGGTTCACACGAATCAAACCTTAGAGATTTAAGCTTATTTTATTTTATTTTTAATTTGTAAAGAAAGTTCTACAACATTGTTTGCACTGTTTCTTGTAATATTGTTAATTGTAATAAATCTGCCGGCTGTTCAAATTCAAATCTCCACAATTCATTTTACTCCTCTAGAACCTAGTATAAAACCTAGCACAGCTATATCAAGCTGGTGTTACAGTTGGGTAGTGGTTAGCATGTCCACCTCACAGCAAGAAGGTCCTGGGTTCAAGTCCCAGGCTTGATTGCATGTTCTCACCACGCTTTCATGGGTTTCCTAAAGATACTCAGGGTTTCTGCCTACGGTCCAACGCCACAGTACTGTACATCAGGCTAACCAGCTGTTTTAAACTGCCCCAGGTGTAAGTGTGAGTGTGAATGTGTGTGTGTGTGTGTGTGTGTGTGTGTGTGTGTGTGTGTGTGTGTGTGTTGGCCCTGTGACGGTCTGGTAAGCTCTTCAGGGTGTACTCTGCCTTTGCCCAGTGTCAACTGAAATAGGCTGCAGTGTGACTCTAATAAGATTAAGGGGAGAGTGAGTATAGCAAAATTATTCTAAAAGACTGTAAAATAAAGTACAGTATTAAGGTTTTGTAAAGGTTTTTATTCGGTACGTATCCCCCAGGCTATTCTTAATCCAAAAGAGGATTTCCATGTGTATAAAAGTTGTTTGCAATTAATAATTTTTGCTGTACGGTTAATTTAGCTTTCATTTTGAGTGTGCATTTTAAGCCTATAGGTTAGTTTATTGTTTACCTGTCTGTCTTCCTTTCGGCTTTTTCCCTTTTACTCAGGAGTCGCCACAGTGAATCATCTGATTTGCACGTTTGATTTGGCAGAGGTTTTTACGTCGGATGCCCTTCCTGTCACAACCCTTTTAGCAAGGGACAGAAACACGCTGACGACTTTGCAGCTACTCTTTACGAAAGTCAGCAATGGTTCTTTTACATGTCTCTCACCATAGACAGTGAGAGACATGGCCCGCCATTGATAACCCAGTTAGCTGCACTGGGGGGGGACAGTGACAACCTTGTGGAGAGTGGGACTCGAACCCCCAACCTTTGGATCAGCGATCCAGTGCCCTATACCACTAGACCACCACTGCCCCTTAGTTTATTGTTTACTTAATAACAAACAATTAAAATGAAACCTTTAAATGCAGCGAGAACGCTAATTCAATTTGTTTTGTGCTACTTTTCAGGTTGCTAAATGTAAACCATTTGTTAAATTGTAGCAGTAACATTGGAGAGTCTATTTTAAAACCACAAGTTTCTTTTATTGGTTGTTTCATGACTCTTCCAGTCATAAAGTCTGTGGGACACAGCCTCTCAGAAAAGAATATTTAGAGGCTCATTATTTAAGTTCCGATGGTTTTTAACCACTCTATTTATCAATGCCTGATCACACTGATGCAGTGTTTGGCGAAACAGGAAGTAGTTCATGAATCACAACTAAACGCTGTTGTACAATAGTTTTTGGACACGGATCGGCACTGATTTTTGCATTTGGTAAAAGAGCGCCATTGTGAGAAGTCTTGTTCGAAAGCCAAGTCGTACATCGTGGCAGAAACAGTCCAATAACCAGGTAACGCCATTCATTTTATCAAATATGGTGGTGGTAGCATCATTCTTTGATGCTCCCTTTGAGCAGGAGGAACGGTAAATTTGGCTTCCATCCTGGGTAACATGGATGAAACTTGAATATTAGCAAACTGTTCAAGGAAACCTGTTCATTCTTTCATTCATTTATTGGCTGAACTGTATTATCCTATTAGGGCAGTGCTTCTCAATTATTTTCTGTAACACCCTTTTTAGGAAGAAAAAAAACATTTCACACTCCCACCACCACCCCGCAAGTGACTATAAATACTTTAAATAGTATTTCTCTATAAAATTGTTATTAGTACACCTTTGCATATCATTGTATCTTTATTAACATTAAAAACAAAAAAGAAAGAAATACAGCTCAACTTACAAAAAAGAAAATCTCCATTAACAATGTTTCAAAATCTGTAATAGAAAAGATTTAAAATGCACCAATGTGCCTGAAATAAAAAAAAATACATCCTTAATTATGTCTTAATATCTCCGTCTCTCTCCACCTTTTACTTCGTTTCTGTTAGAAAGTTTTCTGTGTTATTTCTTGAGGGATTGTTTACTGCACTGCACATCGTTTGCTCGTGCGAAAAACCGCTACACCATAGCACAACAACGAGAGCACCACTGCCAACTACTGGAATGGAGGTGCAATTACACATAATTCTTGTATACTCTTCCTGAAAACATGTTCTCCAGGATCATACGCGCTCCCCCCAACATCACACCATGCCCCCTCTGGCATCATACCGCGCCCCCCATGAGGGCGTGCCCCACTATTTGAGAAGCAATGTATAAGGGTCACATGGAGGTTGGAAACTATTTGAGTCAACAGTTGGAAGAGGTGGGGTACACCCTCAACAGTTCACCAGTCTATTGTTAATGCGCACACACACACACACACACACACACACACACACACACACATGCAGGCACACACACACACACACACACACACACACACACACACGACCATTCAAATGTATGTATGGGACAATTTGGAACATCCAGATAGCCTAATGTGCTTTTTTTGTACTGTAGGAGGAAATTGCAGGACAGAGGCAACCAACACAACTATAAAGAGAACATGCAAAGTCCACACAAAAATTCCCTTGCCAAGCACCTTGACTCAAAGCCAAAACCTTTTGGCTATGAGGTAGATGTGCCAACCACCAACCTGTCCCACTCAGGCATAAATCTGCATTTATGTGAAAATATATAGAGGAGAGGACAGCGAGGACAGTGAGCAGAAGCTCAGGGCAAATACAAAGAAAACATTTGGCAAAAAAGAAGGTTTTGGCTTTGGAATCAATTCAAACCCCAGACGTAAATCTAATCGGAACACAGCAAAACAAGACATAATAATTGTGGGGGCAATATTTTCTGGAGGCACTGTGTATAAAAGAAAAAAGGGGGGTTGTGTGTGCATATGTGTGTGTGTGTGTGTGTGTGTGTGTGTGTGTGTGTGTGTGTGTGTGTGTGTGTAAGAAAGGAAGCTGTGGGTAGGGAAAGATAAACTCTCACTGAAGCTACAAAGACAGTGGTACAGACCATATCACTAACATACAAAGAGTATATACATACTTAGAGAAAGCAGGGAAGACACAATAGACTCATCTGGCTCTGAAACATTTTGTGTGTGTGTGTGTGTGTGTGTGTGTGTGTGTGTGGGTGTGGGTGTGTTGTGTATGTGCATATGTGGGTGGGTGGGTGTGTCTGTGTGTGTTTTGTAGTGCTACAGGGCTGGAAACAAGTTTTTGCCTGTCTCTACCTGCATACCTGTGCATCCAAGGGTTTATGTGTGGGTGTGCCTGTGCAGCCACACCTTCCTTCACGGCCTGAATGAGAAACTAAGCTTATCAGGAGTTTAAGCTAGTAATTAAAGTAATCAATGATTTAGGTGAACCATTCCAAGCTTTCCGGCCCTGTGGGTCTACTGCAGGAGTCCTGCGAATATCTTAGCTCTGTAAGAAGATCCTCCATTTTCTGCTCAGCTGGGTGGAGCAATCTGAACTTTTAGATAAACCTCAGCTTCTTTCAAATTCTGCACTGCCCTAAGGCATGTAGGTGTGCCCCCACCCCCTCTTTCCATATATGTGTGTGCGTGCCTGCCTGTGAGTGTGTGTGTGTGTGTGTGTGTGTGTGTGTGTGTGTGTGAATTTTCAGTTAATCAAGGGAAACATACTGTTCATTGAGTGAGGTTTGTGAAGGTGTTGGTTCATTACATTGCGTCATGTTCAGTTTGATATACAGTGTCTGTCTGTCTTCCTTTCGGCTTTTTCCCTTTTACTCGGGACTCACCACAGCGAATTATCTGATTCGCACGTTTGATATGGCAGAGGTTTTTACGTCGGATGCCCTTCCTGTCACAACCCTTTTTAGCAAGGGACAGAAATACGTTGACGACTTTGCAGCTACTCTTTACGAAAGTCAGCAATGGTTCTTTTACATGCCTCTCACCATAGACAGTGACAGACATGGCCCGCCTTTGATAACCCAGTTAGCCGCAGTGGGGGAGTTTGATATACAGTGTGATCAAGAATAATAACACTTGCTCTCTGTGACCCAAGACATCCAGTAGCTTTTATTAGAGTGAAATGAAAGGCAAGTTACACGTGAGCATATGTATTTTTTCTCATCTTGTATATTTGTCTTGTAACATCTGTTGGGTTTCAGTTACATTTTCGAAGTTGCAATCTGCTAAAATTTGTTCGATAGTTTGCATTAGCCACTTTAAAAATTCTGCTCTATTCCTGCCATTTCATATAAAATAAGTTAATGGCAAAAATAACAGTAAATAGATAATAGATCAACAAATCACTTATAAACTAATGAACTTAAGAATAAAACAAATCTCGTCACATATACAAATCAAACATGATTCCTTCGCCCAGTGCATCTTACTGTGCAGTTAAGGGTTTGAGAGGCTGTAAAAGAATCACTGCTGACTTTCGTCAAGAGTAGGCTGCTTAGTGTTTTTCTTCCCTGCGATGACCTGGCAAGCTGTCCAGGGTGTACTCTGCCCTTGCCTGGAGTCAGCTGAGATAGGTACCAGCCTCCCCGTGACCGTAATTAGGATTAAGTGATACAGAAAATGAATGAATGAATGAACATGATTCTGCTCACTTACAACAAACAAGAGTCCAATTGTATATATAAAAGAAAAGACGAGCATGCCATATATTCATATGTAAATTAGTTCTGTATCACAGATTAAAACACAGGGTGACTTTTTGCCACTTTTTGCATTACAATGTCACCCCTAGTGTAATCAGTAATCAGTAGTTTTTATATGCTCAACTGAGAGCTGTATTAATTTACACATTTCTTGATTGTGTTTTGGTGGCACCTAGAAAAAAACTGATCCAAAAAAGGGTCAAAAAATCTTTTGACTTGACCCACCTGGAATCCACCTGTACAAACTCCTTTGAACATGGCACCCCCTCATTCAGAATCAAATGTATCTAAAACTAAGGTGTGTGTGCGTGTTTACACACACACACACATATATTTCTTTCAGCTTTTTCCCTTTTCTCGAGAGTCACCACAGCGAATCATCTGATTCACACATTTGATTTGGCATAGGTTTTTACGTCGGATGCCCTTCCTGTCACAACCCTTTTAGCAAGGGACAGAAAATCCTTACGAAAGTCAGCAATGGTTCGTTTACATGCCTCTCACCATAGACAGTGAGAGACACGGCCCACCTTTGATAACCCAGTTAGCCACACTGGGGGACAATTACAACTCTGTGGGGACTTGAACCCCCAACCTTCGGATCAGCGATCCTGCGCCCTATCCACTAGACCACTTCTGCCCCACCCACTCACACACACACAAACATATATATATATATATATATATATATATATATATATATATATATATATATATATATATATATATATATATATATATATATATATATATATATATATATATATATATATATATAATTTTTTTTATTATTATTACTACTGTTCTACAATGACATCACAATTTCAATTTATAGTAATATTTTGCACGTGTTTGATTTGAATCTAAAAATGTCAATGGAAATCACCACTGGTAATCCGATATGGCGGAAAATTTAATATGGTTTCCAAAATCCACCATTTGGTATGTAGTAAGGAAACCATATCCCTTCGGTTGGATTGCAGTACTGCACGTCTGTATGTATGTATGTCTTCAGGTCTGAGAAGTGTTATGACTTTTTTTATGTAGATATATTGCTCCATTTGCTCTGTAAAATGTTACTGTGCATATAGTTCAATATGTTATGGCATCCGTACTCTAACTGGGTTGGTTGCAGGATGAGTGGTAGATGGCAGGTTTAAGGGCTCAAAGGTCAGGGGTTGAAGACCCATTATCATTATCACCAAGTTGTCACTGCTGTCCCTCAGTACAGCTAACTGGGTTATCAAAGGCCAACCATGTCACTCACTGTCTGTGGTGAAAGGCATGTAAAAGAACCATTGCTGTCACTCTTAAAGAGTAGGTCATTGAGTTGCTGTCAGTGTGTTTCTTTCCTGTGATGGCCTGCCCTAACCCTAACTATCCAGTGTGCACTCTGCCCTCATACAGAGTCAGATGAGATAGATGCCAGGCTTACCATGGCCCTAAATAGAATTAAGCAGTTCAGAAAATGATGAGGGAAATGGTGGCCTTGTGGTAAAGGTGATGGATCACTGATCCTAAGGTTGAGGGATCAAGCCCCATTCTCAACAGGTTGTCAATGTCCCCCCACTGCAGCTAACTGGGTTATCAAAGGCTGGCTATGTCTCTCACTGTCTGTGGTGTGAGGTTCATGTAAAAGAACCATTGCTGACTTTCGACAAGAGTAGGCTGCATAGCCGTCAGCGTGTTTCTGCCCGGCAATGGCCTGGCAAGCGGTCCAGGGTGTACTCTGCCCTTGCTTGGAGTCATCTGAGATGAGCACCAGCCTCCCTACGACCCTATTTAGAATTAAGCGGTTACAGAAAATGAATGAATGAATGGAAAAGATATAACACATACTGTATGTAACATCTTAAGGGGCATCCAAATAGGAAGTGATTAGCAACATGTAACCATGAAAAATCAATGAATGCCAGCAAAATGACTGATGAAAGGCGATATTTTCTCAAGTGACGTGAAGTGGGTGGGGTTAACTAAATAACAACAACCAAAGCATAAAGATACTATTGATTGACAATGACTACCCTATTACATTTTCTGTAAGGAAACAACGGTAAGGTAAAGTCTGTTGAGTTTTTACATCCGAGCCTAGTGGCTCATCAGGCCGGTGCTTATCCCTGGTTCCTGTAGCGTGAAGCAACCCGGAGTTCAACCCCTCCTGGATGGGACGCTAGTCCATCACAGTTTACCTTCCCAGTATATTTTTACTGGTACCCATTTATACTGCTGGGTGAACAGAGGCACACTTGTGGTTGAGACCTTGCCCATGGGTCTTAGCACAGTGAGGGTCTCAGTGGGATTCAAACTCACAGCCTCCCGATCATGAGCACAGCACCCTAACCACTACACCACTGGCCCCACAAAGAAACAATGAACACACGTTTAATGATTCAATCTACATCAACATGGGAGCGCAGATCATTATTACTGTCGTATAATAACCAGAAAAGCAATGCTTGGGTCTACATTTCTGAAATGGTTGGCATTTCCTACGAGTATATATTTAGACATGTTTCACGTTTCCCAATATCTCATGCAATGATAAAATAAATAAATAAATAAGTAAATACATAAATAAGAAAAGCTATTGTTGATGTATTGGTAAGAAGTAGTTTGGTGCTGACTGTTTGGATTGGATTTTCAATTGAAAAACATGCAAGAGGGTTACCTAGGCAACAAGAGCTGAAAACATTTCAGTGGCGAAATGATTTGCTTGCTTTCCAAGGCCATTCACATAGCTTGCTTGTTCCATTCCTGGGTGGATGCTGTTTAATGATGTAACTGTAAGATCTATCTCTCTCTCTCTCTCTCTCTCTCTCTCTCTCTCTCTCTCTCTCTCTCTCTCTCACACACACACACACACACACACACACACACACACACACACACACACACACAAAATAAAGCTGCTTTGATTTGACCCCTCAATCAGCAATGAGTTCATATCGAGTTTAAACTTAGATGCTCATAACCATCCACACAGAAACACACACATTCCCCATCTCCTACCCATATCGCGTGCCTATATATTTAGTCACCCTCCTCAATATATTTATGAATGTGGCACGGCGGGTCTCTCAGCATTCATCCATTAGCATCCATCACTCTGACACTACAGCACAACAGTTCTCTCAGCCCCTGGTAACACATCATCGCTCCAGTCTTTCCCTCAGACATACTAATAAAAGGCGATACTTATGACCAAATGTACTGAGATAATTCAGAACCCCAACTCTGCACACTAGATAGCAGTTAATCAGGACAAACTCAGCCAGGGATGTCTGATGGATTAGTGCTAGAGCAAGAAACAAGTTGTTAGCCGCTGAACAGTTTTTACTAGAGATATATATAAACTATACTGTGGACATACAGATCACCAGTGGGCCCCAGAACAAGCTCCTGACCTCGTTGAATCTAGGACTTCCTATATACATCTTTCATAAGAGAGAGAGGGAGAGAGAGAGAGAGAGAGAGATGGAAAAAAGAGAGAGGAAAAACAGAGAGGATAAAGGGAATATGAGTGAAAAGAGAATGAGCAAGTAAGGGAGAGACATGTAAATCTGGTTCCCTCTGGGAGAGATAAAGACTCTGGAGAAAATAAATTTGTCATGGTTCATGGTGAGTTCAGCCAAACCACTCATCAGAACTCTTTCTCTCTCTCTCTCTCTCTCTCTCTCTCTCTCTCTCTCTACTTTTCTTCCTATTTTCTAAGATTTACATCTTGTCCTCCACTTTTATTTTATTATTGAGCTCTTTAATTATGAATTTCTTTCAATTGCTTGCATAACTATTCATCCTCTTGGCATTTTCCCTTTTTGTTGCCTTGCAACCTGTAACCTAAATAGTTTTCTTTTTCTTGCATTTTATGTTATAGCTCTACTCAATGCAGCCAGAGTTTGGAAGGTGAAATAAAAAGGAACATTTAAGAAATAAAAATAAAAATAAAATAAAATAACAGAAAAAAGTTAGCGATTAATTAGAATATAATTAAAATAAATACTGTATTACTTTCAACGATCCAAACACACAACACGTAATCTCAAGTATTTTACTTATTCTTCTGACAAATAATTTTGTGTTGTTTGCATTCTTATTTTATTCTTAATTTTATGTATTTATACTGCCGTTACAATGGGCTGGCGCCCATCTGAACTGACTTAAGGCAAAGACAGGGCACACCCTGTAGAGCTCACCAGACCATTACAGGGCTAACACACATACCTGGATAAAACGCATGCAAACGTAGGGAGAACATGCAGACTCCACAAAGAAACACTCCAAGCCTGGGACTCAAACCCAGCACCGACTTATTGGGAGGGAACATTCTTTCTTTCTTTCTTTCTTTCTTTCTCTCTTTCTATCTATATATCTATCTCATATATACATACATACATTCATACATTCATACATTCGTACATATATGTATATATATATATATATATATATATATATATATATATATATATATATATATATATATATATATATATATATATACAGTATATATATGTTAGTGTGAGGATTAAGTATAGTGTAAGTCTAATAATACTTATACAAACTGAACATTATTAATATAAAAATTACTATTTTTATTTGTAAAAAAAATAATTTAAAATGTGGATGTTGTTAGGAGAGCAAGAACTCTGCATTACTCTGGCAAGCTGGTCAGGGTAGAGATGAGAGAGAGAGAGATTTCCTTTTGGCTTTTTCCCTTTATCAGGGGTCGCACAGGTCAGGGTGTACTCCATTTTTGTGTGGAGTAGTCTAGGAAAAGCTTCATCCTCCCTGCAATCACTATAAAAGATAAAGAAGCTCAGAAAATTAGATGAGACGAGGAAAGCAAGATGTGTGTGTGTGTGTGTGTGTGTGTGTGTGTGTGTGTGTGTGTGTGTGTGTGTGTGTGTGTGTGTGTGTGTGTGTGTTATAATTTGTGTTTATTAGGGATGGTCGAGTGGAAGTGATTCTGGCATTATGTTGCAGAAACTGAAGACAGACACTGGGAACACTATGAACATCTTCAGTTTTAAAAAACGTGACCTGAGAAAAAGAGAGAACGGAGAAAACAACAGCTTGTAACACTCGACTATGAAGACAAAAATCCCCTGAAGTCTTTTATTCCAAGTAAAACATGTTTTGTTTAAAAAAGACTCCTCTGCATTACAGGTTTACACTTCTATGCATGAATGCAGTCAAAAAAAAATTGACTGGTTTCGAAATCACATGGTGTGTTAATCTTAATGGCTCAGTGCGGTTTCGGATTTCGCATTGTTCAAGTTTAAAATTTGTTAAAATAATATAATATTTCATTTCAGTAAATCATATTTAATTTAGGGTGGACCTTCGTCCACAATGAGATTTTCACCCAGGGCTGATTATTTAAAGATATACTTCAGTATTATTCAGCCTCATGTTTATGTATTGGATTTGTTGCATGTGTGATTCTTGTGCACAGGAACGTCTGTACATTTCCCTTTACCAAGAAATTAACAGAAAACCTGTTAATAATAATAATAATAATAATAATAATAATAATAATAATAATAGTAATAATAATAATAAGCTGAGGTCACTAGAACTTCAATGAATATTTCTGCAAAAAGGCTTTTATAATGCTTCATTAAACCTATTTAGAAAGACTTCAAAATTTTTTTGTATGGAAGACCGATATGTCTGTGATGTTTAATGTACTCTGAAGTAAACACTAGAATATCTGCTAATCTACCAAAAAAATTTCACAAAAGTGAAAACAAATGAAATTGTCTTGACTTGTAATCTGACTAAAACTTCATAAAAAGCTTTAATACATTTATAGATGTCTGTATTATGCCATAACTTTCTTTGTTGGGTGGTAAATAATAATCAACAAATTAACTGAATGCCCTAAGGCTTGCATAATACTTTTTCGGGTGAATGTCTCCTCACTACTGGGACTGCATGTGCATGTTGGAATGCACGTATACTACAGATGCAGTGAGGTTAGATAGGTTAAATAGGTTTGGAGCATTTGTGCAAAATGAATTTGTCCTGAAGGAAATGGTTCCAGTCCAAAATCATGAGACATTAATTATAGCTCAGCTATAGGCCTTTGTTAAAGCCCCACCCCTTCTAAACTCCTTATTTTAATTAACAAGAGCCAACACATAGGCCTTTCTCTGGGGAGGGGCTGAGGGTGTACATTACCTGCAGCCTATAATTACACACACACACACACACACACACCACACAATGAATGCATGCTCATGTTTTCATTTGCACATGAGATCATATAACCAGATTACATCTCTTGGTATCTATATTGCTTTCGGAGATTTGTCCCTGTTTTTTCGGTCCTGAATCCCACTCTTTGAGTTATATTGAAGAAAACACAGGCCTGCTAATCAGCTCATCTGTAGCAGATTACTGATACTGCCATCAACGACTGAAGCCAGGAGACTGGAGTACTCCAGAAACAAAACAGTATTAAGAAAGACCTCTGAGCAACTGACCTAAGGGTTAAAGGTGGCAACCTTAGTGGGGGTGTACGCTGGTGGTGTCCATCTCAGGGAGGAAGAAGGTTGAGTGTCCATGGTGCTAGAGCAGCTGTAATAATAGTACAGAAACAAGGACCAGCTTCAGTTTGGAGCCTGAACTCACAGGGACAACAGACTGTGGTCTTTCTTTTCTTATACCCTCAGTAACACAAATGTCAGTAAAGCACACACACACACACACACACACACACACACACACACACACACACGAACATGTTAGCTTGATATTTCAGAGCAACGTGTTTTCTTGAAGTGATGCTGATTAGTTTCAGTCGGTGCCCTGCAATGCTGCTGGGTGAGTTTTGGTCATGTTTTTGTTTACATGTACTGTAACTGTCTGTCTGTTTGAGTCAGTGGAAAATTAAGCATTGGAATCTTGACAGTGCCCTTGCCACCACAGGCATGACAAAACTATGTTCACATGGTATCTCTGTCAGTACAATATATATATATATATATATATATATATATATATATATATATATATATATATATATATATATATACACATATCAGGGGTGTCCAAACCTTTTTCTACTGAGGGCCACATGCATAAAAATATAGGAGGGGCTGGGCCACTTACTAGAAATTAGGTATATATATATATATATATAGCCTTACTTTACTGTATTAAAGTTAGAAAAATCAATTAAAAGTGGTCAAATATGTTATATTCTTGAATATAATTAAAGACAAAACTGCCTTCATGACAGCTTTCCATAAACGGATGTTTATTGATTTATTCAGAAGATGCTTTGGCTTTAGCTTATTCTCAGAAAGCAGTCTCAGATTTCTTTTCAGTTAGAAGACTCACAGTGCAGAGAAAGAACAATAAAGTTGAAAAAGGGACAGGTACATTTCAAGATTGTTATTTAAGTTATTAGGCTAAGCAACACCTATTAAAGTTCTTTCGAAACGGTTATCACCATTAACAGACTGAACTGAACTTAACAACAGGAATTCAGATAATTTCAGTAAATTATTCTGGCGAGCATCAGCTACACTGGGTATGTAAATTGGGCCATCTAGCTGCGGTGAAGATCTGACACCACTTGTGCCAAAAATCGATAAAAATGTCACTTGATCAAAGAGCAAATGTGCATCAGATGAGACCAGCTGACTTTGTGTGTGCACTCTGTGTGTTAACAAGAAAAAACGCATATAAGAAAGTGGTGCGCAAAAGCAGGGTAGTGACACAATTGATTGTATTGATATTTGTCGTGTGTTTGCAAAAAGGATGGAAATGGCTGTGGTGAATACTTTCTTCCAGAAGAGAGAGGAGCATAGGGTGACTTATAAAAGTGGAGGTAGGAGCACACAGGTAGACTACATCTTGTGCAGGCGATGTAATTTAAAGGAAGTCAGTGACTGCAAAGTAGTAGCAGGTGAGAGTGTTGCCAAACAGCATAGGATGGTGGTGTGCAGGATGATGCTGATGGTGAGGAAGGTGAAGAAGGCAAAGGCAGAGCAGAAGACAAAGTAGTGGAAGTTGAAAAAGGAAGAGTGTCAGGTTGTCTTCAAGGAGGAGTTGAAACAGGCTTTGGGTGATCACGAAGTGCTTCCAGATGACTGGACAACTACAGCTAATGTGATCAGGGAGACAGGTAGGAGAATACTTGGTGTGTCATCTGGAAGGAAAGTAGATAAGGAGACTTGGTGGTGGAATGAGAAAGTGCAGGAGTGTGTACAAAGGAAGAGGTTAGCTAAGAAGAAGTGGGACACAGAGAGGACCAAAGAGAGTAAACAGGAGTACAGGGAGACACAGCGTAAGGCAAAGGTAGCGGTGTCAAAGGCCAAACAAAGGGCGTATGATGACTTGTATGATAGGTTGGACAGTAAGGAGGGAGAAAATGATTTATACAGGTTAGCACAGCAGAGAAATAGAGATGGGAAAGATGTGCAGCAAGTTAGAGTGATAAAGGACAGAGAGGGAAATGTATTGACTGATGACAGAAGTGTGCTGGGAAGATGGAAAGAGTACTTTGAAGAGCTGATGAATGAGGAAAATGAGAGAGAAAAAAGAGTAGAAGAGGTGACTGTTGAGGACCAGGAAGTAGCAAAGATCAGTAAGGGTGAAGTGAGGAGGGCATTGAAGAGGATGAAGAATGGAAAGGCAGTTGGCCCTGATGACAGACTGGTGGAGGTATGGAATTGACTAGGAGAGGTAGCAGTAGATTTCCTGACAAGAACATTCAACAAGGTCTTAGAGAGTGAGAGGATGCCAGAGGAATGGAGGAGAAGTGTGCTGGTGCCCATTTTTAAGAACAAGGGAGACGTGCAGATTTGTGGCAACAACAGAGGGATAAAGTTGATGAGCCATACGATGAAGTTATGGGAAAGAATACTGGAAGCTAGACTAAGGGCAAAGGTCGGCATTTGTGAACAACAGTTTGGTTTCATGCCAAGAAAGAGCACCACAGATGCAGTTTTTGCCTTGAGGATGTTAATGGAGAAGTACAGAGAAGGTCAGAAGGAGCTGCATTGTGCCTTTGTGGATCTGGAGAAAGCATATGACAGGGTGCCGAGAGAAGAACTGTGGTATTGCATGAGGATGCCTGGAGTGGCAGAGAAGTATGTTAGAGTGGTGCAGGACATGTATGAGAGATGTAAGACAGTGGTGAGGTGTGCTGTCGGTGTGACAGAAGAGTTCAAGGTGGAGGTGGGACTGCATCAAGGGTCAGCTCTCAGCCCCTTCTTGTTTGCTATGGTGATGGACAGGCTGACAGATGAGGTTAGACAAGATTCCCCATGGACTATGATGTTTGCAGATGACATTGTGATCTGTAGTGAGAGCAGAGAACAAGTGCAGGAAAATCTAGAAAGGTGGAGGTATGCCCTGGAAAGGAGGGGAATGAAGATTAGCCTCAGTAAGACAGAATACATGTGCATGAGTGACAAGGACCCAAGAGGAACGGTGAGATTACAGGGAGCACAGATAAGAAAGGTGGAGGATTTTAAGTACTTAGGTTCAACAATCCAGAGCAATGGAGAGTGTGGAAAAGAGGTGAAGAAGCATGTGCAGGCAGGTTGGAATGGTTGGAGAAAATTGTCCGGTGTGATGTGTGATAGCAGGGTATCGGCAAGAATGAAAGGAAAAGTGTACAAGACAGTGTTGAGGCCAACGATGTTGTATGGTTTAGAAACAGTGGCCCTGGGGAAAAGACAGGAGGCAGAGCTGGAGGTAGCAGAGATGAAAATGTTGAGGTTCTCTTTGGGAGTAACGAGGATGGATAGGATCAGGAATGAGCACATCAGAGGGACAGCACATGTAAGACGTTTTGGAGACAAAGTCAGAGAGGCTAGATTGAGATGGTTTGGACATGTACAGAGGAGGGATAGTGAGTATATTGGTAATAGGATGCTGAGGCTGGAACTACCAGGCAGAAGGCCTAGAGGAAGACCAAAGAGACGATTCATGGATGTGGTGAAGGAGGACATGAAGGTCGTTGGTGTAAGAGAAGAAGATGCAAAGGATAGGGTGAGATGGAGGCAGATGATTCGCTGTGGCGACCCCTGAAGGGAAAAGCCGAAAGGAAAAGAAGAGAAGATATTTGTCGTGTTTGTACCAGGACACGCATGCGTATTAACACATGGGTGCTGTGGAATATATATTTTTACTCACCTAAAGTGGGAATGGCATTGCACTCAGTAGAAGCAAGAAATATTCACTCTCTCACCGTGTCTGAAATTTTTTGCACTCACTTTCTACCTTTCGCTTCAGTGGTTCTGCCATGTTTAGTTACTTGGAGTGAATTTCTTCTGTGATTGTCCTTTCTGGTGGAGCAACTGCTTCGATCAAAAGTAGTTCCCTCGATGTTAAAACTAAGAATTGCAATACACTCAGGCCAAAGTTGAAGAGCTGGCCATATTCTATTGTATATATAAAATTTGTTGCGGACCAATTTAAAATGGCCCGCGGGCCATAATTTGGACAACCCTGATATATATGTGTAGGGATTATATATATATATATATATATATATATATATATATATATATATCTATATATATATATATATATATATATATATATATATATATATATATATATATATATATATATATATATATATATACACATACATATATATATATATATATATAATATATATATATATATATATAATATATATATATATATATATATATATATATATATATATATATATATATATATATATATATATATATATATATAGGGATTCCTCGCTACTTCTCGCTTCAATTCGGCGTCAGTGCATCGCGTTTTTTTTTTTTTTTAATATTCATCGAATTAAAAAATAAGGAAATTAAGGAAGAATAGGGGGAAGGGAAGGAAAATGCCACAAAAACAAGGCCAATTATGCGGAAAAAAAAACAACCCTGAAACAAACACAAAACAAAAAACAACCCAAAACCTCCCATCAAAATTAATTACAGTACATTTTTTTGAGGTGCGCATCTGAATGCGTGCATGTGCATCTGTGTGCGTGCGCACATCTGTGTATGTGTGTGTGTGTGTGTGTGTGTGTGTGTATTTATATTTTATTTACATCTTATACATTATTTTTGAATGTTTAATTGTTATTATAAGCATTTATAGCATTGAATATGTATTTATTGATATCATACACACATATACATGTACGTATACGTGTATATATGTCAGTCGGGGGGGAGTGATCCCACTTCGCAAAATTCGGTAGTCACGTGGGGATCTCGGTCCAAATTAACGGCGGATTTACTCCCAAAGAAAGTAAGGTGAGGCCAGTGGTGTGGTGGTTAGGGCGCTGCACTTATGATCGGGAGGTTGTGTGTTCAAATCCCAGTTTGATCCCCACTGTGTTAAGACCCCTGGGCAAGGTCTCAACCACAAGTGTGCCTCTGTTCACCCAGCAGTATAAATGGGTACCAGTAAAAATATACTGAGAAGGTAACCTGCAATGGATTAGCATCTCATCCGGGAGGAGTTGTATTCCAAGTTGCTTCACTCTATGAAAATCAGGAATAAATACCCATCTGATGAGCCCCTTTGGCTTGGGTGTAAAAAGCCCAGATGACTTAACCTACTCCCAAAGAGAACCTCAACATTTTCATCTCTGCTACCTCCAGCTCTGCCTCCTGTCTTTCCCCCAGTGCTACTGTTTCTAAACTATACACCATCGCTGGCCTCAACACCGTCTTCTACACTTTTCCTTTCATTCTTGCCGATACTCTCCTATCACACATCACACTGGACACTTTTCTCCAAACATTCCAACCTGCCTACACATGCTTCTTCACCTCTTTTCCACACTCTCCATTACTCTGAATTGTTGAGCCGAAGTACTTAAAATCCTCCACCTTCTTTATTTCTGCTTCCTGTAACCTCACCATTCCTCTTGGGTCCTTGTCATTCATACACATGTATTCTGTCTTACTGAGGCTAACCTTTCCAGGACATACCTCCACCTCTCTAGATTTTCCTGCACTTGTTCTCTGCTCTCACTCCAGATCACAATGTCATCTGCAAACATCATAGTCCATGGAGAATCTTGTTTAACCTCGTCTGTCAGCCTGTCCAACACCATAGCAAACAAGAAGGTTTGACAGCTGACCCTTGATGAAGTTTCACCTCCACTTTGAATTCTTCGGTCACACCTACAGCACACCTCACCACTGTCTTACATCTCTCATACATGTCCTACACCACTCTAACATACTTCTCTGCCACTCCAGACTTCCTCATGCAATACCACAGTTCCTCTCTCGGCATCCTGTCATATGCTTTCTCCAGATCCACAAAGGCACAATGCAGCTCCTTCTGACCTTCTCTGTACTTCTCTATTAACATCCTCAAAGCAAACACTGCATCTGTGGTGCTTTTTCTTGGCATGAAACCAAACTGTTGTTCACAATTGCTGACCTCTGCCCTTAGTCTAGCTTCCACTATTTTTTCCTATAACTTCATCGTATGGCTCATCAACTTTATCCCTCTGTAGTTACCACAACTCTGCACGTCTCCCTAGTTCTTAAAAATGGGTGCCAGCACACTTCTCCTCCATTCATCCGGCATCCTCTCACTCTCTAAGACCTTGTTGAATGTTCTTGCCAGAAAATCTACTGCTACCTCTCCTAGACACTTCCATACCTCCACCAGTATATCAACAGGACCAACTGCCTGTCCACTCTTCATCTTCTTCAATGCCCTGCTCACATCACCCTTACTAATCTTTGCTACTTCCTGGTTTTCAACAGTCACTGCCTCTACTCTTTTTTCTCTCTCATTTTCCTCATTCATCAGCTCTTAAAAGTACCCTTTCCATCTTCCCAGCACACTTCTGTCATCAGTCAATACATTTCCCTCTCTGTCCTTAATCACTCTAACTTGCTACACGTCTTTCCCATCTCTATTACTCTGATGTGCCAACCTGTATAGATCATTTTCTCACTCTTTACTGTCCAACCTATCATAATAGTCATCATATGCCCTCTGTTTGGCCTTTGACACCGCTACTTTCGCCTTACGCTGTGTCTCCCTGTACTCCTGTTTACTCTCTTCGTTTCTCTCAATGTCCCGCTTCTTCTTAGCTAACCTCTTCCTTTGTACACACTCCTGCACTTCCTCATTCCATCACCAAGTCTCCTAATCTACTTTCCTTCCAGAGGACACACCAAGTACTCTCCTACCTGTCTCCCTGATCACATTAGCTGTAGTTGTCCAGTCATCTGGAAGCACTTCCTGACCAACCAAAGAAAAGTTTCAACTCCTCCTTGAAGACAACACAACACTCTTCCTTTTTCAGCTTCCACCACTGTCTTCTGCTCTGCCTTTGTCTTCTTCTCCTTCCTCACCATCAGCGTCATCCTGCACACCACCATCCTATGCTGTTTGGTAACACTCTCACCTACTACTACTTTGCAGTCACTGACTTCCATCAAATTACATCGTCGACACAATGTAGTCTACCTGTGTGCTCCTACCTCCACTTTTATAAGTCACTCTGTGCTCCTGTCTCTTCTGGAAGAAAGTATTCACCATAGCCATTTCCTTCCTTTTTGCAAAATCGATCAACAGCTGTCCTTCTCTGTTCCTGTCCTGGATACCAAACCTGCCCATCACTTCCTCGTCCTCTCTGTTGCCTGAACCAACATGTCAATTGAAGTCTGCACCAATGACCACTCTTTCATCTCTGGGGGTACTCTGCATCACTTCATCTAACTCACTCCAGAATCTCTCCTTCTCTTCTAGCTCACATCCTGCCTGTGGGGCATAAGCACTAACAACATCACACCTTCAATTTCTAACTTGAGACTCATCACTCTGTCTGACACTTTTTTCACTTCCACACCATGATAAAACAGCTTAAACTATGCTCCTAAGCTTCTAGCCTTGCTACCTTTCCACCTGGTCTCCTGAAAACCTAGGTCTCCCACCTCTCGTTCTACCAACAGCAGTCCAATTTTCACCAGCACCCTGCTGGTTAACAGCACTGATGGCGGTCGTTGCTAACCTGGGCCTCGACCGATCTGGTATGAAATTCGTTTTTTGATTCGCATTTCAAGTGTGTTTTTGGCACAAATTTTACGCAGGATGACCTTTCTGACACAACCCTCTGCATTTATCCGGGCTTGGGATATATATATAGTTTGTAGCTAGATATCTAGCAAACATAGTACACTCATGAGCTACAGGAGACCCATACTCAAAGCTAGGTAACATTTAAAAGCTTGATATATTAACGATTGCACAATCCTATATTGGTATTTCACAATGGTTTGCATCTTGCTTGCATAAAGGTGGCTTTTTTCAGACTGACAAGAGAAGAGTGTTTGAAAGAAAAGCAGTCAAACAGCTTACTGGTGGTTTTTGAGTTGCATAATCACATTGGCATTACTCATGAAACAGTTTTCCAAACTTGAATTCCGTCTGCACTCTTTCATGCACTTGGAGAGCCCCAGAAAAGGTCCACATTTCCCCTGCCTTATCAACCAGCACCATTTAAAATACTCATCAAGAAAAACAAGTACTGTACCTGGTTTAGGTGTGAGGCTAGATTAACAAAATACTGGTTTGTCATAATAAATTTTTGAAAATGTCAGCATTTTTTTCCTAAATAGAGAAAATGAGTTGACTATCTAAGCGCAAAAGCTTTTAAAGCTGAATGTAGGTAAAGTGAATGCAGCTACACCCTCAATGGCCAGTCTTTTACATGTCTTCTTCTTATTCTTTTCCTTTCGGCTTTTTCCTTTTCTCAGGGGTCCCCACAGCGAATCATCTGATTTGCACATTTGATTTGGCATAGGTTTTTACGTCGGATGCCCTTCCTGTCACAACCCTTTTAGCAAGGGACAGAAACACGCTGACGGCTTTGCAGCCTTCTCTTTCCGAAAGTCAGCAATGGTTCTTTTCCATACCTCTCACTATAGACAGTGAGGGACATGGCCCGCCTTTTTTACATGTACATTTAGTATATAGTAAACTCTAAAACCTTGTCTATAGAACAGCAGCCTTACAGTCCCAAAAACTAACCAATAAACCAATGTTAGAATCACAATCACAGTATCTTACACGGAATCGTGTTCTGTGTCATTTGTACCTTGTCTAAGGCTTAGCAAGGTTTTGAGCACGATTTAAAAAATAAATAAATAAAAAATTTGATATGGCACAAATGTGTGAGCACTGATGAGAAACCAGGATTTTTTTTTTTATCCAGCCTAATGGGGGCTGGGAGATGTGGAAAATGTGCACTTTCTCCATGATTTGAGAGGTGGTTTTGAAATCACTGCTTCAGGGTGCAGTAATTATAGGCTGTTCTTTTCTCTCATGTGTCTTGTTCGGTGGAGAAAAACAGAAAAATTTTTTGCAATTTTAAACCAATAGCACTGCTAACATAATTTTGACCAATAAACACTATCAGTCATGTTTACTACAGTACTCAACGCCTCGTTTTTTTTTTTGTTGTTGTTTTTTTTTTGTCATTTCAAATTTAATAAAATAAACAACACAAGATAGCACGGGCCATTATGACAAAACATAGTGAGAGATTCTTTGACCAGGATCTAATGTGTAACAGTATATGAGTATGTTATCATTTTTAATAAGGTTATAAAGGATTGATGGAAACCTTGAGCTGTTAAATATACAGCGAATCACTTCTGTAGCAGCACAGTTGTATACTGGTTAGCACGTCAGCCTCATAACAAGAAGGACCTGTGTTTGAGTCCTCGGCTCATTTCTATATGGAGTTTGTTTGTTTTGCTCATGTGGGTTTCCTCCGGGTACTCTGGTTTCCTCCCACAATCCGAAAGCACGTTGAGCTAAGTGGCTGTTCCAAATTTCTCCTAGGTGTAAGTGGTTGTCTGTGTTGGTCCTCTGATGATCTGGCAATCTGTTCAGGATGTACCCTGTCTTCATCCAGTTTTGGCTGAGATAGGCGCCAGTTTTCCAGTGGCTCTATGATAGGATTAAAAGGTTTGGCAGATGAGTGAGTGAGAAGGAGATAAGTTGTATTTCTCTAAAAAGTGTAATTACATTTGGTTAACTTGGTTATCGTAGTTTATTTGGTGATGTCATTATTACTGTTCTCATCCTAACTCATTACATTCATAAAGAGTAGCAGAAATACACAATGTAAGGTCATCAATGCAGCATCAAGCATAAACATTTCTTGTTTATGAGCTCTGAAATTTGTGTGGGAACATACTAGGGGAGCATTATGGTGTAGTGTTTAGTACTTTTGCCTCACAGCAAGAAGGTCCTGTGTTCAAGTCCTGGGATCACCGAGAGCATTCCTGTGTAGGGTATACTGTGCATGCTCTTCCTGTGTTTGTGTTGGTTTTCTCATACAAACCAAATACATGCACATTAGGCTAATTGTACTTGTGTGAATGCAGTGGACTGGTGAGCTGGCCAGTGTGTACCTTGCCTTCGCCAACAGTTGGCCAAGATAAGCTCCAGCCTCCATACATTCCTAATAGGATCAAATAGATTGGATGAATAAAGGAATGAATATATTAGAATAATACCATTATGTAACTTGCAAAATAAATAAATAAATAAATAAATAATAATAATAATAATAATAATAATAATAATAATAATAATAATAATAATAAATTACCTTCTGGACTTACTTTTTTAATTCTATTAGATATCATATGGAAACAGAATATACACAAAACATTTTAATCTCATTTAATCTCACCTCATTTGAAGTATCACAAAGCCACTGTAAATTTTAAGCCCTTTACCTCATAATCAAAGAATATCATTACTTCATTCATTCATTCATTTTCTGAACCACTTTATCCTAATTGGGATAATGCAGGGAGGCTGGCGCCGATCTTATCCGGCTCTAGGCGAGGGCAGAGTACACCCTTGACAGATCGCCAAGCCGTCGCGGCACAGAAAATCAGCTCTTATGTAATAAAAATAATCAGAACAGGAATAACATAAAATTGTATCGAACCACTACTTGTTTATGAAACACATTTCTTGCTGCTGAATGATCAACATCAAGCATTATTTCGTAAGACAAAAGAAGTTATGTGTCCCAGTTTAACCCAAACTCAAGTGGCCCTTAGATATCTTCAGGTCACTCATTATTTGATTTGCTCTTGTGTTTCCCTCATTGTGGATTTTACTGATGTTAACTGAATAGCCCATTTGATGACAAAGGGCCACATGGAAACCCCCCCATCTCAACACACACACACACACACACACACACACACACACACACACACACACACACACACACACACAAGCTCTCTCTGCCAGAACAGCAGGGGGCACAGTAATGAGTGGCACACATTTAAAGACAAGTCATTCACAGGAACGCAAACTCCAGAACTGGGTCAGTTATTAACCTTGCCCCCAACCTATGTAACCCTTTTCAACCTCTCACTGTGCCCAATGGTCCTTTGCCAATCCTCCCTGACAACCTGTCATTCACTTACTTCAGACAACTGGCTAGCCACAATCCTAAGCATAAGCCTCGCTGTAGCCCACAGCTAATAGCCAGATTTGGACACACAGTCAAAGGAAAGTTGACCTTTTGATTTGCAAAGAATAGGAAATTGCAAAAGTACTTTGTCATGTGTCATGTGTGAAATCTAGTGAGGACCATAGGAGGTCACCAGTTAAGGACTAAGGTATAAAATAAACGTAAATTAATTATAGACTTGATTATATGCAGTATCTTTAATAATATTAAAGACTGTTGGGCATGTTATATCGAATGCACAGACAAGTTAGTGTATGCATATTTTCTATTGAGGTTGACTGGTGTGTGTGTGTGTGTGTGTGTGTGTGTGTGTGTGTGTGTGTGTGTGTGTGTGTGTGTGTGTGTGTGTGTGTTCTACAGTGTGGGTTGCAGCATGGGTCTCCAGTTACACCTCCTTTGAGAGCTCTCCAGGGTGGGGTTAGGTGATGTTTGGCCTTGGGCCTTGCTTCTTTTGTGCTCCCTTGGTAGGCCTACCATCAACTTTTTTTTTTTTCTTTCACTCGGTAACAAAACTGGCCTCGACTACTATTAAAAACAGAGTGTCTATTGCTGGGTAAATCTTTGTGATTAAGTAAGACAGTTCCTTTCTGTGCCTTCAATGCTTCCTATGTTAGGAGGATGTCTTTTGGCAGAGTTAAGCGTGTAAGCCACACACAGAGACTCAGAGACATGCAAGAGAAGCTGAGTAGAAACTAGATGAAAAGAAAAAAAAAAAATAGGGAGCGTTTAATTTAAATCAGCATGCTTAAAACAGTTAAGTCTTCTGGTCTCTGCCCAATGTGGATGACAACACTATCCATAATGAACAGGCCAATGCTGAGTGATCACCCAGCTGTTGGGAGACAGGAAACACACCACACCACAATTAATGGAGTTCTTAAACTCCGAGGGCAGAGTGGGCGTGACAACCTCTGACCTCTTTAAAGCCCCAGAGTTTCTGTAAACACACCAAACTTAAGTGCAAAATGTCCACAGATGACACAATAGCCACGAAAGCTATTCAGAGGCACTTGAAGAAAATGTTTTCCGTCATACAACCGACCTCTTTTGCCAGCGAGGACAACTGGCCACCTCAACATACATGACCACCAGCAGCGAGAGGATGACCCACAACTGAATGTCTGTTTTGACCTGGCTATGCAGCTAACCCACAACTTCCTGCTCAGTGAGGGTCTCCAGGCTTCATAGGGGAATGGGAGGAAAGGGACAAAGAGTCAGGCGCCATGAGAGAGGGCCTTGTGCTGTGTCCCAGCCGTCTGGCTTCAATCAGAGCAGGTCGTCCTGATGAACTGTGTTCATGAAAACAGGATAGAGCATGAGAACACCAGTCCAGCTCCATGGATGTAAAAGGGGAGGGATTTGGGGTTGGAGCATATTTGTTCTTGTGGTTTGGTTCATGTTGAGTGCTTAGTAATGGGGGGGTCTCCTGAGCTGTAGTGGTAGACATGGGCTTTTTATGTCTGCTTGGCTTTATCTGTTACCTTATAAATTTACATTCCTTGCAACACATGATACTGAAAGGCCCATCAGTCAAGTGTCACATGTGTTTACTTCAGGTGTGAAGGGGATGTCATTAACATTAAGGGCACGGCTATTCTTTTTCCTGATTGTGGGATGATAGTGTGTCTGACTTAAAATGAGAGGCATGAAGGGATGAAACCACTGTTCTGCAAAGGGGTGAACAGGCATGTTCAGAGAGGGACATTTACTACAGTATTGCTGTATTCCACAAAGCTGCCAGGAATGGCCATGAGCCATGTGCATGCATTTACAACACACCATGCAGAGAGAGAGAGAGAGAGAGATAGAGAGAGAGAGAGAGAGAGAGAGAGAGAGAAGCTTAAAGAAAGGGGAGGAGTAGACTGTGACAAGCATAGACTAGCAACCTGAATTAGTAACTAATTCTTTGTGTGTGTGTGTGTGTGTGTGTGTGTGTGTGTGTGTGTATTCTCTGTTAATCAAGGGAAACATATTGTTCATTGAGTGAGAGCAGCATTCTCTCAGTCCCTCCTCTCCTGTACTCCGTCCATTCATTCAGACAATGGCATTCTACAGCAGCATCAATAAATATTCACCAGCTCCATGGTGTAGGGAGGAAAGAAAAGCAAAGCCAGGGAGAGAAAGGAGCCCAAATGAAAAGAGAAGATAAAAAGGAGGAAAGAAAAGAAAGGAGAGCAGAAAAGGTTGGGAGTTTGAGTTGGACAAGCTTTCGAAATGCAGGCAAGATATTGGCAGAGAGCCATGAGGGAGAGACAATGCAGATTTGGCATGGCCTCTATAGAGACTCACTGAAGCATTGGCCTATTGGAGGAAAAAGTAAGGGCAGCTGGAGGCCTAAAAAACGTAAAGAGAGAGAGAGAGGGGGGGGGGGTTGAAATACAGTGGTGAGAGCCAAACTATAGCCTGGGAATCACAATCAGAGTGCTGGGCTTTACACTGTATATAACTGGAAATGGTGATTTGTATGTTCTAGACCAGAACATAAAGCTTATACAGTACTTCTAGATTTGTCACTTGTCCTGTGAGAACATCTAACCACAACATCCACCCTGTTATAACACACGTGAGGAAGAGAAAAAAATAAAATAATAAAAATAAGTGATGTAATTAATAAGGAACTGAAGTCCCACTGGGAGGCTTAAAACGACAGTTATATAACGAACACCACCCTGGCCTTTTAATTTCCTAATTTCCACCACTGCCCTTTGGGTAAGAGTGGTGGGGAGGAAGGTCAAGGCTTAGAGAAAGACAGCTTCAGTTTGGGGGTCTTTCTATTGCCTCCCCCCCCAAAGATCAAAGTCTCATTTCCATTGTGCACTCTGCACAATGATGGCTCGTAAAAGAAATAGAAGAAAGCCAAAGGTTTGACCCCCTACTGCCCAAATGACAGCTCCCGCTGTGTGTGACTATGCGTGTGTATATATTTTATAGTTGAATGGTTGAGACCAGGCTTATAAAGCCTTACTGTAAAGTCTGAATGAGGCCCTGCAATGGCCTGACGAGCTGTCCAGGGTGTACCCTTCCCACACCCGGAGTCGGCTGAGATAGGCTCCAGCCTCCTCGTGACCCTAATTAGTATTAAACAGTTCAGAAAATGAATTAAATTAAAGTTTCTGTCACAAGAGATCACATGTACTGTATGTCGTTCTTATGTGTAAATGAAGTGTTGGGTTCAGAGCTCTGCTAAGACCTGAAGCCATCATAGAATGTTTTGGTCGTATCCAACATTTTGAGTGGCAGGCATTAGCTTCGTTTATACAAAGCCTTGCGGCTAAGAGCAGGTTCAATAGAACTAGATGATAGATAGAGGAAGGTAGGAGGCAGCAGCATGTACTGGCATTTACCATGGTTGGTTTCTGAAAAACGCTGCAGGGTAAAGTCAATTAGAAATGAAATGAAAAAAAATTTTTTTTTTATTCATCTTATGACTCTAATGTTATATCTGACAGATCAGTAATGTACTGTAATTAAAATGTGAATCTATGAGTCATCCCCTATGTCCTTTTCTGTTTGCCTCTTTCCTACTGTCATTCTCTCTCTGTGGCAGTGAGAAGTTTCAAGGCTGGCTAAGAGACCATTAGCCCCCTGTGCAGTGCTCCTGTCTCATTATTAATCTGCTGTGACAGCAGAACTGTTTACCAAATCCACCGAGATCCAGTGGGAGGGAGGCTCGGCTCGCCTCCATTAACCTCTGACCCTAAGCGGGATGGCAGTGGAGCCAGGCCTGGGGCTGTCTTGGCACCTCCAGTGTGGACACCTGTCCTGTTGTGTAGAAAGGACACTGAAGAGACCCGTCAGGGCATTCCAAGACGGGAACTGGAGAGTAGGGTCCATCATCTGAAGTGTAGAACCAATAAAACACACATACTCAATTTGAGTTATGGGTTTAATGGGGGAAAATGGCTTTCAGCCCACTGTCTCAACACACACACACACACAGAGGAAACTTTATTTATAGTCCAGTATGAATCCTTAAAAGCATATCTAAACTGCTTCAAAGCTGCTTTCAATTCCAGTCTAATTCACACCGATAATCTATCCAAACCATTCAGCCTGTATTTGAGGTTTGTTATCTTCACATGACCTCCTTATCATCTTTCCTCAATTACGATTGCCCTAAAATCTGGCACATATCCACACCTTCCTCCAACAATCCCTCTGCACTCAGCACATCCTGATATTTTACTGATATGCTAATCTCCTCATCAGTCATCCATCAATCTTACATAGTCGCCGCTGACCCACATAACACAAACTACTTTATTTGTATGGCAAGACTACTGATAAAGCAGGCCTTAAAACAACGGTATCTTTATGCTCTACCCTAACTGTTTCAACAGACAAATGTTATACTATGGTGTTATATGCTATTATCTGAGACTGAAGTGGATTTATTAGTAGCAATAGCATGACTGTGCTTATATTTGTGTTGGAATTGAACTCACCTCGTTTAATATGTGTTAATCTGGTTATTCATTTACAAAAAAATAGTTGATGGTAAAGTGCATCAACATAAACATGAACTGGGATGCAGTACACACAGCTAACAGCAGTTGGCAGTGTACACTTCTCTCTGACAATAAAAAAGTACATAGGCCCACTGTAGCCTTTTCATAAGAAAACTTACAAAATGAATTGTCCTTTATTATGATTAAAAGGGAAAAAAATATTCTTTGTCATACTCTTAAAGAGTTAAAATTGGAGTCAGAGAGAGAGAGAGAGAGAGAGAGAGAGAGAGCTTTATGCCTCTACTTGTATAATTGTTAAATGTTACATAATCTAAATATAATCCCATGATGATCTGTCCTTCTTCTTCTGTTGGTGGGTAGTTTATTACCCTTTATTACTTTATTCCTTATCTATTTACTACATTGCTTTAAATGAGGTCATTTCATATTTTCACCCTGTTTCTCAGCCTGTTCTGAATCATTTTGACATTTTTGTCTCAATATGTGAAACTGACTCAGTTATACATCTGTCAATCAAACTCAGTCATAAGGTTGTAATAACACACATGTATGGATGAATGTATGTACGCAAATATGAGTGTGTGTGTGTGTGTGTGTGTGTGTGTGTGTGTGTGTGTGTGTGTGTGTGTGTGTGTATGTATGTGTGTGTGTGTGTGGGGGGGGACTTAGTGTTTATCAGTGTGTCAAGTAACAGATATTTATCACTCTGTATGGATACTCATAATACAGAACAGGTTCCCGTGTGAGATAGTCTCAAAAGATAGTCTCAAAAGTCTCAAAAGAGATGACACAGGAGACAAGGTCCAAAGTGCACGTGTGCGCATGCACACACATTCAAACACAAACACACACACACACACACACACACACACACACACACACACACACACACACACACACAGGTTTGTTGACTATCCATCAGCGCCCCGCATTTGACTGACCCCTCCTCAGCCTGACCTTTGACTTTACAGAGCACACTCTGTCATCACTACATCACGAACTCCCTTGTGATGTCCAAAGGCAAGACAAGGAACCTGGTTTCAACACATTCTCAACAGCTAGTGTGTGCACATGTATAGTGTTGTGCATGTGAGTGCTACAGCGTGACAAACTCAGCAATTTTAACAGTGTCATGTGACACTACTGCACTTCCCTCAGACAGATTTTGATTTAAATGGTCATGTGAGACAAAAGCAACACACAAATGTTTGTCTTCACTTACTTGTGAGAAACTTCCATTGACTTAAATTTTAATGGAGCTAATTATAAAGAGTTATTATAACTCCAAATCCTAAAGTTTACTCCTTCAAGTAAAAATTGCAGTTTAAAAAAATAAATAAATAAAAATCACTGTCGACCACCCACATATCCATACATGATCCACTTACCCTATGGGACAGAGTGATAGATGAAAGTATTTGATTATTCCTGTATGAATATGACCTAAACTATCATCAGATACTCTCTTCACAATTTCATCTCAGCCAGTTAAGAAAATTATTTTAAAACAATGTAATTTGTAATTTATTATTTAAGGAATAAGTGGCAGCCACAGTCTAATGGTTAGAGAAAGTTCTCTGGCTTAAGTCCTGAACCAGCAGGGAAAATGTGTGGTGGTGGGGGTGGTGGGGGCGGTGGGTGTGTGTGTGTGTGGGGGGGGTGAGCTGCAGCTTCATGGCTGAAGTTCCCTTGAGCAAGGCACCTATTCTCCAACTGCTCTCTGAGTACCCCGATGTGTGTGGTAGCCCAATGCTCCAAGTGTGTGTGCTCACTGTATGTGCCCTGCAATGGTCTGGTGAGCTGTCCAGGGTGTACTCCGCCCTCGCTCAGAATCGGCTGAGATGGGTACCACCGCCGCACGACCATAACTTGTGGAGGAAACAAGATCCTGCAAGGCGGTAGGCATGAGACAACAGGGAGCCTGGACAAGATGGGAAAATGCGCTTGAGTGGAAAGTAACCTGGACTGAGATCTGGAAAGCTGAGCCTCACCGCATCAGATTTCTCATCCAGGCAGTGTACGATGTGCTGCCTAGTCCATCGAACCTGCACACTTGGGGCTTAGCGGAGTCACCAGCTTGCCCATTGTGTTCCAAGAGAGGCACCTTAGAACATGTCCTAAGCTGTTGCACTACAGCATTGGGAGAAGGGCGCTACCGGTGGAGGCACGCCCAAGTCCTGAAGAGCATCGCCAAGGCCATCAGCACGGGATTGGCTTGGGCAAAACAATTCCGCCCCTCGAGGAACATCATTGCCTTTGTGAGGGCTGGGGAGCAGGCTGCCCCAGCTAACAGACCACCAGCAGGCATTCTGACCTCTGCAAGAGACTGGCAGCTGTTAGTGGATCTTGAACATCAGTTGAAGTTCCCTAGCCATATTGCGGTCACCACCCTCCGTCCTGACATTGTCCTTGTGTCAGAGGCCACCAAGCAAGTGACGCTGCTGGAGTTGACTGTCCTGTGGGAAGACTGCCTGGAAGAAGCCTTTGAGAGGAAGCTTTCCAAGTACACGGGACTGGTGAAAGACTGTCAGCAATCAGGATGGAGAGTGAAGTGCCTTCCAGTAGAGGTTGGCTGCAGAGGCTTTGTGGCCCGGTCCTTCACCAAAGCTCTGGGTTGTCTAGGCATCGTCGGGCAACAGAGGAGAAGAGCCATCCACAATACCACCGACGCGGCAGAGAGAGCCTCAAGATGGCTGTGGCTTAAGAGAGGAGAACTATGGAGTCGTGGTAGCTAGTGTGCCAACTGGACACAAGCCGGGGTCTGATCAGCCCCAGCTGGGTCACCTGAATGAGGGTGTATGATGTTGAAATACTCGAAACACCCAATGATTCCAGGAACATCACTGATGACGTGTCCAGTCGCATGAGTAGATGTATTTACATAATAATAGGGATTAAGAGTTTCGGAAAATGAATGAATATTTGAGGAATATCAACTGCTAATAAATATTACTGCGTGTGGCAAAACTATATTAATCACTATACATTAAAATTGAAGGTGAAACTGTGACATTCAGGTAGAGGGTACCTGAGGATTTGTAAAAATCTGAGCTTCACAATATATATTTGTACTAGTCTAGCTTGGCATGAACAAAAGAGATTTATGAGGACCTCAGAAGAAAAGAGTTGATGTTTTAAAACCATCTCTCAAGCGTTTAGATTCCACTATTCCACTGTCAAGCATGCAGTATAATATCTAAGGTCTATATAATATACAGTACAGATGCTCCCCGACTTAAGTTCATCCGGTTTACGTTTTTTCGCTTTTACATTAAAAAATTTTTTTTCCAAAAAAAAGTCAAATTTTGAGTTTAGACGTACCTACGTAGTATGCTGATGTAATGACGCAATGATGTAATGACCCTGCTTCCATTGTTTACAAACGACAGACTGAATGTTCCCCTTCTTCCCAGTTCAGTTATATATATATATATATATATATATATATATATATATATATATATATATATATATATATATATATATATATATCAGTTATATAGCATGTTACTCTATTGTTGCAATGTCGTCTCTGTGAGCTTTGTGTTTACACTGTTTTGCGGACTTTTGTAACCCAAGGCAAATATGGTTGATATGAAATGGTTGATATGAAATATGGTCAGAAGTGTAAGCCTACTAGCATGGGTGCAAGTCTCATACACAGAGATGAATTAACTATCTGCTCAGATCGGCACAATCTACCATGCATACTCAGTTAAGCAAAGAGAGTTGTAAAATGAATGAAAACCCAGATCCAGAAAAAAGAGAACTCTCTGCTCTGCTGGTGATTAACATCAGTGCAGGCTGAGTGCTAAATGAGTTCAATGGTGCCCTTGCTCATTTGAAAGACCGGAAGTCTGCATAACCCGTGCTTTGTTTCAAGCAAGTAAACTACTTTCAGCAAGTGCACTACTTTCGGTATTGAGTGCCTCACATATTGTATGCATTGATTGGCTGTTTTAAGCTTCATGTAAAGTGAGTCGGCTCAGCTTCATGTCATGTGATTCAGCTCGGCTCATGTAAAGTGACCATCCGTCGAACATCGAAACCATTTACAAGCAGAAAGATCTCATCATAGAGAATGTTAAAAGTTATATTTGATACTGTATTTGATATTTGATGAGTGAATTTTATTAAAATTCATCAATTTGAAATTATTTTGCTTGAATTTAATTTATTTGAAATTAATGTTGATATTATTTGATATTATTTTACAATGTTATGTTTATAATAATTGATTTAGGGGTGTTTTATGAGATACATAATGGTATTTATGGATGTATAGTACAGTATGAGCATCATACGTTACACGTCATACGTCACTGTAACAACTTACGTTCACTTTCAACTTATATTCGGTCGTCCGGAACCAATTAAAAACATAAGTCGTGGAGCGTCTGTATAAGGAATAAATGTCTCTTTCAGATTGGCTAATGTTAATGTTCTTTAGTCCACCATTAGGAGAAGATAAGAAAAGTGGTGTGCATTGCAAAGCTACAAAAAGAAAGCCATTGCCTCCCAAAAAGATCACATGGACAAACCTACTGAGGGGAAAAATTGGAAGGATGTGACCACAATATAACTTTTTGTTTGCTTGATTAAATAAAAGGTTTTTATGTTTCAAAAGGGAAAACCCTGATTTCCAGCATAAGAGCCTTATTCCATCTGTGAAATGTGGAGGTGGTTGTATCGTTGTTCGGGCATGTTTTGCTGCACCTGGGTCTAGACAGTTCATCAGCAATAATGTAACAATGAATTCTGAATTTTCACAACACCCACCTGTGAATGGAAATTCAAGAGAATGTGGATCATGCAGTAAGAGAACGACCCTTAAGACAACAGTCATTATATCAAAAGGATAGTTTAAAAATAACAGTTATACAGTTTTGGAATGGCCAAGTCAAAGTCCTGAGCTTATTCTAAAAGAAATATTCTTTGAGTAGCTCATGTGATGAAACCCACCAACACCCAAGTTGATGATGTTCTGTATGGAGAAATGGACTAAAATCCCTCTGTCAGTGTGGAGGACTAATAAACAATTACTACCACCATATCATCAACCAAGAATTAACAAGGTCTATATGCCATTTCCTCAAGATACTTAAACTCCTCCACTAGTTTAGTAGACCACCAAGTATCTCGGGGTCTTGTTTACGAGTGAGGGAAGGATGGAGCGGGAGATCAACAGACAGATTGCTGCAGCCCCTGCTGTTAAACAGAGCCTGTACCGTCGTGGTGAAGAAGGAGCTGAGCCGCGAGGCAAAGCTCTTAATTTACCAGTCGATCTATGTTCCATCCCTCACCTTTGGTCACGAGCTTTGGGTAGTGACCGAAAGAACAAAGTTGCGGATGCAATCGGCTGAAATGTGCTTCCTTTGCTGAGTGGCGGGGTTCTCCCTTAGAGATAAGATGAGAAGCTCTACCATCTGGGGAGAGCTCGGAGTTGATCCGCTGCTCGTCCGCATTGAGAGGGGCCAGTTGAGGTGGCGCGGGCATCTGGTCAGAATGCCTCCCGAACGCCTCCCTGTTGTGGTGTTTCGGCCATGTCCAACCAGGAGGAGACCCCGGGGTCAACTTAGAACATGCTGGAGGGACTATGTCTCTTGGCTTTTCTGGGAACGCCTCGGTGTCCCCCCGGGAGACCCGGAGGAAGTGGCTGGGGAGAGGGATGTCTGGGCCTCTTTGCTTAGTTTGCTGCCCCCGCGACCCGACCTCAGAAAAAGCGGAAGACAATGAATGAATGAATGAACATATACAATTTTAATAAAATGTTGATGATACGTTTACAACTATTACTGTACATCAGGGTTTAAAAGCGAACGTTCCCATTTACCAATATGTTATATTGGATCAGTTTCTTCAATAAAGAAATTACCAAGTGTATTTTTTAATATAAATTATAAATAAATAATGATATCTTTTTTCTGTTTGTTTGTATAGCTCATCTATTTTCAGGACTTGGGTGAACATTTGAGTATATTCTAAATGTTACTTATGTGGAAATATAAATAATTCGGCACCACTGTATTTCCGCTGACTCGTGTGATTAGCAAAGATATTTATGCGTAAGGTAATGCACTGTGTTCTGACACCTTTCTATCACAGCCAGCATTAAGTGTTTATACTAGAGTCGCTCGTTTGTGGGATGAGATATGATGTATTAACCTTCGCTTTCTGCATGTATCAGTCAACCTTAGGACCTCATGATACTTTTGCCAGTTCACTGATTGTCATTCCTTGAACTATCTTTGGTAATTGCTTACCAGCGCATAACAGGAGCACTCAACAAGACGTATACTATGTAAAAAATTAAGTGACCAATTTTTTTTTCTTAGGTCAGCATCTCTATATATAGAGACTATTTCATTTTAATGTCTGTGGTGGAATTCCAACACAATTATGCCTCATTTTTTATGATGTTCTGATTCGGCAATGGGCACTAACAGTTCTCCACTGACCGACTGCTTCAAATATCACTCATCAGACATAGGAAAGCAAATAAAATACAAAAAGGATGATGACTAGTTCCTTATTCAAATGAAAAACATTACAATCACTGACAGTTGATGTGAAGTCTTCTCTCCTCTGCTGCCACAGTTTCACAAGACTTTCTTCTATTGCTATGTTACATTCTGGTGCTCTTCCTTTTTACCTCTATTCTATTTGGATTGATTCATATGTCATTTCATGCTGTATTTTTATTAGCTGGTTTTATTAATTTTTGACACTTATTTCTGAAAAATATCACAGAATATCTTTGGTCACAAGACTGTGAGAACAACATTTAGGCAAAACAACCAAAAGAAATCACAACTGTTTTGCATTGGTCATCACTGGTCTGGAATGGCCCAAAATCATACGGTATATATTGGGCTTCAGGATCTGAGAAACATTGCCAAGGACCACAAAAATGACTATCTCCAAAATGGCAGGTCTTGTAGGATGGTCTTACTCGGAAGTGCTAACCACAAGATGGTCAAAACAAAAGACATCTGTCAAGAATTCCATGGTTGCACTATAACTATCTATATATATAATATGAACAGTTATTCTGTGACCTACGCTCAGAGATCCTTACACCCATAATCCTTAATCTTAATTAGGGTCGTGCTCATCTCAGGGAGTGGGCCCGGTGATGTAGTGGTTAGGGTGCTGTGATCATGATCGAGAGGTTGTGAGTTCGAATCCCACTGAGACCCTCACTGTGCTAAGACCCCTGGGCAAGGTCTCAACCACAAGCGTGCCTCTGTTCACCCAGCAGTATAAATGGGTACCAGTAAAAATATACTGGGAAGGTAACCTGCGATGGACTAGCGTCCCATCCAGGGGGAGTTGAACTCCTGGTCGCGTCACGCTATGGAAACCGGGGATAAGCACCGGGTGTAAAAACCCAACAGACTTTACCCTTACCTCAGGGAAGAGCATACCCTGGACTGCTCTCCAGGCCATCCCAGGGCAAAAACTCACTAACGGAAACAGCCTATTGAATAAGACAGTCAGCAATGGTTCTTTGACATGCCATAGACAGTGAGAGACATGGCCGGCCTTTGATGACCCAGCAAGCTGCACTGGGAGGACAACAGTGACAACCAGGTGACGGTGGATTGGATTGAATCTCTTAACTTGGGATCAGTAGCCCAGCACCTTATAACTAGCCCATCATGACTGCTCATACTGTATACAGTATATATATATATGTGTGTGTGTGTGTGTGTGTGTGTGTGTGTGTGCAAAATTTTTATGGCATTGTTTGGTGCGTGTTGTATCATGTTGTAGCTTATACATCTAATAACATGTCATGCCACATCTGTTCACACAATGTGAATGTCTGCTAGTCTTAATCTTATGAACAAAATCTGTCCCACTATTAGAGTTTACTCATTCAACAACATTCACCGCAGTCTTTGTTGGTCATTTCACTGAAATAATTATATTCATAGTCCATTTACTGTAGAAAACTAGAAACATCTGTGTCTGTTTGCTGTTGGAGTTTCTTCTCACCTTCAAAATCTATGGGGGGGATATAAAAATTGAGGGAATGAACTGAAAGGTGAGTTCTAACTAAATTTTAGATTCATCTAAATGTATAAGCATTTCCGCACTTCCAGTAAAAACCCCATGACCCCACTCAGAACTCCCTCACCATCTTATGCTTTCTCTCTCTCTCTCTCTCTCTCTCTCTCACACACACACACACACACACACACACATACACACACACGCACACACACACACACACACACATACACACGCACACACACCCACCCACCCACACACACACACACACACACACACACACCAGTTTTTCTTCCTTTCTGTCTCTCTCTCCCTGCCACAAATTAAACGAATATAAAGTTCCAGAGAACCAAAAAGGGGAAAGCAGTGGGGGAGGAACACTGAAGAAATGTTTGGACATGATATAAGCATAAGGCCAGGGCCAAAACCCCCATCTCGCTGCCTGAATTTTATACGCCTCTGAGGAATAGAACTTGAGCAGCTGGAATACATTGAGTAGACTAAAGAAGAGAAGAGAAGAGAAGAGAAGAGAAGAGAAGAGAAGAGAAGAGAAGGAGTGGGAGAGGTGAAAGGAAAGGAAAGGAAAGGAAAGGAAAGGAAAGGAAAGGAAAGGAAAGAAGAGGAAAGGAAAGGAGAGGAAAGGAAAGGAGAGGAGATGAGAGGAAAGGAAAGGAAATTAAAGGAGATAAGAGGAAAGGAAAGGAGAGGAAAGGAAATGAAAGGAAAGGAAAGGAAAGGAAAGGAGAGGAAAGGAGAGAAGAGGAGAGGAAAGGAAATAAAAGGAGAGGAAAGGAAATGAAAGGAGAGGAAAGGGAAGGAAAAGAATGGAATGGAAAGGAGAGGAGAGGAGAGGAAATGAAATGAAAGGAAAGGAAAGGAAAGGAAAGGAAAGTAATGGAGAGGAGAGGAGAGGAAAGGAAAAGAGAGTAGAGGGAAAGTTGGACAGAGAAATTGTGGTAAAAGGGAGCGAGATTTGAGGGGAAAAGAACTGAAAGAAATGAAGTGATAAAGAGAGAGAAGATGGGACAATGGGTGAAAGAGAAGAGAAGAAATGAGAAGAAAAGACATAAACCAAATGTAAACTCATAATAAACTAAAGGTCATATCATCATATGCAAATTTGTGTTGAACGCCTTTGATAAGCCATGACTACCGATGTCAGTGATGACATGTGGCATCATTATGTTATTAGTGATGTGTCACTGACACCTCATCAGACAGGAAGGAGATTGTTTTTATTAAGCTTCCAGATTAAAGTACAATATACTGTCTTCTGATGTATAGAATACTATTTGATTGGCTGTCCATCAGGAGTATAGGGTTACCATATTTACTGTTTATACATTATATTACATATTAGACACATTATATTATACATGGACTTGAGGTGTTTCACATGTTCACTCTCGTATCACTCAAGTGGAAAGATCCGGATTTTAAAACACTCCTAGCAAGCAGACTCACTCATTCACTCACTCATTACCGAACCACTTCGTCCTCTACGACCGTCATGAGGAAGATGGTGCCTATCTCAGCCAACACTGGGCGAAGGTGAGATACACCCCGAACAGCTCAGATACAACCGAGCCAGGGACTTGAACACAGGACCCGCTTGCTGTGGAGCAGGAGTGCTCAATTCAAAGTGAAATTTGCTATACAGGGATCCCTCGCTACTTCGTGCTTCAATTCATGCGGCTTCAGTGCATCACGGGTTTTAAAAAATATTCATCGAAAAATTTAAAAATAAGGAAATTAAGGAAGAATAGGGAAAAAGTTGAAGAAAATGCCACGAAACAAGGCCAATTAACAAAAAAAAAACAAAAACAAACAAACACAAAAGAAAAAACAACTCAGAACCCCCCCCCCAACAAAACTACTTACATTTTTACGTGAGGTGCACATCTGTGCACGCGCACATCTGTATGTGTGTATTTATATTTATTTACATCTTATGCATTATTTTTGAATGATTAATTGATATTATAAGCATTTATAGCATTGAATATGTATTTATTGATATTCTATGAGGGGCAGTGGTGGTCTAGTGGTATAAGGAACTGGATCGCTGATCCAAAAGGTTGGGGGTTCGAGTCCCACTCTCCACAAGGTTGTCACTGTTGTTGTCCCCCCAGTGCAGCTAACTGGGTTATCAAAGGCCGGCCATGTCTCTCATTGTCATAAAAGAACCATTGCTGACTTTCAACAAGAGTAGGCTGCAAAGCCGTCAGTGTGTTTCCGCCCTGCGATGGCCTGGCGAGTTGTCCAGAGTGTACTCTGCCCTCGCCCTGAGTTGGCTGGGATGGGCATCAGCCTCCCCGCGACCCTAATTAGGATGAAGCGGTTACAGAAAATGAACAGAAATGACATTATATGCACATATACATGTATGTTTACGTCAGTCAGGGTGTTGTTGATCCTACTTTGTGGAATTCGGAGGTCGCACGCGGGGGGAGGTGTCTCGGTCCCAATTAACCGCGGAACGTGAGGGATCACTGTATTTTGTTTTATTTCTCCCTTTCAGTCTCCCATTCTTTTCCTTTAGTTTGTTTCATGAATCATCAAAACAGATCTAGTGTTATTTCAGCAAACCTTGCCATGTGAGATTAACCATAAATTCTGCAGGACTCTTCAGGACAAAAAAATACCGAAAATTTTTTATGAAGTCTGGAAGTCACGTTTTGAAACTGCATGGCTTTCTCAATCAGAGGAAGTTACACAATATCCCATAAGTAGTCGTGTGCTCTATGACTAAGAGAGAACAGAAAAAAAATGACAATTGAAATGTTTATAATTAGCAACACATATGGACTATGGTTTACTGATAAAATCCAGATTCAGTAGTTCAGTAGAATATTTATTCATTTAGTTCAGCACTTCATCTATTAAATGAAATATGTTTCCAGGTACTGATTGTTCTCCAGTTCCCCTGAATATCCTAAAGCCACTGATATCTCTTTTTCACTCATCTCACTCACTCACTTACTCACTCATTTGTTGTACCGCTCAATCCTGCTATTCAGGTTATGGGGAGGCTGAAGTCTATCTCAGCCAACAGTGAACGGAGGCAGAGCACACCCTGAACAGCCTTGCAATCTTGAACAGTTTGCAATGTCTTCAAACATGAAGAAGATTGGCAAAAGAGTAATACCCAATGGCCCTCATATGAGAATCTGAAAAGGACATACACACAATATTGTTGTGCAAAAATATTCATTCATTTTCTGAACCAGTTAATCATAATTAGGGTCGCGGGGAGGCTGGCACCCATCTCAGCCGACTCGGGGTGAGGGCGGGGTGCACCCTGGACAGTTTGGACAGTCAAAATTATTTAGAAAGTTCTCAGCACTGTTGCAGGAGTTCCTTTAAATGTTGTGCACACTGGGCTTGCTTTGTGTTCAGCCCTGTGTTATACCAAACCAACTTGATGGGATTTAAGTCTGGAGACTGTTGGAGATATGTGCTGCCATTCCATGATTTAAAGCTAACCGTACTTGTTGCTTTCTTCTAAGGCAGTTTTGACATACCATTTGCATTTCTTCCTTTTCAGGTCATTTACTGGACATGAACCACAATAAAAAAAATTGAAAATATTGCATGCCTATATATATATATATATATATATATATATATACAAACAAATGATAAACAAATACATACCAAACATACAAGTGTGAGTGTGTACAAACATACGTCAGTCAGGGAGGATCGACCCTACTTCCTGGAAATCGGTGGTCACGGGGGGTTCTCGGTCCCCATTAACAGCAGAAAGTGAGGGATCCCTGTTTCTTCTCCTGAGGCCCCAAAATTAATGCAGTTTGAAGAAATGAGAATACACACAACAATAAAAAAGAGCAAAAGAGTAAAAAATACTCAAATGGTCCTTATATGAGAATCTGAGAGGGACATACACACAATATTGTTGGGGAAAATATTCATTCATTCATTCATTCTCTGAACCATGTAATCGTAATTAGGGTCTGGTACCCATCTCAGCCGGCTCGAGGCTGGCACCCATCTCAGCCAACTCTGGGTGAGGGCAGGGTACACCTAGGCATGATTTGGAACAGCCAGTCAGCCTACTTTGCATGTTTTTCTACTGTGGGAGGAAACGAGTATCCAGGGGAAACCCATGCAAGCACGGGGAAAACAAGCAAACTCCACACAGAAATGCTCGAGCTGGGAATCGAATCCAGAACCTTCTTGCTGTGAGGTGGACATGCTAACCTCTACACCACTCTGCCATTATTTTATATATACGTATGCAGGGGCCCCTCACTTTCTGTGGTTAATTGGGACCGAGATCCCCACGCGACCACCAAATTCCGCGAAGTAGGATCAACTCCCCCAACAGATGGTATTGCATGAGAAGAAGAAGACACACATACAGACACGCGCACACAGATGCGTGTGCACGCACTCAGATTCGCACTTCACAAAAATGTAAGTGGTTTTGATGGGAGGTTTTGGGTTGTTTTTTGTTTTGTGATTGTTTTTTTTTTTTTTTTTTGCATAATTGGCCTTGTTTTTGCAGCATTTTCCTTCACTTTCCCCATATTCTTCCTTAATTTTCTTATTTTTTGATTCAATGAATATTAAAAAAAAAAAACGTGATGCACTGAAGCCGTATGAATTGAAGCGCAAAGTAGCGAGGGATCCCTGTATATATATATATATATATATATATATATATATATATATATATATATTAAAAAAAAAATATGATATCCTTACACGAGGACAGTGAGATCTCAAGAGGCTATAGTTTCTTTAAAATCATCTAAACTATTTTAATTACAGATTCTATACATATGCTTACAAGTCACTGCTGAAATAAATGTCAGTGTTTGAATAGGAACAATCTGAAGAAAAAATATAGCATTTATGAGCCATTTAGGAAATTGTATTAACTATAACCAGTGAACTATACCTATTTGAATAGTGTTATAATCAAGGTTGAAATATTTGTCTTAACTTAAAAATGTATTTGCTGTTGTTTTATAATGTATGCAACTATCACATTTGTAGAGACAATGTTCATTTGTATCACAGTTAATATAAAACCATTCACACAATACTGAGTCATACTGAAATCAGGACATATTTAGTAAAAGGCTAAAACTGCAGACGAGTGTAATCCATAATATAAGCAATTTATCTGCATGCGTCATACGCCTCAGGGAAACATCTTCTAAAGAATCCACGTACACACTGGCTTCTAGTACAAAAAACAAACAAACAAATAACAACAACAACAAACAAATGATAAAATGTGATCTAAATTAAATTTCAGCAGAAGAAGCATGCTTTTTTAAATAAGGGATATGATGTCATACAAAAAGACTTATTGAGATCAGCCACTGTTGAAACTACTGCAGCAGTTGTATTGAACCCTGAAGCCTGAGGCTAAAGCTCATATGAAAGGAATACATCTGCCCTTTTATAAGATGCTTTTGTAAACTGAGAAGCTTGTATATTCCTGTTCCACCAGTTGGTTCTATTGTTTAGTAGTTAAATTCTGTAATTTTTACCCTGTGATTGACTTTATAATTGCTTTATGATTACATGGAATACCCAGGCTTGCTTAAATCTGTTTACAATTTTTTCACTACTCTTAGTGAAATTCAATGTTTTACTGAATCAATATATCACATATCTCACAGCAACATCATGCTGGAGGGTGGCACGGTGGTATAGTGGTTTAGCTTGTCCATCCCACATTAAGAAGGTCCTAGGTTGGCAGCTGTGCAAAGGTATTTCTGTGTAGACTTTTTATGTTCTTCATGTGCTTGCATGGATTTCCTACTGGAGTCTGGTTTCTTTTCACAGTCCAAAAACATACACATTAGCTTAACTGACTGATACACATTGCCCCAGATGTGAATGTGAGTATGAATGGTATGTGGCTTGGGCCTGGAGTGGTCTGGCAAGTAGTTCAGGGTATACCTTGTCTTTGCCCAGTGTTGGCTTAGATGGGTTCCAGACTTTCCCTGACCCTTATAGGATTAGGGACTTTGGAAAATGAAATGAAATTACTATCATGCTGTTTTTTTTCATGGAATGCAAGTAATTTTAAGTGGACAGCTAGGCCTTTACAAAGATTAATTCTTTAATTGTATTCTATCAATAGGTTTCCACTGCTTTACTTGGATCATATGTAAGTTTTACATGGGATCAAAACCCAACTCTGGACTAAAGGATTTTTGGGTTCCACATGGGGTGCACTGCTGGGCTGGGAGTCTGAATGTATGAACAGATACATAGAAAAGATATAATGGAAAGGCATCTTGTATATATCTCATCTATATGACAATTTGGTCTCTCGGTTGAAATTCATTAAAGGCATCACAAACTTAAATATAATGGTCTCAATCTGACTGAGAATTCAGAGCTGAACTGGTGCTTTGTAACCTTGTCAATGAGCTAGAAAGAATTGCCTATAAGTTTATCGGTGTAATTTGTAAATGTTATTAATAAATTCTAAGTAATATACAGATTTAGGGACTGCCTAAAAGTTGAGTTCCAAGTATATTGCTCGACTAATAGGTGTCCAATCCTGGGTTTGCTTTCTCTTTTCATTACTTGCTTACTGTTGTATTGTTAGTTTACATGTCTGTTTATCAAGTGAAAATGTATTTATCTGCATCTCTGTCTGTCTACCTGAGTAAGAATGGGTCTGTGAGCCTTTTTTTTGGAGGGGGGTTAGTTTTGTTATTAATCAGAAATCTGTTTTTAATAACCATTCACTGAGTTATACATAACAACTAATTAGTATCAATTCACTGATGCAGCAGCCTTATTGGATTTCCTGTGCTAAGCATGTGTGGAGTCCAGACGGACATGTGGCAACCATCCAAGGTAATATTGTTGCATTATAAGCATGTTGTGGCAGATGTACCATATTCCAGAAGCTCTACGGTAACGTTACGGTGTATTACTTGTGTTTGTTTTAGAAATTCTTTATTCACTGATAGTTATAGCTAGATAACTTTCATTAATATTTTAATGAAATCCAGCTAGTGAGTCAGAAGGTATCTGCTTTTTAATGTGATACCAATATTGCCCAATTGAAAAAAAGTTTAAAAGTGTTTCACTGCTTGTACTTTCTTTTATGATGACATGCTAAAACAGAGAGAAAAACCAACAGACCAACAGATAAAAACATTTACACTCACTATTCAAGTTACGACTTAGAATGCAGCCATGAGGTGGGGGGGCACTAACCAGTGTCTCTCCACCTCATGCCGGTCTCAAGCCCGGAGAAATGCAGAGGGTTGTGTCAGGAAGGGCATCCGACGTAAAACCAATGCCAAACTTTTATGATGCAAATCAGAAGTATTACCCCCATACCGGATCGGTCGAGGCCCGGATTAACAAGGACCGCCATCAGTGCTGTCAATCAACAGGGTGCTGATGGAAATTGGACTACTGTTGGTCGAAGACAGCGAAGAAGGAGAGGTGGGAGGCGTGTCCGTAGGCAGAGAGAGAAGAGGAAAGGCATGAGTCTAGGACAGAGAGTGGGGACTTTGAATGTTAGAACTATGCAAAGAAAAGGTAGAGAGCTGGCTGACATGATGCAGAGGAGGAAGGTGGACATACTGTGTGTTCAGGAGACCAGGTGGAAAGGTAGCAAAGCTAAAAGCTTAGGAGCAGGGTTTAAGCTATTTTATCATGGTGTGGATGGGAAGAGAAATGGAGTAGGAGTCATCTTGAAGGAGGGGTTTGTCAGGAATGTTCGAAAAGTGAAAAGAGTGTCAGACAGAGTGATGAGTCTCAAGTTAGAAATTGAAGGTGTAATGCTCAATGTTGTTAGTGCTTATGCCCCACAGGCAGGATGTGAGCTAGAAGAGAAGGAAAGATTCTGGAATGACTTAGATGAAGTGATGCAGAGTACCCACAGAGGTGAAAGAGTGGTCATTGGTGCAGACTTCAATGGACATGTTGGTGCAGGCAACAGAGGGGACGAGGAAGTGATGGGCAGATTTGGTATCCAGGACAGGAACGCAGAAGGACAGATGTTGATAGATTTTGCAAAAAGGATGGAAATGGCTGTCGTGAATACTTTCTTCCAGAAGAAACAGGAGCATAGGGTGACTTACAAAAGCGTAGGGAGAAGCACACAGGTAGACTACATCTTGTGTAGGCCATGTAATTTGAAGGAAGTCAGTGACTGCAAAGTAGTAGTGGGTGACAGTGTTGCCAAACAGCATAGGATGGTGGTGTGCAGGATGACGCTGATGGTGAGGAAGGTGAAGAAGGCAAAGGCAGAGCAGAAGACAAAGTGGTGGAAGCTGAAAAAGATAGAGTGTCGTGTTGTCTTCAAAGATGAGTTGAAACAGGCTTTGGGTGGTCAGGAAGTGCTTCCAAATGACTGGACAACCACAGCAAATGTGATCAGGGACACAGGTAGGAGAGTACTTGGTGTGTCCTCTGGAAGGAAAGTAGATAAGGAGACTTGGTGGTGGAATGAGGAAGTGCAGGAGTGTGTACAAAGGAAGAGGTTAGCTAAGAAAAAGTGGGACATCGAGAGGACCAAAGAGAATAAACAGGAGTACAGGGAGACACAGCGTAAGGTGAAAGTAGCAGTGGCTAAGGCCAAACAGAGGGCGTATGATGACTTGTATGATAGGTTGGACAGTAAAGAGGGAGAAAATGATCTATACAGGTTGGCACAGCAGAGAAATAGAGAGGGGAAGGACGTGCAGCAAGTTAGATTGATAAAGGACAGAGAGGGAAATGTATTGACTGATGACAGAGGTGTGCTGGGAAGATGGAAAGAGTACTTTGAAGAGCTGATGAATGAGGAAAATGAGAGAGAAAAAAAGTAGAAGAGGTGACCATTGAGGAGCAGGATGTAGCAAAGATCAGTAAGGGTGAAGTCAGAAGGGCATTGAAGAGGATGAAGAATGGAAAGGCAGTTGGTCCTGATGACATACCTGTAGAGGTATGGAAGTGTCTAGGAGAGGTAGCAGTAGATTTTCTGACAAGAACATTCAACAAGGTCCTAGAGAGTGAGCAGATGCCGGAGAGGTGGAGGAGAAGTGTGCTGGTGCCCATTTTTAAGAACAAGGGAGACGTGCAGAGTTGCAGCAACTACAGAGGGATAAAGTTGATGAGCCATACGATGAAGTTATGGGAAAGAATAGTGGAAGCTAGACTAGGGGCAGAGGTCAGCATTTGTGAACAACAGTTTGGTTTCATGCCAAGAAAGAGCACCACAGATGCAATGTTTGCTTTGAGGATGTTAATAGAGAAGTACAGAGAAGGTCAGCGGGAGCTACATTGTGCCTTTGTGGATCTGGAAAAAGCATATGACAGGGTGCCAAGAGAAGAACTGTGGTATTGCATGAGGAAGTCTGGAGTGGCAGAGAAGTATGTTAGAGTGGTGCAGGACATGTATGAGAGATGTAAGACAGTGGTGAGGTGTGCTGTCGGTGTGACAGAAGAGTTCAAGGTGGAGGTGGGACTGCATCAAGGGTCAGCTCTGAGCCCCTTCTTGTTTGCTATGGTGATGGACAGGCTGACAGACGAGGTGAGACAAGAATCTCCATGGACTATGATGTTTGCAGATGACATCGTGATCTGTAGTGAGAGCAGAGAACAAGTGCAGGAAAATCTAGAGAGGTGGAGGTATGCCCTGGAAAGGAGAGGAATGAAGGTTAGCCTCAGAAAATCAGAATACATGTGTATGAATGAGAAGGACCCAGGAGGAACGGTGATGTTACAGGAAGCAGAGATAACGAAGGTGGAGGATTTTAAGTACTTAGGCTCAACAATCCAGAGCAATGGAGAGTGTGGAAAAGAGGTGAAGAAACGTGTGCAAGCAGGCTGGAATGGTTGGAGAAAAGTGTCCAGTGTGATGTGCGATAGGAGAGTGTCAGCAAGAATGAAGGGAAAAGTGTACAAGACGGTGGTGAGGCCAGCGATGTTGTATGGCTTAGAAACAGTGGCGCTGAGGAAAAGGCAGGAGGCAGAGCTGGAGGCAGCGGAGATGAAAATGTTGAGGTTCTCTCTGGGAGTAACGAGGATGGATAGGATCAGAAATGAGTATATCCGAGGGACAGCACATGTAAGATGTTTTGGAGACAAAGTCAGAGAGGCTAGATTGAGATGGTTTGGACATGTACAGAGGAGGGATAGTGAGTATATTGGCAGTAGGATGCTGAGGTTGGAACTACCAGGCAGAAGGCCTCGAGGAAGACCAAAGAAGAGATTTATGGATGTGGTGAAGGAAGACATGAAGGTCATTGGAGTCAGAAAAGAAGATGCAGAGGACAGGGTGAGATGGAGGTGGATGATTTGCTGTGGTGACCCCTGAAGGGAGCAGCTGAAAGTAAAAGAAGAAGAAGAAGAAGAAGAAGATTCAAGTTACGACTTAGATCAGTTCCGACCAACCATTCGTAAGTCGGATTGGTCATAAGTCAAATACAGTGGAACCTCAACTTTCGAAAGCCCCAACAAACGAAAAATCCAAATTATGAAAAACATTTTCCTAAAATTTTTGTCTCTGGATACGAAACAAGTTCACGTTACAAAAGCACCATCTCAAAAATTCAAACAATGCACGAGTTGCTCTCCCATTGACTATATCTCCCAACATCCTGCCCCGTTGGCCTCCCATTGGCTATCTCCCAACATCCCGCTCCGCTGGCCTGACACTGGCTTGGAGGGATGACGCAGCTCCTTCCCATTAGCTATCTCCCAACATCCCGCCCCGCTCGCCTCCCATTGGCTACGAGGGATGACGCAGCTCCCTCCCATTGGTTATTATGGAGCACCCATAATGCTTTTCGTGTAAAGGACAGAGTTACTGTTGTTTCATGAGTTTTTCGAGTGTGCTCATTGCAACTTTATTTTTTGACTCAGGCTTTTAACCTTGCATAAACATTTGTAAGATTATAACTCTGCTTAGATGACATGGTCAACACACGTGCACACACACACACACACACACACACACACACACACACACACACACACACACACACACACACACACACACAGTGATTCCCAGTGTGAGTGAAAAGAAGAAGTGGGCTTGTGGCATTTGGTTGAGTGATATCGCAAAGGAATATGGCCAAACCAGTCTACCATTGGTACGATATTGAAGCTGAAGGAGGCCTTAAAAGGTATGCTTTTATAAATTTTTAAAGGGTTTAGGGGGTAGATACGAATCACACATTTTACATGTAAAATGCAATTCAACTTACGAAAAATCCAGGTTACGAAACTACTTCCGGAACAGATTAATTTCATAAATTGAGGCACCACTGTATTTAACACAACCAAACCGAAACCACTCACTATGAATTCATGAGAAGCATATTCTTCACCTGCACGATCTTTCAAGATGCCAAATAAACTTGTCGCCTTACTTTGCACTGCTTGCAACATCACTTTCACATTTCTTTGCCTATTATCTTTCAACCACGTGTATAGCAACTTTTCCATCTATGCAATCGGTCCTTCACGCTGTTTTCTGATGATAGTTGACTTAATTGGGGCTGCTGCTTTCACTGCTTCCTTAATACGGTCATTGTCCTTCAAATTTGCAGACACTGTGGAATGAGAGAGATGGAGATTCTGAGCGATGGAATTTACTTTTTTTCCTCCTTCATACTGCTTTATCACTTTCATCTTCATCTCCAACGACAGTGCCTTCCTTGTTTTCTTGGTAGAATTGCCATCTGATGAATCGGACTTCCTCTTGGGGGCCATGGTAACGGTGTACAGTAAATGAATGTAAAATTGAACTGTAAAAGAGATGTTACTGTGATGGTATCAAGTCACTGAGTGTAGTGGTAGAATGCTGTGAGTGTGAGATGCTGGGATGCTGTGCTACCACAACTATCTTACGCACTGCGCTGCCACACATATACAATAAATTCATAATAGGCATCTGCTAGACGTGGTCATAAGTATGGGAGGTCGTAACTTGCATACGTCGTAACTCGGACAGTGATTGTATATGTATAGTATATAGATACTGTATAGACGCAGTAACAAATCTGTACTTCCCCTGTTTTAAAAAACCACAAGCTAAGCTGTGTATCCTCATTCAGAATCAGGATGGGCCATCATAGGACATTTCAGACACACATTAACACACACATTTACAGTTATAGATAATTTAGCATAGCTAATCTATCTACTGATATGTTTTTGGGAAGTGGGAGGAAACTGGAGAACCTGAAAAACCCAGAGGTGGATGGGGTTGGGTGTAAAATTCCATACAGATGGAAACTTGATCTTAAACCTGTTTTTCACGCTGCACTCACTAATTAAGCACATAGCAATGACAACATATGTACTAGCATCAGTAGTGTACACATCAGCTCGAAAGTTACAGAGAAATCAAAATAATGCATTCCTGAGAAATTCATTCCTCTTCATTAATCTCTCTTCACTCTTCTCTGATTCCCTCTGCATAGTCCATACTTTTAATTTATTTCTACTAAAATTCACCATACATTTCGACTCGGGACAGCTCAGGACTGCACACAAGCTATACCAACCCCTGTAAAAACCACAAGCATAGAGTGTGGTTTTGCGTTATTTGTTAAAATATGCATAAGTACCTTTTGAAAAGATGTTGCTTCGAAATCCCAATACAGGGATCCCTCAATACTTTGCGCTTCAATTCAGTCGGCTTCAGTGCATCACATTTTTTAAAAAATATTCATCGAATTAAAAAATAAGGACATTAAGGAAGAAAAGGGGGAAAAGTTAAGGAAAATGCCGCCAAAACGCACATCTATGTGTCCACGTGTTTGTCTGTGTGTGCGCATCTGTACATTTATATTTTATTTACATCTTATGCATTATTTTTAGTGGTGCCGTTGGTGTGGCGGCACGGTGGCGTAGTGGTTAGCATGTCCGCCTCACAGCAAGAAGGCCCGGGTTCGATTCCCGGCCTGGGCGTTTCTGTGTGGAGTTTGCATGTTCTCCCTGTGCTTGTGCGGGTTTCCTCCGGGTGCTCCGGTTTCCCCCGCAATCCAAAGACGTGCACTGTAGGCCGTTCTAAATTGACTGTAGTTTCTCTCCTGCAGCGACACTGGAACCCAGTCATATCAGCACTTGCCTTTCCATTGGATCCTTCCGGTGGCGCCGAGACAGGGGGGGGACTTGCTGCTTGGGTAACAGCCTGTCCCTCATTACTCCCTACCCAGGCTCTGTGCACTGGGGAGTATCACCAGTCAGGATACTGGCCAGAGCGCAGCCATAGCCCTTCGGGACTGACGGAGGCCTACGCTACGCCGTTGGTGTAGTGGTTAGGGTGCTGCTCTCATGATTGGGAGGTTGTGAGTTCGAATCCCACTGAGACCCTCACTGTGCTAAGACCCCTAGGCAAGGTCTCAACCACAAGTGTGCCTCTGTTCACCCAGCAGTATAAATGGGTACCAGTAAAATATACTGGGAAGGTAACCTGCGATGGACCAGCGTCCCATCCAGGGGGAGTTGAACTCCAAGTCGCTTCACGCTACGGAAACTGGGGATAAGCACTGGCCTGATGAGCCACGAGGCTCGGGTGTAAAAACCCAACAGACTTATCTTACCATGCATTATTCTTGAATGTATTTGTTATTATAAGCATTTACAGCGTTGAATATGTATTTATTGATATTATATACACATAGACATGCACATATACATCAACCAGGGGGGATGATCCTACTTCACGGAATTCGGCGGTTGATTGTGGATCTCGGTCCCAATTAACCGCGGAAAGAGAGGGATCCCGTTATTCTTTTCTGTATTAGTGCTGAAATGTTTTTACATGTGGTAACTAGAGGTGTGCTTGTAAAGTGTAAGGTATCTCCCCCATACCCTATGGCCAATTACTTATCTCATTAATCTCCCCCAAACCCTATGGCCAATTACTTATCTTATTAACCAAAGCTCTTAATCCTATTTAGGGTCATGGGGAGTCTGGAGCCTATTTCAGCCGACACTATCCGAAGACAGGGTACACCTTGAACAGCTCACACGTGCACACACACACACACACACACACACACACACACACACACACATCCAGGGGAAATTTTAAAAAGTCAATTCACTGAATGTGTACGCATTTGGACTGTGGGAGGAAAAATACGTACCCAAAGGAAACCCATGAAAGCATGCCGAACATTAAAACTCCACAAGAAAAAAAAACAAAACACCCAGACCCACGACTTAAACCCAAGACCTTCTTGCTGTAAAGCACAAGAGCTAACCACTACACCACTGTGCAGCCATCATTGTAGATGGATGTGACCAAATTAAGAAAAAAAATATTTTATTTGAAGTGTTTACAAGATGGCTGGTTTATGACCTTTTGAAGGTGACTCAGGGTCAAAGGTTAAATGTCTCATTTGAATGTGTGTACATGGTTTCCGATTAGTGTATCTTGTAGGGTTTTATATTGGCACTGGTTTCATTACTCATTCAAGTCATATGTGCACAAAATACTGTGACCTTGACATCATCTTTTAAGGTCAGCTCAAGGTCAAAGGTTATTGTAGCGTTTTACTGTTTTTACTTAGTTTCTTATTAGTCATTCATACAACAGATTCAGCTGCATTGATGTTAGCATGTTTCTGCCCTGCAATAGGCTGGTGAGCTGTTCAGGGTGTACTCTGCACAGCCTACCTGTGACCCTAATTAGGATTAAACATCCCAGATAATGAATGAGTGATGAATGACATGTTACATGCTTCATAGATGTCGTTACATATTTATTGGCACCTGTTTTGATGTTAAAGTCTTTACTTCCAAAGGTGTGTGACCTTGCTCTGATGTTCACCCTTCTGTGTGTGTGTGTGTTTGATCTTGAAGTAAGATTTTGCATATAAAAAAATAACTTGCTTTATGGTTTTTTTGGTAGTTAATGGGAACTATATGATATGGTTACTGGTGTGTTGACATGCTTCTGGCATCACTGGCTCTTGCTCTCTTAGTGAGGGCAAAATCCCTCCTGGACAGCTCACAGACCATCATAGGGCAGAAACACGCTGACGGCTATGCAGCTACTCTTGTCAAAAGTTAGCAATGGTTCTTTCACCACAGGCATTGAGAGACATGGCCGGCCTTTGATAACCCAGTTAGCTGCACTGGAGGGACAGTGATAACCCATGGAGAGTGGGACTCGAATCCCCAACCTTAGGATCAGTGATCCAGTACCTTCACGACTCGGCCACTACTGCCCCTAACTATATGATATGTATATTCTTGCTTTTTTTTTTTTGTTGTAAATTTAATAGACCCGAAAGAAAAAAAAAATGTATGATATGCAATTAATTCTTTAATTGTGTAATTTTCCTCAGGTTCCCCTGACCCTGGTGGATAAGCAGTATGGATGGATGGGTGGATGGATTTATTATTTTGCACCAGATTACATTTCCTCAGTAATCAATCCAATACTGAGGACTCCTCATAATTGGCCTTTTTGGATAAATGCAGCCAAACCTTAACACAGAACAATGTACGAGCAGTTTCATCTACCATTGAACCCACAACCCCTTCACAGCATATGTGTCTATAAACAACATATGTGTCTATAAAACTGCTGGAGATTGTGAGCAGAGAGAGAGAGAGAGAGAGAGAGAGAGAGAGAGAGAGAGAGAGCGAGACAGAGAGAGAGAGAGAAAGAGAGCAGTGGAAGTGCAGAAATAAGAGACTCCTGAATGTGTTTAATCACTAAACCACAGCGAATATGAAGAAATGTTTGAATGATATCTTCAACATGCAGGAAAAATAATATGTATTGTATTGCTCTTTATGTTCAAAGATTAGAAAAGCAGACCATTTGGACATGAAAAGACATGAAGTTGGACATCTTATTTCATTCCGGTACAACATAAATACACTGTAACCCAGCTGAGTGAGTGTAAACCCAAGGGAAAGTTGAGTAAACAGTTCAGCTGAGATTCATTTCAGTTTCAAATAGTTGGAGGATTGCTGCCCAATGCGTTTGGGAAAAGCACTGATTTCAGGCCAATCATAATGACTCCATCTAAGCCTCATAAATTTGCTGGATGAGAAACGAAAGCTTTACAGAGGCCTAAAAGGCACTGCCACAGATGTTAGTGCTGAGGAGATGCCACTTTTACCTCCTCCAACTTCCTAACTTGGAAGTAACAACTCTGTGCTGGAGATGGGGCTGTTAAAGTTTCTCAATGAGCAAGACAAGCATAAATACCCACGCATTATAACACACTCACACCTCCATGCCAGTGCACATCTGGGCTTCAGTGTTGATGTAGCCAGGAAGCACGTAGCTCTTTCCCATAATTCCCTCCACAGCAACACTGTGCTCATTAGTTCACTGATCTTTTTTAGCCAGAATATACTTCCCACTATGGGTCTGTCATGGATTACACGCTATGAGAGAACCCAGTAAAATGAAATAACAGCAGACGATTAGGTGGGGGAGAGATGGGAGTGGCAGTAAGAACCACGCACCATGACGCAAGGTGTTATAAAAGCCAGATGGCTGCTTTAATGCTGAAAATATATTCTGTTTTTGTTTATTTCTTCTTCAGAGATCAAACATTTCACAAACAAGATCCAATGACTAGATATTGAATTTTATAGCACCGAATATTCAAATGTTCTCATGCATGTGCACTTTATGCAGCTTTCAAAACTCACACATCTTCTGAGAACAGAGATAACATCATGATTTCAAGACAAAAGTCAGCTATATTCTTTCCTTTCCGTAACGGCAGGCTGGTTCAAATATACTGTTAGTGCCTTTACCAATTACCTTACAGCTGTGTTTCCTGAAGAGAATAAAGACGTGTTTACTAAATGTGTGAAGTATTAAACTCTGGCCATTGACCGCAAGCACACTCCAGAACCTGAAGGGTGGCACATATTTAGGAAATTGCTCCAGTTGAAAGGATTGAATCCATCTATGGGGAATATCCAAAAATAAACCCTTCAGTTCTCCCATATCGGGCGTTATATAAATAAGATATCATCGGGCACCATGGGAAATAGTCAATGTAGTCCTGTAAACATCAGCCAGTGGCTTCTGGCAGACTTGTACTTACTCTCTCCCGTGGCCTGAAGAAGGAGAAGGGAGGGAGGGGGGGCAACCCAGGGCTGGAATTCATAAATAAGTCACTTTTTTAGGGGAGGATTATGTGTCCACAGACCTCTTTTCCCCCATTTACCGCCCCTTCCTCCACCAAAACAAACAAGGAAAGGCAGAAATAGCTGATTTTAAGCATCACTACAGGAAATTATTTTAGCTTTGGTAATTTGGCCGCTTACTTTATTAGCATTTGCATTACAGTTAGAGCCAAACCAATTTAACCTGCTCCCCCTCCTGAACACTGGCCTACTTATACCCACATATCTACAGGCACACCTGGACATGTCTGCTGTTCCACCACTAAAATGCTTGCAGTTCTAACACATATAGTAATGGTTGCGAAACACAGTTTTCCATGATCATGAAGATTTCAGAATGTAAACCAAGTTAACATTCATGACATTAAAGAAACTGCAGCTTGAGTAACTTTAGTAAAAGTACTGCTTGTTTCCTTGGGTTTGTTTTTAGGCTCCTTATATCATTAACCCATTCCCAGAGGAAGCTACTCTGGCTCTATTTAAACCCACTTATCCCTGCCTTTCCTGTAATCACCCTTGTGAACAAACACTCGGGACCAGAGAGTGCGATATTTGCTTGGCCAACACTGGGGAGGGTGCTAGTGGTTAGTCCCAAAACCTTCTGTCTCATTCTGGGATTTTGTACCGAAAACTAAAGAACAAGAAGGTAGTGGTGTATTAGTAGATAAAGCAATGAGTTGCTAATCCGAAGGTCAACGGTTCAATCCCCACTATCACCACTGTTGGGGCCCTTGAGCAAGGCCCTTAACCCTCAGTTGCATAGTCGTATAAAAATGCTAATTGTAAGTCGCTCTGGATTAGAGTGTCTGCCAAATGCTGTAAATGTAAGATGAGACAAAGGGACATTACAGCCCATCATAAACAGTATAGGTTTCCCAACAACAAAAGTTTTTCAGTGAATGTAAAGGCATGAGTTCTTATCATTCCACGTCAGTCAGATTGAATAAGGTGCTCTGTGGTGGATTGAGGTTGGCATGCGTTCAGTATGCTGTAATAAACATTTTAAAAAAAAAGATGGAATAGAAAAATTCTAGAAATTTTAAGTTTACTGTAACCACTGCCTTGAAGAAAAACAGTAGGTGTTTTTTCAAGTGTTATTAAAAGTCACATGGAGATTCCGGTGTGGGCATGGAAAGGGTTAAATGCATATGCATCAATGCTTTCTGTGGGTTGCATTTGTAAGCACATGTATGTGCAGAGACAGTCATGCTCTTCACACCTCTGCATGTTCCACTGAGAATGAGACAATTTTTTTTAAATAGGGCAGGATGTTTTGAGGTTATTTTCTCCTGTTTTGCCTCTCTCTCTCTCGCTCTCGCTCTTTCTCTCTCTTTCCAAGTACTTCTTTTGACTAGCACTTTTAAAACCTTTCAGCAGAATGTTGAAAGATATTAAAAAGTCATCATCACAGGAACTTTGTCAAGGAAGCTATAAAAATTCCATTAACATCACATAGCCTTTGACTGAAGACTACTGAGGGTAAAACAAACAAACAAACAAACAGACTAAGACACAGACTACACAGGTCATTAATGTATTGCAGAGCTACCATAGAGACAAACAACCATTCACACTCACATAAGGTCAATTCATACCTGTGGGTAATTTCGAGTCCCTCAGTGCAGCTGATTGGGTCATCAAAACCAGCCATGTCTCTCACTGTCTGTGGTGTGAGACACATAAATGAATCATTGCTGTTGTCATAAAGAGTAGACCATTGGCTTGCTGCCAGAGTGTTTCTGCCCTGTGATGGCTTGGTGAGCTATCCAGGGTGTACCTCACCCTTATCCAGTCAACTGAGATGGGTGTCAGTCTCCCAGTGACCATAACTAGGATTAAACGGTTCAGAAAATGAATGAATAAACAAATGGGTAATTTAGAGTAGCCACTTGACTTCATACAAATGTACAGTATTTGGAATCCAGAGGAGACCGACACAAGCATGGGGAGAATGTCACACAAAAAAAAGGCTATAGTCAGCTTGAGATTTGAACCCACAACCTTTTTACAATGAGGTGGCACTACTAGCTAGTGCTCCGCCTTGTTTGCATATATTTTCCATAAATTTGCATAAACGTAATAATAATGTTCCGGGGCAGGTTAATCTAAAGGGCCGATATTAACCTTTGAGTGCATATTTGGAAAGACATAGTCAGCACTTAAGTAGTCAATCATTTGTCATATGTAATGAGAAATGTAATAAGATTGGTTTTGCTGCAACGTGCAATTAATCATCATCAGGCACAATATGTATACATTCAACAAATCACACCCATGTGTGGTATTATAAAGGAATTTTGTATGACAGCTACTCGGGGGAAATAGTTACATAGAACATTTTGTAAATTGGTAAACATTCTAATCTATGCTACTTAAATGTTCTTCTTTTCCTTTCGACTGTTCCGTTTTTCTCAGGGGTCGCCACAGTGAATCATCTGATTCGCATGTTTGATTTTGGCATAGGTTTTTACGTCAGATGCCCTTCCTGACACAACCCTTTAGCAAGGGGCAGAAACACGATGACGGCTATGCAGCTCCTCTTGTCGAAAGTCAGCAATGGTTCTTTTACATGAACCGCCCACCATAGACAGTGGGAGTCATGACCGGCCATTGATGACTCAGTTAGCTGTACTGGGGGGGACAATGACAACCTGTTGAGAGTAGGACTCGAACCTCCAACCTTGGGATCAGTGATCCAGTCCCTTACCACTAGGCCACCACTGCCCCTAGTTCAACATATCAGTCATATTTAGGCAGAAATATAAATGTAAAAAACTATAAAGGGTTCACAAACTTTGAAGCACAACTACTGTATTCATTCATCTGCCAAACTACTTCATTTTACTAAAGACACAGGGAGGCTGAGGCCTATCTCAGTCGACACTGGGTGTACACCTGGAACAGCTCACTAGACCGTCACATGTAGCAATATTTATGATATTTATGTGCGGATGCAAGTGGCATAAGAAAGTTGTTTAGGCCATCAGCAAGCAGTGGCATAAAGTGCAAAGATGATGATGATGATGATGATGATGAAAAGGACATGTTTGTGACTGAGGCTACAATTTTGAAACTTGCACTTGGAAAAGGTTATCAATATACCTTACCATTCTGTTTGGTCTGCTGTTGCCTTCATATGTAAATATCAACATAGATAATAGTATCATAGGTCAGATTTTAATGATTGCATTTCCTCATAACTGATGAGAAATGACTGGAATTAATTAAAATGTACTCTGTTTCGGTCAATTTTTAGCTGGCTAGCTTCCTGTATATTCAGCAGCAGCTTACTATTTGGACTATTTTGTAATTTAATGTATTTAAGTAGTAGGTCTCAGCTGTGCTTAATATTTGATTTTTTTTTATCGTGTTCTACTGAACAGGAGACTTTAGCCTCGATGAGTTAATCATCACCATGTACATTCACCACTGTGTACAACTCCAGGTTAATTATTAAGGCCTTCTGATGAATAAACAGTAGTAAACAAATGTTCGGTTTTATATTTCTACTGCGTTTTCCTTTTTTTTTTGTTGATATTCCTGTATACTGTATTAACATGTGTTTTTCATGTCACTCAGAATATTCATATCTTTTCACATCTAATAATATACAACACCAGCAAAAAATTTACCTAGGGGTACTTCTAGGCTGGGGCAAGTTTCCACTTTGGAACAGGAAATGATTTCACTTTCTGGAATACCTATGGTCTGCTCAGACCAAAGGAAGTAGAGATCGAGGTGTCGCACTTAAGTACTCTGCTTGTGCTGTTGTTATCCGTCTACTAAACTTAAAAAGTCACACATTACGAATCCAAACTATTGAAGTAATAAAGGAGCCAACAGGTTTTTTTTTTTTCTTGTCGGGCACTAATCTTTACAAGTACAAACAATATCAGAAGTTTTAATGAAAGAGAGAGAGAGAGAGAGAGGTAGAAGGCATTGCGAAACATTTACTGTTGAACTCTCTAAAGGACCGGGTTCGGTGAATGACTCATACTGACGGCACTATGCAGTAAGTAAACAATTTGACACCAAAACAGTTCAGCCAATAGAGGATTAAGAGTGGCTCGGAAAGTACCAAGAAAGCCCCCTGCTGCCCGGGGAAGGGGGGGGGGGGGTTCTCTGAGAACTTTAATATCAGTGATAAGCAAGTGACTATCTTTTTTGTTTCTGAAATGAACTGGTGCGTTCGCACTGGTTGTTAGAATGTGACAAAAGCCATAGCGTGTTTCGCAATCGTGATACAAGTTGATAAATAATCCCAGCAGGATTGGGCCACAGTAGTTCTGAGCTTTGGGCTATGGAGGTCAAAACAAGAGGTCAGGATATAGTCAGCTTGCACTCAAGTCAAGGTCTGATAACGGAGGATATGTGAGGACAATGGCCAGAGGTCTAGAATATTTTAGAGACATGTAGTAAATAGACACGTAACCACATAACCAGACATGTGGGGGGCTTTCAATGAGATGAGAGACTACACTAACCGACATTAGCCATCTGATAACGTCATGTGCACAGGAAATGAAAACAGAGGGGAGTACTTCGTTACCAAAATAGAACACAAACATGTCCCCTTTCATCACATTTGAACATCAGGTTTGGTCTTGGTAAACCGAAAATCATCAGAATGTATCGTCACAGCCTCCAAACCCACGCTATATATATACGTTAATACTGTACCTTTAATTCCTTAGTTTATTAGTCAGTATCGTTTTGAGTCAGTGAATTATTCAGTAAGTATGTAAAACAAAAAAAAGACTCAAACAGGGTAAAGGTTGAAGTAGTTCAGTGACAACCTTGTGGAGAGTGGGACTCGAACCCCAACCTTAGGATCAGCGATCCAGCGCCCTTTACCACCAGACTACCACTGCGCAGGAGAGTATGTATGTTTACTCCTTAGAAAAACCAAGCCTGGGAATCAAACCCAGACCCGTCTAGCTGTACGCCGGACTTAATAACCACTACACTAACATACTGCTCACTTCTTCACTCAATTAACAGCTCTATAATATGCTAAAAGTATAAAAGTGAGACCGATCATGACCGATGTGTTACTCCGACTTTCCCCTCATGTTTCCATGATTTGCTCCACTCACAATATTTTTCCACACTCTCAATAAAGTTTTTGCTGAAAATTGTACAATGTCATCCAGTGTTCTCTGATGTATACCAATGTTCTCAGATTCCGTAACATCAGAATATAATTGGGGAAAATCAGGATCATAATTCGTACTGTGTTACTGCATTTTTTTCAGTCGTGCCCCCCCAATTTATCCCCTGATTTAGTCGTATTCAAATCGCTCGCTTCAAGTATTGCCCCATCATACGACTACCACCCGGGCATGGATGGTGGGCGCATCAACCTAAATTCGAACTTGCAGTCTCCAGGGTGGATGATCATGTGCCTTATTGATACACTACTTGGGAGCCATGTAAAATGGTAACTTTTTAGCTATATACACAAACTGGTAATTGGTTACGGTCTTCACACCCCGACAGCAATAAAAAACTTCACATATTAACAAAAATGTTTTGAAAAAAATCCATCATTGAGGACCACTGTGATTTTGTAAAAACGCCAACCAATCACTGCCTCCTTGAGAACTATCCAATCAAGTGCTCCTATACTTATAAGAACTTGAGTAATTAATACTTGCTAGTCATTCGTCAATTCACATGAAATTAGTTACTATACTTCTTCACTTATCCCTTAACATCTGGGGATATCTTTGGGGCGCCTTCATGGCAAAACTTGGGCCAATTTGGTCTGGCAGTGCCAGGTCGTTAACTACCTACGGACAATTTAGAACTGCAAATTAACCTACTGTGCATGTCTTTGGATTGTGGGAGGAAACCGGAGCACCCGGAGGAAACCCACGCAAGCACGGGGAGAACATGCAAACTCCACACAGAAACGCCCAGGCCGGGAATCAAACACAGGCCTTCTTGCTGTGAGGTGGACGTGCTGACCACTACACCGCCATGCCGCCAGTTACTATACTATACTATACCTTTAATTCTAACCAGTACTTTGATCAATGGTTTATTTTATATCAGTGTCCATGATCATCTGTATTTGATCTAGTGCGTGTAATTATATATAAATATATATATATATATTTATATATATATATATATATATATATATATATATATATATATATATATATATATATATATATAGAAAGAGAGAGAGAGAGAGAGAGAGAGTATATATTAATTATGGAAAATGGGTTCTAAGCCAACTGTCTGATCCCTGCCCAAGCCCCTCCCCTTAGAGCACTCACTGAGTGAACCAGCATGTGACATCAGTATTTTTTTATTTATTTTTTTATCAAAGTGAACAATAGCCGCGATGCTCACTCGGTGCTTCAGGGTGTATACTACTAACTTGTGAGTTCAACTCCCAGGTCTGTTAGAGAGTCTCTGCTGGATGCTTGGACAAGGCCTTTGACTCTCAATTGCTCAACAGTATGCTTGGATTATTTTGTATAAAGGTAGTTGCCAAATAAATAAATGTAAATAAATGTACTGTGAAACACTTTGCAAACTCCATGAAGAAGGAAGTTTTGGTTGGAACAAATGAAGAAACATTAGTAAGCTCATTAAAAGTTGCCATGGTGGACCAAACCCTTTCCACAATACACTTTCAGTGAACATAAACAAACTCGAAGCATGCTTATTTCACCTTCATGCTATTGCACAAATGTTTGTCCTACTTAAACTGAGCCAGTCTTCTGATGCTGGTGTTTACACATCTCTCCGTGGTGATGCTGCCCTCCCTCAGGTTTCTACTATTTATCCATACAAATATTAATAGATGCATCCTTATGTTAAAAGAATAGCAGAGTGGCATCATCGTTTTCGAACATGAGGCATAAGAAGACTGTGGTCATATTCAGAAAAGCAGGGAGGGGTATGTTCATTGGGTGTGTATGTCACCACACTGAATCATATAGACATATAGAGCGTCAATACACTCAAAAATAGGCTGGTGCCTATCACAGCCGACACTGGGTGAAGGCAGGATACATTATTACCAGGGCAACGGAAGCACAACCATTCACACTCATGGTCAATTTGGAACAGCCAATTAGAAGAATGTGCATGTCTTTGGGCTGTGAGAGGAAACCGGATTACCCGGAGGAAACCCACATAAGTACGGAAAGAGCATGCAAACCCTATATGGAAATGCCTGAGCTCAGGACTTGAAATTTTTGCATTGATAATTGTCCCACCTTAAAAAAAAACAAAAAAAGAAATAAAATAATATATAAAATCTCATGGTGAGGTGGAGGCACTTAACTGTTTAGTCGGGGGATTCTCACAAAGGGCAGTGGTGGCCTGGTGGTAAAGGTGCTGCATCACTGATCCGAAGGTTGGGGGTTCAAGCCCCGCTCACAACGGGTTGTCACTGTCTCCCCAGTGCAGCTAACTGGGTTATCAAAGGCCGGTTATGACTCCCACTTTCATCAAGAGTCACTGCATAGCCGTGAGTGTGTTTCTGCCCTGCAATGGCCTGGCGAGCTGTCCAGGGTGTACTCTGCCCTCGCCCAGAGTTGGCTGAGATGGTCACCAGCCTCCCCACGATTCTAATTAGGATTAAGTGGTTCAAAAAAATTAATGATTATCACACAAGAATAACAAATTTTTTTATAAATTTCATCATTTGTGTTTTCCATTTTTAAAGCATGACATCATTTCTTTAAGACTGACTTCACTTCACTCAAGAATGACATCACTTCCTTGAAGGAATCATGACAAATTGTATGTGTTTTTATTGTTCGATTCAATCATTAACCATTAAAATAATGATTTTTTTTTTATCCTGAGATAGCCCACCGATCGGATTACACTGTTCCCATATAGCACTATGCATATACTATAGGGTATATATATTTTATATAAAGTACATTTTAAACAACAGTGAAGATAAACAGTTATATCATTGTGATGATATAATTGTTTTTGGGAGGTGTACGCTAGAATATCACAGTACCCTTGACAGCACTGGCTGTAATTCCAGATTACAAGATTACACCGTGACTAGTAAAATTGCACCATGACAAGAAGATGGTCATGTATTCTGCTGAACACAGGCCAGCAACACTGCAGCGACAGGAAGGAAGGAGAGAAGGAATGAAGGTAGATAGGAAGGCTCACCCTGCCCCCTCTGAAGAGCTCTGCCTTTCACTATTCTCTCTCTGTCTCTCTCTCTCTCTCTCTCTCTCCCTTTATTTTCCGTCTAACCTCTCCCTGTGCTATACTAAAGAAATATAAATAAACCTCATGTGGACTCCAGCTCTACCAAGCACAGCAGGTTCTCCACCTCCACGTCTGCCCCCACCACACTATCCCACTCCACTCCTCCGCCTCGCATACTGACAGGTGTCTCTGATTAAGGCTGTGAAAAATGGCGGCAGTCACGCCAGCTATCTCTCCTCCAGCATTCCTATAGCATGACTATGTACTTTCTCTCTAATGGTGCTCTCCTCCTCCTCCTCCTCCTCCTCCTCCTCTCTCTCTCTCTGTCTTACTTTTCTTACCATCTCCTTCACCTGGACCTGCCTCTCTTATTACTTCAGGCAGTTTTCTTTCACTTTCCCACTCATATTGGAAAGCTGAGATAAAGTTTGGCTGATGAAAAAGGAAGAACAAAGATTCATTTGAGAGCTGAATAGAACCCAGGTTGTAGTTTCATGAGAGAGTGAGTTGGTGGGTAACTGACTCAGAGCGAAGGAGATATTTGTGGGATGCATGAATGCACATTGGGTTAGAGATTAGTGGGGTTCCTAAATCCATGTGACTCAAAGTGTTCAGCAAGAGCGAAATGGAAAGAACTTTGTGTGTGTGTGTGTGTGTGTGTGTGTGTGTGTGTGTGTGTGTGTGTGTGTGTGTGGTGTATATTTGGTCCCAGATTTGCTAAGATCTTACTTAATGTGAACATATGAGGAGAATTGTGTGCCAAAAAAGCTCTGACTGATTCACGAAGAATAATTGTTCAAATTAGAGAATAACAAAAACAAAGACAAAGTAGGGGCAAGAGAGTTGAAAAGTGGTTAACACGTCTGCCTCACAGCAGGGTTCGAGTCCTGGGTTCAGAAAGGGCACTATGTGTATGGAATTTGAGCGTCCTCCTTGTGCTTGCATGGATTTCGTCTGGGTGCCCTGGTTTTCTCCCACAGTCCAGACGTGCACGTAGGCTAATTAGCGGTTCCAAATTTCCCCTAGATGCGAGTTTCAATGTGAATGGTTTTGTGTGTTGACTCTGCAATGGACTAGCATGCTGTTCAGGGTTTCCCCTGCCTACACTTGAAGTTGGCTGAGATAAGTTACAATCCTAATTGTATTAATTGGTTCAGCAAATGAATGAGTGAATGAGTGAATGGATGAATACATATACTTCTTCTTTTCCTTTCGGCTTTTCCCTTCAGGGGTCGCCACAGCGAATCATCTGCCTCCATCTCACCCTAACCTTTGCATCTTCTTCTCTTACTCCAACGACCTTCATGTCCTCCTTCACCACATCCATGAATCGTCTCTTTGGTCTTCCTCTAGGCCTTGATGAATACATATACTATTGGTAAAAAAACACACAAAAAAAAAAAAAACCAAAACATATAAAATAAGTTTTATCTTTTTTAATTGGCCATGCTAGTTGTTCAGATTTCTGTTACCCGTTTTAACACTAAAGCCGTACAAAATTGTTTAACATCAACGCACTGTAAAAAATGAACGACAAATATTTTTATTGATGAAATGATGTGGTAAGATGCATGTGAATGAAAAGTTTTCGGTTTCACTGAGGTGCAAATCTGTGCTGAACATCTGAGGTCAGTTTTGCAGCAGCGATGTGAAGGTTACAGTGTATAGGATGAATTCTGAGTCATTTTGGTTGAGTCATAATAAAATACAATCTATAACAAGATGCTCTGAGTCATCCTGACAATCTTAATTTATTTTCTGAACCGCTTAGTCTTAATTCAGGTCACGAGGAGACAGGCGCCCATCTCATCCTACTCTGGGCGTCGGCGCCCTGGACAGCACGCCAGGCCATCGCAATGCAGAAACACACCAATGGCTATGCAGCCTACTCTTGAAGAAAGTTAGCATTGGTTCTTTTACATACCACTCAGTATAGACAGTGAGAGACATGGCCGGCCTTTGATTACCGATTTAGTTGCACTGGGGGTGGGGGGTGGGTGGAGCAGGAGTGACAACCACTGATGGTGGGGCTTGAACCTCAAACCTTGGTATCAGTAATCCAGCACTTTACCACTGGGCCACTGCTGCTCTCTCCTTGATAATCTTGTAAAAGTAATCTCAGTCGGAATTGTGTCAGGGATGTCAGGTTGGCTCTGGCAGGAAATTTAAACCCAGTTATATTAAATGGACAGACTGTGTCAAATGCCATTAGATCCAAACTTGCACAGTGACAGGCAACCAGTAGAGAGACAGAGAAAACGAATCTGTGACGGTGCAATCAAACGGAACATTGGCTCCTAAGTGCTATAACAGAAAAGCGTTCATACTATTATCAGGATATCGTGCATTTGAATCCTGATAATGACAAGATGTCTGTGTGTGATTGGGAATAAAGGGAACAAAAATATTTTATTGTGTCCATTCTCTGATCTATCATCCACAGTAACAATCACAAAATGTTAGCGTCTGTACGCGGAAGACGGTCGATAGTCATTTCCTTTGTTTGAGTGATTCTGCCCTGTAACGTAACACAAGCAGCAGGTCAAAAAAAGATGAGTTTGATTTCCTTTGCATGTCTCAGGGGAAGTACAGTATGTATTAACCTTGACCTTTCTTTTCGTTAAAAGTTGGCACCCGCTCTTTGTTTTATTTTATTTCTGTAAAGCAAGGATTACGTGTTACAAATTAAAGACCCTGAAAAGAGTGAATGCCTTATAACTAGCCACACCTCTTTTAGAGTCCACACTCTAATTCGCATATCCTGTGTCAACTACATGTAGTGATTTCTTTGTTTATGACACTGAATGTGTATTTTATGAGTTTTCAGACTTTTATAAAGAGAAGACATTATCAACTACAAACCCGTGTACTGCTTTGTCCTCAGGCCTGATGAGGTACAGTATCGTCTCAGCAGGGGTGGAAAGTATCTAGAATTGAGAACACGGAACTTTCTTTGATTTGTTGTGCAATTGCATATTTCAATTCTAATATTAGTGCATTCGGGTAGTGGTGGCCCGGTGGTAAAAGGTGCTGGATCACTGAGCCTAAGGTTGGGGATTCAAGCCACACTCTCAACGGGTTGTCAATGTCCCCCAATTGGAGTTAACTGAGTTATCAAAGGCTGGTCATTTCTCTCACTGTCTATGGTGTGAGGTTCATGTAAAAGAACTATTGCTGACCTTTGACCAGAGTAGGCTACATAGCCATCAGCGTGTTTCTGCCCTGCGATCACCTGACGAGCTGTTCAGGGTGTACTCTGCTCACGCCCAGAGTCGGCTGGGATGGGCGCCAGCCTCCCCGTGACCCTAATTAGGATTGAGTGGTTGCAGAAAATGAATGAATGACATTGCATTAGTGTATTTAAAAATAAAAACTAACACATTGGCAGTTTGAAGATGTCACACGAAAGGGATGTGTTAGCTGATTTGCAAAATTGGGATATGACCAAATTAAAAAACTGGTGCTGTGGAATCCACCATTACAAAAAGTGCAATGATTAATGACTAATGTGGTTTTAGTTTGTCACTTGGTAAAACATTTATTTGTCATCTATGCTAGTGAAAACATGCTGCAATAATAATTACCGTAATTCGTATTGTATTTTTTTTCCCCAGAACTCAGTTGATTATACAGGTCATGATAAAACAGTGCAAGCTGTAATGGAAATCCTACATATTTTTGTTTTAAACTATAAAACAGGGATGAGTGAGTGATTCAAACCCTCTGCTCGCCTGAACTGCTTTATTTTTTTCATTCCAGTCAGGGGTGACGATAGTGTGCTAGCATTAGCGGTACCATTCTTTGGTTCATTCATTTCCTCAGCCCCTTAATTCTATTTATGGTTGGAGGATTGGCCAACTCAGGGCAAATTCAGGGGTACAGCTAGAGAGCTTGAGAGACCTGTGCAGGGCCAAGATACATACAACCATTCACAGTCACACCTAGGGGTGATTTAGAACGTCCAATTTAACACTTTTATAGTCATTATTATGTTTTTTCAAGCTGAAAGGCAAAATATGCAAATTAGATTAAAAAATACGCAAACTGAAAGAAAACACAGCACAAGAAATAAAAAAATATATTTAATATAGGCGAATTTTGTGTAGCATTTCCTATTATAAGATTATAATAATATCCAAATCGTTATTGTATTATATAATAAATTATACATTTTAAATACCAATTCCAATAAATTTAGGAAGGCATGATATTTTCACATTGTAAGATATACTATACTCGTTATAAATATACTCGTTAATTTACCTCTTAATTCGACTGGGGTCATGGGGAGGCTGGAGAATCTCTCAGCCAACATGGGGCAAAGATTGGGTACACCCTGGACAGCTCACCAGATCATTGAAAGACAACACACACACACACACACACACATAACCAATTATACTCACACCTGGGGGCAATTTGGAACAGCCAATTAGCCTAATGTGCATGTCATTGGACTGTGGGACGAAACTGAAGTACCTGGAGGAAAACTCTGCAAGCTTGAAGAGAACATGTAAATTCCACACAGACATGCCCTTCCCAAGCCTGAGACTTGAACACAGGACCTTCCTGCTGTGTGAGGCAGACATACTAATAATTATGCCATCGTACCACCACAACATGAATTGTTTTTTGATGTGAATGTTATAATTTGGATATAAAACACATGCAGTATGCAAATATCATATCTGATTGCACAAAATCTGGAGAAGCTTTCAGATTTAGTAAAGTACACTGTAGATCTAAATCCAGGGTAGTGGTGGCCTGGTGGTATAGGGCGCTGGATCGCTGATCCTAAGGTTGGGGGTTCGAGTCCCACTCGCCACAAAGTTGTCACTGTCCCCCAGTGCAGCTAACTGGGTTATCAAAGGCTGGCCATGTCTCTCACTGTCTGTGGTGAGAGGTTCATGTTAAAGAACCATTTCTGATTTGGTAAAGAGTAGCTGCAAAGCTGTCAGCATGTTTCGTCCCTTGCTATAAGGGTTGTGTCAGGAAGGGCATCCGACGTAAAAAAAAAAAAAAAAACCTATGCCAAATCAAACATGCGAAGTCGCTTCGACTCCTGTCTGTGTTGTAGCTTTCTACAGAATCCTCAAAATTACAGATTCATAAATATGAAAAACCAGCACAGTATGTTTTTGATCATTTGAAAGACACACTACATATAAACCCACCAGAACTATTTTTGGTGGGTGTTGTCAATTTTGCATGTGTTTTGCCCAAAAAAGCTTTTAGTAAATCAGGGCCATTGTGTGTGAATGTGTGTTTCTTCAACCCAAACTCACCAGAGGAACAGTGAACATCTGCAATCCTTTAACCCCATAGAGCACAAACCTCAACTTATATCCAACGTATTTCACATTGCACTCTAACCATATTTATACTACAGAAAGAAAAAAAAATGATGTCAACTGCAACCTGCTTCACGAATCTCGTTCTTGTGGTTGCTTTTGCTTTATAAGTGTATTTGTTTGTGCGGGGTCTGTTACAAAACCTCAACAGAATCTGTGCACTTCCCCATATATAGAGCAGTCTAGATTCAAATCCCAAACTCACTGTCATCCAGACTCTCCTAGTATACATCTGCGGTTCCCACTTCCAGATGTTTCCTGTACTGCCACTTCAAGAGCCAAAAAAACCGAGGACATGAAATGAGAGTCCTTCAGCTAGACAAGTTTATCATTCCGCAGTTCGTAATGACAGTGCTCTTTAAAATCCGAGTTTTAATGTTACAGTAAGTTGTCTGGTTCTACTTTGGTGTTCGATTAGGTGTGAACTGAAATCTTGTTGGTAATTTTTGTTCTCAGCAAGAATGGTGTCTTGGAACTGTCGACCCCAGATGGGATATTGAGAAAGACAATGATTTATAGTTGAGCGATTGCGTAGTTGCGCTCACGGGCAGGAACAGGGATAAGCATTAATGAAACTGAGCAATGAAATGTGTTCTCTTTTAAATACGGCTTCAATAATAATAATAAGCGGTTCAAGGCCAAGGCTCTTACTGAAAGCAAGAAAAATCCTGATTCCAAATTATTTTTAACGAGGCTTTTCCTGTTGCCTTATCAGAGCTCACTCACTTGAAATGTCTCTGGGTTAGGAAGATATAAATTTCAACAGGGAGGCGAACACTAGTGGGCAAAGGCCCTATCGTACTCTAGCAGATTCCCAAAGTCAGATTTCGTAAACAAGCCCGAACATTTTCATCCATCACTCCATTAAACTGCAACTGCAGAATGCTTTTAACACCCAGACTTGATTCGACATCATTCCTGAGAAATTATCTTCTTGACTTTTACAAACACAGGCCTTCATTTAGCTGGAGTGCGAGTTATCCTTGCATGGCTTTCTCTCCCCCACTTCCCTCTATAGTCAAAACTGTTTAACTGTAAACCACAAGTGTGTGCTTGTTCTGTACTCGACTAAATAACAGTGAGAGAGCTTGTCAAACAACCACAGTTAACAACAGTAAAACAAATTAGGTACGGTCAATATTTTGACACCAGCCTAACGTTTGAGTTCTCTTTACTCTCTGACAGCGAGCTGGCACTACCCAGGGAACAGCAAGAGGTGAGGGTTATTGCATTAATCAACACGAACACTGTACAAGCTCCAACACATATGAGGGAAATTTTTAGTGAGAGAGGAAAACTTCCATGGATTACTTTCGTAACATCTTAATCTCTGCATCAGATCATTATAAACCGCAGCATGGAAGAACTTGTTTCATGTTTGATCAGGGTTTCTTTACTGCAGGCCCACAAGAATGGAAATGAATACAATGGATATTACATAAGGAAACTCAATATCTCTCTCTCTCTCTCTCTCTCTCTCTCTCTCTCTCTCACACACACACACACACACACACACACACACACACAATTAAAATTTTTTATAGACAGTATATAAAAAGCAGGTTTGAGCTCTTCTAATCCTTCAGTCGAACATGTGTACCAGTGTAGGAGTCGGTGTATGAGAAAACCGACCTAATGTCAAACACAGTTCTACCAGACCTACCCAAGTCAATTCTAAAGGTCACAACTTTAACAGCCCTATAAAGCATAGCAGAAAAAAAAACATTCACTGTAATAATTACTCATTTTAAGAATGGAACTACACCCACAGTGAACATATCTACAGTACGCATTACATATATACTAGTAGTATATAATATATACTAGAGGGCCCACCAGTGCCCTCCTACTCAGGACTATAATTCTGTCTCACAGTGTCGCTTTTAACAGCCAGGATTTACCAGTTGACAGTGTACATCACACGTGAAATAAACCTTGTACCAAGTAATCCGCTGTAGTATGTTAATTTAAAGTGATATTGTGGCTATATTGACACTGTATTACCCTCTGAGCTCAAAGTTATATTTCCCTTTTTATTTCTTATTCTTGGGAGAGGTACTTTTGTGTCGAGTTGACCTCATTCTGATCTCTTGTTTCATTGAAACATTACTTTAGCGCCAGACATACGCACGCTCACCCTTGATTCTTTTAATTTCATGAAGGATATATTATTGAGGTTGCCTGTTAAAATGTATTAATAGCCTCTCCCCCCCACCCTTTCCCACCCCACATCCCTTTGATGGTTATGTTTTTTCATCTGGAAGCCATTCTGTCCACTTTTTCATTATTTTCAACTCATATTTGTTTGGAGGACTGAACTGAACAGCCTGGATAGTGGTCAAGCACAGGGCCAGAAATGTCAATGGGAAGTAAGAAACACGTCCAATGTTTGCCCGTCCAGAAGCTGATGTGAGCTCCTTTGCAAGGCAGCTTCGTTCCCGAAGCTACCAGGATTACTGAGTTCGATCACTTGGCACAGTGTGTTCACTTATGTAACCATACGCATGGAGAGATATCTAAACAGATAGTGGATGCACCCAGGAAGGGTGCCAGTAGTGGCCAAGGTTTGATGAAAAAGTCCTGGAATGGGAGAATGAGAGCTCATAAAGGATTGATTCTGGGAAAGCCATTTTATTTTACTGGATTTCAAGTAGCGTATAAGCACACAAGGCAAAGTAAATGCAAACCAGCACTATTAAACACGCACCAAAAGAGTTTCCATACACCACGGTCACACAATAGAGACATGTTGGGACATAGAAAGAGCTGACAAAACAGTGCGGGTAGCTGTGAGAGACTAGCCTTTGAGAAATGGGGTTGGCTAGGAGAGCCTGAGGTTAGGGGCTTGTATATATGCATGGTTATGCCAACAGTATCCACAGTGGACACACAGGGTGGAGGGCTTAATTGATTCCAGTTTCCTGTTGGCTCGCTCCCTCACTCACACTCCCTCCCTTCTCTTTGCCATATTCATACACATGTATTATTCTGAAAAAATAAATACTGTAGAGACTACGACCGCGCGACAGATATCCTGACAAACAGAGATGGATATATGATAGTCAGGATCCTGTATTCACAGCCTCCAGCACAGTATAGAGTTGAAATGCAGAAGAGAAGAGCGAGAATGCTGGGCTACACTTGGATCTGGCACAACTTACTCAACTGCAGAAACACAGGGAAACAACACAGGCAAATGAGATGATTAGTTCCATTATGAAACCCAAAGGACTCAATGCAGCTGCATTTCAGCCCCAAACCAGAGTCAGAAAAATAGAAAGACAGACATTTCTCCTTCACATCTGATAATACTGACTTTTTTTTTTCTCCTTAAACAAAACTTGGTACAGTATTTCCCACAGATTAAAAGACCAAGAACATGACACTTTCATATTTTAAACGTTTGAAGAATTCCATACATCCAATAGATAGATCATCTTTGACCAATATGTGTCCTACTTCTGGGTTAGCTTGAAAAGAGACTGAATGAGCTGTGAGGATGACTGTATGAAAAAACATTCTTGAGTCACCAAAATATCTCTTTTGACCAATGACTCACATCCCAGAAAAAAAAAAAAGGCAGGTGAAAGGAAATGTTCTGCCTGATCATCCTTCAAAATGATTTTTATTTACTACAGCCTTGTATTTAAAGGCTTAAGTGGCACATTCTTAAAAGAAATAAAGCAGCATGAGACAACCCTTTTACCAAAGAATATTTAAAGAGCATTAGACTTCATACAGTACATAACCCGTGAGCAGTGAAGGCAGTTTCTAAACCTATGATTGAAACCATTTGTGAAATCAAAATCAAAGGTCAAATGCTGAACTTTTCTGGCACTGCACATGAAAGTCTGTTTAAATCCTCTGTCTTGCTTGATCTCAGAATAAAAACAGAGAAATGAACAACTTACAGCCTTGTGGTTGCACAACTTCAGCCCAAATACCTTTAGCATTGCACAGTGGGCTTCTCTTTCCCATCCTAATCATTAATACGAGAAATGACTAAGAACATTACAACAAGACAGGAAGAGAGACATATTCAATTTCAAGGTTTGCATCAGGACATCATGAGCTTTGGGATTTATTTTTAAAACTCTCAACGCACCTAACTTTTAACTTTATTATCGGGTGTAACATTAACAGCCAAGGATTATACCTCTGCTGAATGAGCACTGTCTGAAACAACAACATATATACAGGATATATATATATATATATATATATGTGTGTGTGTGTGTGTATATATTTTGTTATGCTAGGGGCAGTGGTGGTCTAGTGGATAGGGCGTAGGTTGGGGGTTTCAAGTCCCCAGGAGGTTGTCCCTGCCCCCCCCCCCCCCCCCCTTCGTGGTGCAGCTAACTGGGTTATCAAAGGCAGGCCATATCTCTCAGTGTCTATGGTGACACCCAATGCTTCTTCTTTTACTTTTGGCTGCTCCCTTCAGGGGTTGCCACAGCAAATCATCCGCCTCCATCTCACCCTGTCCTCTGCATCTTCTTTTTCTGACTCCAACGACCTTCATGTCTTCCTTCACCACATCCATAAATCTCTTCTTTGGTCTTCCTCGAGGCCTTCTGCCTGGTAGTTCCAGCCTCAGCATCCTACTGCCAATATACTCACTATCCCTCCTCTGAACATGTCCAAACCATCTCAATCTAGCCTCTCTGACTTTGTCTCCAAAACATCTTACATGGGCTGTCCCTCTGATATACTCATTTCTGATCCTATCCATCCTCGTTACTGCCAGAGAGAACCTCAACATTTTCATCTCCGCTACCTCCAGCTCAGCCTCCTGCCTTTTCCTCAGCGCCACTGTTTCTAAGCCATACAACATCGCTGGCCTCACCACCGTCTTGTACACTTTTCCCTTCATTCTTGCTGACACTCTCCTATCGCACATCACACCGGACACTTTTCTCCAACCATTCCAGCCTGCCTGCACACGCTTCTTCACCTCTTTTCCACACTCTCCATTGCTCTGGATAGTTGAGCCTAAGTACTTAAAATCCTCCACCTTCGTTATCTCTGTTCCCTGTAACATCACCGTTCCTCCTTGGTCCTTCTCATTCACACACATGTATTCTGATTTTCTGAGGCTAACCTTCATTCCTCTCCTTTTCAGGGCATACCTCCACCTCTCTAGATTTTCCTGCACTTGTTCTCTGCTCTCACTACAGATCACAATGTCATCTGCAAGCATCATAGTCCAGGGAGATTCTTGTCTCACCTCGTCTGTCAGCCTGTCCATCACCATAGCAAACAAGAAGGGGCTCAGAGCTGACCCTTGATGCAGTCCCACCTCCACCTTGAACTCTTCTGTCACACCGACAGCACACCTCACCACTGTCTTACATCCCTCATACATGTCCTGCACCACTCTAACATACTTCTCTGCCACTCCAGACTTCCTCATGCAATACCACAGTTCTTCTCTTGATACCCTGTCACTTTCGTAAAGAGTATGCTGCAAAGCCGTCAGCGTATTTCTGTCCCTTGCTAAAGGGTTGCGACAGGAAGGGCATCTGACGTAAAAACCCATGCCGAATCAAATGTGCGAATCAGATGATTCGCTGTGGCGACTCTCAAGAATGGGAAAAAGCTGAAAAGAGAAGAAGAGCTTGTTATGCTTCTTGTGCGTATGGATTTAGGAGGGGAACTGCTGGGTAGATTGCTAACAGAAATTGCCAAAGCCTAGGTCATGAATAAAACAAATGAAGACAGTATTATACAGCTTGAGAATAAATGTAGCAGCACAAACTCATCTTGGGGCGAAATGGTGTAGTGCTTAGGGTGCTGGGCTCATGATCGGGAGGTTGTGATGTTCAAATCCCAGTTAGACCCCCACTGTGCTAAGACCCCTGGGAAGGTCTTAACAACAAGTGTGCCTCTGTTCACCCAGCAGTATAAATGGGTACCAGTAAAAATATACTGGGAAGGTAACCAGTGGTGGACTAGCATCGCATCCAAGATGAGATGTACTCCTGGTCGCTTCATGCTACGGAAACCGGGGATAAGCACTGGCCTGGTGAGCCACGATGGCTCGAGTGTAAAAAGCCCAAAGCACTTTACCTTACAAACTCATCTGACCAGTCTTATCTGGGAGTTTGCATGCTTACACTGGTTTCTTCCGGGTACTCTGGTTTCTTCCCACAGTCCAAAGATATGCACATTAGACTAATTATCTGTTTCAAATTACCTCTGCGTGTGAGTATTAAAGGTCACGCGTGTGTTGCCCTGCAAAAGACTGGTGAGCTGTTCAGAGTGTACTCTGCCTTCATCCACAGACAGCTGAGATAGAATTCAGCCTCCACGCAACATTAGTAGGATTAAATGGTTCGGCAAATTAATGCAAATAGTTTTCGCCGGAAGAACTTTAACTCTAAAATCTAAAATAACCTTTAGAACAGGGATTTCTCCAACTTCACGCTTCAATTCATGCCGCTTCAGTGTATTGCGTTTTTTGTTTTAATATTCATCAAATTAAAAAATATGGAAATTAAGGAAGAATAGGGGGAAAAGTGCAGGAAAATGTGACAAAACAAGGCCAATTATGCAAAAAAAAAAAAAACAACAACAAACAAACAAAAAAAAAAACCCAACCCAAAATCCCCCAACAAAACTACTTACATTTTTATGTGAGGTGTGCATCTGTGTGTGAGCACGCATGTCTGTATGTGTGTGTATTTATATTTTATTTACGTCTTATGCATTATTTTTGAATGTTTAATTGTTATTATAAGCATTTATAGTGTTGAATATGTATTTATTGATATTATATAGACATATACTAGTACATGTACGTAGTACATGATCCTACTTCGCGGAATTCGGCAATCACAGGTGGGGTGTCGGTCCCAATTAAACCTTGGAAAGTGAGGGACCCGTGTATTAGCCATCTAACATAAATGTACAAACACCAAGCAAGGAACCGTTTTTTTTTCCAATTCCAACTTAAATCACTGCCGTATAGGCTTGATTGAGTAGTTATCTCCAACATTGGCACATGTACACCGCCTTGTTTATTGTTCAGCTCTGTACACATGGGCTGAGTAATTCAAGTCCTGCGACAGCCACACAGGTAAAGTCCAGAGGGGATGGGTGACTACAGAATGGAGACAGATGGAGTGAGGTCAGTTCTCATCGCGAGAGAGGCCTGCAATGTTCCCACGCTATTTGTCGTTCTCAATGCTCATCGATTTTGCATGTGTTGAGTGAATGGCTCACTAATATCTCATTTCAGTGCTGTCTGCAACCCAGCCATGACACCTGTTTCTGGGTCAGGTCACATGTTTGGCCACCCTGGCGAAGTTCTCAAAGTCATTCAATTAAAAGCAAATGCAATGTGATATGGATTGTGTGGTATGTACAGATTGGTGACAGATTTAAGGGGTGGGAAAAAAAAAACAATATGGGCCATCAGAGCCGCTTCAGTTTGCCTTGGCAGATATTCTATAAGTTTCTGAAACTGGAGTGGAGAGACAAACACCATTTTTTTTAAAGACATTCTCTCAAATCTATCGTAACCTGAAATAAACTTGTATGTTGATTGTGGGTTTATGAGCTTTTGCCCCATTATTTTGTCAAGTTAAAATGTAAAATGAACCCACTCTTTGTTGTACTTTGACCTGGAATAACTTATCGAGTCTCCCTTATGATTCTAAATGTACCAGGTTCTTCCAGTTCATAGGGGGGGAAAAAAAGTGTTTTGATGATAGTGGTTGGAAGTGTTTCCCAAACCTTGGCCCAATATCCTCATTGTTATCCTGGATGATGTTGACCAAGTCCATCAGGACAGAAAATGTTCAGTGCAGGATAAAGGTGATCAGTTGGAACAACTTTGTACTGATTTGCAGGTGTTTCCCTCTAAAGGGGACAAATAGTCTCAAACCATGACAACTGAACGGCCACAACATAACAGAGTCACGGAGTTTGTCCTTTAATTTATCGCCCATCTGTAATTGTCTCGTGCATTGTGCAGTCATACTTCTGGTTATGTGAATGATGAAAGATTTCGAGTGCTATTTGTGCCAACAGTGACACTCTAGGTATAAAGATGAATCATTTGGTTCAATCCACCTTTCCTTTTGGTCTGTAGGGCAGGAAATCTGGTCAAGAAAGGAAACTGACCTGACAATTCACACGCTCATCTCTATGGAACAGACACTGTAGTCAGCAACTTCTATTTCAATAGCCACACTCATCCCGCTTTCCTGTTGTTATTGAACTTTGATAGGTTTTTCCTCTCTTCGGATAGGGTTCATTGCTGTACATTAGATTGAAAGTTGGCCACACTGGTCAGTGTGCTTATGAGCTTTTAAAAAGAAAATAGAAAAGAAATGAAAATAGAAAAGATCACCCACGTGAGGAAAGAGTCATGTGTTTAATTCATAGTCAACTGTATACACCACTAATTACTAAACAGCTGGCAAAAGAATTCACACTTTTCACTTCCAATAAAAAGGCCCTGGCATGTCCAAAAGCTCATGGTTCATCTAAAATTCATGTATAAAATGGAACAGGAGAGAAACACTGGCCTCTCAGAAGCATTTCATGGGAACAGAATGACTAAAGACGGGTGGTGCACCACTAACAATGCTGTGGCCAAGTTTTTATGGTCAATTAATTTCTTCTCATTTAAAATTTTCTTTGCTCTGAAAAAGCTTGGCTTGAGGAGCATGAAACAAGTGAAGCAACTGAAATCACAGAGCACATATTGTGCATGATCGACAAAAAAATATGCTTCTATTTAAACACTATTTTAAAACATTTCTTACATGGGATCAGTCATATTCCAAATGCTCAGGTTCCCCTCTCAGCACTTAACCTGGAATTTTTTTGGTCCAAATTCAAGCCATTTAGTTGCATTAATAAGTAGCATAGTGTATAATATAATTCATGAATTATACAATATAAATTATTTAACATGTGTACTATGGTCAAGAGAAATGAAGTACAGTACATTGTGTACATGTGGATAGTCCTGATGGAATTGATAACTCCCTCTACAGGTAAGTGAGCGACACTGCAGGAAAATCTCAACTTTATTGTAGGTGTGAGACCTCACTCTGACCTTTGGTTTGTCAAAATTCATAGAATTAATGCCAACTTTTTTTTTCCTTTCAATGAAATAATGAAAAAACACCCCGAAAAAAAAACAATGTGATGTTGAGAGTGATAAGTAGTGAATTTGTGCATCAGCTACAGTTGGCACATGACTACCTACTAAATCTTGAAAGATTTTGGTACACCCACATTAACCATTCTTCCTTTTCAGATTGTGAATAAGATTAAGTTTATCAGTGAGATGAAGGTTGATTGAAATGGAGATTGCATGTTTTGCTTCTTGCAGTCTCCAGACTCCAGGAAAAAAACCACATGTACCTTTCTATTTGCACATTTTAAAAACCATTGATGGATGGATAGCAAGTCCTATACATGCATTACGAGCCAAAAATTTGTGTACACCTTCAAATTAAAATCAAGTTTAATAAGGTAATTTGCATATGGATTGGCTATTATAATCAATACTATCTATAATCTATTCACACAAAGGCTCAATGCAAAAACCTCCACCTCTAGACAGGCAGTGGCCTAAAGAAAGGAATGCACACACACACACACACACACACACACACACACACACACACACCAGAGTGCAGTAATAAATGTGCTCAGTAAATCTCCCCCTTCTTTGCTGTCCCCTCCTCCTAACTTTTTGTAAACAACTCCCCCCCCAGCTCTGCCTATTCCTTTCGTCCTCCACCAGTCAGCCAGAGAATGACACTGCCCGTATTCATGTCAAGCATCTGCCCAGTCAGGCAACAGGAGCAGGAAGACTTTGGCTGTCTACAATGGCTTTGGATAGAGTTACACTCTAGTCACAATAAAGGTATTTCATAGTTCTTGCTGTTATCTAAAAGCAGAATGGATGTCACAACTGTGGTAAGGTCCATATGTACAGTATTTAAATTTATTTTGCAGGCAAAGAAAAAAAAAAACATCCTGAAAGAGTAAACAAGTTAACCAAGCGTAAGCATGGGCCATCATTCTGTCCATTAGTAAGAATGAAGGTTTGAGACCAAATCTTTCGACTGCTATATATTCGCTATAACTAATATTGGCTACATTACACAAGCCTACACCCCCAAATCATGTCTACAGCACCAAAAACAAATTTACCCCCAAATAAGAAGTTAATTTTTATAGACTTTTTGTAAACGGTCAAAAACCCGACAAGAGAACCATTCATTCATTCATGCATTGAACCACTTAATCATAAAAAGGGCTGCCTAGAGGCTGGAGCCTATATCAGCTGACTTTGAGGCGAAGGCAGGGTACACCCTGAACAGCTTGCCAGTCCATCGCAGAACCAGTTATTGTTAACCAATTATTATTGGCCAATTGACCATGTGCATGTCTCTATTGTGCTTGTGCTTAAACATTGGAAGTAAACCAGGGTACCTCAGGAGAACATCCAGACTCCATATAGTAACACCCTCACCAATCCTCGAACTCAAACCCAGGACCTTCTTGCTATGAGGCAGACATGCGACACAACAGAAACATGTCATGGTGTGTGATCCAATAATTTTGTTGTACAGTACTATTATTCAGGATTGTGTTGTTGGTTTAATACTAGAACACCAAGTAAAGCGCCAACAAACCCACTCTTTGATCTGAACTCTTATCATGTGAATCAATAAGAGAGAAAAATCCGCCAGGACTTATTCAGTGAATGAGATTCCTGCTGGGTGGCACGGTCGTGTAACGGTAAGCAGCCAGAACGTCCTGGGTTTGGGGGGTTTGGGCTTGGCGTGACTATTTGTGTGGAGTTTGTATATTCTCCCTATACTTGTGTGGGTTCTTCCAGGTTATTCGGTTTCCTCCCACAGTCCAAAGATATACACGTGAGGTTAACTGGCTGTTCTGAATTGACCCTGGTGGGAGTGTGAATGGTTGTGTGTGTTGCCCTGTGATGGTCTGGAGAGCTGCTCCGGGTGTATCCCACCTTTGTCCAATGTCGGTTGTGATTTGTACCGGCCTTCCTGCGACTCTAGTAGGATTAGATAGTTTGGAAAATGAGTGAGTGAGGTTTCTGATGCTACCTGTTGCTTAATAAAGCCCACAAAAAAGTTTACATCACCAAAAACGACAAGACAGAAAAGGTATAGCATCCTTAAACAATTATATATACTGTATACTGCATGTATGTATGTATATATATATATATATATATATATATATATATATATATATATATATATATATATATGAAATTTTAAGTCTATATCAACAGGTATGCTTCTGTAAACTCTGAACCTCATAGAGTTTCCAAAGAACTTAAACTGCTTACCTATAAAGACTCACATAGGTTCTGAAGCCTAATTGTATCTGACTCTGGACAGTGGCAGGGTACACACTGAACAACTTACCAGTCAATTGCAGGGCCCACACACCCACAAACCATTCACAGTCACATCTAGAGCAATTTGGAACAGCCAGTTTAAAGTGCATTATCTTGAACAGTGGAATAAAAACTAAGTACTTGTGGAGAATATGCAAACCACACACAGAAACACCATCACCAAGCCTGGGACTCGAACCCAGGACTTTCTTGCTATGAGAAGGGCATGATGCTATTACAACAGAACCAACTCGCTTAATCCTAAATTTAATGCATCTATACCAACACATGTGTCCAGGCATGCGTATATGCAAATCCTAGCATTGTTCCTAGCTCTGTTCAAGCTGCAGCATGCATGCATGCGTGCACAAGATCATGAACTAACGATTGTGAAAGTAGGCCTGTTCTCTGCAGGTCTGGGTTACAAAAGGGGGCGGGGGAAAACTTGATTGACGGAGGCGAAAGAAACGCCCTTGGGTCTTGACGTGGCTGTAGCTCCTCCTGCATGGTTTTATAAAGTGAATGCTTCACAGCCTCGTCCGGGTAGAGGGGTTCTCAGTAAAGGGTAAAAGGAAAAGTTCACATACCGACAATCGAGCTGCAACACACCGCAAAAAAAAGAGCCCTTTAGTTTTGTGGGGTCTGTTTGTTTGTTGTTTATTTATTTATCCTCCCTAAAAATGACCACGGCTGTGGTGCCGCCTCTGTTTGACTTCAGCGAAGTTATCAACAACAAGGTATGAAAAAGTTTCAGATTTGGGGTATTAACTTATTTTTGGTGACACATAGAACTCTTATTGATTGTTTATTAATGCTTAAATGACCCCGGTAAATAAACACTGGGAGGAGTTTGTGTGTTGCTAACAGTCAAACAGGCGGGAATGTGTTAGCAACGGTAATGCAGTAGACCGAGATTTGTGTGTGTGTGTGTGTGTGTGTGTTGGGCCCAAGTAGCCCCCCTACCGACATTTTTTCCTCGATGATAAACTTTTTCAATCTAACTTCCACGCCACGCCTTACTGAAAAACTAGCCACAAAAGCACAACCTGTACTGATTCAATGCTAATTGTTTGACTACACCACAGACAAACCTTAACGCATTAACCGTCATTTTAATTAATCTTCTCAAGCTCTCAATAAAAATTCTCGATGAAAGATCTTGATTTAATATTCTAAAAGCCTCAATGTTTAGCACGTGGTCCTGTTTAAACCAGAGAATGTTCTCGAAAAGCCGTTTCAGAAGACAAACAGCAACTCTTGTGGGGAAACTTGTTGGTCTCTTTATGCTAGTTCTTTGGTTAGCTTGCTAACTTGTTGATTTGTTGTATTTGAGTTGTAATCAATGTTTACTGGCTGCTAATTGGTTCGTTCTGCGTCCACGTGGTGTTTAAATAGTTTTCACACAACTACACACCAAGCCAACTGCTTTTTTTGTAAGGCCCTGTTATGAATTTGCATATCTTTACCAAAGTAGACTGTTGGCTAGGAAGCAGCTGTTGCACACAGCATTACCTGGTCTGTTTTTTTCCCACCTCCTCAAGTACTTCTGTTTCTTCTGTATGTGCAGTTTATTTTGCATGTCAGATGTGGTTTACATTATTTAAAGAAAAGTTTGATTATATTAACCAAATCATGTTAATGTGAGCACTTGCTCTGATGCATAAATATCCCTGTTTAAAGCTGTTAATTATCACTATGGAGTTGTTTACTGTTTTACATTATCTAATACTGTTTACTCATCAGCCATTCATTTCATTTACTTGAACAGAAATGCATTCCTTTGGTGGCAGCTCACCAAACCGGCTCTACTGTAGACTTTAGTTCATGTGTTTAAAATAATAGGAACAAAATAAGGCTTGACAGCAACACAAAGCTCTGTGTTCTCCTTCCATGTTTGATAACCAGAATAATGAAATGCTTATATTTCCATGATGTAATGGTGATCTACACTTTTTAATTCAGGTTACAGTGCACTGAATTACAAAGCAATATACTGACCAACACCCCCCCCCCCTTTGATTTCCAGAACAAAATGCTGAATTATAATAACAACATACTTGGTGCTCCACACACCATCCCTGTGCCTTGTACTGGTGCAAATCTGACCATCACCAACCCTACTGGGAGCCTGCTGGACAGGAAGGCTGTGGGGACACCCACCATTGGTGGGGTTTACCAACGACGGCACTCTGTCACTTTGCCTAGCAGCAAGCTGAACCAGAACCAGTTCCTGAGCAATGGGAAAGCAGAGCCAGGGTTGGTAGGCCCCGGGATGGGCGGCAGCAGTAACAAAGAAAACCGGCTTCGGGATCGTTCTTTCTCAGAGACTGGGGACCGGCTGATGCAGAAGTGCACTGGATCTGGTGGCACAGGAAACAGTCAGGTGAACTCAAGTCGCTATAAAACAGAGCTGTGCAGGCCATTTGAAGAGAATGGTGCATGCAAGTATGGTGATAAGTGCCAGTTCGCCCATGGCATCCACGAGCTCCGCAGCCTTAATCGCCACCCCAAGTACAAGACAGAACTCTGCCGCACCTTCCACACCATTGGCTTCTGCCCGTATGGGCCACGCTGCCACTTCATTCACAATGCAGAAGAGCGTCGTGGACCTCCAGCTGCCCCATCCCCGCTCTCCACATCTAACAAGATGGAAAGGCCACGACTCCAGCACAGCTACAGTTTTGCAGGGTTTCCCAGCTGTGGTGGCCTGAGAGACAGCCCCACCTCCGTCACACCTCCACCCATGTTCTCTCCAGACGAGCTGCCTGAGTGGCCCAGCAGCAATCCCTTCACTTACTCCAGCCAGGAGCTGGCCAATCTTTTTGGTCCAAGCTTGGGTGGTGGTCCTGGTGCTGATCCGACTGTCCATGCACCATCCTCTCCATCTAACACGCCTTACTCCTTTAGGCCCATGTCAGAGTCTCCCCATCTCTTTGAGTCTCCGTCCAGCCAGCCAGACTCACTCTCTGACCAGGAGGGCTACCAGAGCAGTTCCGGAGGAAGCCTGAGTGGCTCAGAGTCACCCATCCTTGATACCACCCGCCGACTGCCCATCTTCAGCAGGCTGTCCATCTCGGATGATTAAGATGCATAAGCTGCAGATCCTCTATTGGAACTTGGCAAAGGAGCAGGAGAGGTGAACTCGCCTTCCACTTCCTCTATTGTTTTGTCTCTTAGGGGCAGTACACTTCCCTTGTGTCAGTTAGGCTTTAAAAAGATGCAGTCATTTAAGGGAACTCTTTGAATCTTCATTTAACCACAACAAGCATATCCCCACCACCACCCCATTTCCATCCCACTGCCTTTGGCCAAAAAGCCTGTCTGCTTCCATGGCCTTATCTCTGATGCCTTACATGACATGTGACTGTGCCAAAACAGCTTGAGCAGGAAGTGGATTGATGTATGGTAAGAGACTGTTGTGCAAGGCACTGCAAACTCGGTAGTGCATAGGTGAGCTACAGATGGCACGATCAGGGAAAAGTTCTGCTCTGAGGACCCTCCCCCAAATAGTACCACTCAAGGACGCTTCCAACTATTATCAGTGGGTTTTCTCAAGTCATGCTTTGCTTAGAATCATTGACAGCTCTTTGACGCGGACTGATATCAACATGAAAAAGTGCTTGGGGTTTAAGTGTCGAGGTGAAAGGACTACGGTCACGTTTCATTAATTTTTTTGCGACCTAGTTTAGTAGCTTTTGCTCTGAGCATTCTTCTACCCCTTAGTTAGATAGTGGACTGTCCATCTTGGAGGATAAACTTGTGAGATTGAAACTGGGAGTTAGGATATTTGGCACATTTTCTGTTTTTATCATGTGCTTCAGCTTGGTCCTAAAACTAGCACAATGCTAAGATTGGATGGCTTACAAATGAACTTCACTGCCCCACCACTACATAACCTCTCCCCGCCCGCCCCCACACTGTGGCTGGTCACTTGGTGTTTCTTGTGAACGAATGGCCTAACTGGTGATTATATCTTAAACACTGACTTTTTACTCACCTTCCAATCAGTGAAGGGGAATTCCAGCATTCCCAAGGTGCAGCTGAACTTCCTGCAGCTTCACTTTAGATCTTCAAGCTAACTTGCCCCCCCCCCCCCCCCCCCCCCTAAAAATCTGTTCAAAGGAGTGCTTGGTAATTTCATCTTATCTTTCCATCTGTCCCCCCCTACTTCTTGTCATTGTTATTATGGTTATATTATTATTGTTTGGAAAAGAAAACTTTCAAGACGGAAGGTTTTGCTTGTCACTGCTTATTTAACTTAAACATATTTATTGGTGATCATATGCATTTTTTTTGTTAATTTTGTTTGTATTTATCTTAATGAAACGATAGAATATATTTTCTTTTATGTTAAATTATGATCTTCTGTATTAATCTTAAGATTGTGAAGACTTGTCAACTTTTCTTTTTTTCACAGTTTAATATATTGTACTACAATGACTTGTTTGCAACTACACTTTGATAAAAATGAAACTTAATTTAAAGCATAAGCAAAAAAAAAAAATCCTGTGTTTTGATTATTTATTGTAGAGTTTTCCATTCATTGTTCCCAAATATTGGACTGCAAAACCCTAGGTCTAATGTATGTTTGATTTATACTCATGAGTGTATCCAGTACACTTATTTTTCTAGTCAACTTTATTTTTTGAACCCCTCATTATTATTATTATTATTATTAAATCAAGTTTAGTCCTTGTATGTAGCATCTTCCCCCTTAGTGCCAGAGGTGGTAATACAGTATCTGTAATGATTAACTGTATATTTTGAACACAAGACATTCTAGAACATGTTACCAGAGATCGTAGTGACTTTGATTCAAGATAACCTGAAAGCTTCTGCTTACATCCTAGGTACCACCCTGAAGTGCTTTTTTTTTTTTTTTTTTTTTTTAAATAAATGTACGTTTTGTTCAGAGAAGCTAATCGCAGTGTATCAATGCAGGTTACAAAACTTCAGTGTTAAACGCAGTTCCTCCAGTTACGTGTAGTAATTAGATGAATTGCAGGCAATAACTGTGACCAAATGGGCTGGAGAATACGTGTCCCTTTTTGTTTAATGATTGGATTTGTTTTAATGCCCCCCCAAAAAAAACCCAAATAAAAAGTGCCTCTTTTTATACATTCCATGGAGCTTATGCTCTTTGCCTTAAATAACGATGCAGAAGCTACGTTTGAGTAGTTGTTCCTCAGTTGTTGAAGATTGGTTAACAGGATAGACACACAGTATCTAGCCTAAACTGTTGAATGTATATTTAAACAGCATTTGCTGTTCACTACAGTAATTTCTGTGAGTTTATAAAGTTGACTTTTTTTTTTTTTTTTTTTTTTTTTTTTTTTAAATGACTGATTGCAGTTAAAACCAATAAACCCCATATTTTTCAGAAAGACCTGTGTGATTGATTGGTTTATTTATTTTTAAATGAATATTGCCTGATGACAAAAAGAAAAAGCTTTTAATGTTGAGCTGTTTTGTGTAAGAAGGGAGTTCCTAGGACAAACGTTGCCATTGGTGGCCTGGATTGATGAGGTATTGATCTTCTCCAGCTCAAATTTCATCTGAACTTGCCTGAATACACAGAGGATCTGGTTGAAAAATCAGTGTCCCTGGATTACTTTGAACAGCCAAAAAATCTGTTGAGATTGAGCGCAGAGTTCTCTGAACTCTGGAATAGCTTCAGAACCACCAGGTACTACGACTCACTCATCCTGCTTCTGAATTATTGGGGTGCCTCATAGTCATGTGTGCTATTTCTAATTATCCAAGATGTTTACCTAATGAGAACAAACTGGACCATGCATGCGTTGGTCAAATTTGACCACATGTGGTTCAGTTTTTAAGATGTCTCCCCTGCGGCCTAGCATGACTTGGAATTGTGCAAATCGCTCACGTTAGTGGAGTGTTCCAGTTAACATACACACACAATCTTAAGCCGTTTACCCACTGTACCAGCAGATCATGTGACTCCTGAGATCTGTTAATGGAGGGTGTGAGTTGGTCCCAATGATTATCGTACTTGGCTGGTTATAAATTACTATGAATATAAGTTTATCACTGCATTCTGACCGAAATCTAGAAAGTTTGTGTTTGTCGTAATGTATATTTCTCTCAGGTGAGTAGTAATGGAAGAGTTATCAGTCACCACACTTTCCAGACTGCACTTGCTCACTTGCCTGATGCGTGATATGAAACAAAGAGCTGTTTCCTGTTTATGTGGTACACGCTGCATGTTCAAGTCTCACTGCTCTGCACACATTACAAAAGTACTGCAGGATGTGGCTTTATTCTGAAGATGGGGGGTGGCAGTGTTTGTGTGTTTCTTTATATAGGTGTGCACACACGTAAAGACTCCCCAAAAACATGGTGCACAGGTTTCCATCACCTGCACAATGGAAATTAGATGCAAAGCACACAATTGTATGTTAATTGCTGTATCTATATTTGTAACTCCAGTCACAGCACATTTTCTGTTCCGCTATGCAACTACATTGTGTAATATTCCTACAGTTAGTAGACTTTGTAATTCCTCTATCAGGGAGCATTGGACTTCTCTATTTGAGGTAGAATAAAAGTAAACAACAGTAAATTTGCTTATCATGTGTGTACAAAGCTATTGGGAAAACCAAAAATGGGTCCTATACTATGGATTTATGTGAGTTCATGCCTTGACCTGATGGCTTTTCTCCCAATCAGAACCACAGAATTATGTAATCTTTAAACAAACAATGGATTGACTGGACATATGAATAATGGGACAAATGTAATCAAATACAGTGAGCCCTCGTTACTTCCCGCTTCAGTGCATCGCGGGTTTTTCAAAAATATTCTTCGAAAAATAAGGAAATTATAGGGAAATGCCAAAAAGCAAGACCAATTATCCAAAAAAAAAAAAACCCAACAAAACTACTTATATTTTTGTGAGGTGGCCATCTGAGTGTGTGCACGTGCATCCGTGTGTGTGTGTGTGCGTGTGCGTGTGTATTTATATTTTATTTACATCTTATACATTATTTTTGAATGTTTAATTGTTATAAGCATTTATAGTGTTGAATATGTATTTATTGATATTATACACACATGCATGAACGTATACGTCAGTCGGGTGGGTAGTCGATCCTACTTCGCGGAAATCGATGGTCGCGGGGGTCTCGGTCCCCAGTAACTGCGGAAAGTGAGAGATCCCTTTACTTCAGTTCTGTTTCTTTAAAAAATTGTACCGGATCACCTCACAAAAACTACCTTTAGGATGAATTGAACCATAAATTAGATCACTCAAACTGGATAGGGCCGCGGATCCTAGACGACACGGTGTGAAGGCAGGGTACACCCTGAACAGTTCAACAGATAATCGCAGGCCCAACACACAAACAACCATACACACCCACACCTAGGGGCAATGTGGAACAACCAATTAGCATAATGCATGTCTAAAGGACTGGGGGAGGAAACTGGAGCACACAGAGGTAACTTGGTGAACACGCAAACTCTATGCAAAAAAAGCCCGAACCTGAGATGTAAAGCCATGACCTTCTTGTTGTGAGGTTTACATTCACCATCATTTAAACTGATTTCATCAAATAATATCAAACACATTACACATCACCAAAACATTTTAACGTTCCAACACAAGGAAGAATATATGGAACTTTTTTCCCTCTCCACTCAGTATAGTAGCAATCCAGACTCCTTAAATTCTGCTCGAAACTTATACTTAGTGAAATAATATGTACAATTTACTTCTCGGTTTGTTTATTAATGAAATACACGAGTAATTAACAAAGTTTTTCATGATATTCTGAAATTCTTTCATCATAATCCCAGCAAATCATATGCATCAGATATGGAGCCATGTATTAACACACTCTTGTCCCCGTCATTCATAACAACTTTCTGGCACTTTCCCCATCACATTGTTTTTTTTTCTTTTTTGTGGTTTAGGAAATGGCAACATGTTTCTGCACTAAGAATGGTTTGCAGCTCTGCTTGGTTCTTGGCGTCGTGTGCAACATTACAACCAGATAGTTTCAGTACACTCAAAGGCCACCTTATATTATACGGTGTATACATGGAATACATATTATATGTTATTTGTAGTGAGGGAGGACATGAAGGTAGTTGGTGTAAGAGAAGAAGATGCAGAGGATAGGGGGAGATGGAGGCAGATTATTCGCTGTGGCGACCCCTGAAAGGAACAGTCGAAAGGAAAAGAATATTTGTCCTTTTTTTTTTTTTTAAATAAATTGCACAGCCTCCCATTTCAAAGACCTGCACATTAGGTTAACTGGGAGTCCTAAATTTACTTTAAGTGTGGATGTGAGTGTGATTGGTTGTCTGTGTTGGTCTTGTGGTGGTCTGGTAAGTGATTCAGCAGGTAATGTGCCTTCGCCCCGGTGTTCTCTGAGACCCTTCCCCTGGCCCGAATGCTAGAATTGAGTTGTTCGGTAAATGAGTTAGTCATGAGTGATGACACCAGGGTTTGAGCTTCATTTATTGATTTTCTGAACCACTTAATCCTAATTAGGGTCACAGGGAGGCTGGCGCCCATCACAGTCGACTCCGGGGTACACCCTGGACAGCTCGCCAGACCATCGCAGGGTCAACACTAACACAACCATACATCATCACACCTTGGGGTGATTTGGAACAGCCAGTTAGCCTACTGCACAAGGTTTTGGACTGTGGGAGGAAACCGGAGTACCCGGAGGAAACCCACAAAAGCATGGGGAGAACATGCAAACTCCACACGGAAACACCCGAGCGGGGAATTGAACCCAGGACCTTCTTGCTGTGAGGCAGAAATGCTAACCACTACACCGCCATGCCGCATGAGATGTCCAGTATTAAATAACTTAGAATATGGGGCTTTTGGTGGCACTTTTTAAAAAGTAACTACATCATTAAGTTTGTGAACAACAGCTATCGGCAAACTGTTATATTCTTCTTTTTCAAGTTTATACCTTCAACCAGTGTCTGCTGAGACAGGCTTCAGCCTCACTGTGAGTTTAGTAGGAGGATTAGGAGGTTTGGCAAATGAATTATTGAGTGAAAAAAATAATCTGGCAAAACCTAGTAAGTACAGATTTGACCAAAACATTCATCTACAGATTTTCAATCCTTACTTAGTTGCCAAACCGCTTAATCCTAGTAGGGTGGAGCTGCTCGAACAACTGAGTGAAGGAGAATTAATTCGACCAAAGGTGCTATGTTTGAAGTTTACACATAGAGATGGATATACTAAAGAATGAAATTTGAATTTTCAATTCTGTTGTCTTCGATGTGCTTTTGGAGGGGACTTGTGTACATAGCATTCCAGTGCAAGTACTTTAAATGAAGACAGAAACATAAATAATCAGAGGAAGTTTAAAAAAAATGCTCATGGCAAACTGCTAAGATAAATGTGTCTCCCTGTCTGCTTTTACTGCTGCATTGGCTTTGACATTTCAGTGAGTTGAGAGTGGTTTATTGACGCACAAACTCACGAAGGTGCAAAACCACCTCTAACTTTCATGTGCTTCCTGCATCACACCTCTATCAGATCTGGGTAGAGCCACATGAAAAGCCACAGCGTTGTCAAGACAACACCTGCACTTGATTCTTTCTCGCTTCTAAGTCTCGTGTTCAGCTGCTCTGTGTGGTGTTGATTCTGCGGCTGTTGGATAAATACAAAGTTTGGAGACTGGGTGGAAGACGCTACTCAGAGACGAGCACGGGGTCCAGCTGAATCTTATTAATCTTGTGTTGTCTGTGTAAAAAATGTACAAACAGAAAGAAGACATCTTTAGACATGTGTGAGAATTTGCAAATGGGGTGCTGGCATAACATGGTTTAACTAGACACTAGTTGGCATGTCACCACTTGTACACTTACACGTATGATGGTGATTCTTTGATGTCAGGCAAAATATGGTAAACGCCATGATCTAACCGGAAGCTGGCTGCTCTATCCGCACATTCCAGAGGTATCTGTCTAATGACAATGACCAAAGATTCTCAACAAATTGAAAACAGCAACATGAAATCGAGATTTTGTTTTCTCCCTGTTTTGTATGTTTCTTTGGTCTTGGAACGTTTTCGAGTGCATGTTTTTCCCCTGTTTGTTTCGGTGTGCATCTGTTTCCTGTCAGCAGTGAAGCAACACTACACTCTTCTCTTTCTCAGGCCTCGACTTGTCTAACTCTCTCCCTATGGGCCAGTGAACTGCTTATCTTCAGGATAAACCATAAGTAAATGCCAAAGGTAAATAGGGCTTATTTCCATAATCTCTCTTCTTTTTCTCTCTCACATGCACACACAAGCACAACCACACATAGGATTGGTCACACAGTATACTGCTATTACCCATAGTGGAAGCTTGAGTGTCTACGAAAAAAGGCTGTGCTTTGATAACGTACTTAGTCAGAGAAACCTCAGATAACAGATATAATCACTGCCAAAAAGAATAAAAAAAACAGATGAGCCTTATCTTAGGACTGGTTGAAAATGACTTACGTGTCTGCTGAGAATGCTGCTGTATTTGCATAACTGAGAAAACAACCAACAACTCATGCATTAGAGTAAATCTAGGACATAAGGAACGTCAACAATTGACGGAGAATTGAAATGACGATGATCGTGATAACATGTTTGTGGAAGTCCAGATGTAGTATCACATCTCCTCACACAGACACACACACACACACACACACACACACACACACACACACACTCATAAAATCATATACACCCGTACCCAAAACCTGTGATCATAAACTGTTCCACCGACAATAAAGTTGCCAACCCATGGCTCATAGTGGTGTAGCTGTATGGGTTAGAAACAGATCTACAGATCTCAGAACATGTTTATAAAACTTCTCTGAGGCTATGTTCCATCAAGATTAGGCCTGAAACCAGTCAGGCCTGCTCCTGCCATCATCCCCCTGTCCTCAGGGCTTTCTAACCTGCTCAGACATGGCACATGCACAGCTACAATACACACATAGACTCAAAAAAAAAAAAAAAAAAAAACAACTCACTTCCAAAGTGACTGAAGTGTGTTTCAGTTGCTGAAAGCTTTTAACTGAAACAACGTGGCTGAAGATATCAGAGGATGTGGAAGCATTGATAAAGGTCACTAAAACACACTTTGTCACAGAGAATCACACCACTGAGCAAAAATGCCTTCAGCTATTTACTTCACTCAAACTACGACCTCGAAGGAGAGATGCTGGAGGGGCAGTTTCAGAATCTGGTTACTCAGTAGCGGGCAGGGCATGTGTGGTAACCCTGTAGCACCCAAATAAAGACACAAACCTGACCCTTTGACCTAGTAAAGCTAAGACTAGTATACAAACATTCTGCACGCACCAGACGCTGACCTCATCTCATATCGGCTAACCTTGGAGAAGGGGTTCTGTAGTCTCAAGATTTAACTTATCTACTTAACTGGGGTATAATTTATTAAACAAGCAACAACTGTTATTTTGCTGCACGTGAATAAAACTCTTGAACCTGCAACTCTCCTCTGACTGCAAAAAACCTAGTAAGAGTTTACAGACACTCTCCAACTTACGTTTTAGTTCGGTTCCGGACGGCCGAACGTAAGGTGAAAAAAAACGCAAGTTGTTACTGTATGTTCCAGTGACGTATGACGTTCATACTTACATCCATAAATATCATTACCGTATCTCATAAAACACCCCTAAATCAATTATTATACACATAACATTGTAAAATAATATCAAATAATATCAACATTAATTTCAAATAAATTAAATTCAAGCAAAATAATTTCAAATAGACAAATTTTAAGGGCAGTGGTGGTCTAGTGGTATAAGGCGCCGGATCGCTGATCCAAAGGTTGGGGGTTCGAGTCCCACTCTCCACAAGGTTATCACTGTCCCCCCCAGTGCAGCTAACTGGGTTATCAAAGGCCGGCCATGTCTCTCACTGTCTATGGTATGAGGCATGTAAAGGAACCATTGCTGACTTTCGACAAAAGTAGGCTGCAAAGCCGTCAGCGTGTTTCCGCCCTGCGATGGCCTGGCGAGCTGTCCAGGGTGTACTCTGCCCTCGCCCTGAGTTGGCTGGGATGGGCACCAGCCTCCCCGCGACCCTAGTTAGGATGAAGCGGTTACAGAAAATGAACTAAACTGAACAAATTTTAATCAAATTCATGAATCAAATATCAAATATAGTATCAAATATAACCTTTAACATGCTCTATGATGCGATCTTTCTGCTTGTAAATGGTTCCGATGCTCGACGGAGCCGTTTGGAAGAAACGTACAACATTCATATGTTTTTCACTAGCATCGATTTTCTTGATAATAGCCATCTTCATTTCTAACGAGATGACTTGCTGCTTTTTCTGATTACCACTATCACTATTTCGCTTACGCTTCTGACCAATCATATTTCCTTAGGGTTACAAAAGTCCGCAAAACAGTGTAAACACAAAGAGCACAGAGATGATGTCTTAACACGAGGGTAACATGCGCGAAGGAGGGTGAACTGGGAAGAAGGAGGGCGCATTCAGTCTGTCGTTTGTAAACAATGGATGCAGCGTCATGCGGAAGTAGCGTATTACGTCAGCGTACTACGTAGGTACGTCTCGTACTACAGAGAGCACGCTAAACTCAAAATCTGCCATTTTTTTTTTTAAACGTAAAATCGAAAAATACGTAAAATGAATGAATGTAAGTCGGGGACCATCTGTACACTGGAAGGGTTATTATTGATCAAAATATACCAAGGTATTGGCTCATTTTACATTTTAACTTGAAAAAATATTTATTTTTTTATTTAAGCCCCTCCCCCCCATTTCCCCCCAAGTTTAGTTGTATCCACTCCACCCTTCATTTTGCCTTCCCTATCACATGACCACTACCAACCAGGGAGGGGCGAAAGCATGCGCATGCCCTAACTGTGATATGCAATGCTAGACACCCAACTCTTTTTGAAATGCTGCACATGCGTATTTGGGGACGGTCTGACACACTTGGAGGGAGAGCGCTATCCGCACCATCACACAAATGAACTCACAGACGCACATGATTGGCTGCCGATCGCTGTGAGTAACAGGGAAGCTTAGCCAATCAGCTCCCATGGACTTCTGGTCATGGATGGCTGTGGTATTAACCTGGATTCGAACTTGTGAATGGGTTCATAGTCATGCACCTTGTCGATGTGCCGCTCAGGAGAACTTTAGGTTAAGTTGCTGTTCTAAATTGACCCTAGATGTGTGTGTGGGTATGAATGGTTGTGTGTGTGTGTTGCTCTGCAATGGTCTGGTGAGCTGTTCAGGGTGTACCCCGCCTTTGTCCTGTTTTGGCTGAGACAGGCTCCAGCTTCCATGTGACACTAATAGTAGGATTAAGTAATTCAGCAAACGAATGAGTGAGAAAATGACTTTGATTTTACCAGACCAGGGAAGAACTACTCAAACAAACTTACTCATTTACCAAACTGCTTAATCCTAATTTTGTGGGGCCGGTGATATAGTGGTTAGGGTGCTGTGCTCATGATCAGGAGGTTGTGTGTTCGAATCCCAGTTAGACCGCCACTGTGCTAAGATCCCTGGGCAAGGTCTTAACCACAAGTGTGCCTCTGTTCACCCAGCAGTATAAATGGGTACCAGTAAAATATGCTGGGAAGGTAACCTGCGATGGACTAGCGTCCCATCCAGGAGGAGTTGTACTCCTAGTCGCTTCACGCTACAGAAACTGGGGATAAGCACCAGCCTGATGAGCCGCTATGGCTCGGGTGTAAAACGGGCCAAAGGACTTTACCTTTACTTTAATCCTAATTATGGTTGCAGGGAAGTTGGCGCCTATCTCAGCCAACACTAAGCAAAAGCAAGGTACATCCTGAACAGCTCGTCAGACCATTGCAGAACAATGCGCACACACACACACACAAACACACATTCACACTTGGGGGCAATTCGGAATGGACAGTTAGCCTAATGTGAATATTTTTGATCTTTCGGAGGAACCCAGGAAGAATAGGCAAACTCCACATAGATATACATGGGAATTGAACTCAGGATCTTCTTGCTGTGAGGCGGACGTGATACTCTTATATGTATTTAAATATTTAACAAATAATCAACAAAAATACCAGCATTATCCAAAGTACTAAAAGAGATGAGGTTGAAATTATTTTTTTATAAAAATAAAACAGTCATTGTTTCAAGGAAATACAATGTCTTAACATGTCCCAGCCTGAGGAGTGGAACAATGTGTCAGGATGAAGTGGTCTATTCTTACAGAAAGGAGGTCAGGCAATGTTGCAGCATACCAAACAGACCAGCATGAAGAACCAAGAGGAAGAGCAGCACAATGAAAGTCAGAGACCTCTATAAATCACAGACTAACTGATCCACCACCTGGATGTGTATGTGTTTCTGGCTGTGCACCCAAAATGACTCACCCTGAGGTTCCAAGCATGTGTACTACAAAAAAAGAGTTATTTATAACATATGTATATAATAATAACCCAAGAGCTATCATTTCCCATACGAAAACACTCATTAGTATATGTGTTCGTGAATCTAATGCTGCTTTCGCACCCTATGATATACTATATGACTCATCTCTATGCAAAGTTTCTTACAATAAATTTGGTAATTTTGTCCAGGTGTGTCAACATATTCATTTATACAGGAATGTTCCACAATCCATTTGGGTCTTGACTGGAATAGAGAGTAATAATGAGATATAGTCTTCTCGTTTTTTGAAGCATTGCCAGTAAGAAGAGAGTTTGTGGTTGAGTAACATGGGTCAGTGGGATGGGTATGTGGGATTTGAGTGGGTGTTTGTTTACTTGAGTATCGGCTCTGAAACGTTCTGCTGGCTGGCTAGGTTTCCTGCGCCTGTGTCGAGAGAATCGGACTGTCTAGTCAGCCACCCCGGGCTGACAAAGTAAAAACATGTTAAAATAATCATTACTGTAGTTCCCAACACACTGTGTATAGTGAAAGAGTGTGGGTGGAGCTTAAGAGATAGACTACATTGATAAAATGTTTTTTCTGTGACTTCTCTCACTTTGTCTCTCTCTCTCTCTCTTTCTCTGTCGCTCTCTCTCAAAGCCTATAACTTGATCACCGAGTTACATTCTCAGGAAAATTACACCTGTCAATAGACGCCATTTTCATTTCACGATACAGGTTTAATACACCCGCCAGTATATAGCCTCACAATCAGAAGCGACTACGCCTGATAGTACTTGGCAGACTGTCATGCCCCTAGAAATAATCACATCACTTAATAAACACAGCATGGAACCTTCTAATTCAAATGTTAGCAACTGTTTTCCGTGAGACTTGGGTAGGTCGGAGTTTCAGTTGTATAACAACATTTTTTATCTTTTTTTTTTGCCAGTAAAGGTAGTTCATTGATGATTGATGGTGTTTTTCAAGAGTCATTGATAGCAAATGTGCTGCTCTAATTTACTCTGATGGTGGTAAAACCGGGCCTTCTGGGATCAGTTACAGAGTTCTACTCAAAGTACAAAAAAAAACCATCCTCTAGCTTTGATTTAGCAAGAAAATGTGCCCTAAAAATGGACGAGGGTTGTCTTGAAATGCACACCTTGGTGAAAGCTGGCAGCGTATAATGTATCAGTGTTTGGCCTCTCTACGGCATATTGCCAAGTTCGCAGCCACCAGTGGCTATGTCATTAATCCAGAGCAAGGAATTGCAAGAGAAAATTGGTTAGGGGTTGAAATATTACCTGCCAATTACAGAAGGACAGCAGGGTTATGAGAGAAATGCACAACATATGGGACTCACCCTGTGTCCAGAATTACTCACTTATTCACTACTCCCTATTCATTATACTGTATAGGGAAATAAGTGTAGGGGGCTATATAGTGAGCTACTACTCCTCAGTGTTGTGAGCACGTGGTTTGTTCCCCTGATAATATTTTTTTAAAATTCTACTCATTCATTCATTCACTTTCTGTAACCCCTTAATCCTAATTAGGTCCCCAGGAGGCTTGCGCCCATACCAGCTGACTCTGGGTGAGGGCAAAGTACACCCTGGACAGCTCGCCAGGCCATCACAGAGCAGAAACATGCTGACGGCTATGCAGCCTACTCTTGTCGAAAGTTAGCAATGGTCCTTTTACATGAACCTCACACCACAGACAGTGAGAGACTCTTCTTCTTATTATTATTATTCTTCTTTTCCTTTCAGCTTTTCCCTTCAGGGGTCACCACAGCAAACCATCTGCCTCCATCTCACCCTATCCTCTGCATCTTCTACTCTTACTCCAACTACCTTCATGTCCTCCCTCACCACATCCATAAATCTTCTCTTTGGTCTTCCTCTCGACCTTCTGCCTGGCAGTTCCAACCTCAGCATCCTACTACCAATATAGACAGTGAGAGACATGTCTTTGATAACCTATCTTTGATAGCTGTAATGGGGGGAAAGTCGGTACGTTAAAGGCAAAATGACTTACATTTAAATGACAAGTGGGCAGTATGGTGGTGTCGTAGTTAGCACATGGCCTCACAACAAGAAGGTCCTGGGTTGGAGTCTCGTACTCTGCGAGGGCGTATCTATATGTAGGTTGCATGTACTCTCCGTGACTGCATGGGGTTCCTTTGGGTACTTTTGGTTTTCTCCCACAGTCTTAAAACATACACAGTAGGTTAACAGAATGTTCTAAATTTCCCCTAAGTGTCATTGTGAATGGTTGAGTGTGTGTGTGTGTGTGTGTGTGTGTGTGTGTGTGTGTGTGTGTGTGTGTGTGTGTGTGAGTGTGTGTGTGTGTGTGTGTGTGTGTTTTGGATGGCTGGGTTAGACACAGCCTCCCTGTAACCCTAGTAGGATTCAGCACTTCAGCAAATGAATGAAAGGCCAGTGACCATTAATTGTATATTGCTTTTCATGATGCATTATCAGATACATCAAGTGCACTATATATTGTACTCCTCATTTCACAATCTGACACCACTACAAGATTATGAATTCATCATACAGTGCACGGTATCATGAATAGTGAGTGATTGCGGACGGAGGGTCAATCTAAGTTTGAACGCCTGACCTATGGACCTGTGTAATTCGCTCAGTGCTCTGCTAAACGGCATCACAGAGGCCTGACCCAAGACATAATGTTCTCTTACATAATGTTCCTTATTAAACTCCCCCTCCCACTGCTACACAGCACCCTGCAGAACCACAGCCTGCTGAGTCTGCAGCCAACATACACACCACCAATACTCCATCTGATTGGAAAATCTGAGAGGTGAGAAGTATTCTTTAACACATTGCTGACAGGCCACTTGACAGGGCTCTGACATGCAGGTTGGAGGGTGGGGAGTTAAACATGAGTGTAGGGAAAATCACGCCAGAGCCAATTCTTTTTTAAGCATCTGTGTATATTAGTGAATGTGTAGGTATGCTATAAACCCTGCGTGGCTCTATGTGTGGAAACTGGGTTTACTGTAGGATCTCGCTCTTTTTGTTTTTTTTGTTTTTTTTTAAATGTGCTGATGACATGCAGGCCTCACAGCTGACCAAGGTTTTATTTTATTATAAACAGTGCCACACCATCATGAGACTGTGAGCTGGGTCAACCAATAAACCTCTTACTTCACTAGTGGAGGTGTAATCTGTTAGTAGCTGCATTTTCCACTGAGCAAGTGGCTGCTCCAGACATTATAAGACATAGTTGAAGGCAGATGGCTTTTTGGAAAGAGTACCTTTTCTCATTTAAAGCGTATTTCCATACCCAGTATGACACTTATGATTATGCCAAATCTGTTGTATTAACATCCCGTTTTGCTTACCACTTTGTCTCTGCTTATGGAAAAAGGAAACCATGGACCTACACAAAAAAGTTGGAGAATTCATTAAGTGTTGTCTTGTGTGGTTCCTCTCTTGGACCCACAGAGCAGCCTGAGAAGTGAAAAACAAGGTCTGAATGGGAAAGGCATTGAGAGAGGAGAGAGGGTTGCTGATGAAAGCAGAATGCAGGGAGTATAAACTGAAGTCACGGCAGCTGTGTCCAGGGCTGCAGGGACGATCCTCCCAGCCAAGTTCCATGTCCGCTCTGATTATGAGCTGGAACAATGCATTCCATTGTAGGCCTGCTCTCCGACTGCCCAAAAGAGGAGTCCCTCATCCCACCCACCCACACACCCACCCACACACACACACACACACACACACACACACACACACACACACACACACAGAGCCCATCTCAACAAAGATAAGACTACAGTTACTGTATGAACAAACATATACATTTGTATGTTACAATTACGTTATTAGTTTATTAAATTATTACCGGTATTTATTTTACACAGACCAAAAATAAAATCAGGTGAAACATTTTATTTTGTATTATTCTTTCTTAGATAAAGGATACAGCCCATTCCAACCAACTCCAAGCGAATTCAGGGTACCCACTGAACAGCTAATGGAGGGCCCTAATTTGAAGAATGCTGTTCAAAGGTCAGATATTATACCATTTTCAGAAAATTTCAAATACCACTGGGGCACCAAAGAATAACTCCTATTCCAATATATATATATATAATAAAAAATCTGCACATCCATATGAGGCAGCTTCCCTTTCTCTTTTTGAAACAGTTTTATTTTTTTTAACTGAATACTAGGCTTGTTTGGCTTCCTCCTCCCATTTATGGTTTTTCCACTCTCTGTGCCTACTCTGCTCTGATTGTTCAGCTGAAAGTGCATTACTCAGTACACTGTGAGGCAAACCAGGCTGTGCAGAGAAACTGCTGTGATTGGGAAAAGCTAACTAATCAGAAGGCCAGGCATGCATTGACGCAATACTGTGCCAAAGAATTTGACAAAAATCTTACCTTTACAGGCAGCTTAAACAACATTTATGAAGAAGCATAATATCTCCACTTTAAAGAATCCTCATGTTTTGCCTCATATGTAACAACTCATTCAAGGTTAAGGCTAACAGCTTACACATACTCAAAGACAGAGTGGGGTTAGAACCAGTGTTCCATAACTACCTTATGCAATTATCATGCAGATTTCCCCAATAATATTCTTTTGTTGGAGACGTTTCACGTGTTAAAACCTGTTTTGTCACAGATCATATTCAATAATATTGATGTAGTTCTACTCCAGACAGCTTTTTGTTGTAGTGGGTGGCAGATGCACGTCACAGCAAGATGGTCCCAGGCTCGAGTCCTGGGTTCGGTGAGAGCATTTCTGTGTGTAGTTTTCAGGGTTTTCTCTGGGTAGTCTGGTCTCTTTGCACATTCCAAAGACATGCACATTGGGCTAATTGGTTGTTTCAAAATGCATCTAGGAATGAGTGTAAATGGTGTGTGTGTGTGTGTGTGTGTGTGTGTGTGTGTGTGTGTGTGTGTGTGTGTGTGTGTGTGTGTGTGTGTGTGTGGACTCTGCAGTGGACTGGCAAGCTGTTCATGGTGTACCCCACCTTCACCCAGTGACAGCTCAGAAAGGCACAGCCTCCCTTTGACCCTAGTAGGAGTAAACAGCTTGGCAAATGAGTGAGATGAGAGATGAGAGTAGTTCTACTCCACCTACTCCTAAGTTTGAGAGAGTTTTCTTCAGCAACACATTCCACAAAGATAATCCTTCTGAGAGAAAAGAGAGAAACTTTAAGTTTGCTGTTTGAAGAAAAGGTCAAATTTGTATTATGACTACTTGACTTATTGCGTATGTTCCCACGTCACGTTTATGCATTTACTTGTTCAACACAAGGCTACAAAGAAGAAGCGTAGATACATTTTGCTTTTAGAGTCATGTTATAACGGCTGGAACAAACCATGTGTGCAGTTACATAATGTGTGCAGACCGCATACCTCAGTGCTTCAGTATGCAGAAGATCTAAAAGGTTACGCCGTCCTATTTCAGGATGCTTTATGCATCTCGTGAGATTAGGTTTTTGTAATCTTTGTATCTTCATTTTGAAAATAAAAATAGAAAGAAGAATCCTGTTGGCCAAGAAGTAAGGGATCATCCCCTTCGAATGTATACCCCCCACCTATAAAACACCCTTCTATAGTATTACTGCATGAATCTAATGAGGCTGAACTCCACAGAAACCAAGATCATAATACTAACAATCATAAATTAGCCCACATATTTCCTGACCTGCTGTGGTTTAACAGCCATTACACACTAGCACCTCCATACCAGAATCTCAGTTAAAATATTCAAATTTTTATACTGATGTGGGCAAAACGAAAGTGTGGGAAGGTTTGAATTCTTTAATGGGATTTCCAGATTTTGTACTGTAGTGCGTTTTTCAGCATTACAGTTGGAATGGGTTCACGTTTGGAGCTACACTGCTAATCCACACCAGTGTTGAAGATATTCACTCATATATTTATTTCTATTTCTTATGTAAATACGTGTACATAAATTAATATTCATTATATCAGCTACAGCAACACATAAAACCTGGTGTAGTCGATAGTACATAGTAGAAATACACCCTACTTGTGGTGTTAGCTCACAAAATGGTCTGGGGTCACATGTAGGGTTGACTAGAATCTTCTCCACCTAGATGGATCGAAATCTGTTCCCCCGAAGTCCCTCTTCGTGGTACAGTACACTACATTTTGTCCTGTATGTTTATTGATATTTATCAATGCAGTGTCCAAAATAGGATTCCTGTTGCCGAGACAACCAGTAAACACAGCGGACAAACAACAATCAGCATGGAGAGTATAGCTTATGCTTGGTGAGAAACCAAGAGTGACCCATGATCATCACAATAGTAGAGAGTCCAAAATTGACCCGTGAGACGCAATGAGTGCTGAGGAAATCACTTTACGACTGAAAGTGGTCATGCACACATAAAGCAGGCCGCATGTCCTTGCACAGGAAGCCTTCTTGTGTGTTTCCCACCACCAAATGTTTGTGAGTGAAATAGTTAATTGATTCCTTATGGTAAATGTTTTTTAGTAAACAAACTCAATGTTTAGTAGCATCTCTCAATCAATGATGAATTTGATAGAATAGATTCAACTGAAAGTTAAGCACGGTTTAACAATGTTACCACCTACTCCGGCATCACTCGGTTCAATGACTTTCATTTACATGGTTGCCTGTCACTCATCACGTCCAGTGTGTTTGTGGCTTAAAAGATCAGGTTACATTGATAAATGCGGTTTAGAAATAGTGTCATAACATATCAACTAATAAGATCTTTTGAGACCGGCAAACTGACCTATCACAGGTTATAACACTCCAGCCCTTAGCTTTGGTCCCAAGCCAAAATTCCACATACTTCATGAGGCATCCATTCGGTCTGCTTATTCAATGTGTTGTTTGTCTACATTTTTAAAGGCTAAGGCCCAGTGTATGAATTGTGAATGTGTACACTACACCGATGAATCATGATGACTATACATGTACTTGGTATATTTTATTTATGTAGATTAAAAAAAGTTGGAAGCTTTATAAATCTCTGGTTAACAGTGTGTATTATTATTATTATTATTATATTTTAATAGGTCTACGTAGGCAACGGCTACAACATTAATAATACTTTATTAAGAACAGCCAAGTACAACCTATGGCATTTATTGTCACAAAGTTGTCCAGTGAACAACCAGCCTTTTCATTCTTGTTACTCAGCACTGCTATCACTTATGGTTCATCAAATTAAAGTCCTGTTTGCCCAAGTATAGTTTATAAGTAAGATAAGATAGTCTGTTGGGCTTTATACAGCCAAGCCTAGTGGCTCATCAGGCCGGTGCTTATTCCCAGTTTCTGTAGCGTGAAGCTAACAGGAGTTCAATTCCTTCTGGATGGCATGCTAGTCCATCACAGGTTTCCTTCCCAGTGTTTTTTTTTTACTGGTACCCATTTATACTGATGGGTGAATAGAGGGACACTTGTGGTTAAGACCTTGCTCAGGGGACTGGGATTCGAACTCACACCATCCTGACCATGAGCCCAGTACCCTCACCATTACACTACCGGCCTAAACACGTTCAGTCTATAGCTGAAGCCAAACATTGTATGCACTTACATCAGTTAAGTACCTAATACCCAACCATTTCTACATGTTTTTTATTTCTATACTATGAATGTGTGGTGGTCTAGTGGTATAGGGCGCTGGATCGCTGATCCAAAGGTTGGGGGTTCGAGTCCCACTCTCCACAAGGTTGTCACTGTCCCCCCCAGTGCGGCTAACTGGGTTATCAAAGGCGGGCCATGTCTCTCACTGTCTATGGTGTGAGGTATGTAAAAGAACCATTGCTGACTTTCGTAAAGAGTAGCTGCAAAGTCGTCAGCGTGTTTCTGTCCCTTGCTAAAAGGGTTGTGACAGGAAGGGCATCCGACATAAAAACCTACGCCAAATCAAACGTGCGAATCAGATGATTCGCTGTGGCGACTCCTGAGTAAAAGGGAAAAAGCCGAAAGGAAGACAGACTATAAATGTAGTAGATCATCAGGATACCTTATTAAATGCTGATTGAGTACTTGGGTATCCCATGAATGATGACATTCTGAATTTTGCATACCATATAATCAGGCAATATGACCGTTCAAATGCTGCCTATGTATTGAAAACACTGATTAAATGATGGCATATTGATTGACAAAACCATGATACCTACCACATCTGATTACCCAGATTACCTCACTGTAAAGGTGACAAATTAAAACAACAAGGAACGAAAACTTCAGCAGATATGGCTGGAAGTTTAAACAGAAAAAAAAAAAAGTTATATTCAGTTTTGTATGTCATAAATGTCTCTTGAAGTTTATACGCCATACAACCGTGGTAAATACAATGAGGTGGATATACATGACATGACATGACATTACATTTCCGTTACTGCAGTAGTATCCAACCCTGTTCCTGAAGATCTACCCGTGTGCAGGTTTTATCTCCAACCTTAATCATGCAAACCTGAATCTCTGATTGTTGCCTTGAAGCAGTTCTTGAACAGGTTAAATAAGTGTGGTGTGTTAGATTTTAGTTGGAGATAAAACCTGCAGGAAGATAAATTTCCAGGTACATTGTTGGAGACCATTGCATTACTGTGATTTTTCTTTTGCTTGATACATTACGTTTTGTATGTAAACAGAGTTGAGATAATGGAGGAATCTGAAGAGCCTAAAGGAAATCAATATGGACACCTGTCAATAGATTTGAAAATACACTCATTCAATAAATTGCTTAATAATAAATCTCGATGGGCTGTATGCAATGGTGGGGTGCACCCTCAACAGCTTGCCAATTTATTGTAGAACCAACACACAAACACATTCACAGTCACACTTATGGACAGTGTGGGACAGCCAGTGACAATAATGTGCATGCTTTGTAATGTTGCAGGAAACCAGAGTACCTGGAGGAAACCCATGTAAGCACAGGAAAAACATGCAAACTCCACATAGAAACACTCTCGTCAATCCCAGGACGAGAACGCAGGCTGTTCTTGCTCTGAGTAAAATGTGCTAATCACTATGCTATTGTACTGCACAGATAAGAAAACTGGTCCCCACCCCCATTGACAAAGTAGGACATGTAGTTAATGCCGCAGCAATGAACTGTCATTAAAAAAAAAAAGAAAGAAAAACCACCATGACCGGGCTGAGTTTAAAGTTTTACCATGAACTTTGCCCCTGTCTGTGAGAATCAGACTGTATGTGCCAGAAATATCCCTGTGGTTCTGTGTATCATGTGTCTCTCCCTACCAACCCATCAATGATCAAACCACTGACTTCCAGACGGAATGCTTAATATTTCCATTTAGTGAATAATGCCTCATTACATAAACCAAGTAATGAGACATGCTAGTTTTTCTAACACAGTAGTGTCAAAACTCTTGTGCTTTGCATTCATCACATTGTCTGAGGGTTCGGTTATGGCAAGCTTCCACAGGTCTATAACCATATGGCTCTGCCCGCAAGGTGAAATCTAGGTGTAAAACAGTCATTTGTGGGAATGCTGGAGGCAAGCAGCATTACAGAACATGGTTTTGTGTCTCATCTTCGACCTACCTGTGACAGCTTTTATATGAAGTGACAGGATTTCATGCCTTTGGTCTAGAGGCATAGCAAGTTTCAGGTTGCCAAAGCCCATTTACACTCAGAGATTATGGTTGGTGACACAAAGGACAGGTCTGAAATATGGGTATGTGCAGGGACGCGCTTTAATGGCTGCTTTCAATGCTTCTGTAATAGGCATAAAGTAGTGCAGAATGGCAACAGCAAAAAGAAAAAAGAAAAGAAAGACAGAACATAACCCCATCCTCATTTTCTCTTATTAAATATGTGGTTAACCTAAAATAGCTGTTGGTGAGCAGAAAAGAAGTTGAGAATTCTTCTACTCTGGGTTCAGTTGTGGATCTGAAGTATACGCCGAGACTAATATCTTGGCAAGAACTTTTAGTATGGCAAACAACCATACCAGACTCTGAGAAAACGGGGCAAAGGATGGCCCAAGAAAAGAAATACTGTACGTACGGTAATCTAAAGCCAGAGACCAGCAAAACTCCTGAGTTAATAGATTAACTAAGTCTAGGATATATTGAGAGAAAAGTAGGATAAAAGTAGAAATACATAAACGTAAACAGCTAGAACGAAGGAAATGAGAGTCGAACGGAGAGATAGCGAGGACATAAGTCAAAGTACACAAAGATTAAAAAAAATGAGGTGAACTGTAGTGTAACTAGTGCAGCTGAAATGCACAGCAGGAAGAAAGGAAAGAGGGGCAGCACAACAGCGCGGGAAAGAAAGAGAGAGAGAGGGAGAGAGAGAGAGAGAAAGAGAGGGAGTGACTGAGCATTGCTTTTCAAGAGCAGGCAGAACAAAGAGGCCTTTGTGTGGAGTGCTGAGAGAGTGGATTGGAGCCAGGGCTTAGGGAGTGTTCAGCAGTGTGCACTAACTGCATTCCTGCACTGAGATTACAAGACTCTTCTCATTTAGACTTCTCCAAGAAACACACTTAACCCTCTCCTACCCATCCATCTCTCGCTCTCTCTCTCTCTCTCTCTCTCTCTCTCTCTCTCTCTCACTCACACCCTCCCCCCCATCTAATTTCTCATTTTACCGCCAATGCACTAGTTGGTCTGAATCTTTTTATGCTGATTTGTTATTATTTTTCCTCTCCAAATAATCCCCCCCCCCCCCATGTGACTCACTACATATTTAGAAGCTTTACGTTTTTATGTGAACTTTACATTTTTATGTAAAGCAGAACAACAGTCAACGTTTTTAAACTAACACTCTCCACAAGGTTGTTACTGCCCCCCCAGTGCAGCTAACTGGGTTATCAAAGGCGGGCCATGTTTCTCACTGTCTATAGTGAGAGGTTCATGTAAAAGAACCATTGCTGACTTTCGTAAAGAGTAGCTGCAAAGCAGTCAGCGTGTTTCTGTCCCTTGATAAAGGGTTGTGTCAGGATGGACATCCGACGTAAAAACCTATGCCAAATCAAATGTACGAATCAGATGATTCGCTGTGGCAACCCCTGGAAAAGGGAAAAAGCCGAAAGGAAAAAAAGAAGACTTGTTTTGGTTCAGTCTCTTAAAAGATGTATACAAACTGTTGCATTTACTACAAGAATTCTGGGATATCTATGCAGATTTTTCTCCCATTTAAAAACAAAGCGGTAGGGTGTACCCTGCCTTTCGCCCAATTTCAACTGAGATAGGCTCCAGCCTCTGCACAACCCTAGTAGGATTAAGGGATTCGACAAATGCATGGATGAATGGGTTGACGGATAAATATTAACAATCGGTTTTTGTTAAATAATTGCTTTAATTCATTATAATCTCACTGTTGAAGCTCTAAATATAACGATAAGTCGACAGGGGGTGGACAAAATAATGGAAACACCTAACATTTTGGCATCATAATCTTTGAATATAATTTAAACAATCAAAACTTGGCATAATGTTATTATTTTTTTGTATAATAATTTTGTTATTTGATATGTTGATGTAAAATAAAAGTTGTTTTTTTTTTTTTCAGATATTGTAAACATTAAACAGATATTGAAAGCATTAATCATACCCCATAATGGCAGACCTCTCAGATTTTAAAAGAGGCCAAATTGTTGGTGCTCGTATGGTCGGCGCTAGTGTAACAAAAACTGCCCAAATGTTCGTTGTTTCAAGAGCTACTGTCTCAAAAGTAATGCCTGCCTTTGAAAGAGAGGGAAAAACGTCCTCAGCAAAGCACAAGTCCGCCATCGTCTCTAAAAGAGTTGGAGGGTATTCTAACTGAAGAATGGCTTAAAATTCCTTTGGAAACAATTCACAAGTTGTATGAATCAATACATATGTCAAGTTTTGATCGTTTAAATTATGTTCAAAGATTATGATGCCAAAATGTTAGGTGTTTCCATTATTTTTTCCACCCCTGTAATAGATTATTGAATGTACTTCTGTCACTCTTTAACTATGGTTTTAGGGAGGTGACCTTTCTTCCTCATAAAAAGATTACACAATGCACCATCGTCCTACAAACAGAGGGCTTCAAACCAACATCACAAACAATTTGGCAAATATAACTAGGCTGTTACTAAGGAATATTCTGGTATAGCTTGGTCTGCAGATCAAGAGTTTGGGAGGGACCAAGAAGCAGGGGAGGATGGATCATCTGGTCACCTCTGGACCTTTACAGAGGCAACATAAAAAGTATCTGGAAGTCATCATCGGGGTATAAAATCAAGAGGAAACATCTCATAGCTGAACTGTTCATACTCCCTATTTCGTTAACCTTTTGCTGTACCATAGCCTGTAATACAAACTTATGTAAGTCACTGACTAACACCCCCCCACCCCCGTTTTTATACTGCGTTTAATGATCTGGGTAATAATACCGATTCATCATTTTATTCCTTCTGTGAATCTACTGTTTTCACTCAGGGTTGCTCTTTATGCGATAACATTAAGCAATTGAATTAGACAAAGAATGATATGGAAAATTATTCAGATATGTGGAGCTCTTACCTTTTATCCTTTGGTCGAGATCTGAATAATCATCCATATCATAGAAAAACAGAATTTTATGATTGCTTTGTTCATTCATTATTTTTTTTCATTCATTTTCTGAACCGCTTAATCCTAATTAGGGTCACAGGAAGGCGAGCGCCCATCTCAACCGACTCTGGACGAGGGCGGGATACACCCTGGACAGCTTGCCAAGCCATTTCTATAAAATGCATAAATTATTCATTTAAAGTATTTCCAAGTGCAGGGGAAAGATCATCGTAGCCCAGGGGTCGGGAACCTACGGCTCACAAGCCAGATGTGGCTCTTTTGATGACTGTATCTGGCTCTCAGATAAATCAGGTGGCCTTTCTTAACAGAATAAAGAATACATAATTTTACTGTCATTTAAATAAAAATACAAAAAAAAAAGCCATCAAATAAAACAAAAACAGATGACTAAATCTCGTACATTTAAATCTATACATCTATTTTCAATGCCACATGTCACTGTGGTGCGCAACGGAGAGCCAATCCTTTCTGTACGCCAGTATGCGGGCGGGTCCAATAACTTGAAACTCTAATTTTATTGGATTATAACAACAGCCACAGACTGCATGTGTTGTTTTTGAGTAAAGAGATAAATTTCCCTCATTTTTGATCAACTAATTTGCACGAAGCCAAGCACAGCTGGCAAGCAAACACAAATGTACAGACATGGAAAAACTTCAAACCGCAGTCCAGCTGATTGCTAAAACTTGGGATGTGCTTCCTGTCACATAAACACTGCAGCGTGTGAATCCTCTCGTACTGACTATGTTTGGCTCCACATGCACACACGAGCGATCCTTCTCACACCTGAAAAGCATCAAGATCAACCTGCGGTCACGTGTAATAGATGTAAGCTTAAACGCCTGCAATATGTCTTTTTTTTTTGGCTGTCTTAGTCAAAAAGGTTCCCGACCCCTGTCATAGCCAATCTGAGTCAGCCAGAAGTGTTAGCTACAGCATGCTATTCCCCACTAACCCCCATCTTAGATCAATTTTCAAAAAATTCCACAAAACATGTAATTAAACTATTTGATGAATAGGATGTATTTTTATTTTCCAGAGTTGACTTATTTTATTCTACCAAATGCACCTTAGCTTGTTTCAGGAATCACACCTTAACACCAACCAGAAAAATCATGCTCTTTGGATCAGCTGACCAGTGATGTCACCATTCAGTGGGACTATATAATACCTATGAACATGAACATTTGTGTGATTGGTCAAGTGCCATGATGTTTGGCTTATTCAATTTAGTGACGGAATTCGAATGTCAGCTCACAGAAGAATGGCTTTCCACCAATCAGATACAAGAAAGATATTTTGAATTAATACTACTACTACTACTACTACTACTACTACTACTACTACTACTAATAATAATAATAATAATAATAATAATAATAATAATAATAATAATAATCATTCTCATTTCTTGTACATAAAAACGGGGAGCAGGTGTAAATTTAAAATCTTAGTCCTTACAGTGTACTGAGACTCAGGGAAAACAAGGTCGAGCTGTGCAGACCACCCTACTGAGTCACCAATAAGGGAAAAATGTAAGAAAGAGAAGAAAAAATGAAAGGTACAACGAAAGAAAAGACACAGATTGCTATTCACGAGAACAGATCCCCTTGTAAGGAGTTGTCAGAAAGACAGTAAGAAATGTAATTAGTGCTTCACTTCATCCAGTCCCCAGTTTGTACTCTCACTTCTTTTCATCTCTCTTTTTAATTCCACCACTCAGCAATTTCTAAACCCTCTTGTTCCTTCTTACCAATGCGCTCCTTCTTTCAGAATGTGTTCTGAGAGACTGCAGAGATGGAGACAGAGGATGAAAAGCATGTGGTGTTTTTTGGTGGTGCACGCTGCTGTGCAAGTTGAATTATAAGCACAGACCTCTTTCGTCATTCACATTTGTACACAAGACAGAGAAACACTTGGCCCAAAGCCTAATCACCATCTCTCTGTAGTGCGCGCGCACGCACACGCACACACACACACACACACACACACACACACACACACACACACACACACACACACACACACAAATGAATGGAAGCCCAGCAAGGGGTCTTTTAATCAAGACACTAAAATGTTATTCTGCTGAAAAATAGCTTAATTTTTTAACTGGGCACCCCATTGTTAGTATTAGTCTATCTCTCTTCACCTCACAAAACCCAGTGTTAGTTGTGCAAACGGGTGGATGGATTTTGTCAGTTGAAAGTGAGCGCACAGCAGTCTGTGGAAGGCGATGGGGGTTTGGTGAAAGTTGTACCATATGAGAGTCCCCCTCCATCTCAACTCACATCAAAGCCCAACCAGCCTGCCAGTTTAATTCATCCAAGTGATCTGCATTCCCATAGGCTCCCCTGGTTTCCTGTCCCCACAACCACAGTCTCCTTCTGACCACTCTCGCCTCAAACAGGACCGCTATTGTCCCCTTGCTCTCCCCCTGTACCCTGGGGTTACCATTCAGACCCCTTCCCCACCCCCAGCCCTTCTTCACTGAAATCCACGTCCAAGCTCTCAAACCCTCTTCCCTGCCCCCACCAGATCCACAGACATAGGGGCCAGAACTCCTCAGTAACCGTTACTCTGTATTGAATGGCGACGTGTGGAACTGGGAGGCTCAGCTCAGCATTCCTCTCACTTCTCTCTGTCTCTTTGTGTGATGATGATGATGATGATGATGATGATGATGATGATGATGGAGAGATGTGTGGGCTGTAGGAGCAGGAGGTCACAAGATACAGGGGGTACGTGAATAATATGGTTGAATAGAGCAAGGCAGCTGTGATCTGGAAAGAAGCAGGAAGGTTAACATGATGGGAATCTATAGAATTTTTCCCAATATTTGTTTCTGAAAATTCCAGTACAGTAATCATCCACTTACAAATAAACACCCAATCTCATTGCCCAGGGTAATAAACCAGTCCAAAGTCTTAAAAATTAAAAGTTGGACCATGATGAACTTCAGAAGTGTTGGGTGTGCTGCCTAAATCCAGGTCGAGATAAATGGATCTACCTACCTTCACAAGTGAGTAGTTATGCAGGTAGGTGGATAAGTAGGTGATTATGAAGGTAGGTAGATAAGTGGATAGTTATGATGGTATGTAGATACATGGGTAGTTATGTAGGTAGATTGATAAATTGGTAATTCCCCCAGTGCAGTTAAGTGGGTTATCAAAGGCCGGCCATGTCTCTCACTGTCTATGGTGAGAGGTTCATGTAAAAAAAACATTGCTGACTTTCATAAAGAGGAGCTGCAAAGCCGTCAGCGTGTTTTTGTCCCTTGCTAAAGGGTTGTGTCAGGAAGGGCATCCGACGTAAAAACCGATGCCAAATCAAATGTGGGAATCAGATGATTCTATGTGGCAACCCCTGAAAAAGGGGGAAAAAAACAAAAGGAAAAGGAATTGATAAGTTGGTAATTATGTAGGTACGTGGATCAGTGGGTAGTTATGAAGGTAGGTGGATAAGTGGGTAGTTATGTAGGTAGGTGGATCAGTGGGTGGTTATGTAGGTAGGTAGATAAGTGGGTAGTTATGTATGTAGGCAGATATATGGGTAGTCATGTAGGTAGGTAGATATGTGGGTAGTTATGTAAGTAGGTAGATAAGTGGGTAGTTATGTAGGTAGGTAGATAAGTGGGTAGTTATGTAGGTAGGTAGATAAGTGGATAGTTATGAAGGTATGTTGATAAGTGGATAGTTATGAAGGTAGATAAATGGGTAGTGATGTAGATACAGAGATAAGTGGGTAGTTATGTAGGTAAGTAGATGAGTGGGTAGTTATGTAGGTATGTAGATAATTGGCCAGTTATGTAGATATGTGGGTAGCTATAAAGGTAGGTAGATAAGTGGGTAGTTATGTAGGTAGATAGATAACTGGGTAGTTATGAAGGTGGGTAGATAAGTGGGTAGTTATGTAGGTATGTAGATAAGTGGGTAGTTATGTAGGTACAGAGATAAGTGGGTAGTTATGTAAGTAGGTAGATAAGTGGGTAGTTATGTAGGTAGGTAGATAAGTGGATCATTATGAAGGTATGTTGATAAGTGGATAGTTATGAAGGTAGATAAGTGGGTAGTTATGTAGGTACAGAGATAAGTGAGTAATTATGTAGGTAGGTAGATAAGTGGGTAGTTATGTAGGTATGTAGATAAGTGGGTAGTTATACAGGTATGTCGATGAGTGAGTAGTTATGATGGTATGTAGATAAGTGGTAATTATGTAGGTATGTAGATATGTGGGTAGTTATGTAAGTAGGTAGATAAGTGGGTAGTTATGTAGGTAGGTAGATAAGTGGGTCATTATGAAGATATGTTGATAAGTGGATAGTTATGAAGGTAGATAAGTGGGTAGGTATGTAGGTACAGAGATAAGTGGGTAGTTATGTAAGCAGGTAGATAAGTGGGTAGTTATGTAGGTAGGTAGATAAGTGGGTAGTTATGTAGGTATGTAGATAAGTGGGTAGTTATGTAGGTATGTCGATGAGTGGGTAGTTATGATGGTATGTAGATAAGTGGTAGTTATGTAGGTATGTAGATATGTGGGTAGTTATGTAAGTAGGTAGATAAGTGGGTAGTTATGTAGGTAGGTAGATAAGTGGGTCATTATGAAGATATGTTGATAAGTGGATAGTTATGAAGGTAGATAAGTGGGTAGTTATGTAGGTACAGAGATAAGTGGGTAGTTATGTAGGTAAGTAGATAAGTGGGTAGTTATGTAGGTATGTAGATAAGTGGGTAGTTATGTAGGTACAGAGATAAGTGGGTAGTTATGTAGGTAAGTAGATAAGTGGGTAGTTATGTAGGTATGTAGATAAGTGGGTAGTTATGTAGGTACAGAGATAAGTGGGTAGTTATGTAAATAGGTAGATAAGTGGGTAGTTATGTAGGTAGGTAGATAAGTGGGTCATTGTGAAGGTATGTTGATAAGTGGATAGTTATGAAGGTAGATAAGTAGGTAGTTATGTAGGTACAGAGATAAGTGGGTAGTTATGTAGGTAAGTAGATAAGTGGGTAGTATTGAAGGTAAGTAGATAAGTGGGTATTTATGTAGGTATGGAGATAATTGGGCAGTTGTGTAGATAAGTGGGTAGTTATAAAGGCAGGTAGATAAGTGGGTAGTTGTGTAGGTAGATAGATAAGTGGGTAGTTATGTAGGTAGATAGATAAGTGGGTAGTTATGAACGTAGGTAGATAAGTGGGTAGTTATGAAGGCATGTTGATAAGTGGATAGTTATGAAGCTAGATAAGTGGGTAGTTATGTAGATAAGTGGGTAGTTATAAAGGTAGGTAGATAAGTGGGTAGTTATGTAGGTACAGAGATAAGTGGGTAGTTATGTAGATAGGTAGATAAGTGGGTCATTATAAAGGTATGTTGATAAATGGATAGTTATGAAGGTAGATAAGTGGGTAGTTATGTAGGTACAGAGATAAGTGGGTAGTTATGTAGGTAAGTAGATGAGTGGGTAGTATTGAAGGTAAGTAGATAAGTGGGTAGTTATTTAGGTATGTAGACAATTGGGCAGTTATGTAGATAAGTGGGTAGTTATAAAGGTAGGTAGACAAGTGGGTAGTTATGTCGGTATGTAGATAAGTGGGTAGTTATGAAGGTAGGTAGACAAGTGGGTAGTTATGTCGGTATGTAGATAAGTGGGTAGTTATGTAGGTAGGTGGATGGGTAGGTAGTTATGTAGGTAGATAGATAAGTGGCTGGTTATGTAGGCATGTAGATAAGTGGGTAGTTATGATGGTATGTAGATAAGTGGGTAGTTATGTAGGTAGGTAGATAGGTGAGTAGTTATGATGGTATGTAGATAAGTGGTAGTTATGTAGGTATGTAGATATGTGGGTAGTTATGATGGTATGTAGATAAGTCGGTAGTTTTGATGGTATGTAGATAAGTGGTAGTTATGTAGGTATGTCGATGAGTGAGTAGTTATGATGTTATGTAGATAAGTGGGTGGTTATGTGGGTAGGTAGATAGGTGAGTTGTTATGTCGGTAGGTAGATAAGTGGGTAGTTTTGATGGTATGTAGATAAGTGGTAGTTATGTCGGTATGTAGATAAGTGGTAATGTCGGTATGTAGATAAGTGGCTGGTTATGTAGGTAGGTGGATAGATAGGCTTCAAACGGTATAAAAAAATAAGTATCCTGAAAATACTGGATAAAAGTTCAAAAGCAGCCTTAGACAAAAGCTCCCAAATCGTACAAAATCCCTTTTAAATCAGGCTTAACACTGCCTTAACCCACACTGCACTGCACACATTCACACACATTTCCTCTACTCTTTTTTTTGTTTATAATGGCAATAGGGATTTGGGGATCAAGGTGCACTTTCCTGGATTTCATGCTCCCTTACTCAAAGAGGACTTTAGTTTCCTCCACAGTCTTCAATCGACACGCCCACTGGTCACATGTATGATCAGATCTGCTGATTGTGTGTTCCCCATTTAGCTCTTTCCTTCTCCCCTCTTGTGGCAGTGCTGATGGGTGAAGAGCAGAGCCACATGTTTTAGGTTGCTATAGTTTCTCATTGTCATGGCAGCCATAACTCTTTACTTGTGTGTATAGTGGGATGGTGACATTTACATTCTCAACTAAATGTCCTCCAAAGCATTTAGTTTTCTTTTTCTCTAAAAAAGACCACCAACCTGCACTGAAAGGAGAAGCTGAAGCCTGCACTGAAAAGGGAAAGGCAGCAAGAATGAGAAATCTAAACAATTAACCATTTCCAAGACTTCTGGAGTAATCTTCATTTTCATGTATGATTAAAATCTGACAGGCATTCAAAATATATTTGTCTTGATCTCTGGCTGTTTTCTTTAATGTCTTAACAGATTTCAGTTAAATATTAACGGCTCCGGGACATTCCCACCACACTGTCAGATAATTGTCAAATGACAACCACACATATGCAATTGCAGATTTAAAGATTACCTTGCCTGCATTTTCCAAGAAGATATTCTACCTCGAGGCCCAAACTAGGCTATTTATATCTCTAAAGTCAAACTAGTGTGTTTTGATTCGTTCCAAGTGATAAGGGCAGTGCAGGTAGGCCACAGCCAGGCTATACTGTGCTTCCTTGTAATCCTCTGATAATATCACCAAAACAAGCACGTCATACTGTCTGTGTGTGCTACAATTGGTGGAAAAAGCTAAGGCCATAAAACCATGTTTTGTTGTTTTCCCAACCACTTTACCTTTATTAGGGCCCATCCCAGCCAACTTCGGGTAACGACTGGGTACACCCTGAACTTCTCGCCTGTCCAATGCAGAGTCAACAAACACACACACACACACACACACACACACACACACACTCACTCATATAATATGGATTAGCCCGTTAACCAATTAGCCTAATGTGAATGTCTTCAGACTGTGGGAGGAAACTGGATTGCCAGTATGAAACAAACGCACGCATGAACAGGACATGCATACGCCACATAGAAACTCTCTGGACCTTCTTACTGTGAGGCAGACGGGTAAACTGCTATACCACCACGCCACCAACGCTGCCTGTGTGTGTGTGTGTGTGTGTGTGTGTGTGTGTTGGAATTGGTAGCAAAATCCAAAGACATCTTCTTTTCCTTTCGGCTGTTCCCTTTTTTCTCAGGGGTCGCCACAGCGAATTATCACATGTTTCATTTGGCATAAGTTTTTACATCAAATGCCCTTCCTGACACAACCGTTTTTTTTCAGCAAGGGACAGAAACACGCTGACGGCTTTGCAGCTACTCTTGTAAAAAGTCAGCAGTGGTTCTTTTACATGAACCTCACACCATAGACAGTGAGAGACATGGCTGGCCTTTAATAGCCCAGTTGGCTGCACTGGGGCGGAGGGAGTGACAATCTTGTGGACAGTGGAGAGTGGGACTCGAACCCCCAACCTTAGAACCAGCGATCCAGACCCTTTTTACTACCAGGCCGCCACTGCCCTCAAAATCCAAGGACATAAAGTTCTTTATTCTATTAGGCAAAACCTATTTAATCTACATGAACAATTTCTGGTATCAGAAACAAATTCATTTCAAAAACCTTTGTCACAGTAACTGCGAGTAATGCTGAGAGAGCCAAGTGGGTGGGGGAATAGTTCACATCTCATTTACAAGTAAGTAACAAGAGTAGAACAAATGACTGACAACAGAAACAAAACAAGGGCAGTACAAATGTTAGAGTTCCCCCAACGTCCCCTCATCCTGTTCAGAGTGCTCGTCTTTTAGCAGTTACTGTTTACTCAATTGGAATTGCACACAGTTGGTCAAGCAAAGACACAAAGCAATGCATCAATATCAAATACTATGAAATCAAAGGGTCTAGTAGGGGATGGTTGGCTAACAATAGCGTTGGAGTCCAATGTTTAATTCATGCAGTTGGCTGTATAATATGACCGGATAAGAGACAGGATGTTGGATAAATAAACATTCCTCTGTGGCACCATGAGGCTGGAGTTTTAAAGAGTGGTGACTCTCAAGCCAAACCCATGACAGCTTCAGTGGGAGTCAAAGAAAAAGAGAAGGAAAGCAAAAACCACAAATGTTTTGGAATATTGATGTGTAATGAAAGGAAAGGAATAGAATCCTCTTACCATGCCCCCAACCATTCTGGCCTTGTCTTCATCTTCCTCTTAATGCGTTTTGCTAATCTGGGAAGTAATTTGTAATCATCTCATCCATGTATATGCATGTCCAAAAACACATGCCATATGTGTGTGTGTGTGTGTGTGTGTGTGTGTGTTTGTATATATAAATGTGTGTGTGTGTGTGTGTGTGGAGTGGAGTCATTTCACCTGGCAATAATTTGAGATTGGGTTGATGACTGACAAGGGAGGGTGTTTAATTGAGTAAATTACAGGAATTCAGGAAAGTAGAGCTCAGAGATGCTTATAGTCAGATTGGTTTCTTCCAGCCAGAATCCTCATCTGACCCAGTGACCCAAAACCATATCTGACTCATGAGTAAGCAGCACACTAGCATGGGCTTCGGAAGCCATTTCCCCTTTTCCCGCCTGCTGAGCTTCAGTGTTCACAGCCTAAACTCAGAAACGAATTCTCTGACCGTTATGGCATCGTTCTGTTTTCTGACCCAGTCCTCCTGATATGGCACACTTTCACAGAAACTCACCGAATCAAACATGTATCGGCACACTCATGCACAAACAGTACCAAGTATGTCAGAATGCATTCTCCAGGACGAACTCCAGTGACCCATCAGAAAATTTCATTACAGAAATGGGGTTGGAATAAGGAGGGTTGCTTTTTTTTAACAACATATCTTTATATAAGGCCAGGTCCAAGTAGTGTTTCATTAAGATTCTTCTTTTCTTTCAAAAGCATACCGGTCTAATTCTGGGTGACTGCATTGTGCTAGTTGTAGACTCCCTGATCAATAACGCTATTAAAGCCTAATTCATTCAGCAGGAGGCAAACTCAATTTAATACAGCAGCCCCGTTAAGAGGCAGGAAGCTGCAGCACATCAAAGGAAGGCTTTGTGAAGAAAATATCCAAATAGAGCCACTCATGCCTAGAGAATGAAGGGCCATTCACTACACACACACACACACACACACACACACACACACACACACATACACACACACACACATACACCAGCCACACTACTTTTGTGTAGTACCACACCATGCCTTGTTCGATACTTGCTTTATTGTAAGATTCATATGAGATCAATACTTTGTTCCAATCTCATCAAGAATAGCATTTTGTACAAACAAATTTCAACGTTCTCTTAATTTTTTTCATGTTATTATTTAAGTTGGTTTATTCCCATTGTCATTCATTTATTTGCTGAACGGCTTAACCCTAATAGGAGCACAGCCGACTCTGAGCGAAGGCAGGGTACACCCTGAATAGCATGTGCTAGCCCATCCCAGGAACAACATATACACACACACTGACACAAGCATTCACACTCAAGCCCAGGGAAAGGTTGAAACAACCAATTAACTTAATATGTATGTTTTTGCAGTGTGGGAGGAAACTGGAGTAGCTGGAAGAAACCCACACAAGCTCAGTGAGAAGAAAAACTCCACAAAGAAATTCCCTCGAAGGGTCCTGGACTTCTGCTCAGGACTTTATTTGTGTAAGGCAGACATTAGTAACTACTGCACTACTGTGACAACTCCTTTGTTAATTTATTAATTAATTGCCAAACTGCTTAATCCTATTAGGGTCTCAGCCAATATTGGGTGAAGGCAGGGTACACCCTGAACAGCTTGCCAGACCATTGCAAGTCAACACACACACACACACACACACACACACACAAATATTCACAATCACACCAAAGGGAAATTTGGAACTGCCAATTAGCCTGATGTGCTGCATGTCTTTGGATTTTAAGGCAGACATGCTAAACTCTATGTCACTGTACTGACCTTTTAAATCCATGTACAGTAGGTGCTTGACCATTTGCGGTTTTGCACTCACACCCCCATATACTTGTGCATTGCCGACAAACCCGGAAGTAACTGGCATTTAATTCAAATTTAACCAGTGGCTGAGAGCTTTTGTTTCTCCCTTCTGCTAAATGGTTGAGATGATGTCTACGCTCCTCTTTTTAATTATGAGTTACGCTCTATGATGCCACCCAAATGCCATGCATCATCTCAGGTTTCTGGTAAGGAGCGTCAGCGCCAGAAAAAGGTAATGACGCTGCATGAAAAAGTAGAACTGTTTGATATGTTTTCTTAATGAAAGTAGGGTGCCATTATGCAATGAATATATATGTCTTCCTTTCGGCTTTTTCCCTTTTACTCGGGAGTTGCCACAGCGAATCATCTGATTCGCACGTTTGATTTGGCAGAGGTTTTTACGTCGGATGCCCTTCCTGTCACAACCCTTTTAGGATGGGATAGAAACACGCTGACAACTTTGCAGCTACTCTTTACGAAAGTCAACAATGGTTCTTTTACATGCCTCTCACCATAGACAGTGAGAGACATGGCCCGCCTTTGATAACCCAGTTAGCCACACTGGGGGGGACAGTGACAACCCTGTGGAGAGTGGGACTCGAACCCCCAACCTTTGGATCAGCGATCCAGCGCCCTATACCACTAGACCACCACTGCCCACATGCAATGAATCTATATATATTGCGTTGATTGGCTGTTTTAAGCTTCATGTAAAGTGACTCGGTATAAATAAGTGACTTATTTGAAATTAATGTTGACATTATTTGATATATTTGATATTATTTTACAATGTTATGTTTATAATAATTGATTTAGGGGTGTTTTATGAGATACAGTAATGGTATTTATGGATGTATAGTACAGTATGAGCGTCATACGTCACACGTCATACGTCACTGTAACAACTTACGTTCACTTTCAACTTACGTCCGGCTGTCCGGAACCAATTGAAAACGAAAGTCGGTAAATCACTTGAAAAATGCATTTCATTTCTTTTCGGTGGAAGAAGAAGAAGACTCTTTTAGGTGGTACCCATTAGCCAGTGGCCTACTTAGAGGTTTGATTGCTGGATGATAACTGTATTGTTATTTTCCTTCAAATCAGCCTCTCTGCATGAACTGTGGTTTCATGCCGTATGGTTGTCTACACCAAAGATAGAAAACCAATTGAATGTCAAATTTTACTTTCAGCATTTGATGGTTTAGAGGAGTTCTGCTCTCACTTCACCATCTTTCAAAGCAGGGGCTGCCATTGACCTATTTCAAAATTCTGACATCATTATTGCTGCCAGTTTTTTTTCCCACTTCCTGACCTTAATGCTTGTACAACAGTCTGTGAGGGGCTTTTTTGTCCCACACAATACAGTCTCAGGTCAATGGGAAATAAAGCGACACACAAATAGGTGACAAATACAGTAGAAGATAAGTTGCAGTCATTGCAATTCAAAATAAAATTATTGTGACTACCTTTATTCTATGACTAATTATTTTTATGAGATGGGAGTGGTCTCTTCCAGTATGGTAATATTGAAATCCATGGGGGAAAAACACTTCTGAAATAGGTTGATGAGTTTGAAAATACCGTAAGTGACGTAATAAGCGCCCTGCTCCAATAAGCTCCCCCTTGTTTTTTTTTTTTGGTTGTTTGTTTTTTAGTTTTTTATCTTACGTCTAATAACTGCCCACATGTACTGGGAGTAAAGTGGAAGATCAAACTTACCAATTTTATTCGATCAGTCTCTGTAAAGGTAAAATGAAGCGTTTACTGCCTGTAAAAGTGAGTTTACACGGTATTTCAAGACCCCCTGCCACTGGGGAACGTCTATACTGTTCATCAGTAACAACACATTTGATTGTTCAGCCGTGCTTAAAAAAAAAACAGGAAAATATTTTCTCTTGGTAAATGTCCAACAACCGATGAACCATTTGAAATTGCTACAGCAAAACTATTGGATGCTCTGAATGAATGGAGCAATGAGCCAGATATGGATCTATCAGAATGTGATGACGAGTATTTTTCACCCGATTCTCCTGCTCACTAACTTCATACATTTAAGTATGTTCCATGGCCATGTGCTTTTCAACATGCCATGTGCTAAAGTTGACCAACAATGCAGCCGGGGGGGTTGGGGGTCACAATGCAGTGTCTCTTCCTCACACCGGTTGAGGGTTGTGTCAGGAAGGGCATCCGACCTAAAACCAATGCCACATATAAAAATGCGAATCAAAAATAAGAATAACATGCCAGATTAGTCGAGGCCCGGGTTAACAACGACCACCATCAATGCTGTTAACCAACAGGATGTTGGTGGAAATTGGACTACTGTTGGTCGAAGAAGGAGAGGCGGGAGGCGTGTCCGTAGGCAGAGAGAGAAGAGGAAAAGCATGAGTCTAGGACTGAGGGGAGAGACTTTTGAATGTTGGAACTATGAAAGTAAAAAGTAGAGAGCTGGCTGATATGATGCAGAGGCAGAAGGTGGACATACTGTGTGTTCAGGAGACCAGGTGGAAAGGTAGCAAGACGAGAAGCATAGGAGCAGGGTTTAAGCTGTTTTTTCATGGTGTGGATGGGAAGAGAAATGGACTAGGAGTTATCTTGAAGGAGGGTTTGTCAGGAATGTTCCTGAAGTGAAAAGAGTATCAGACAGAGTGATGAGTCTCAAGTTAGAAATTGAAGGTGTGATGTTCAATTTTGTTAGTGCTTATGCCCCACAGGCAGGATGGATGTGAACTAGAAGAGAAGGAGAGATTCTGGAGTGACTTAGATAAAGTGATGCAGAGTACCCCCAGAGGTGAAAGAGTGGTCATTGGTGCAGACTTCAATGGACATGTTAGTGCAGGCAACAGAGGGGACGAGGCAGTGATGGGCAGGTTTGGTATCCAGGACAGGAACACAGAAGGACAGATGTTGATCGATTTTGCAAAAAGGCTGTGGTGAATACTTTCTTCAAGAAGAAACAGGAGCATAGGGTGACTTTTAAAAGTGGAGATAGGAGCACACAGGTAGACTACATCTTTTGTAGGCCATGTAATTTGAAGGAAGTCAGTGACTGCAAAGTAGTAGTGGGTGACAGTGTTGCCAAACAGCATAGGATGGTGGTGTGCAGGATGACGCTGATGGTGAGGAAGGTAAAGAAGGCAAAGGCAGAGCAGAAGACAAAGTGGTAGAAGCTGAAAAAGGAAGAGTGTCCTGTTGTCTTCAAGGAGGAGTTGAAACAGGCTTTGGGTGGTCAGGAAGTGCTTCCAGATGACTGGAAAACTACAGCTAATGTGAACAGGGAGACAGGTGGGAGAGTACTTGGTGTGTCATCTGGAATGAAAGTAGATAAGGAGATTTGGTGGTGGAATGAGGAAGTGCAGGAGTGTGTACAAAGGAAGAGGTTAGCTAAGAAGAATTGGGACATGGAGAAGACCAAAGAGAGTAAACTGGAGTACAGGGAAACACAGCGTAAGGCAAAGGTAGCAGTATCAAAGACCAAACAGAGGGCATATGATGACTTGTATGCTAGGTTGGACAGTAAGGGGGGAGAAAAGGATTTATACAGGTTGGCACAGCAGAGAAATAGAGATGGGAAGGACATGCAGCAAGTTACAGTGATTAAAGACAGAGTGGGAAATGTATTGACTGATGACAGAAGTGTGCTGGGAAGATGGAAAGTGTACTTTGAAGAGCTGACGAATGAGGAAGATGAGAGAGAAAAAAGAGTAGAAGAGGTGATTATTGAGGACCAGGAAGTAGCAAAGATTAGTAAGGGTGAAGTGAGGAGGGCATTGAAGAGGATGAAGAGTGGAAAGACAGTTGGTCCTGATGACATACCGGTGGAGGTATGGAAGTGTCTAGGAAAGGTAGTAGTAGATTTTCAGCAGTAGAAGTTCTTGGAGAGTGAGAGGATGCTGGAGGAATGGACGAGAAGTGTCCTGGTGCCCATTTTTAAGAACAAGGGAGACGTGCAGATTTGTGGCAACTACAGAGGGATAAAGTTGATGAGCCATACAATGAAATTATGGGAAAGAATAGTGGAAGCTAGACTAAGGGCAGAGGTCAGCATCTGTGAACAACAGTTTGGTTTCATGCCAAGAAAGAGCACCACAGATGCAATGTTTGCTTTGAGGATGTTAATAGAGAAGTACAGAGAAGGTCAGAGGGAGCTGCATTGTGCCTTTGTGGATCTGGAGAAAGCATATGACAGGGTGCCGAGAGAGGAAGTGTGGTATTGCATGAGGAAGTCTGGAGTGGCAGAGAAGTATTTTAGAGTGGTGAAGGACATGTATGAGAGATGTAAGACAGTGGTGAGGTGTGCTGGAGGTGTGACAGACGAGTTCAAGGTGGAGGTGGGAGTGCATCAAGGGTCAGCTCTGAGCCCCTTCTTGTTTGCTATGGTGATAGACAGGCTGACAGACAAGGTTAGACAAGTTTACCCATGGACTATAATGTTTGCAGATGACATTGTGATCTGTAGTGAGAGCAGAGAACAAGTGCAGGAAAATCTAGAGAGGTGGAGGTATGCCCTGGAAAGGAGAGGAATGAAGGTTAGCCTCAATAAGACAGAATACATGTGTCTGAATGACAAGGAACCAAGAGGAACGGTGAGGTTACAGGGAGCAGAAATAAAGAAGGTGGAGGATTTTAAGTACTTAGGCTCAACAATCCAGAGCAATGGAGAGTGTGGAAAAGAGGTGAAGAAACGTGTGCAGCCAGGTTGGAATGGTTGGAGAAAAGTGTCCGGTGTGATGTGTGATAGGAAGGTATCAGCAAGACTGAAAGAAAAAGTGCACAACACGGTGTTGAGGCCAGCGATGTTGTATGGTTTAGAAACAGTGGCACTGGGGAAAAGACAGGAGGCAGAGCTGGAGGTAGCAGAGATGAAAATGTTGAGGTTCTCTTTGCGAGTAACGAGGATGGATAGGATCAGGAATGAGTACAATCAGAGGGACAGCACATATAAGAAGTTTTGGAGACAAAGTCAGAGAGGCTAGATGGAGATGGTTTGGACATGTGTAGAGGAGGGATAGTGAGTATCCCTCAGAAGGCCTAGAGGAAGACCAAAGAGAAGATTTATGGATGTGGTGAAGGAGGACATGAAGGTAGTTGGTGTAAGAGAAATTCTAGAGGATAGGGTGAGATGGAGGCAGATGATTCGCTGTGGTGACCCCTGAAAGGAACAGTCGAAAGGAAAAGAAGAAGAATATGTGCTAAAGTTGACCTTTGTGTTGATTGGTTCAACACCATGTGCTAAAGTTGACATTTATTTTGATTGGCTCGATTTTACATCAGGCAAAATATTTAAAGGAACAGCACTTGGAGGGAAAATTAATTGGCCTTTTTTTATGCTGTTTTCCGTTTGCTTTCAGCTTTCATGTAAGTAATTTGGTTGATACCAAAAAATTAATAACACAAACAACAGGTGAAACTCTTTTATTGTTCTGTTATTATTCAGGTTTTCCACCTCCATGGTAATAAGCACTTACCATTCCACTCCGCTGGTAATCATTTTAATAAGCGCCCACCCACACAATATTTTTTTAAAGCACTCTGGGCGCTTATCATGTCGGATACGGTAATCTAAATTATATGCCTTGGCCTTAAGATGTCACCACCTCATCTAAAATGTTAAAGAACATTCTCCACCAACCTCCCTTGTAATTTCTCTAACTTTATTGCATGTAAACATATGTTTCTGTTTCCAGAGGATGAAAATCCTTGGATATTCAAGATCACATCACAGTATCATCACTTCAAATTACATGTCCTTACATTCTTCTCTCTGTAGCACATCTCTTGTAGCTCTCAGCATCTCTTCCAGAATGCTCTCTTCCAGCAGGTTTTTTTTTTAAACTAATCCCTGATACCAACGGCTGGACACACTCTTCTGGTCTATTCCTTAATCATCATCTTGACCTCCTATAAGGTTAGAAATTAATTTTCAACCTTGAAAAGTATCATTGGTCCCATTTAATAGCTTTGAGAAATTACCTTCTCTTCAATGCAATTCAAGAACTCCCGCTAACTCAATCTATCTACTATCTATACCACCCTAGCTGGGTCCACCCTGAATAAATTACCAGTCTATTGCAGGGCTTACCCAGAGATGAATAGTTATTCACACGCACAGTCACACAACTGAGAGTAGCTTGTTGATCTATTGCTAATATTTTTGGACTGTAGGAAGAAAACTGGAGCCCCCAGAGGAAACCTACACAAATATGGAGAGAACATGTAAACGCCCCACAGAAAATTCTTTGTCGGATTCAAGGTTCAAACTCGTAACCCTCTTACTGTGAGGGAACAGTACAAACTCCTGAGCCATTTTGCTACCAGACATTCAAACATAAAATGTAAAAACAATTGTGCTTAGGAAACAGCAGATATTGTGATCATAAATAACTTGTGTTCCATCAGAATGCACCGCTTATTAGCCGTATGCTTCTCTTGTCATTGTTTGAGCAGAGTGCAAGCAAGGACTATTTTAAAATATGACAGCATAAGAAACGGTCAAAAACAACTAGTTTTCATTTTTGTATCATGTAGTGACATAGTGAGTCAATAATTACACCAAGGTCTTTCACCAGTCTTTTCACCTGCAAATGATGTAACTAAAAGGCCATTCCAAGTTTAAACAGTAAACTTACTTCTAGCTGAAAGTGATCCTAGAAGTAATTCTGTCTTCTCAGAATTAAGTTGAAGAAAGTTACTCAGCATCCAGTGTTTACTGTTCTGTACACATTCTCAACTTTACCAAGTCAAAACATATAGCCATGAGGCAAAAAAAAGTAGTGAGCCTAAAACAGAACCATGTGGAACGCTAAACATTAACTAAATATGCAAAGAGAATTCATCATTTACATCTACAAACTGATAGCAATCAATTGAAATAAGTCTTGAGCCAGAAGATGACCACTTACTTAAAGCCAACATGTTCAAGTTTATCAAGAAGAATAGTACAATCAACAGAATCAAATGATCTGGAACAATCAAGCAACACAAGCAAGGAGACACAGCCATAATCAGAGGCCAGTAGCAAGTAATTTTCCACTTTAACCACTACAGTTTCTGAGCTGTGACAAGGGCTGAATCCTGACTAATAAATTTTATGAATGTGATTCATCTGTAGTGTAGGTATGTGCATAACCACAGTGCTGTAATATTTTCTAGGACCTTGGAGACCTATGATCAGGTTTGAAAAATCACAGGTTTGAAAAATCACAGGTTCAACAACTAATAATTTAAATAATTTAGGTACATAGCCAAAGTTATGTAAATAACTCATTACTGGTAATAGAATGTTAATTGCTACTGGTAGTACCTGTTCAAAAAATATGGTGCCAGGTAAGGCACCTCCTACACAAGTTGATTCTGAAATACTTTCCTCATCAAATTTCTGAAAGGAAAGTACAGAATTTTAATTGTTGATATAATGTGATTATTTTGTAATCAATGTAGTTTGTCATCAAATTATTAGGCTTAATAATACGCTGCCCCCCCCCCCCCATTTCATTGAAAAATAAATCACAAAGTTATCATGACTAAACACTGATAGTGTGCATGGCCTGTGGTGTAGTAAATAAAAATTGAAGAATATTTTTGTTGTCTTCTTTAAAGGTGGAGAGATGCACCAGCATACAGCAGTAAGAGGCTTTTTTTAATGGCTCAGTAGGCTTGTAGCCTGCTTCAACCCTTGTGGGTGATTGCTGTACTCTGGTGCTAATGTTTTTTCTCTATATATTGTATACTTTTAAATTATTTTTCAGACAGCAATTCAATCATGATAGATATTTATATTTATAAATCGAAAGCAGCTGGCATGAATGGATATTTTCCATCAAAGTATGGCAAGTTGCTTACAGTATAACTAAGACAGATTTTAAATAAGGTAAAGCAATGAACGTATCTACAGACCCTGTAGTTATATGTTCAATATTGAATCCTGTTATAAATAATAATTAAAAACTGTGTTTACAGTTGTGGGTGGGTCCTACTATTTTCTGAAACAACTCTAAGAATTCTAGAATGAACACAAACACTCTCAGAGCGAATCTCATTTAGAATTTGCAGACTTAATTTTAACCTATTTGTTTAAAATTAAATCTGCAATTTCAAAAAGAATTTCAGATAGATTATTCATTGATTGATCCATTTTATTAAACACTTTATCCTGATTAGAGTCACAGGAGGCTGGTTCCCATCTCAGCCAACCCTGGTGGAGAGAAAAGTACTCAAATAGATTCATAAAAAAAATAAGTTCCAGCCATCTTCACATCATCTTTCCCTGAACCTCACTTTTCTATTCTAAAAGCTACATTTCCAACAAGAATTCACCCAAAAAAAAAAAAAAAAAAACTTGTTAGTGTGAATAGGACTCTGAAACTGACCTGAAACTGTCCCATTATCATTTCC